>CAWUFW010007957.1:0-600000 GCA_963921515.1 Calotriton arnoldi | reverse complement strand
ATAAAATACATCTTTTAGTGAAGTTGGTTTTAACATTCTGTGTTTGAAAATACCACTTTTAGAAAGTGGGTATTTTCTTGCCTAAACTTCCAAGCCTGCCTCTGCTAGGTTGTGTATTCCTTGTCTGGAGATTGAGTGACAGGGGCTGGGGGTGGCTACAGGAGACAGGGTGAGTCAGCACAGGGCTGAATAGAAAGATCTGCATCCAGAGTGGAGGGAGGAGTTGCACCTGGGTCTGAATAGGGCTGTGCCCGCCTTCCACAATGCTGGCTCCACCTCCTGCCGGGCGGCTGAGCACTCTGCCCCACATTCTGAAAGGAAAGAAGGAGTCAGAAAAACAAAGTGCTCCAGGACTGACCAGAACTGGTTTTGGACTAGGCAGAGGCCTCTCTGCCTTCAGAGAACAAAGAGAAACTGTGTATAAAAAGGGGACCCAGACCCCTAGGAAATTAGATCACTTTGGGAAACAAGAAGAAACCTTTGCTGAGGAGCGGAACCAAGAAGAAACTGAGGAGAAGACTATCCCTAAGCTAGAGGGATCTGCCTGCAGTGGTTGCCTGACTGCCAAAGGAAGGAGAAAGGACTTTGTGTGCACTTTTATTCAACTTGTGAAGGATCTCCAAGGGCTTGAGAAAAGAGCTTGCCTCCTGCTGAAGTCTCAGGGACAACAGACTTCAACCACCAGCTCCCCAAGAATCCTTTGGAAGTGCCTGCTGCTGTTTTGGGCCTTCTGAAGGGACTGTGTGTCGCAAGGAGCTGGAAGCACGACTCAAGAGGGAGAAGCGTGTCGCAGCCGCTGCCGTCGCATCGTAGATGTCGCCGCTGTAGCTGTCGCATTGCACCGCATCAAGAGAAGAGTCTCGCATCGAGGAAGAAGCGTGTCGCCATCGCAGCCGCTGCCGTCGCATCGTAGATGTCGCCGCTGTAGCTGTCGCATGGCACCGCATCGAGAGAAGCGCCTCGCATCCACGGAGAAGCATGCCGCCGTCGGAGCTGCTGCCGTCGCATCACGAAACAAGGGTGTCGCCGCTGCAGTTGTCGCATCGAGCGGAAGCGTCTCGCAACGTCGGAGAAGAGGGTCGCCGCCAAAGCCGGTGTCGTCGCATCACGGAACAAGGGTGTCGCCGCTGCAGCTGACGCATCGAGTCGAGACTTCTCGCAACATCGGAGAAGCGTGCCGCATCAGGAAGAACTTGACGTCTTTATTTCTTTGCACCAGAACTTTGTCGCATCTCCATCTCTGCAACACTTTCGTTGTAGAAACGTGACGCATCGTAAGGTACATTGACTCAAAGTGTCGCATTTTAAGAACTTAAGAGAACTAAGCTAAACCTACCATTTTAAGTACAGTATTGTGGATTTTTGTCGTTTATGGTCTTGTGTTAAAACTATATAAAGAATACTTATTTTTGATATAAACCTTGTGTGGTGTCCGTCTGTAGTGTTGTCACTAGATTACTGTATGTGCTCACAAATGCTTTACAAACTGCCTCTGAGATAAGCCTGTCTGCTCATGCCAAGCTACCAAGGGGGTGAGCAGGGGTTATTTTAGGAGTGTACCCCCTTACCCTGACTAGAGGCAAGGGTCCCTATTTGTCACAAGTACCTACCTGTGCCAACTAGAGACCCCCAAATCTAACATTGGTGGTCAGCGGTGAGGGTTCTGGACTTGCATTTGTGACTCTTGTACAGTGATTGGTGAACACTACTAGTGAGTGCAGACCAAAACGCGACCACATACTTTTGGTAGATTTGTTTTTTTAGGACGTTCCATTTTTGCCAAGTTCAGCCATCATGAAACCAGCATCCATAGCATCTGTTGATTTTGATTGGGAAGAGGAGAAACTAGAATGCTACAATGCGAAGCAGCTGAAGCACTTCTGCAAAAGATTTAATGTTGCAATTACCGGGCTCACCAAGAAGGATGAGTTCTATAAGGCGCTGAGGGCCTGGGTAGAAGCAAGGAAAACCCCTGAGAATGAGGAAGGGGATAATGATGCAGATGTGCAGCTGGAAGGGCCATTGGGTCCAGGGGAAAGGAAAGCACCTTCCCCAGCAGGTAGCAGTGTTTCTGCCAAAGGTCTGTCCACAGAAGAGCTGGAGGACAGGGAGAGAAATAGGATGCATGAGTTGGAGCTGGCCAAAATGAATGGGCAATTGGAAATTAGGAAACTGGCCCTGGAAGAAAAGAGGATACAGCTTGAGCATGATAGAAGTTTGAGGGAGTTGGATTTGAAAGCTAGGAGCTTAGAAATTACTCCCTCTGGTGGCAGCACACCGTCAATGCCTGTGGAATCTAGAGTGTATATTCCTAAGGATGTGGTCAGAGAGTTTTTTAAAAATGATGACATTGGGCAGTGGTTCAAGGCCTATGAGGTAGCCATGTCTTCCCACCGGGTCCCTGAGAAGGATTGGGGAGCGGGGTTGTGGGGACGGTTCCTTAGTGAGGGGCGGGACACACTGGTAGATTTGCCTTCTGATGTCCATAATTCATATCACCACATGAAGGATGCTTTAATGTCTAGGTATGGTTTAACTCCTGAATTGTATAGGCAGAGGTTCAGGGGTTGCAAGAAGATAGAGAACAGTACCTGGGTTGAATATGTCACTTTTTTCTGCAGAGCATTGGATGGTTGGGTGAAGGGTAGCAAAGTTGATGATTTTCAGGGGCTCCTTGATTTGATTGCATGGGAGCACTTGTCAAGTAACTGTTTTCCAGAGCTATGCCAGCACCTGATAGATAGCAGGCTGACTATCCCTAGGAAGCTTGCTGAGGAGGCGGACCGCTGGGTCAGTACCAGGGTCCACAAGGGTCACGTGGGAGACTCAGCCAAGGGTGGGCAGGGTCCCCAGCAGAAGAGTGGGGGGGACAAGGGTAAACAGAGGGAGTTCCCAAGAAGGCCCCAAAGTAGTCCCCAAGGGAACCAAGGGAAAGGTTCCCAGCCTCCCCCCCAGAAACCCTCAGGGGCCCCGACAGGTCCACCTGTTCAAAGGGGACCCCTGAGATGCTACAAATGTGGGGACCTGGGTCATATAGCGAGTGATCCCAGGTGCCGCCAGTTTGGAAAGACCGCACCCCCTGGTGCAGCCCCCCGGCAGATGGCTAGTGTAGCCCTGGGTGAGGAGGTGGATGCCCAAGAGGGGTGGGGTCCCGCACAGATGTCCCTTGTCTCATTAGGAGACTGTGAGGTGGTCCCCAGGACCCCGCTGCCTGACAACACTAAGAAATACAGGCAGTGGGTGACCATCAATGGCCATAGGGTGGAGGCTCTTAGAGATACAGGAGCCAGTGTGACAGCTGTCAAGTGTCACCTGGTGTCTCAAGAGCAGGTTGTCCCCCATGCATTCTATCCAGTTGTTGCCGCTGACAACACAGAGAGTCACTGCAAAGTGGCTCAGGTTCCCTTTGAGTGGGGGGTCTCTGGTACTCTTCAGGTAGCTGTGAGGCCCGCCATGCCTGTTGACTGTTTGTTAGGGAACGACTTGGAGAGCTCACCTTGGGCGAAGGTGGAGCGAAGTGCTCATTTAGAGATGGTGGGTTTGCCTGACTGAGCGTGTGTGACCACCCGGTCCATGGCAGCAAGTAAAGGTGCTCAAGAGGACCTGGAGCCTGAGAGGGAGGCCCAGGTACCTGCTGTCACGAGAAGAGGCAGGGGGTGCGGGAAACCGGCCCCCGAAGTTCCCACGGTCCAGGAGGAGGCAGACCTTGAGGGGGATGCCCTGGAGCCTACAGGGGAACAGGTAGCTGAACTGGGGGACCAGCCTGAGCTGACCCATTGGCAGCAAGAAGGAGGACCCTCCAGGAAAGAATTCTGCAAGGAGCAGAAAGAATGCCCTTCTCTGGTGGGTCTGCAGCAACAGGCTGCAGACCAGGCAACAGGTGATCAGTCTGGGTCACATTGGGTCTATTGGGAGAATGATCTCCTGTATACTGAGCCTAAGGTTGCTGAGCCTGGGTCAGCCCGTGTGCTGGTGGTACCCCAGTGCCTCGGAGCCTTCCTACTGGGGCTGGCTCATGATGTTCCATTGGCAGGACATTTGGGGCAGGACAAGACCTTTGAGAGGCTTGTCACCCACTTTTATTGGCCCCAAATGCGCAGGAGTTCAGACACTCACTGCAGGACATGTCAGACTTGCCAGGCAAGTGGAAAGAGTGGGAGGAAGCGCAAGGCTCCTCTCCAGCCATTCCCTGTAGTCAGCACCCCCTTTGAACGGGTGGGTATTGACATTATGGGGCCACTGGACCCCAAGACTGCCATGGGCAACAGGTTCATCCTGGTCTTGGTGGACCATGCCACCCGGTACCCGGAAGCCATACCTCTGAGGACAGTGACGGCCCCCGTGGTGGGACGAGCACTGATGGGAATTTTCTCCAGAGTGGGATTCCCTCGCGAGGTAGTGTCTGACCGGGGGACCAACTTCATTTCCAAGTATATGAAGTCCCTGTGGCAGGAGTGTGGGGTAACCTACAAGTTTACCACTCCTTCCCACCCCCAAGGAAATGGATTGGTTGAAAGGTTCAACCGAACCCTCAAAGGCATGATTATGGGTCTTGAGGAACCTATGAGGCGTAAGTGGGACGTCCTCCTACCAAGCCTGCTCTTTGCTTACCGTGAGGTGCCACAGAAATCTCTAGGGTTCAGTCCCTTTGAGCTTCTCTATGGACACCCAGTAAGAGGACCTCTAAGTTTGGTCAAAGAAGGCTGGGAGCAATCTCCCAGGAAACCTCCCCAGGATGTATACAGTTACATGCTGGCCTTTAGGAACCAAACTAGGCGTTTCAGGCAACTCGCTGAGGCGAATCTGGAAGCCAGCCAGGAGGAGATGAAGCAGTGGTACGACCAGAATGCCACTCTGGTAGAGCTTCAGCCTGGTCAGAAAGTGTGGGTCATGGCCCCAGTGGAGCCCTGCGCGCTCCAGGATAAGTGGACCGGACACTTTGAGGTTGTAGAGCGCAAAAGTCCGGTTACCTACTTGGTGGACTTGCGGTCTCCCAGGAACCCCTTGAGGGTCCTGCATGTCAACCGCCTGAAGCCCCACTTGGAGAGGTCCCAAGTGGGCATGCTCTTAGCGACAGATGCTGGGATGGAGGAGGAGACCGAGCCTCTTCCTGACCTCCTGTCAGCAATAGAGCAAGATGGGTCAGTAGATGGTGTCAACCTCTCTTCCACCCTGACCCCTGAGCAACAGAATGACTGCCGCCAGTTGCTGGGACAGTTTTCTGATCTGTTCTCCCTGGTTCCCGGTGTCACAGATTGGTGCATCCATGATGTGGACACTGGGGACAGTACACCTGTGAAGCACAAATCTTACAGGGTGACTGACAGGGTGAGAGCTTGCATCAAGGAGGAGGTCTCCAAAATGCTTGCGTTAGGGGTGATTGAGTCCTCTAACAGTCCTTGGGCCAGCCCAGTGGTCTTGGTCCCAAAGGCTGCCGCACCGGGTGCCACACCAGAACTCCGGTTCTGTGTGGACTACCGAGGGCTCAATTCAGTCACCAGGACTGACGCGGACCCCATCCCCAGAGCTGATGAGCTCATAGATCGGCTAGGGGCTGCCCGGTACCTCAGCACGTTTGACTTGACGTCTGGGTACTGGCAGATCGCCTTGACTGATGGGGCAAGAGAGAGGTCAGCATTCTCCACACCAGATGGGCACTACCACTTCCGGGTGATGCCCTTTGGGATGAAGAATGCCCCTGCCACCTTCCAGAGGTTGGTCAACCAGGTGTTGGCTGGACTGGACTCGCTCAGTGCCGCCTACCTGGATGACATCGCAGTGTTCAGCGCCAGTTGGGAAGAACATCTGCGCCACCTCTGGGAAGTGTTGATGGCGCTGCGGAGAGCAGGCCTCACGATCAAGGCGAGTAAGTGCCAGATCGGGCAGTGTTCCGTGGTGTACTTGGGACACCAAGTGGGGAGCGGCCAGGTGGCGCCCCTACAACCCAAAATTGAAACCATCCTGAATTGGGAACCCCCCAAAACCCAGACAGAGGTGAGAGCCTTTTTAGGACTCACTGGTTACTACAGGAGGTTTGTCAAGGGGTATGGCAGCATCGGTGCACCCCTGACAGAGCTGACTTCCAAGAAGCAGCCCAGGAAAGTGATTTGGACTGACACCCGTCAGAAAGCTTTTCAGGCCCTGAAAACTGCCATGTGCACGGCGCCCGTGCTCCTGGCACCCAACTTCTCCAAAGAGTTCGTAGTACAAACAGACGCTTCAGAGCATGGTGTGGGGGCTGTTCTGTCACAGATGAATGAGGAGGGCCTAGATCAACCCGTAGCCTTCATCAGTAGGAGGTTACTACCACGGGAACAGAGGTGGAGTGCTATTGAGCGTGAGGCATTTGCTGTGGTCTGGGCACTGAAGAAGCTGAGACCATACCTGTTTGGGACTCACTTCCGGGTTCAGACAGACCACAGGCCCCTCAGATGGTTGATGCAGATGAGGGGTGAGAATCCAAAGCTGTTGAGGTGGTCCATTTCCCTACAGGGGATGGATTTCACGGTGGAACACCGCCCTGGTACAGAACACGCCAATGCTGATGGTCTGTCCAGATTTTTCCGCCTTAGTGAAGAGAACTCCCCTGAGGTAGGGTAGTTCTCCCCACATTTCAGCTGGAGGGGACACGTGTTAGACCTGGCATCCTTGGCGTGGGTCTCCCTTCCATTTTTTATGATGCCTCCTAAGTTACTGATCTGTTTTTGCTGGTGTTAGATGCTTTGTGCACTGTGCCACTGCTATTCAGTGCCACAGTGCAAGTGCTCCCTATGATAAATTGTGTTATGTATTAGTGACTCCATGATTGGATGATTGGTTTACTTGTCAGTCCCTAGTACAGTGCACTGAGTGTGCCCAGGGCTTGTAAATCCAATGCCGCTGGTGGGCTTGCAGCATTGGTTGTGCCACCCACAGAAGTGGCTTGTAAAATGTGTCTCTAGCCTGCCATCGCAGAGCCTGGGTGCAGCCTAGGGCTGCCATGTCGACTTGGTGAGTGCACCCACTTACCAGTCCCTAAACCTTCCCTTTACTGCATGTTGGTCACCCCTAAAGTAGGCCCTAGGGCAGAGTGCATTGTAAGTACAAGATAGGACATGCCCTGGTGTGTGTGGCATGTCCTAATAGTGAATTACAGCCATTTTCGTTTTTCACTATTGCAAGGCTACCTGCTCCCCATAGGCCAGAATGGGCAGACTGACTATTACACCTTATAGTCAGAACTGACCCAGGGAACATGGTAGAAAAACGAATTTAGTATGCCTGAACTCAGAATGATAAAATACATCTTTTAGTGAAGTTGGTTTTAACATTCTGTGTTTGAAAATACCACTTTTAGAAAGTGGGTATTTTCTTGCCTAAACTTCCAAGCCTGCCTCTGCTAGGTTGTGTATTCCTTGTCTGGAGATTGAGTGACAGGGGCTGGGGGTGGCTACAGGAGACAGGGTGAGTCAGCACAGGGCTGAATAGAAAGATCTGCATCCAGAGTGGAGGGAGGAGTTGCACCTGGGTCTGAATAGGGCTGTGCCTGCCTTCCACAATGCTGGCTCCACCTCCTGCCGGGCGGCTGAGCACTCTGCCCCACATTCTGAAAGGAAAGAAGGAGTCAGAAAAACAAAGTGCTCCAGGACTGACCAGAACTGGTTTTGGACTAGGCAGAGGCCTCTCTGCCTTCAGAGAACAAAGAGAAACTGTGTATAAAAAGGGGACCCAGACCCCTAGGAAATTAGATCACTTTGGGAAACAAGAAGAAACCTTTGCTGAGGAGCGGAACCAAGAAGAAACTGAGGAGAAGACTATCCCTAAGCTAGAGGGATCTGCCTGCAGTGGTTGCCTGACTGCCAAAGGAAGGAGAAAGGACTTTGTGTGCACTTTTATTCAACTTGTGAATGATCTCCAAGGGCTTGAGAAAAGAGCTTGCCTCCTGCTGAAGTCTCAGGGACAACAGACTTCAACCACCAGCTCCCCAAGAATCCTTTGGAAGTGCCTGCTGCTGTTTTGGGCCTTCTGAAGGGACTGCGTGTCGCAAGGAGCTGGAAGCGCGACTCAAGAGTGAGAAGCGTGTCGCAGCCGCTGCCGTCGCATCGTAGATGTCGCCGCTGTAGCTGTCGCATTGCACCGCATCAAGAGAAGAGTCTCGCATCGAGGAAGAAGCGTGTCGCCGTCGCAGCCGCTGCCGTCGCATCGTAGATGTCGCCGCTGTAGCTGTCGCATTGCACCGCATCGAGAGAAGCGCCTCGCATCCACGGAGAAGCGTGCCGCCGTCGGAGCTGCTGCCGTCGCATCACGAAACAAGGGTGTCGCCGCTGCAGTTGTCGCATCGAGCGGAAGCGTCTCGCAACGTCGGAGAAAAGGGTCGCCGCCAAAGCCGCTGTCGTCGCATCACGGAACAAGGGTGTCGCCGCTGCAGCTGACGCATCGAGTCGAGACTTCTCGCAACATCGGAGAAGCGTGCCGCATCAGGAAGAACTTGACGTCTTTATTTCTTTGCACCAGAACTTTGTCGCATCTCCATCTCTGCAACACTTTCGCTGTAGAAACGTGACGCATCGTAAGGTACATTGACTCAAAGTGTCGCATTTTAAGAACTTAAGAGAACTAAGCTAAACCTTCCATTTTAAGTACAGTATTGTGGATTTTTGTCGTTTATGGTCTTGTGTTAAAACTATATAAAGAATACTTATTTTTGATATAAACCTTGTGTGGTGTCCATCTGTAGTGTTGTCACTAGATTACTGTATGTGCTCACAAATGCTTTACACACTGCCTCTGAGATAAGCCTGTCTGCTCGTGCCAAGCTACCAGGGGGTGAGCAGGGGTTATTTTAGGAGTGTACCCCCTTACCCTGACTAGAGGCAAGGGTCCCTATTTGTCACAAGTACCTACCTGTGCCAACTAGAGACCCCCAAATCTAACAGTCCCATTAATACCAGAGCGGATCTTCAGTGATTCAAGTAAGGCTGGGTGATTTATGGTATCAAAGGCCGCTGATAAGTCAACTAGGATGAGTAGGCATGTGTCACCATTGTCTAAGGATCCGTGGATGTCATCTGAGATATTAAGCATGACAGTTTCAGTGCTGCAGCCTTTCCTGAACCCTGATTGGAAGGTGTCAAGGAGTTTGAAATCCCCTATATGATTATTAAGTTGCTGTAAGACATATTTTTCCAAAGCTTTGGCTAGGAATGGGAGGTTAGAGATAGGTCTGAGGTTGTTGAGATCATTAGGGTCAGCCTTGGAGTTTTTGAGAATGGGTGTGATTTGGCCGAGTTGGAGGGAGTCAGGGACACAGCCCGAGGCGAGAGATGCATTGATGATTTTTGTCCAGTACGGGGCAATGATGTGGTTGATATTTTGTACAATCTTGGATGGGAAGGGATCTTTCGTGTGTGAAGTGGGCTTAAATTTCGCGATAATATTGGAGACTTCACTTTCGGTCATGGGTTTAAAGTCAGACCAGTTGGCATTGTTTTTCAGTTGGGTGCTATAATGGTTGCCGTAAGTATCTTTTAGAGCCATTTGGTCATTGGTGTGTTCAGGTGGTGGAGCTGGCATGGAAGGAGGTGGGTTGTTGAGGATGGTTGGGACGGTGGGTAGATAAGTCACTTGTAAGAAGGATTGCTCAATTTTTGTAACTTTGTCCATGAAAAAGCTTGCAATTTCTTCACAGCGTTCATTGGTGGCGATTATTTCATGAGGGGGTGAGGACGCGGTTTGACGTTTGACAATGTTGAAGAGCTCCCTGGGTCTATTTTTTGCACGGTCTAGTTGGTTGCGGAAGAAAGAGGCTTTTTCTCTAAAAATGTGTTTTTTATAAGACAGCCTTGTAGTTGTAAGTAGTGCTAGGTGGATTGTCGAGGGGTTTTGTCTCCATTGCCTTTCGGCTTGTCTGAGTTGTCTTCTCTAGTTGTTGAGATCTGGATTAAACCAGGATTTTGATATGATTGGTCTAGGTTGTTTTAGTTTGGGTGGTGCCATTTGGTCCAGAACTTCTGACATCGCTGTGTTATAGTGTGTGGTGAGATCATCCACGGTAAGTGTGAGGGGGTGATGTTGTAGTTGATCACGAATTTTGGATTCAAGTTCAGTGATTGAGATTTGTTTGAGGTTTCTAGTCCATTGCTTAGGGTTATTTGTTAAGTCTAGGTGGGGTCTGACCGGGGTATTGATATTGAACAGGATGCGATGGTGGTCAGACCAGTCAATGGGTGAAATGGAACTGAGCAAGACCAGTTCATAATTAATGATAATCGCATCTAGAGTGGAGCCTTTGATGTGTGTTGGTTCATTGCAGAGTTGTTTAAGGTCATTTATTTCGAGAAGGTTTGCTAGTAGCCGGACTGCGGTGTCTTCAGAGTTGTTCCAATGGATGTTGAAATCGCCCAAGAACACATTTTTCATGTCAGTTAAGGAGAACTGAGTAATTAGGTCAGATAACTCTTCAGCAAAGAGGGCGCGATCGCCAGGGGGGTGGTAAATGGTGTGAAGGTTGATAGGAGGGGAGCCTTTGCTTTTAAGTTCAACACCAAGGTATTCGAAAGTGGAGTATTCTGCGTTAATTAACGTGGAAAGATGTATTCCTGCTTTGAGAATTATGGCTAGACTACCACCTGTTCTATTAGGTCTGTCGTGTCTAATGATGGAGTACCCAGGTGGAGTCAGCAGGTCAAGTATGGGGGTAGAGTAGTCATTAAGCCATGATTCCGTGAGGAAAGCGATATCAATTTCTTCGCTGAGTATAGATTCCGCAATATCAGTGACGTGTTGGACTGCTGATCGACAGTTGAGGAGCATGCATGAGAGAGTGCAGGAGTTATCTTTAGTGGAATGTAGTGTTTGAATGGTGGTGAATTGTGCGGGAGGTCTTGGCTTGCTAATAATTGTAGGGATTCTATTTGTGCTCACAATTACAGGGATTGTGGAGGGTTTTTTTGGAACCGTGGTCTGGCTCTTTGTGAGGTAAAATTTGCTGAGAGCATCAGCTTCATGTTTGGATAAGGGGCAGAGAGCACGGTGGGGTCTATGTGACAGACGAGACAAGGGAGTGGGGGTCAAGGGAAGCGTTTTACGGCCAAAGGCGAACCTGTGTGTGTAGGCAGGTTATCATTTCCGGAAATGCAATTGTGGGATAATTTAGCTTGGGTAGAGAGATCTTGTCTTAGTTGCGCTATGTCATTCACAAGAGAATCAAGTTTTAGCTCCATTCGGTTCATGATCTGTGTGAGTGTAATATTTACACTTCCCACATTGAGAGTGGGAGGTTGCACAGCAAGCTCTGAGAAAAACGTATCAGAGAGCGCATTGTTATGGAGAAGTTCATTGTCGTTGGGGCTAATATTGTGGGTAGTCAGAGTGGGCTGTATAGGATCTGTATTCGTAGGGGGGGATGTGTCAGCAGAGGGTTCAGCCGATGATGGTCTAGCGATGGGGCCCATGTCACTAGGCTTGAGGTGAGCATTTCCGAGGTTTCTTACAGTGTGATTACTGGTTAAAGAGGGAATGATTGAAGTCCTTCCAGTGGGCGTTTGTGGATGTTGTGTATAGATGAGGGTGTCAGGGTTGTTAGTAGCGTCGGTGGGTGTCTCAGAGTTGAATGGTTAATTTGTGGGGGGAAGACGGCAGGGTGATTCTGGGTTGATGGTTAGAGGTAAGGGGGAGGAATGCGCTTGGGGACAATGGCCCTGTTGAGTGAGTGAGTTGAAAAATGACAGGAAGTGCCGGTCAAAAATGGTGAGGTGGGGGTCTCATAGATCACTTCTGCCCTGCGAAGGCAACATGCAGCTACCAAGCCACAGAGCTTACTCAGAGACAGGGCCAAATCTAGTTCCAGTTCCTTTCTTGATGCATTTTTTCATGGGGCACAACTCTTTGAAATATTTAAAGATGCGATCACAATTCTTATGAATTGTATGACAGGGTTCTCATTTGTTCCCAGCACCAGTAGGCTTCTATTCTGAAAAGAACATTCTCCCTAAGAGGGGCAGACGTTAATAGAGCACACCCAAACTTTAGATAGATTTTCCAATGCAGGTCTTTATCACGCATACCAATGACTGATTTATTTCAGTATTGTTTTGTGTTCTTGAAGTGGTGTTGATGTTTTTCCAGAAAATACAACAGGAGAAATCCCATAAACCCAGTTGAGACCTGGGTGAAAGTGGTAACAAGCAACAATGTCTCAACAGCTAATACTTTAAAGACAATTATTTGAATGTAAAATAAATTACAAAACGGAAGCAAGAAATGGAAAACACTAAAATTGAATAACCACACAGATCGAAACGCCAGCAACAAAACTCTGCGTATTTATGGCCTATTTGGCTCCTAACATGTTTCCAAAAATTGTGCTTGCAGCGTTCATGGTGTGTACCAATTTTAAAACTGTGCCATCTCGCTGTTTTCTTCACTGTATCACGTGTCTCACTTTGTGCTATTCACACTGCCATGAGCACTTTGTGTGCACTTATGTTTTGGATTACACTTGCATATAATGAAATGCTATACTGCTGTCTGAAATCAATGCCTTTTCCCAAAAATTCAAACAGACTGCATTATTCAGTTTTGGTGTTTTTCTCTTTCTTGCTTCCATTTTGTAATTTAGTTTGCATTCTAGTAATTGTCTTTAAAGTATTACCTGTTGAGACATTGTTGCCTGTTACCTGTTTTTCCTAGACCACTAAATGTTGTTGTTACTTGTTTCTGAAGTTTACTATCCACACCTGAAAGATCTTCAGTTCTCCCTAAATACATAGCGGCATATTTACAAGCCCCTTGCGCCACTTTTGCGTCACTTTTAACATGGGAAAAGTGACGCAAAAGTGGCGCAAGGGGCTTGTAAATATGCCCCATCATCCTTATCAAAATGAACATTGCTCAGTCAAGTAAAGCACTATTAAATTCTACTCATCCAAATAGTACTTTAAGTGAAAGACCAAAAAGATAAACGAGCAGAATTTTTGGCCTTCATACCTCTGTGCTTCTTGCTGTTTGCACGTCTGAGCAGCTGTTTGCGTGATGCATGCCCTGGTGTTCTTGGAAGCCTGGAGCAGAGCTGGAGTAAGACTGGGCCTGGATCACAACTAGTGGTGGAAGGCCTGGAGCAGAGCTAGAGTAAGACCAGGAATGGAGTAAGGCTGGAGCTGACAGGCCTGGAGAAGAGTGGGTGAAAACCCAAGACTGGAGCAGAGCTGGAAACCCTGGAGCATGGCTGCAGTAAGACCAGGACTGGAGCAAAGCTTGAGTAAGACTGGGACTAGATCACAGCTAGAGTTGGCCAGCAGGGAGCAGAGCTGGAATAAGACCCTGGCTGGAGCAGAACTGGAAAGATGAATCAGAGCAGGATTAATACCAGAACTGGAGCAGAAGCGAAGTTAAAGTAAATGGGACTGAAGCAGAGCTGGAGCTAAAGCAAAGAGGACTGGAGCAAAGCTGGAGCTGGGAGAGGCAGAACTGGAGCAAGCAGGTACCAGGTGCAGACAGGGCTGGTCAAGAAGGAACTGGAAGAGGAGCTGGAGTGTAGAATCCAACAACACGAGCACGCCAGAGGTGCTGTGACACACTCGTAATCTAATCAAATGTTCTTTATACCTTGTTAGAACATGAACATCCTGGCAGATAGGGTCTGGTCTCTGAAAAGGAACCATCTGAGAGGAAGGGGCTGATCTCAGAAAGGAATATCCTGGAATGATGTTGTCCACAGGGGTTCTTTAGGGGTTCCCACCTAAGCTAGTAGTTCGGCAATGCAGCCCTCTTGTGCTCCTTTTTTTAATTTTTAAAAAGCAGGGACTGAGATCCTGCAATTTTGGCTGCAATATTTTTCTTCAGGTCAGAGAGCTTCATTTCTATGAACCCAATTTTGGATCTGCAGACCCGAAACGGACATCAGGAGAAAATCCTCGTCATACATCGGATTTTAGTATTTTTTTGTAAATTTGGTTCATGGATCGTCTGTGAACCTGGATTGAAAGATCATGTGTGGACAAGCAGTCCAGTTATGTCTAACTTGATTGACAGCTGGGCTCAATGTGATATCTACAAAAACACTTTTGTAATGCTAATTTCTAAAAAACTACTGAACAGGTTTACATCAAACCAAGCAAAGACACTTCCATAAATAAAGTTATACTTTTATGACAAGTTTTCTGTAATCCTGTTTAATCAATTCAATTCAATTCAAAATATCTTTATTCGAATATAAAAAATATCCATAAAAGCACAATAAAAACAATTCATAGATGGCAACATATTCAAGACAAAAGATACAATACATTTATAGCAACGACTAAAATGGATCATAAATAACATAATATATCATATATTAACAATCAATGGTGGAGTTTTAATATCAGTACAATAAAATACATTTCTAACGACCTTCATTGGGCACACATAGTTCTACGTGACCGTACGGCCGACTTCAGGAATGATCCGACACGGAAAATTAATTCATCATCCGCCAATTTAAGCACTTCCGTGTAGGCTAACCTGAAATCGGAGATAGCCCGTGATTTAAAAAAGGTATCAAAAATCCTTTTGCAAATTTAAAATAAAAACTGCAAAAGAATAAAAAATGCAACATTGTTTGATTACTATGTGCATTACATGGACACGGCAATGCATCAAGATCAGTATTGTAGCCCAAGGGGAAGCATAATAAATATTTCATAGTGCCTGCTCGTAAACGAAATAACAACCCTCTTTCCCAATGTCCTAAGGGTTTTAAGAGATATCTAGCAGGCAAATAAGAACAATTCTCTATGGACATATACCTTACAACTGAGGTTTTCTTGGTCTCTCTCCAGTGCCTTTCGTCGCTATATGTTTTGTACAATGCTTCTTGTATTGCTTTTTTATTAATTAGCTCGGATTGAATTGGATTTAAAAAGATGCGTAAATAATTTACCCCTTTTAGGCTCTCTTTTACAGCAGCAAGCCATGGTATATCCCCGCCCCTCTCACATCTAAGGCAATCCGTTATTATATCTCTAGTGAGGGTTGCCGCAGTGTTTTTCCAGATTGCAACCCAGAACAGTGCCGGACGAGCCCTAATATAATCTTCAATGTAGGGCAAGTTCAGTTCTTTGTGGCACACATATACCGATGAAGAAATCGGTGCGCCCAAGAGTTTTCTACATAGTCTATTTTCTTCAGATTGGATACTACTACATTTGGTAAAGCCCCAGATTTCTGCTCCATAGGTTGCAATAGGAGCACACTGCAGTTTAAAAAATTTCTTAAGAGCTAGGGCGGTTTCAGACCTTTTGGGTTGGGGTAATCCCAAAAGTGTATTAATGCTTCTTGACAATTTGCTCCTGCTGTGTGCCACATGTTCAGACCATGAGCCATTTGTAGCGTAAAGTAACCCAAGATAAGAAAAAGTGCAAGTGCTTTGTAAACTTTCTGAGTCAACAATAATTTTATTAATGGGGCGCTTTTAGGACCGCATGCCATTAAAAATGATTTTTAAAAATTAGTCCTCAAATCTAAAACAGCCATAAAATCTACAAAACCTCGTACTAAAATGCGTAAAGCATTCGGGGTGCGTGCCATTAAAACCGCATCATCGGCATACAATAGTGCAGGCAGTGTATTGCCATTTATACTCGGTACGTCGTGGGTAAGTCTTCCTAGTGAATCATGCAAATCATTAATATATAAAATAAAAAGAAGGGGTGCCAAAACGCACCCCTGTCTGACACCTCTATCAATTTTAATATCATGATACGTCCCCATCCTGACTAATCCTCACACGCGCATGCAAATCTCTGTGCAAATATGCTAAAAAATGGACTAAAACTTCATCCAAGCCTTGTTTTAAAAGAATAGACCATAAGCGTGACCTATTAACGAGGTCAAACGCAGAGGTGAGGTCCATGAAGGCGAGATATATGGGAGATTTTTTTGCAACAGTATACTTGCCAATAATCAAATTTAAATTCAGACACTGTTCTACTGTGCCTACTTTACTTCTAAACCCCAGTTGACACTGCCTTAAAATATTGTCGCCCTCAGCCCATGACCTTATCTTATTATAGAGAATCCTTCCCAGGATTTTCAGGGTATTGTCAATGAGGGAAATAGGTCTGTAACAACTGGGGTTAGAACGATCGCCCTTTTTAAAAATCGGTACAATAATACTCATGGACCACGTGCTCGGGATTGTATCATAGGTTAAATTATTAAAAACGTTCAATAAAAGGGGTGCCCAAAAATCTGGGTTATTTTTAATAAGATCGATGGGCAGCCCATCAGGGCCCGGCGCTTTATTACCCAGACTTTGTTGAATTGCATCCTCCACTTCCAGCAGAGTTATATCTATTGGGGTAGGCGCATGATATTCATATAGGTCCTCTATACCAATTGGGGCCGAGTAGATTTTAGAGAAATGGGCCACCCATAAGTCGCTGGTTATATTACAACTAATAGCAGTTAGGGGATGTCCTAATGTCCTAATGTTTTTAACTGTCGCCCAGAAACCATTTCCCTTTTTAAGGATGCACTGCATGCTAAGCTTTCCCAGTGATTTTTTAGGATTTCATCTTTCCTTTGTGTAGTTACTGTCTTATAATGGAGCCTCAAGGTTTTAACGAGTACCCGATCTCTAGGGGTCATTGACAATGCCTTGCGAAGCTTTCTGTTTGCTAAGGAGCAGTCTTTATTAAACCATCTCGGTCCCGTTCTAACTTTCGTAATAGGCCTTGACAACAACCATTTTGTGCCAACACACAGTTGAGTGAATGCACCAATCACATCGGGATTTTGATCCTTAAATGACAGGCAGGTGTCGACAAGTTGCGAGAAGGCAGTTAACATATTATCAAATAACTTGTTGATATCAATTCCTCGCCAAACTAATCTCAAATTATCCGTAGAGGGTAACAGATTCCTAGCACCACACTCCTTATTGTTTACAGATTTGGGGGCAATTTCCAATAATATTTTAATGGGGTTGTGGTCTCCATGATGGGTCGGTATAACCTCTGCACTTAACAAACTATCTTCTAAGATTGAGGAAATAAAAACATAATCAATAGTGGATGCGCAACCCCTGCCTCTATATGTTGGTTCAATACGGTTATCTTTATCGGGGATAGCAGCAATATCCATAGTATTAATTAGATTATAATTGCATAAATAGTCTGATAATTCTATACCCCTCATACACCGAGACAAACAAGTGGTCGGAAATATTGGTATGTTATTACTCATTGGAATCCTTGCATTAAAATCTCCCCCACACAAATGCCGACAACATTAGTAAAAACCTTAAGGTTTTGTAGAGTTAAAATAAAATTAAACAAATTATTAAACATGATATTTGGCACCGAGTAAAAATCATTATTGTAAAAGTTAATTAAACATATGGAAATACCCCTCGTAAAAATCAAAGCCTGTATGCTATCATTTCTTGTATCTAAAACATTCACATTGCCACCCGTTAAAATATTCACCCAAATCGAGAGCCCACCAGATGGTCGCCCTACTTTGGGGACCGGGACAACATTATTAAAACACTGGAACCCTTCTAAGTAGAAATCCCGAGTGGCCCAGGTTTCTTGCATCATTATGATGTCCTGATTTTCAACTATTTCAATCCAGTCTGGTAAATTCATTTTAGATGCTAGACCGGCGACATTCCAACTAAGTATACTCAGTTTAGAGTTGATGCCAGACCTAGTTGGATTTAAATGTCCTACCAAAGGGCATTCATCAATTGAACTATTAGTTTCAATAGGTAACTGGGCGGGTACAAGTCAATCTTGAGTGTCTAAAGAGGACAGAGGCAAAAACCTATTATGCCTCGATAGGAAAGCACCAGCATTCATTTGTGAGCTAAAAATTGGTTTATAGAAGTATCCCAATGGGAGCAAAAAGATATTGCTGGGCCCCATACCTGTATCTTCCTGAACCTTTAATAGGGATTTCACCAACGCAGGGTTACGAAAATTAACAACAATACAATCCCCTCGATATTTTTAACAGAGGGCCCAACCCAGCTTATCCTTCGTACCATAGATAATATTATTTGCATCAGCCACCTTATACCCCTTATGTTTGGCTAACCAATCAACGCACTTATTGCGAAGTTGGTACCATGTCTCAATTTGATTTTTCTTTAGTGGAGGTACACCTGCAAGTACACAGACAAATGGACAGGATGCAGGTGGAAGGTTCAATATATCTTTACTGGCTTGAGTTTCTATATTGTTTACTTGAGATAAAGTCCCCCATGTATATTAAGATCCCTTGTGTTGGAGCTCTCTGTAGTGGCACACATAGTGCCACTAAAATCTGGTTGTGTGTGTAAATTTGTAACTGGCAAAATATTTAATCCTACAGTGTCAGGTATATTCCCTGATGTAACAATATCCTTTGCTATGGGGCACCCTATTACCTTCTCACAAGTGGGACATGTCCCAGATGGTAATAACAGTGAGGCTAGTGGGGCAGGGACATGTAACTGAGGGACAGTATCAGCCAATATCAGCCTTGACTCCACCCCCTCTACTAGAGCAGGTTTAACATTCTTAAGTTGGGAGCATAATTTATTTGACAGAGTATCCAGCCTATCAAGCCGTTTCCACAAAGCACAGAAATTGGAATCAATCAGCTCTTTAATTTGCCCAAAAATGCTATTAATAACAGTATCAATAAAAGTCTCTCCCAAGCCATTATATGGAGAAGAGGGCAATATAATACTCGTCTGAGTGCCAACAGAGTTCCTTAGTTCTTCATAGTGAGGGGGGATAACAGATTCAGGATTCAGAGACTGAGACTGTGAAGGTTTATGTAGCCAAGTGCTCATAGCAGAACGAGTGGAACCGGTGCGAGGTGGTTGTTTTCTCTTCAAAGGGGCAGACTTTACTGTTTTCCTCTTCCTCTTTGCACCCGCACACTCTATAGCACTGGTCAAGGGAGAATCCTGATCAGTAATAGTACTGATAGCCTTTGGGCTCTGTGTCAAAATTACTTCATGTCCAGGCATAGAACCGATGGCAGAAGTTGGTGAGCTCATCAAATGAGCATTCCGAGCACTACTTGGCAGGAGAGAGCCAACTGTATCAGCCAATTCAGGCCCTAACATAGGACCATCATGCAAAGCATCAATGCCAAGGGATAGTCTCCTCTCTGTTAAATCAATCTCGTTAGAGACTATATTCACAGCCCTTTCCAGCATACTGTCTATACTTGTAATTACTGGGCGGAAGGGTATTGTATCAGTTCTCTTCCCCATATTTAAAATTTAAGCAGCCGGGATACAGGTGATCAAGGGGCAGTGCTCACCTGGTTCAATACCACCAATGAAAGAGAAATGGCCCAGCCCGGCCTCAGTCGGACACTGACGGGCAAGGACGGGCCCGCCCTTGGCTCGGGCTTCGCCCGGGCGCTGCCCGCGCGCGTCCCGCGCTGCGGAGGGCCGGGCCTCAACTTATTGCGCCACCTGGCGCCGCGGTGATGATGACAGCGGGCGTCCTTCCCTGCGCCTGCTGGGATTCGTGGTCCGCTAGCGCCGTTCCCCTCACGGCTGGCAGGAGGAGAGAAGAGACTGAGGGAAAGCCGTTCCCCTCACGGCTGGCAAGGAAGAAGAAATGCTGGGGCAGAGCCGTTCCCCTCACGGCAGTGGCTGCTGGTGAGTGAGCGCGTCCCGCGCTGCGGAGGGCCGGGCCTCAACTTATTGCGCCACCTGGCGCCGCGGTGATGATGACAGCGGGCGTCCTTCCCTGCGCCTGCTGGGATTCGTGGTCCGCTAGCGCCGTTCCCTCACGGCTGGCAGGAGGAGAGAAGAGACTGAGGGAAAGCCGTTCCCTCACAGCTGGCAAGGAAGAAGAAATGCTGGGGCAGAGCCGTTCCCTCACGGCAGTGGCTGCTGGTGAGTGAGCGCTGCGCTCGCGCTGCGGAGGGCCGGGCCTCAACTTATTGCGCCACCTGGCGCCGCGGTGATGATGACAGCGGGCGTCCTTCCCTGCGCCTGCTGGGATTCGTGGTCCGCTAGCGCCGTTCCCCTCACGGCTGGCAGGAGGAGAGAAGAGACTGAGGGAAAGCCGTTCCCCTCACGGCTGGCAAGGAAGAAGAAATGCTGGGGCAGAGCCGTTCCCCTCACGGCAGTGGCTGCTGGTGAGTGAGCGCCTCCCCTGTTTAATCATTTTATGTATGAGAGCAAAAAATCCCACAAAATTTAAATGGAAATTGTTTCTTTTCGACACCCCCCTTTCATTGCCTCTCCACTTGAGAGAGCCGTTCGAAACTTGCCAAGTTGAACGCAAATCTGATGAACTTTTTTGGGAAAGTTTCTGTAGTTTTGTCAGATACAGCCAAAGTGATTAAGAAAACAAATACACAGGCTTGCATTGGAAATTCAGACATAACCATAAGCAATAGAGGTGATATTACCATATTTATCTATCTATCTATCTATCTATCTATCTATCTGTCTGTCTGTCTGTCTGTCTGTTGCTGTCTGTCTACCTAAGTAAATACAGAAATATTGACTGAAAAAAATGATTACAATCTCAGTCATGGCTCTGGCCAAAAAGCACAGAAAATTGGCAATAATGAATGCCAATGCACAGAACACATGCCACAATTCAAACCACCCACTATGTTCTTCTATCTGTAATTTTAACTGTTGGCAATTTGATGTTTTGAGCACAGTAAGTATTGGAGGGGACTCACCTATTGTGAGTCATGGCCCCTCATCACTCTCAACAATGGTAAAAATGGTAATAAACAGCGTATTGTACTCTGCGCATCTGTATAGACATAGTGACCTGTGACCAAGGCAAGAGCCGAAATGCGTTGGGTTTTTGCTTGTTATTGCAATAGATTAAGGGACACATTTTCAAAAAGTAATGCAGCGCTGCAAGTCACCTTGCTGCGCTGTGCTGTGGTACAGGGCAAGGGCAGGAATGTGCAGTATTTATCACAATACAGCACATACCAGCCTTTTGCCAGTGCTGGCGCACAGAGGGCTGCCTAGTACCAACGCAGGCATCTTTCACCATGCAGCACACATAGAAAGAGGAAGTAACGAGGAGAAATAAAGCAATTTCTCCTCATTACACCTCCCGTGGCATTTTGGCGCATTCCCAGGTCTATCAGTAATGGTAAGTCAGGGAATACATCAAAATCCATGGGTGTTGCATGGGAACACCCACGCAACGCTCATGGAATGCCTCCCTGGGACAGAGTAACGCAACGCAGTGATTTGCACTGTATTGCTTTAATTTGGATTTATCAAGCCACTCAGGACCACGCAAAGTGGCCTTGCGTGGTTTGATAAATCGCATTTTAGGTTTGCGTCAAGCATACACCACGTTACGTGGTGCAAAAGCGACCCCTACATAAATATGGCCCTAAACCTTTAACTTTTGTACACACACCTGCGCCCTTTGAACTTTGGGCGTGTGTGCTCAAGCGAGCGCACTTGGCTAATACTATTTCAACGTAATTCTAAAGAATGACCAATTTTGACGCCAAAAGATATCAGACCGTAATATCTGCAGACATATTTTAAATCAATCAAAGTAAGGTTATAACAATTTCCACACACTGTGGGGTCGATTCCGATTCGGGCCGGAAATTTCACCGACCGAGCCGGACCCGGAGAGATTTCCGACCGAATCGGACCCGTGCAGTCCGACCGAACGAGTACGATGCGTCCGTATGTTATCGGACTCGAGTCGGGTCGGACTCCCATTGATGTCAATGGGAGCCGGTCGCACAACGCGTGACGCGGGCTCCCATTGACTCAATGGGTGCGAGTCGGACAAGGGCGCCTCTACAGCGGGTACGCGGCGAAGCGATTCGCGCCATACACGCATAGGTAGGGGGACCCATGGTCCCCCCTGTGTGCGACTCGCGCGGCTACGCATACAGGGGGGTCCGACACGGACCCCAAAGTACGGCTCCGACAGCTCTTACGAGCCGGAGTGCGCGGCTCGGTCGGACTGCCCGCGGCGCGCATCGTACTTACCCGGCCGGGAAACGTCTCCATTGCGCGGTGCGAGTCGAGTCCGAGCGAGTCGGTCGGAGCGGTTCGAGCCGGGAGCGAGTCGGTCGGAGCGGTCGGGACGCCCGGACGAGTCGGTCGGCGATTTCGCATCATACTCGCTCGGCCGGACCCGCGTACGGTTCGGTCGGGAAACAGGGCTCCGAATCGGAACCGGTAAAGCCGAATCCGATTCGGAGCACTACCGGCCGAGATCGGAATCGGCCCCTGTGTCTATGTTTTAAAAAAACTTTTCGTTTACTTTGTGAATAGGGAAAGTTTACTGTGTAAGTCTTTTTTTTAAATTACAGAACACATTTGACAGGAAGCATTAATTCACAAAAGTTCTGACTCATTACGTAAGAAGGCGTCAGCTGTAGGGGCCGTCGCCTCAATCAGTAATTAGCCAAGGACTAAAACATGTGAGGAGATGCCTGCTCCGCAATCTTTGTGGATGAGAATTGACCTTCCCTGCTTGGTTCCCAGCAAAGTCGAAGTCCCGGAAGCTTTCCCTCTTTACCCCTTGCTCCCAGTGAAGCAACGAAACCCTCGGATACTAGCTCACAAGAAAGCATTTATCCCACCATCTCAGCGGCATCAATCCAAGAGACTGAACTGTTACCATCTCTAAACTCGGACAGAGTGTATCCTCTGAGTGCATTTATGTTTAACGTAGAAGGCACAGAAATACATATGATAGTTATCACTGAGACAAGTAATCTATTAGAAAATGAGTTTTTCGATCATGTTGGTCTCATTTGACAAACATGCGCAAAATATGATAAAGCTACATACGCCCACGCTCTGAGTAGACTGGCCAGGAGGGTCATACATAGCAGATGGAGGGGTAAAATGTGTGATTCCCGTGCAGATTCCCATTGGTTATATTTGTGAAATCATATCCAGGGCCAGACAGGCCTTTTCATCCACCGGGTATTTCCCTGGTGGGCGGAAGCCCTTGGAGGCCGGTTTTGACAGGCAAGAGCCAGCCCTGGTGGTGTGTCACTTTCCCTGGCCCCCTGAAGGTAACTACAGCAGGCACAGAGAGGCTTCAGAAGACAGAGAGAGTGAAGATATAGAGAAAGCGATTGGATGGATGGATGGATAGATGGATGGACCGATGGACCGACGGACCCACCCACGGACCGACGGACAAAGGGGTGGGGCTGTTTTGCACATTTTTGCCATGGCTGCTTTTGGTTCCTCAGTCCGGCCCTGACCATATCACAAAAACAGATGATGAATATTTAGCTCGTTTGTCACACAGCGAGAGGGCGCACTGTGTTTTGTGCACTTTTTTGATTTCATGTAATTCCTGTACTGTGATTTATTATTTAAATTAGTGACAAAAGAATGTTTAACAATTTAGTCCATTAATAATCCATTCAGACATGTGACCTTCATTGCTTTGTAATGCGAGACTGTAATCTCCCTAGAAAAACGTGTCAATTATTTTCCTATTAGAAGTTCATCTCACGTCAGCTTGTAATAGGAATGGAAATGACTAGGAACGTTTAATGATTTCTTACAAGCAATCAGTGACATAATAGTGCCAGCCCTCAACTGTCTCCTGTGCAGGGATGCTGTGACTGCAGAGAGAAGAGAACTGTGCAGGTGGGGCTTGAAATGCAGGCATAACCTGGCATGACAGGACCAGGAAAGCGACGCACCATGGGGTCTTATTTACAAGCCAGGGCTGGCTTTAGTACTGGTGGCGCCCTGTGCGACAATGTTTGTTGGCGCCCCCAAATGACCACCTCGCCACGGATTCCATCACTACCACCATTTGGCAGTGCCCCTCAAGTCTCCATAACCACTGTCTCTTAGATTCATTATGGGGCATATTCTCAAGGACTTATCGCCGATTTATCGGCACTTTAGCTCCGCAAAAGTGGCGATAGTTTTTTCGCCCTATTCTCAAGTTGGTGCAAACTGCCGAAATCGCCAGTTTTCCAGCGATAGCTGCCACAAAAAACATTGCCACGGATGAGAGCGACAACTAACGCTAATGATATGCAGAGTAGGCGTTCCCATGCAAAAACACACGAAAACACCACTTCGCCATATTCTCAACGACCAGCCAGATCGGCGAAGTGATCCAAAAACAGGCGATAAGGCGCGTTAGCAGCAGGGATTTAACACCTGCCTATTACTGGTGCTAAGCAGGACGACAACCTGCAGTAGAAAGGAAGCCCAGCCCAGAGCCACATCTGAAGACCAACAGATGCCATGGAGCCAATGATCATGCAGCTTGGAGACCCAAGAGGGCCACAACACCCACCGCCACCACCCCCAGGACCCCCCCCCCCGGTCTACCACCTAGGCAGCGCAGAAGAAGTCAGCGGACGTTCCTAAAACGCACCAGCCTCAGACACTCAACGCCAGAGGATGTCATTGCCCACTACAGGCTCAAAAGGACAACCATCCTCTGCATCCTGACCCACATTGCCCACAGGCTGACAGTACCAACACAGCGGAGAACCAACATCCCTCCGCAGACAAAGCTGCTGGCTGTGCTGCACCTGTTGGCCCCTGGTACCTTCCAACCAACAACTGCCAGAGTCAGAGGAGTCTCACAGCCAGCCCTATCAAAGTTCCTCACACCTGTCTTGGATGCATGTCCACAAAAGCAACGGCGGGCCCCAGTATCCGCACCACACGCTAGTTCCAATTCGTAGTGTTCCTGCGCAACCAACCCCAACGCCAGCCGTAGCTTGACGCCTCTGTGCTCCAGATTCAAGATTGTAGTCACTGAAATGGGGGTGCGCCAGGTCATGAAGTCCAGTAGTCAACAGTAGTGTAAAAACAGTTCTTTATTACAAATACATAAATCAACAATACGAAAAGCTCAGCCAACGCGTTCCATTCCCAACGGGAAACTTCATAAGGGCAACGTGTGAATTCAATTAACTGCATATGCTGCGGGAACTCCCCAATACAATTCGATATTCCGAAAGTCAGTATTCAGAAACTTGTTGGATAAATGGTGACAATGGTCAAGCGTCCGCATAGTCACAAACGTAATCTGGCACAGTGTATTGCACTTGGACAAACCGGAATGCTGACAGGCATGATAAATCCTGCACAAAAAGACCGTAACAGAAGTTTGTGTGGTCGTAACCTTTATAGGAAAGAAAAGGAAGGTTACGACCACACGAACTTCTGTTATGGTCTTATTATGCAGGATTAATCATACCTGTAAGCATCACGGTTTGTATCAGCTTGATACCCCTGCACCTTCACTTCCCCCACACTGCGCAGGAACAGCTGGAGACCAAGCAAGGGAACTACGCCATAGCTGGCTTCCCGCACGTGTTGGGGGCAATTGACTGCACACGTGTACTACTTGTGCCCCCAACCGACACTGAACACAATAACCGCAACAGAAACTACACGCATTCCATCAATGTGCAGGCAAAAGTGGACCACCGGGACCTGTTTACGAATGTCGTCGCAAACTTCCCAGGCAGTGTGGAAGACCTTGGACATGTAGCTTTGTCGTCCCCCCCTGTAAGCGTGAGCGAAGTGGCCTTGGCCGGCGTATGTCGTGAATAAATAGCCCGGGGCTCTGGGCATGGTTCAGTTCCGGGATGGCCACCAAAGTAACTACTGCGTGTGTCTCTGTGTCCGACATATCCTGTCCATAGGCCTACACACACGTGGCCGACCACCTTCAACGGCCAGATTTACACTGGAGACAAGGTGGCTACGTCCCAAGCCAACCCGCGCACATCTCGTCATCGCATGCAGGGTCGTGTCTGCCAGGGCGGCACCCCCCACCCAGCCACGAGGCCGCCGCCATGACCGGTGGTGCCTGCTCGATCCTGTGCACCTGCTGCACCCCAGCCCTGGTCCCCAGACCGGTCCGCCACCCAGCGAGGACTGGCCGCCCCTGCGCACCCAGGCCTCAATGCTCAGCTGCCGCCACCGGCGTGTCTCCAAGAGGGCCCACCACGTGCCGGTGCAACCTCCTCAGCCGATCGCTGGATTCCGCGCCACAGGCCCCCAGCGCACCCTGTGGCACCGCACCGCGGAGTCATGTGTGTGCTGACTGCTGCCTTCGGTGTACATTGCGGTCCAGCAGGGCTCTCAATTCAAATCGAATCTTGATTGGCAGGACGGCGTAACGAGGTCTACGCATCATCGCAGGCTGCACACCCTCTCAGCTCTTCAGGTGCCCCTACCTCAGTGCACCGCAAGTCACCGTCCCGTGGCGGTAGGCCAGTGCCAGCCGCAGTGCATCGGGTGCCACCAACTCTGTGCACCGCAAGTCATCGTCCCGTGGCAGTGGGCCCGTGCCGGCCGCAGTGCATCGGGTGCCACTAACCCAGTGCGCCACAAGTCATGGCCCCTTCATGATTGAGTCTTGTGGTGCGAACGCCATCATGTCACCTCCGGCAGTGGGGAATGTGATGTGGTAGGCCCCTTTTATTGGCAGGGTCACATGTCCTGTGACGCCTGTGCTGGATGGGTGTGGTGTGGGTGTAAACCAGCCCTCAGGGAGTGGCTGTGGCATGCTGACAACTAGACCAGTGATCAGCAGATCACTACAGGGTAGACCTGGGACATGTAGCTTTGTCGTCCCCCCCTGTTAGTGTAAGCGGAGTGGGCTGGGCTGGCGTATGCCGGTCCAGCGTAGGGGTGTGAACAATGAGCCCGGGGCTCTGGGCGTGGTTCAGTTCTGGGCTGGACATGAATATAACTAATGCGTGTGTCTCTGTTATAGTGTCGGCGCCACACGGACCGCAATCGGCAATGTTGCACCCTGTGACTCGAGTCCCACAACATGAGCAACATGGACGTAAGGGGGAATCACTGACTCTACATTCATCCATACTTCCATACTTGAATGATCATAGACATGACACATCTGTGTGAATTTGAATGTTTTATTCACATTCAGTGGAGTGCTGAAGCTGGAGCAATACAGGGCCATGCAAACCCCACTTTACATTGTTGCCCCGTGGAGGGCCAGCCAGAGTCCTTAAAAAAAAAAAAAAAAAAAAAGTAAATTCAGGGAATGACAAGTTCATCGGAAGAGGAAGAGTTCAGTCCGCAGTCTGATTGCTGTGTCATTGGTAACCAAACAGAATATGGCAGTCCATGTCGAGGTCCAAGGTGAGTGTCGCAGAGTGTATCGGGGGACAGTGGAAGGTGATGATGCAGAGGGCAGAACCAAGCAGAAGCAGGCCATATGGCGGAGATGAATGCTACCGCTTCCTTCTTACCACTAAGGCAGAATCATCCGCATCTTCGTCCTCTGATGTTTCATGTGCCTCGCATGTGGGTGGTGGTGTTTTGTCTGCATCACTGTGTGGCACTGACACATCAGGGGCCGGAGGTGGAATCTCTGCTGCGCTGTGTGGCAGTGACACATCAGGGGCCGGAGGTGGATTGTCTGTCGTACTGTCAGTCACTCACACATCAGGGGGTGGAGATGTGGATGTAGAAGCAGCAGCAGCATTCCTCGGCGCCAGGCCTTGTGGCAGTAATGCCATGATGAGGGTCTGCAGGGCATGGAAGATCCCAGCTACATCTCGCTGGTGTGCAGCCGTGGCAGCCATTCTTTCCGCCTGCATCCGCTCCCTGTTCTCCATGATCCTCCGCATGTGTCCCAACTCCCGGCTGACATCGCTGGAGCCACTCTGACTAGACAGTTGTCCTTGTCTCAGAGTCAGGACTCCAGCGATGTCAGCCATGGATCATTGGAGAGCATGGAGCGGACTGTGGGTGTCCGTTAGGGACTGTAAGTGGTCCCTGATGGGACTTAGACACCCACGTATGGCATCTAGTTTGGCTGCCATGAGGTCGAACCCCACCCGCACCTGATCAGCCATCTTCTCCTGGCCCCCTAACACAAGGCATTGGAAGACCATGTGTTGTTCGTGGGGGTCCTGGGAGACAGCCGGGGTGGTGGGTGCTTCCTGCCGTGTGGTCTGTGCACGGGGTGGGGTCTCCTCGATGCAGCTGGGCTGCCCTGCTCCTGGAGGTGAGGTGCCATAGCTGTCCATGAGCTCTTGGAGGGCGTCAGTGTCGAAGGTGGGGAGGTCCTCTTCGTCATCAGTGTAGAGATGTTCGGTCTGCTCTACAGGAGGTGTTGATTCTCCCTCTGCAATGTGAAGGGGAGATGCAGTTTAACATTGTGTTCACATGTATGTTGATGCATTGTACAAGTTTACATACAGACTGCATGACAATGTTCATTGTGACTGTTTGGGAGGAGCTGCCTATTTGATGCGGGACAGTGGACATTTTGACAACATCACAGATGTGTGTTTGTACTTGTACATTATCATCTCACATTTCCCTGCTATGCCAAATGTGATTGGCCAGTTTCTACACACAAGCGGCACCAGTTGGGTCCTCTGTTCTGTTATGAACGTGTTGCAGTTTGTACCACATTGTTGTCAAAGTTGATGTGCTCTGAATGTTATGTGTGTGTGCTGCATTTTGGGAGAGTCGCCCCTGCAGCTCTGATTTTGCTGCCCCTTATCCCTTTCAGGCGGTGTGCCTTTGACTTCTGTGCTTATACAGTGCTGAGATGTTGCATACTTGGGTAAATTGGGCTCTTGGTGGGAGTTGGGACTCTGGGGCATGGTTTGTCCGCAGATGTGTTGTTGACGTCAGGGGTTGTTTGTGCACGTGGATGTGTCAGAGTGTGACCTGCTCCTTTACGGATGTGGTCCACATTCAGCCACCTCAGTGTCGTGGCGTGCAACATGTCATGATATATTGACTGCAGCCATGCTATTCGTCATGCAGTGTCACTTGCATTGTCAGTGTGGCTCACAGACATGCCGCTTTGCTGGGTTTGTCACATGTGCATGGGTTGGTTGTGAGATTGGTGATGTGTGGGAAGGGCCCCATCTGGGCACATAGTCGACGAGGGCCTACTTGCTGTTTCTAGGTGTGCTGCAGTGTGCCAAGGGGATCATGGACATGATCCAGAGTCATTGTGGGTGTGCACTGTGCTATACTTAATTATGCATGTGTGCCATTGTGCCCATCTCTCCCCGTCCCCCCAGTCCCTGGTCGTTACTCACCCTGTTGCTGTTGTGTCAGGTCATGTTGAGCAGTGTCCGGTCCCCCTACTCCTGCCACCGTCTCCACACTGATGACTGTGGACACCACTTCCTCCATCTCATCCAGCTCCTCCTGTGGCGCTGGACTCCCATCTCCAGTCTGCATTGCTGCCTTCTGGTTGTTGCTGAGTTTCTGCTTGGTTTTGCGCTTCACATCATTCCAGCGCCTCTTGAGCTCTTCCATTGTCCTCCTCAGCACTCCGACTGCATTCACCTTGTCCACGATGGACTGCCATATTGCATTTTTTGTTGCCAATGACACAGTGGAGGTGACGAACAGTTGTTGATGGTGTTCTATCACCTCCGTTATCAGGATCCTGTTTTCCTGCGGACTGAACCGCGTCTTCCTCTTCTTCTTCTCCTTGCCCTTCCCTGACCCCGAGGTCCCAGGCTGGTCCTCCGTGGGGCTTGTGGGGTTCTGGTTGTCCTCTGTACTTGCTCCGGCTACCTCCATTGTGCTTTGCAGTTGTTTTGGTTTTGTTTTTTCTGCTTTTATGGTGATTTTTCCCGCCTGACGTGTGTGAATAGCAGGCCTGGCGCAGCTTATCGCTGATTTTTTTATCGCGGTTGGGCCCATCTCCACTTTTATCACGTTCGGCTTTGGATTTTTATCGCGGTCCCGGTAATTTTATCGCGGACATTTGACGCGTTATTGGGAAACTATCGCATGTTACCGCTGTGTGGAGAATGTGACGTTCACACGGCGTTATTTTCCCGCGATAGACGGTGATATGAATAATCGCTTTAACCTATTTTGGCGATGATTATCGCACCTTCTTGAGAATATCCCCCCAAGTTTTATAGCGCCACTCATACCAGTTTAAGGTGTCAGAACACTTTACATCACACATACAATGCACAGAGACAGTCATACGTGTGTAAATCAGTGTATAGGAAATGTTACATAAGACAGAGGCCTACAAGGTGTAGGAGTCACATGTCATCCATACCGGTTGGCAGTATAGTTTAAAAGTCCTTGGTCTGGAAAAGCACAAATTCAGAATTTAAAATGTAACACCATTGTTAGGGGTTTTCTTTAATAATAAGAATTTATTTCTACCCAAATGAACCCTTTTTGCAATATTAGGATAAGGAAAGACTGGGCAAAAAAACATGGAGCTCTAATATATTCCTTGCAGTTTGCATGCAGCTCTTTGAGGACAGTTAATAGTTCACTTCTCTATATTAGAATTTTAACTTATAAACTGCAAGTAACAAAAAGATCTCTCTGACAAAAGGATAACCCATTGGCCTAATTATAGTATATGCACTTTGTGATCTGAATGGGACACATTCTTTGCAGCAGCTATGATGAGTCAAAACTTCCACTACCAGACAAAGCTCCAGTCTCTCTCCAGGAAGAACATTAATCACCGGAGTTATCTTGTCATTTTTATTGATGCTTGAAAATTGCTGGGACATGGAACGTGGCATCAGCTGCTTTTAAAACAATAAACATGGCGCCCCCACTCCAAGTCAACGCCCGGTGCGGTGGCACCGATTGCACCGCCCTAGTGCCGGCCCTGTTACAACCCCTTTGCGCTGCTGGTGCGTCACTTTTAATATGGGAAAAAGTGACATACCGGTGGTGCTAGGGGCTTGTAAACAAGCCCCAAGTGCTTTCCTCATTTCACCTGCCAAGTCATCGTCTCGTGTGATGGAAATTCCTTGCGAAAGTGCATGTTACCCAGAGGCCTTGTTTCTGTTTGTGTCAATAACTAATTTTTGCTTTAGTACCTCTAAATTTCAAGTCCTCGGTCCACAACAGGTTAAATCATGCTAGTAATCTGAGAAAGTTACTGTACACCAGCATGCTTAGAAGCGTGCAAATTGTTTCCACGTGCCCAGCGTAAATTGCCATACTAGAATATATAACTTCCTGCGAGTCTCTTTATTAGAGAGCTAAATAGAAACTTGAAACTATAATTAAGTATATTGATGGAAAATGCGGCAGCCCCTCCATTAGGGCGGAGGAGCGCCAACCCCCCTGCCACCACCGGAAAAATAAAACGGGTTTTAAACCCGTTTTATTATCATTTATTTTAATCCCCCTGGACCCGCCATCAGGACTCTGACGAGTCTTGGTGGGCGGGCAAGGGGGATGACGCAGGGTCTGGTTGCTCAGTGGACTACTGCATCCACTGCAGACGCCTGTGTTCGACCTCATGGTCACAGGTTTAAATACCAGCGGGTCCCCTCAGCCTTTCATCCATCTGAGGTCGATAAAATGAGTACCATTGAGTTGGGTAACAATAAACATCTATTATTCAGCGCCAAGCTACCCCGTTGGGGTGAAAGTGCGCTTTACAAATACACATGTTATGTTACACTGTGGTGGGGGAGTGGCAGTGCACTCCTTTGTCTCTTCTCTGTGCATGAAGGTTTGGCCAGCCGTTTCAGTCTGGCCAAACCCTCATGCACAGTAAAGCTTTCCCCAGGCCCAGCTGCATTGCTGGGGCTGGAGAAAGCAGGCACAGGCTCCCAGTCTGCCTGGGAGCATAAAGTCCCAGCGCTCAGCCCAATCCTGACGCTGCTTTCATGCAGCGCCATGATTGGCCGCAGTGCATTCTGGGAGCCTGTGCCCGGAAGAGCGCAATGCAGTGGACGGTGACGGAGATGAGGTAAGTAATTTTTCTAAAATTATTACTATTTTGTACTCCGATCCCCCCCCTCCCCAGCCCCCTCCTCTGGTCCACCCCGCCACTTTGGCAGGGGACGGGCTGCTACTGGAAAATGCCTAATTTCATATTGCAAATTGCACTTCTTCAAAGTAATACACAGATTAGGCCAAAAGCTTGAAAATATTTGCAACTTTCTACAATCCCCCTTTTATATATAAGGAATGCTTTTCTTTTTTTCAGTTGTTATACTGAAGGATGTGTATGAATATGAGTGACAAATATGATTGATCGTGCCTGAGCGGAGGGCGTGCCAAATCAGAGGCTGTGGACTGTTGGAGCGGAGCGGAGCGGAAAGCAGAGAATGAGGAAGGTGCTGGTCGTGGATCCAGGCACCGAGAACCTGAACCCGTAACCTAGCTTGAGCTGAGCCAGCAGCGTGTGCTTAGTGCATAGTGCATAGTGCTCAGTGCGTGCCTTGGTCAAACAGCTCGACGGAGGCAGCCGGGAGGCAGGAGGCGTGAGGCGTGTTGCATGGTGCGGCAAAGCAAGGCGAGGCGGTAAGAGCTGTGGAGCTGTGGAGTTTATCCGCCGCTTGCTTGCGCCCGTTTTTTAACATAGCTGAACATAGCTGAACATTGCTGCCGGGAGGGTCTTTAATAATTAATCAGATGCCGGAACTGTGGCCATCAGCACAGAAATACTGAAACACAGAAACATAGAAACATTTTAACTAAATAAGGAAACAGTATTTTTTAACTGAAAAGCTCTTCTCCCGGACGAAAATTTTTGGAACTTTGAAGTCTCCTAATCTAGTTGCTGCAGGGAGACATGTGCACAGCATGGTACGGAAAGGTGGTGGTGCGGCATTAAGCAGCAGCGAGAGGAGGCGGGAGGAAGCAGTACCAAGCAGTACCAAGGATCCTGAGGCTCCCTGGTCCGGTCCACGCATACGGGAGACCTTGAGAGGCATTTCATCCCGGGTACAGTAAACTGTAGACTGTAGACCGCAGCTGGAGCGGCAGGAGCAGGAAGGCAAGCACGAGACTGTTGACATTGCTGGATTGTTGGATTGTTGGATTGCTGTGTCACAGTTTGTTGTTGTTGCTGTTGTGTTGTGTTCTCATTTCGCCAGTGCCAGTGCGAGAAGCAGCAGAGAGGAGCGGGACCAGGGATCTGGGAGCAGGACACCATTACGCAGCTAGGAACACCGAGAATATTATTGCCGCAGCTGTAGCAGCATCCAAGAATACTGCAGTCGGGGTTAGCCCCTGTTTCCTACAAAAAAAAAACAGCCCGTCTTAGCACAGGGTTTCTTTTCCTACCCTACCCTGCCCAGCTGTTTTGCTTGAGGGGCGTGGTGCGGGCCGAGCGCGGCCGTGTGCTGTGCTAGGCTGAGGCTGAGACCGTGCTGTTCTTCAGGGGGGGTCGGTCCCAGCGGTCCCAGAGGTTTGTGCTGTGGTTTATTTTTGGTGCTTGAGGTTGAGGTTGCAGAGGCAAAGGCGGAGCTGTGGGGAGCTTTTCTTTTTTTTTTTTTTTTTTTGGGACCAAAAATCGAGGGGCTGTAACTAAGTCTGTGGTAAATCTATAAGAGTATAAGAGTATAAGAGTATACATGAATAAGTTTACAATAATATATAATATATAATATAAAATTAATAAAATAAGATAAGTTTAGGCAGTGCACTTTTTGTACAGGCCTTAGATAAAATGACGGCAAAAAACTTAGGTCAGGACGATTGCTGGTGGGTAGGACCTGTGCAAAAACTAAATCAAATCCCTTACGTAATAAGGAAGTTTCTGGCATGTTGTCGAAAGGAAAAAGTCAACTATTCAGTCTATGGGAAAGGGGAAGGGAAAAAAATCTTCAAGCTTGATCTAATATCGCAACTATTGGGAATGGAGGGGAAAATGTGATTGGGAATGAGAATGATGGTGAGATGGTAAATACTGTCAACATTGTCCCTGATATGATTGAGGTCGTAGAATCACATTCTGCTGGTAGTAAACATGGAGGGGGAGATTCCCTAGAATCCCAGAGGCATCCAGTACGGTGCCCTGGGGGTCTGGCTTGCTCTCCAGTCCTCCAGGTATCTTCTGATCCTATTGATCCTATTATACCATCTTTTAAAACAGCAGATGTAATTACACACAGAATACCATACATACATCACGGTATCATAGAAGAGACCCTTGGTCCCTATACAGTAGAGGATGTCCAAAATAAAGATTTTACTCTCCCCGACTTGGATTTAGAGCTCTGCAGGAGGTACATTTCTCATGATACTAGCAAGATTATAGAGCTAGTAAATACCCCAGCTATAACAGTTCCTATAGGACTAAAATTATTTAGTAGTACCCCATCCAATAAATCAAATCAGTCTCTCTTGCTTTCACACCCCTCTCTGACCCCTGATTTAAATATCAGTGATACCCAACCCAGTCAAATTATAAGGAAGAATATAATAGTCTTGGATTCACTAGTATCCTTAGAACATCTATTATCCTCTATTCTAACGCTATTGGAAACATTTGTAGGAGGTTCAGACTGTGTGTTGGAAACTGTAACTCAAATATTAAAGGTATTGTTAAAGAATAATCAGGAGAGGGAGGTTACTTCAAAATTAGATATTAAACATGTAGAAGCGGAAGTAAAGGTAGAAGAGGTTCTAGAGAATATAGTTGAAAATGTTAGTAGTCACCCAACTCTTACTGTTCAGGATGGCAATCCCCAAATCGATAAGCAAATGAATAAAGTGGTGACGTTAGAAAAGACCTCTGATCCTTTACCCAAACCTATACAGGTTATCTATGATTTAGTTCAAGAAGTAAAAGGCTCGGTGGGATCAGTGAAAAGAATAGACAAGGAAGTATTCTCTATTTTTAAAACCCAGTTAAGAGATGAGAAAGAAAATGTCTTAAGAGCCTCACACTTGGAAAAAAATGGGAGAAATGGGAAAAAGGAAAAGAATAGAGGGAAAAAGATGAAATCAATACGAAGATTATCAAAAAAGAAGCAAAGGAGAATTCGTTTTAAAGAAAACTCCGAGGCCTCAGCTAGCAAGGAAACTCTCTCCCAGACTCCGCAAAATATATCACATGATATGAAGCAGAAAGATGAAGTTGATCTTGTGAACCCAGAGAAAAATATCTAATAACAGAGTCAATGATGGCCTATGATGCTTCCCCTATGAATATTGCATATCCCATAAAAGACTCCAATAATATCGTAGCAGAGGGGTCCCCATTACTTAAAATAGTGGAGCAGTCGAGGCCTGTTGACCCTCTTCCATCAGTACTTAATCCCTTGGCTGTCCCCTTCTCTGACATTGTAAAAATGAGAGGTAAACCAGAGGTAATTGATGTTGAATGCATCTGGGAAAGTATGGACACACTTCAGTTAGATTTTATTCCTCTGTGTGATACAGATTTAATATTAAATAGGACTTCGCTTCTTAAATGTCTCTTGGAGATTGAAACTTTGAAACTTATACAAAGTAGTGATATAGGTTTAGTCTCCATTTTAAAAACAGAAGTTGGTTATAAGTCGAGGGTAAGGTTCAACTCCAAAATTATAGCAAACCTTATATTACAATGGTCAGAAGGCCTACAAAGTAGGGGGATCGATGTTATTCCATTCTTTGAGAAACCCCGAAATAGAGCCCTCGACAATAGGTCTTTGTCGACTCACTTACTTCCGGACAGTAGAGATTGTCCGTATGAAGCAGAGGGATTACAAATCTGTATTACAAAAAATGGTAGACAAGTGAAACTCAAAGATTGCACCTTCTCTTCCTTTAAATGGAATTCCAAAGAAGAGAGTCCAAAATGGAACTGGTTACCTGGTGTTCTATCGAGTAGATCAAATAATAAATATCCACAACAGCCATCCTTTTAGCAATGAATTAAAAATAATATCTTGGAATGCTGCAGGAATAAAGAATACTAGGGAGAAGTTACAATATCTATGCGCATTCGATGCAAACGTGATTTGTCTTCAGGAGACCTGGTGTACAGAGGAATTGCTATGCAAGGATTATTTTATTTTAGATTGCAAAGCAACCCCGTTCAGGAGAGGACATGCAAAGGGAGGGGTTGCATGCTTACTGTCAAATAAGATAAAATGGAATTATGATTACTATAAAGATCCTAGTAATCTTTTTCTAGCAATAACATTGTATAATCCTGATAATGTAAAATCTCTACCGCTGATGCTGATAAATGCTTATATTCCACCAGATGCCTCTCACGATGTACTCTTAAAGACGGTTTTTTCCTACATTAAAAAAGTTAATGATGTAGAATTTCCCCCTCATATAGTCCTGGTAGGGGATCTGAATTGTAAAATCTCTAACTCTACCTTGGACAAATTTCGAAATAAAGAAAAAGAAGAATCTCTGCAGATCCCACAAGCGCTTTTTCCACAAAATATTAGAACAAATAAGAGAGGGAAAATGCTTATTGATGAACTAACGAAGGTTGATGGCATTATAGTAAATGGAAGATTGCCTTCGGATATACCGGCTACCTTTACTTGTAAAACTTATAGTGGAGAATCTATTTTAGACTATGTGGTAGTGGGAAGTACCTCCTTCTTCTTATTAAAAGATTTAAAGGTCTGTAACTCTCTCTATAGTGACCATAAAGTATTAACTCTTACCGTAAATTTAAATTTATTTTCGAACGATCCATGGGCACTAAACGGTGAATCTGTTAGTTTCGCTAAGAAAACAGGGAGATGTCACTGGGATAACAAAGCCATCTTGGGCCTGGACAGTGTTTTAGAGGCCACTGTAGAGAACTTGTCTAGCTGGAATGGAATAGAAATTGCCAGTTTTAATGCATTTATGATCAAAGCGATAGAAATTGCGAAGAGGTCAAATCAAAGAAAAAGTACTAAAGTAGTCCCAAGATCCCTCCAGCCTTTAAATCTTGAAATAAATAAATTAATTAGAGAACAGTACTTGAATTACTCCTTGGAAAGATATCATAGAATATTGCTATTAAAAAGGAGGAGGACTAGGGTAAGGGTTAAGTTAAGAAAAGAGAGGGAAGATAACATCTGGGTTAAACTGAGAGAAGCAGCGTATAAAGGCCAAGTAAGAACGTTTTGGTCTCTTATTGGAGAAGGATGTGGAGCTAGATCTCGACCACTCCCCGTTGCCATTGAGGAACATAAATGGGTTGGCTTCATTCGGGACTTATATGCAGATAATGCAATGGCAATTAACTATATCGCATCAAAGGAAGACTCCTCATCGTATGGATCGCCATCTGAAAAAGAAATTGAAATGGCGATCAAGGGGATGCGATCCTCCGGAGCGATGGGTCCCGATGAATTACCAATCACAGTTTTAAAACAAAATAGTTCACTGTGGAGCAAAATTCTTTATCCGGTGTTTAATTATTGCTACGCAAATAAAATGGTTCCCCTCTCTTGGAAGGGGAGTATATTAGTCCCCCTGTTTAAGAAAGGAGATCGAGATGCACCACACAATTACCGTCAAATCGCACTTCTTGACGCAGTGGGTAAAGTTTTTGCTAAATGCCTCTTGATTCAAATTAATGATTGGGTGGATGTGGAATTTTTTTTACCATTTGAACAAACCGGGTTTAGGACAAAACATGGAACTATTGATAATCTAACTGCACTACAGGTAATAAACGAAAAATATGTTAAAGTTAGAGGAGGAAGAGTGTACACAGCCTTTATAGACTTCTCCACAGCATTCGATAAAGTAGATCGGCTCTTGCTGTGGAGAAAACTGTCGGATCTGGGTATGCCGGCCATCCTCTTGGATCTAGTTTGTGCACTTCATACAGACACTTGGTGTAGAGTTTTAATGGGAGGGGAAAAAGGTCTCTCCCAAACTATCCTTACTGCAAATGGTTTAAAACAAGGATGTTTATTAGCTCCTCTACTTTTCTCCTTATATATATCTGACCTTCCTCACGCTCTGGCGCAAAGTGAGGGCATCGCCCCATTACTAGGGGGAAAACCGATCGCTTGTTTACTTTATGCCGACGACATTTTAATCTTGGATTTAACACCTAAGGGATTAAATAGTCGTCTGCAGGCACTATATAAATTTGCAGAGGCTAACTATTTAAAGATTAATGTATCTAAAAGTAAAATAATGTGCATGCATGGAAGAAAAAAGCTCCAGTATGGGAATTTTGTTTGGTCTGTAGGTGGACAAAAATTGGAACTTGTAAAATCTTATATTTTCTTGGGAAAAACGGTGTGTGGTAACCTAAGTGACAAAGCCCATATAGAAAATAACATCTACAAAGCTACTACACAGGGGAAAAGCTTGGGCTCCTTTTATAGATCCACTGGAAAAAGACATTTTGCACTTTTATTAGAGGTATTTTGTGCAAAAATTCCTGCTTCCCTGCTGTATGGTATTGAATTACTTGATATAGAAAAATGGTCTTTTTAAATATAACAGAAGGCAAAATTTTGAGGAGCCTAGCCTCAGTCAGCTCTGCTTGCCCTGTGGCTGCACTAAGGTTAGAGTTTGGTTTAAGAAGTAGTTGGGTACAGGGTCTTGCAGGGATAGTGCAGTGGGTTACAAGTCTGGTAAAGGGTGATCCTGGCACACTAAGATTTTTAATCCAAAAAGAAATATTAGAAAGTTTAAAGGAGCAGTCATTAATTGTTAAAAATTTTAGAATTGCAGTTGATTTGCTACAACTGGACGAATCCCTACTTTTTACCCTATCGCCATATCAATTACGGGCCATTTTGAAGCAGGCCACTTGGAAATTAAGTTTCACCAGGGATAAGGAAGCTCGTATTTTAAAGAGAGGTACCCATCCGGCCATAGATTCCTGTGTGATAAAAAAGCACAGGCTTATATCTCTTGGAACCTGCCCCATGGAGTGCGCCGCTTTTGGCTATTATTGAGGCAGGGTATGCTCCCTTTAAACAATGTACTATCTAAATGGTATGGTTCTTCTCCAATTTGTAATCTGTGTAATAATTCTATCCAGGATGTTAATCATGTGCTATTTATCTGCCCCGCTCTATTATTGTATCGGCGTAAATGGATGAGACCAATTTGTCTACAATTATCTATCCTTTCGGCCTCTGCACCAATAGATTCTATCTATGAACCACCAAATGAAATGTTTTGTCATAGGATTTTTAACTTTTTAAGTGTTTTTTAAATATGTACTAATATACATTTATATGAAGGCTATAATTATCAATTCTGGTTTTATCTGATGTTTTATAATGATCGTAGAAACCTTGTTTTATAAAAATTTTGTATTTATATGTTGTTGGCCTGTTAATTTGTGTGGATCTCTTTGGAGTTCCAAAATCATAAATAAACTTAAACTTGAAACTTGAGTGACAAAGTTCCATAATGTATCTAATAGTTGAGCACTTTTTCACATACCTGTAAAACTCTAAATACAGTATTAGAAGGACCATGTATTTTAATAAACAAACCCAAATTTAAGGCATGAAGAAATTACAAGTAACTTATTAGTTCCATGGCTTATATATGAGATAAAGTAAAGTATGGAGCATTTTATAGGTATATTACAGGTCACCAAGGAGATTCATGACCATATAGAGGAATGAGGCCGAAGGTCAAGTTCCTTTAAAAGGTTTTGGAAACTGAATTGACTTGTAATATCCTTATCATGTATGGCGGGGGGGTACTTTAAGCCTTATAACACATGCTCACACCATCATCTTTCCCACAATCCATTTAAATCCTAGGTGCGTTGCTCTTTCATATAAAAGAGAAAGCATTTTTGTAAACATGAAGAGCAAAAATAGAATATCTAGTGCAAAATTAAACACATTAAAAAACGGTAAGATATTTGTTGCAAAGATATATTAGAAGCAGTTTGATACAAGTTCGTTTTTTTAAATAGGTGCAGTAGAAACATGCAGAAAGATTCTAACTTTTCTTTAATTATTCAAAGAGTGCAAAAAATAAACATGTTGCCTTAAATACCTACCTTCTACTTGTCACTGTACAGCTAGAAAAACAGAGCACAAGAAAGAAAAGCCACTTTCGTTTTCAGTCTTTAAACAGCTGCTTTGCTTCTGCTCTGTGACATGACTTGCCTTTCCTCTGGACTGCTGGTGCTGGCAGCAGGCATTGTGACATCAGAGCAAACCTGGAATAAGTTATTACAGTCAAATTGTGTGTCATTTCTTTATAATTGACAACTGGGTGAATCACAAGTGGTCGATTATAAAGAAATTAGAGGCAGGTTTTTATACAGGGTTTGCAGAATCCCATGTATCATAAAGTTATTCAGTCTACCGTGTCATACCTCCAATTGTCACTGGACTCCTTTTTGACTTGCGATGTCTTGTTTACATATATTTGAGGGTACTTTTTGGAAACCAAACTGAAACTTGAATCAAATCTGATTGGTTGAGACATTTGTTGTCTCCTCAGCCATTTCATAGTTCATAAATTGCCTCTCCTTGTTCATACATATCACTTTGAAGATACAATTCTGAGATACTGCAGGGGCGAGTGGATCACACCCCAATACCAAGTACATATCATGGACAAAACCCAGGGAAGGTTGTAAATGATTTAACGGAAAAAAAGACCAAGTAAAGTTTCAATTGCCAGCACTGTGAACCTGCTGCCATCGTATAGAACCTCAGCTCCGATCTCAAGAACTTTGTTCAGAAAATATTTGGGGCCATGTGGCAACAAGGTGAATCCAAGCTGTCCCCAGGGTCCTAGCACACCTCACAGAGATGAAAAGTAAATCCCCCCAAACTGCATACATTTAAGCCACCAGTTTGAGAAGCAGTTTGTGAACCTCTTCCAGGTTTGCAAACTGATATTGACCATTCACTAACAGAAAAACACATTTAGATTGTTTTTAAATGCCATAAAACTATTTATGGAATATTTAAAAAGAAGCACTAAAAATACAAGGGATCTGGGGACAAGGCATGTCATAGGCCAAACGTTCTACTTCAAGCCTGCTGAGCAAATTTTATAGTTGTCCACGAAGATCAACAACGTCCTGGGGCCTGGTGTTCAAGGGACACTGCTAATGGAGCACCAAATACACTCTAGCACTTGACCTTCAGAGTAGTGAGGTGAGAAGTCCAAGGCTTACTGAGGGAGGGGGTATGGAGTTAGAGACTCAGAACTCACCAACCTAATATCACTCAATAAAGAATGTTCAGTCACTGCTTTGTCCTATAAAAGAGAAATTACTTTTTTACAAAACTGCTCAATTACACAACACAAAAATAAGATGGGGAACACAGCTTTTAATAAAGGGCTTATACAGGTAAGTCAGGGCTAAATTACTAAGCGAGTAAAACTGCACATGTGCAGGCTCACAGTGGGAGCAGATGTTAGAACTGGCGGTCTATAGTTGGCAGAGGTAAGTACCTTTGTCCAAATAGGGACCCTTGCTTCTAGTCAGGGTAAGGGGGTACACACTGTTGATAACCCCTGCTCACCCCCTTGGTAGCTTGGCACCAGCAGACAGGCTTATCCCCAAGGCAATGTGTAACGTATTTGCACCAACACTCACAGTAACACAGTGAAGCACCACAAATGTACACCACACAGGTTGTTATAAAAATATCAATATCTTTATATAGCTTAGGTCAGATCAAAACGGTAGAAAAATGCACATACGTATAAATAAAGTTTCTCTGTCTTTGAAAATGGTTCCTTGTTATGTTTCTAGCAAAAACAAACTGGTAGGTTTCTGTTATCAAAAGTTCATTCCAGAAATGCTCGTTGTGCTCACACAGTTCACCTCGGTAATGCTCTTGGCTATCAGCACAATTCCTTTCAGCAATAATGAAAATGGTGCTCTTCTCAACAAAACACTAATGCCGCCTTCTGTAGCGCGAGATGTGCGCCGCTGGTTGACTCAGGGGTAAACAATGAGGAAATCACCAACTCACCCCCGTGTCACAAATGCGCAAGTGCGCGTTGATACTGCCAGCTCGAGAACCAAATCACCCCCGTGTCACCAATGCGCGAGTGCGCGTCGATATTGCCAGCTTGAGACGATGAGATCACAGGCGGGAGTTACCTTTGTTACGGCGGAGTGAAGAGGGCTCGGCAGTCCGCGCGGCCTCTCGAAGATGCAGCCTCTTCTGGGCGCGGCTCTCCTGGATTCCGAGGCCGTCCCGTTGACGTCAGAGGAGCGTGGAGACCTCGTTGCTAGGAGACGCCCCGCGCCTCCTCCAGTCCCTGCGCAGCTCTGCTCAGTCGAGCCCCTCGGTTGCTAGGGGACGCCCAGCACTGCGGCCAATCCCAGCGCGGCGGATCTCTGTCGTCAGCAACGAGGGTAAGCGGCACTCATGAGACTCCCAGGCCGGTGATGGTGACTTTTCCAAATTCAGCGCTTCTCTCTCCTTTCGGGAACCGGGCCGGCGGCGGTGATATTAACCCCTAATGCTACGTCTCGGGAGGTGCCCTGGCAGGCACTCTCGCTCACCGAGACCGCCCGGCAGAGATCCGCGATGGGGGCACGGCGGACTTCGCCCAGAGCCCTGAAGTGTGCCGACAAGCACACTGAGTGATGAAAAACACGGGCGGGCAGGCCGGGCAGAGTTCACGGGGCCACAATCAGTGCGCAGCCACACGCACCGTGATTTCACCAACCGTTTTCTTCTGCAACCTTTGTGTCCCTGAGTTGCAAACAGGAGGCCAGCTCTCCTCAGGCCCTTGGAGACTCTCAGGACATCGCACACAGCAAAGTCCTTTTTCTTCTAGGAGGGGGGACATAGCACACAGCAAAGTCCTTTAGCCTCACCCTCAGCAACAGCAGCCAACTGCAGGCCAGCCCGAGAACACACAGCAAGGGCAGTACTCCTCCTCAGTTTCTTCAGGCGCTCTTCTTGGGCAGTGGTCCCTCTTGATTGTAGAAGTAGTCTTGGGTAAACTTTTGTGTTCCTGAGTTTTAACAGGAGGCCAGCTCTTCTCAGGCCCTTGGAGACACTTATTCCTGGGTGCCCTCTGCCTGGGCATGTCTTCTTTCTTTGTGAGGGGAGGCCAGGGCCATCAGACGCACCGCAGGAGGTGGAGCCAGCATTGTGGAAGGCAGGCACAGCCCTAGTCAGGCCCAGGTGCAACTCCTCCCACCACTTAAGATGCAGATAGGTCTATTCAGCCTAGTGCTGACTCACCCTCCCTCCTGGAGCCACCCCCAGCCCCTGTCACTCACAAACCAGACAGTCAATACACAAACCGGCAGAGGCACACAGAAAGGTTGAACAGGAAAATAGCCACTGTCTAAAAGTGCTATTTTCAAACACTGAATTTAAAAACCATCCTCCCTAAAAGATGTGTTATTAAATTCTGAGTTCAGGGATACCAGATTCCAAATTTCTATCTTGCCGCTATGGGAAGATATGCAGGTAACCATGTTACACAGCATTCCCCATGTTATCCTATGGGCAAGATAGCCTTTCAATAGTGAAAAACGAAATTGGCAGTATTTCACTATCAGGACATGTCACCCACACTAGTATATGGCCTACCTTTCACATACACTGCACCCTGCCCAGGGGGGTACCTTGGGCCTACCATAGGGGTGTCCAATGTGTAAGGAAAGGGAAGGGTTAGGCCTGGCAAGTGTGTACACTGGCCAGGACAACATGGCAGTTCACAAACTGCACACAGGCACTGCAGTGGCAGGACTGAGACACCATCTTAGAGCTACTCCTGTGGGTGGGACAATCAGTGCTGCAGGCCCAGTAGTAGCATTTGAATCACCAGCCCTGGCACACTCAGTGCACTTTACTAGGGACTCACTGGTAAAGCAAATATACCAATCATGGATAGCCAATCACAATAACAATTTACAGAGAGAGCATATGCACTTTAGCACTGATCAGCCATGGTAAAGTGCCCAGAGTCCTATAGCCAACAACCACAGGTCAGGAAAAATGAAGGAGGAAGAAGCAAAAAGTTTGGGGATAACCCTGCAAAAAGGGCCGTTTCCAACACAACCCCCTTCCAGCCTAAAGCCAGGGTAGACCAAACGATACCTCAATGGGATCCCCTGCTTGGGGCGATAGAACACGGAAACTGGCCCGAACAGTAGGGGACTATTCCTGTTCTACGCCTTCCTGAACCCAGTTGGTTCCCTCTATCTATACTCTCAGGGCCCACTAGGCTAAACCATGGGGGACCCTTCTCCTCACCGGGGGACCCCATCTGTGCAGCGCCTAACCTTACTTCGCTCACAGATGTGTCCGCACTGGTAGACAGTACCCACCTGGCCAACACAGCGGTGTGGCCCAGCCAACCACCGGGTGTGACTCCTGCCCCCCTCCCTGGGGCAACTCTGTCCACCAAGACAACCAGCCAAAGGGGCCACTGACAGCGTTCAGTGATGAGAGCCAGGCCTCATGCCTTTCAGGCCCCTCCAACCTCTGTGGCGTCAGAAAGTGGGGGGCAGTAGCCCCAGGTGCCTGGCACCTTTTCTCCACTCTCCCTCCTGCCAAGTTAGGTAGGGCATCCTGACACTGGCCCGCCAGCCCAGGGTCTGTACCCTCAGGCTGACCAGAGGTCACGGGCGAGGCTCTCCTCTCCCTACCCTTCCTTCTGGGGTCCCGCACTCTCCTCCCAGGAGAGGCGCCCTCAGAACACAACTCTCCCACCAGTTCAGGACTTCTCCCCTGCAACTGGTCTCCCAACCTAGGGTCTAAACCCCCAGGTTGCACCGGGGCCAGAGGTGAGGACTCCCTCCCTCTGCACCCCCTTCCAGAGTTCTACACCCTCCCAACTGGAGCGGTACCCCTGGAAGCCAAACCGGTCAGGACACTAGTTACAGATGTCCCTCCCTCCAGGTCAGGCAGAACCTGAACCTGTCCTCCCAACATCGGGGCTGAACCCTTCGGCTGAGCACTTGCCTGGCACGCCAGGACTTCTGGGGACTCACACAGTATCCCCCCGGTCAGGACACCACCTACCGATGCCCTTCCCTCCAGGTCAGGCAAATCCTGAACCTGGCCTCCCAACCCAGGGACCAACCCCTGCGGTTGAACACTTGCCTGGCACACCAGACTTCTGGGGACTCACACAGTATCCCCCCGAGGGTAACACATGACTCATGTGTCGTGTGACAGTCTGCCTGGCGCAGATCTCCCGACCCCTGTCCATCTGACAGTGCGCGAAGATCCCCCAGGACAGAAGTGGTGTCACCATGGTCACTACTAGGAGACTCAGCCCTTTTGGCTGGTCCCTGACCCACTGGTTCTCCCACTGGGGAACACATCCCCCTCTCACCCCTCAATCTGGACTTCTGCACCCTCCCAACTGGAGCGGAACCGCCAGACACCAGAACCACTGGAGCTCCACTTACAGACGCTCCAGGTTCTCCTGACACTAGGAGATCATCCTCAAATGGCCTACAAGTACAGCCTAGGCCCCCGACCTGGCGCTCCCTTAGGGAACCCCCCAGGCCCTGAGACTGGGTTTCGGGCAACTTGGGACACACAGTCCCACACTCACTCCTTTCCCACTGAGACAGGACGTGAGCCCCTACACCCCTCCCACTACACCAGGACCTAGCTGGGCTACTCTGAACCTCTTCCACCACACAGGACCGGAAGATACCCGAGCCACTCCTTTTAGGATCACTCCCCAATGCCCCTTCAGACCCTCTGGAATCCACCAAGAGGTATGCCTCCAACGCAAACTCCCTGGAATCAGAGAACTCACACTCCACTGGGTGTTGGCATAGCTCTGGAAAACAGGGACTTAAAATATGCTCTCCAACATATGAATCACACAGCCCCCCACAGTTGTTAACCAAGCCACCCTTTGCCTCACCCGCCAGTGCCTCACACAAGTACCCCACACCACTCTCCTGAGACTGGCAAGACAGTGTCTGACTGTCTCTGTCACTCAACCCACACTCTTCTGGGCGGTCTCCACATTCACACACCAGGACTTCTACCATGGGGGAACCCCTCTCCCTGCACCTCTCATCTAGAGTCAGTAGAGTGTCCCTCCCATCACTAGGAATATGATCCCCTGTGTCAGTTCCCCAATCTACTTCAGGGACACTGCACACCACTGGCACTACCTCATAAACCTGAACCCCCTGGTGTATGTCAACCCCCTCCCTCAAGTCAGGCGTCACATCTCTGGGTGTTTGTACTGCTCCCTCAGCACTGGATAACACAAACTTGCTGCCACCATCTGAGTTGGACTCCACCTCCAACTCAGCAAAGCTCACTTCTTGAGCTACACATATTTCTTTTTCCTTGGCTAAGACATTCAAGGCCTCAAGCCTCTCGAGCTCCAAATCAAGCTCCCTCATTCTTAACTCATGTGCCAAGGTCAATCTCAACTCTTCCAGAGCGAGAGCGTTCTTGCTCTCTTCAGCTCTCTTTTCGCTTTCCAAGCGCTTCTGCTCTAGAGCACGAGCCCCCTTGCTCTCTTCCACTTTGGCCTTGAGCTTCAGGACTTCCAGCTCATGCTCCCTGATTCTTTGGTTCGATTCCCGCTCCTCTGGGGAGAGTCCCCTACTGGAATGGAAGCTGCCAGCCCCAGAGGCCGGTCTGCCCACTGGTAGATCATGTGATCCAAACCCATTCCTTCTTAGATTCTCCCCTCCATTCTCAGCGTCTGCCTCCTCTGCCTCTTTGGCCTCCCACCAGGCTTTCAAGCCTTCCTGCAGCTCATCCTTCCTGGAGCTGCTTTTTGAGGCACAACAAAAATCCTTGCAAAATTGTTTGAGCTCATTCTTTTTGTAAGAATATAGATCCTCAATCTGAAATTCCAATTCTGCCTTCTCCTTTGCTGCACCCTCCTTCTGCGACATGACGCTTTCTGGGAGTTACGTAAAAATAGAACCAAAAAGTTCAGTATGTGGTTGCATAGTGATCTGCGCTAAACTAGGGATGTTCACCAATCACTGTGGGTCAAGTGCAAACACAAGTTCAAATCCTCACCGCTGACCACCAATGTTAGAACTGGGGGTCTCTAGTTGGCAGAGATAAGTACCTTTGTCCAAATAGGGACCCTTGCTTCTAGTCAGGGTAAGGGGGTACACACTGTTGATAACCCCTGCTCACCCCCTTGGTAGCTTGGCAATGTGTAACGTATTTGCACCAACACTCACAGTAACACAGTGAAGCACCACAAATGTACACCACACAGGTTGTTATAAAAATATCAATATCTTTATATAGCTTAGGTCAGATCAAAACGGTAGAAAAATGCACATACATATAAATAAAGTTTCTCTGTCTTTGAAAATGGTTCCTTGTTATGTTTCTAGCAAAAACAAACTGGTAGGTTTCTGTTATCAAAAGTTCATTCCAGAAATGCTCGTTGTGCTCACACAGTTCACCTCGGTAATGCTCTTGGCTATCAGCACAATTCCTTTCAGCAATAATGAAAATGGTGCTTGTTAGACCTGTCAGCCCTAGGGTGGTCTTGCCCTGTTTTTTTCCCTTTTGCGCCTCATTTTTGCCACCATATTTTTACTGGACCTAGGTCTCCGGGCGCCTTGCCACTGCTGGTCAGTGCTGAGGTGCAGGTGCTCTCTCACTAAAGATGGCTGCCACAGGCCCCTGCTACTGCAGAGGGCCTTCCACACATACACGCTAGTAGCCAGAGTCAGGCTGGGACCTAGGGATACAGTATCCATCCCGTCCCCGCCTCTGGGCCACATAGCTAGGTAGGTGGAAGGTTCCAGAACCTTCCGGGCTGTGGGAGGAGTTACGTTTTGCCGCCTTTAGAAGGGTCACCTGACCTAGGGGTATAAGAGGCTTGGAGGGAAAACCTTTTAGTCAGTTAGGTTGAGGCACCGCTGAACCTGGGAGAACCTGCGCCGGAGTATAGACTTTAGGGCCTAGGGGGAGACCTACACTACTGCTGCTGACAGGGTCAAGGCCCTGCTGCCGTAAGATAGCTGAGGAACGCCCACCACCCACTGATCTTGCCCAGTGTGAGGGGACCCAGGGAACCATCTCCAGCGTGCGGGGAGGAACATCAAGCACTCCCAGAATCACCAACTCACAACCCCCCCTGTTCATAAGAAGAAGAACTGTTAAGCCAAGAGTAACAGGAACTTAAGTTATACCGTCTCATGGGGATCACGAGGCGAAGCGCTGTGTCCTAAGCGCTAGACCTTCACCCCCCTATCTATCCACACCGACAGCTGGACTGTCCCCCAAGAACCCTTCCCACACAGCCCGGTGACTAAGGCTGTCAGCGCGCCCCGCGCTGCAACTCCACGTGGGAGAACTTGAACCCCCCCCAGTCACTGACCTGGTGACCGGATCGCCGCCGCGGCCGCCGCCGCGTGAAGAGGGGTGCTGAGGTGAGGAAGACCTCTCCCCCGTGCATGAGTGTGGTGAGGTGCGCCGTCCGCGCCCTCACCGAAGCCCACAAAAATCACCGCCGGGCCCGAGACCCCTGCCGCTGCAAGCGCGGCCAAGAAGAACACCGCCGCAGCCCAGGAGGGCCGCGTGAACAGAGCTGAGGCCTACTGCGGCCTCCGGGCCCGTGGGCGCCGTTGCCGTGGGGCCGGGGACGCCGACCGCGTCACAGGTCGCGCCCCGAAAAGGCCGCGACGGGATTGGCTCCCGCCGGAGCCAGCAGCCGAGGAGAAGGAGGCGGGAGGCGTCGCCCAGCAACAGGAGAAGGCCGCGACGTGATTGGCCCAGCCGGAGCCAATCAGGAAGACGTCAGAGGGGCTCCACTGCCAACGGGAGCCCCCGGAAGAATCGCCGCCGCGCTGGGATTGGGCGCCGTCGAGAGCCCGCCCCCCAGCACGTACGGAGGAGGAAGAACTCCGTGTGCACACGCGGGAAGCCGGAGCCGTCTGGAGGGACTGCCGGCTCCCGCTCCTTGTCCCCCACTGAACGCTTACTCCACGGGGGCCGGAGGAGTGTGATACCGGCCCCCCCCCCAACGACCGGATAGTGAAGCAGGAGGCTCCATAGCCTCGCGGAAGTTGGGCAGCGCCGGCCAGAGGGCCGTGAGACTCGCACCGGGCCCCGCCCCGTCCAACAGAGGGCTGGCCCGGGAGAGAATCCGCCGAGAGGCACCACGACAGCTACAGCACTGCAGGTGAGCCCAGGAGGCCCCTAGGGCTCTAGGTTAAGCCCCTGGGGGCCGGGGGCCACGATTAGCAGGGGATTAAGGAGGGAGGAGCCTTCCATGACGTTTTGTACCAGGCGAGGCACCTGGTGAGAAGGGGGCCAAGCTTAAGTTAACCCTCACCTCCCCTGGGAGGTATAGGAGCCCCCTCATAGGGAAGCCCCAGCTGCTGGACATGTTGAGGGGTTCCCTTTAGGATTCCCTCCTGCCTATTGTACCCCATGCTGTACTGAGTACCTAGGCCTGATGTATGTGCCCAGGGGCCAGAGATTTTAATATGCCTAAACAGTGTTGTGCATGTGCTAGGCCCTAATTTGTTAGTGCACCCGAATCATTATTGGTGCTGTGTTTTTAGGAACTGATTCCTGCGGCCTTTTAGTGGCCAGAACTGTTGAGGGTCTTTTTAACAGAATGCGCACCAGTTAAAGAAATGTATTGTATCATCTGCATAATCTAACGCAATCTTGATTGATATAAAGGAACTTGATTTTTACTTACGTAAACCTGGTGTGGTGTCCGGTTATTGCTCCGCATATCTGAGTTGAAGTAAGAGTGTGCTGCACAACTGCCTTACACATTGCCTTCGCGTGCCTTCCCCGCTTTGCGCCATGCTACCGTAACGGACTCGGTAACTCCGGTTCCAACATTGGTGTTCAGCGGTGGGATAAGGACTGGTATTTGTGCAGCACCCTACAGTGACTCAGTGTGCGCCGCAATTAGACACCTAGTGAAATGTAAGTAGGAGGAATTCTATTGTGATTGCCGATTGTATTAGTCCTGCGTTAAGACCTGCTACCTACCATTTAGAACCCCTTCCTTAAATTGTCTGGGACCCCACCTAGGAGGATGGAGTTTGAGTTAGCCGACCTAGAGAGGTACACGGTGGCACAGCTCAAGGAGTTCTGCCTAGAGAGGGGGTGGCCGTCAAGCGAGGTGCCAGGAAGGAGGTGCTTCAGAAAGCTTTGAGGGCATGGGTAATGGCCCACCCGGAGGGAAGAGGGGATGAGGAGCAGAGGGAGGCAGACGACCCAGAAGAACTGAGCCTACTGAACATTGACGTCAGCGAGAATGTGTTGCCAGGAAGACGTTCCAGGGCAGGCAGTAGTGCGTCAGGGGGAGTTTGTCAGCAGAGGAATTCAAGGACAGGAGGGAGCAGAGGCAATTGACATTAGAGTTGGCTAGGATGGAAAGGGAGCGAGAACAGGCAAGGCTAGCCATGGAGGAAAGAAGGCTTGTACATGAGCTTAGCCTGAAAGAACTGGAGCTCCGAGCCTTGCAAATGGAAATGGAAGGCAAAGGAAATGGTGGCAGCGTACCTGCTGGGGTTCCACAGGAGCCCAAATTCTATCTACCCAGGGAGGTGATAGCCAGCTTTAGTGTGGGTGACGACATCGACAAGTGGTTGACGGCGTACGAGGTAGCTTTGGTGGCCCATAGAGTTCCTGAGAGCTACTGGGGAGGAGGTCTCTACAGGTACATACCTCCACCAGTAAGGGACACACTTTTAACTTTAGATAAGGGGGAGCAGACCAACTACCCTATCATGAAGGAGGCCCTGCTCAGGAAGTTTGGCCTCACCCCAGAGAAGTACCGCCAAAAGTTCCGCAACAGCCACAAGCTCACCACACAAAACTGGGTGGATTTTTATGATTATGCCCGGAAGGCATTGGAGGGGTGGGTGCGTGGCAGCAACATTGACAATTACACTGGGCTGTACGACCTGTTTTTGAGAGAGCACCTCCTCGAGAAATGTTTTCCGGAGCTGCGCCAGTACTTGGTGGACCGCAAGCTGACCAACCCAAGGGAGCTTGCAGAGGAGGCAGACACGTGGGTCAGCACTCGGGTGTCCCACAAGGGAGCCGGGGCAGATCCCCCAAAAGGTGGACAGGGGTTCCCCCAGAAGAAAGAGGGGGGAGATAAAAAGAGGGAGTTCTTTAAAGGTCCCCAAAATAGACCGCCTGGGAGAGGGGTAGGTTTCCCATCCCAATCTGGATTCCAGAAACCCACTTACCCTGACAGGAGTCAGCAGCCCAGAACTGTCCGGTGCTACGAGTGCGGGGAGGTTGGACACTACAAGGGGGATGCCCAGTGTCGCAAGAGAACCCCAGCCCCCACAGGAGGTAAGAGCCCCGGGGTGGCCAGTGTAGCGCTTGGGGAGGAGTTGTCCCTAGGTAGGGGAGGTGAGTGGACAGGCTTGACCTTAGTTTCCCTGGGGGATAGAGAGATCATCCCAAGGGTGCAGGTACCCGAGAACACTGCCAAGTATCGGCAGAGGGTCCTGGTGAACGGGGAGGAGGTGGAGGCTCTGAGGGACACAGGTGCCAGCATGACGATGGTGAGACGTCAGCTGGTGTCCCCAGAGCAGGTGATTCCTGAGGAGTTCCACCCGGTTGTGATGGCTGATAATAGCCTGGGTCATTACCCCGTGGCCCAAGTTCCCTTTGAGTGGGGAGGAGTGTCAGGTCTGATGAAGGTTGCGGTGAGCCCTGCCATGCCAGTTGACTGTCTGCTGGGCAACGACCTAGAACATACTGCCTGGAGAGAGGTAGAGTTCAATGCCCATGCTGAGATGTTGGGGTTACCAGGATGGACTTGCGTTATCACGCGGTCCATGGCTGCCCGACAAGGAACTCAGCCCGGGTTGGAGCCTGAAAGAATGGCCCAGCCCACTGCTGGACGAGGAGATGTCCGGGAGGAGACACCCGGTGAGATGGATGGGGAGCCCGCGGAGGTGACCCCGGAGTCCGCTGAGGTGATTGGTTTTCCCGTGGGGGACCTGCCGACCCCTGCAGAGTGGCAGGTGGAAGGAGGGCCTACCCGGGAAGAATTTTGCCGGGCACAGAGGGAGTGCCCTACGCTTGATGGCATACGGCAACAGGCCGAAGCCCAAGCAGCTGGAACAGAGACTGGTAATTACCATGTCTACTGGGAGGATGGTCTCCTCTACAGTGAGCCTAAGGCTCCGGTGCATGGGTCCTCAAGGGCCGTGGTGGTCCCCCAATGCTACCGAGCCTTTCTGCTAGAGTTGGCACATGAGATACCACTAGCAGGACACCTGGGCCAGGACAAGACGTTTGCACGCTTGGTCCCACATTTTTACTGGCCCAGGATGCGCGTCACTTCTGACACGTTTTGCAAGACCTGCACCACTTGCCAAGCGAGCGGCAAGACAGGGACTAAGGTGAAGGTCCCTCTAGAACCTCTCCCAGTGGTCAATACCCCTTTTGAGCGAGTAGGGATTGACATTGTCGGGCCGTTGGATCCGCCGACTTCTGCTGGGCATAGGTTCATTTTGGTGCTAGTAGACCACGCCACCCGGTACCCAGAGGCAATCCCTCTGAGGACCATCACAGCACCGGTGGTGGCGCGGGCCCTCATGGGGATTTTTACCCGAGTGGGATTCCCCAAGGTCGTGGTGTCAGATAGGGGCACGAATTTCATGTCGGCCTACATGCAGGCCATGTGGAAGGAGTGTGGAGTGACCTACCGGTTCTCCACTCCTTACCACCCCCAGACGAACGGGCTCGTGGAGCGTTTCAACAAAACCTTGAAGGGGATGATCAGGAGCCTACCCGAGGACTTGAGAAGAAAGTGGGACGTCCTCTTACCCTGTCTGCTCTTCTCCTACCGAGAGGTGCCGCAGAAGGGGGTCGGTTTCAGCCCCTTTGAGCTGCTCTATGGCCACCCCGTTCGGGGGCCCCTCAGTCTTGTCAAAGAGGGGTGGGAGAAGTCTTCCTCGAAGCTTCCCCGTGATGTGGTCAGCTATATGCTGGCGTTCCGCAGCCAAGTGGCCAAGCTGTGGAAGGAGGCCTCGGACAACTTAGAGGCAAGTCAGGCCGTCATGAAGCAATGGTATGACCGGAACGCGCGGACGGTAGAGTTAGACGCTGGACAGAAGGTGTGGGTCATGGAGCCAGGAGAGCTTAGCGCCCTCCAGGACCGGTGGACTGGGCCGTTTGAGATCTTAGAAAGGAAAGGCCAGACCACGTATGTCGTCGACATGAAGACCCCCGTCAACCCCACAGGGTGCTCCACGTCAACCGCCTGAAGCCACACCAGGAGCGTTCCGAGCTCACTCTCTTGATGATAACGGATGGAAGTGAGGAGGAGGAGAGTGAGCCTCTGCCAGACCTTCTGGCGGTCCACGAGAAGGATGGTTCGGTAGAGGGAGTAGTCCTCGCCCCATCCTTGACCCCAGAGCAACAGAGGGACTGCCGCCAGGTCTTGGGGCAGTACGCCTCGTTGTTTTCCCTCACGCCTGGAATCACGCACCTGTGTACCCATGATGTGGACACAGGGGACAGTCCGCCAGTGAAGAACAAGTCTTACCGGCTGTCCGATAAGGTCAAGGCTAGTATCCAGGGTGAGGTTGTCAAGATGCTAGAACTGGGGGTGATTGAGCCTTCCAGTAGCCCTTGGGCTAGTCCGGTAGTGTTGGTGCCGAAAGCGGCCCCCCGGGCACCACACCAGAACTTCGGTTCTGTGTGGATTATCGTGGACTCAACTCAGTCACCAAGACCGACGCTCACCCGATCCCTCGGGCGGATGAGCTCATTGACCGGCTGGGAGCAGCCCGGTATCTGAGTACCATTGATTTAACATCAGGCTATTGGCAGATCGCCATGGCGGAAGGAGCAAAGGAGAAGACTGCGTTCTCCACCCCCGAGGGCCACTTTCAATTCCAGGTGATGCCCTTCGGGTTGAAAAATGCTCCAGCCACTTTCCAGCGGTTGGTGAACCAGGTGCTGTCTGGCCTAGAGGCCTTCTCTGCTGCCTACCTGGATGACATAGCTGTCTTCAGTAGCAGCTGGGAGGACCATCTGCAGCATCTCCAGGAGGTGCTACAGGCTTTGCAACGGGCTGGTCTAACCATCAAGGCCAGCAAGTGCCAGATTGGACAGGGATCTGTCGTGTACCTGGGACATCTGGTGGGCGGAGGTAAGGTGCAACCCCTCCAAGCCAAGATTGAGACCATCATGGCCTGGGAGCCCCCAAGACCCAAACAGAGGTCCGAGCTTTTCTCGGCCTCACGGGATACTACCGCCGGTTCGTCAAGGGATATGGAACCATCGTGGGCCCATTGACGGAATTGACTTCGAAGAAGCAGCCACGCAGAGTCATCTGGACGGCTGCCTGCCAGGAAGCCTTTGAGACCCTTAAACGTGCCATGTGCACCGCACCGGTGCTCAGGACTCCAGACTTTGGACGGGAATTTATCGTGCAGACAGACGCTTCTGAGCATGGCATAGGAGCTGTGCTCTCGCAGCTGAATGACGATGGCCAAGACCAGCCAGTGGCCTTTATCTCCCGAAGACTACTCCCCGGGAACAGCGGTGGAGTACCATCGAGCGGGAAGCCTTTGCTGTGGTTTGGGCTGTGAAGAAGTTGAGGCCATACCTTTTTGGTTGTCACTTCTTGATCCAGACCGACCACAGACCCCTTCGCTGGCTCATGCAGATGAGAGGCGAAAACCCCAAATTGTTGAGGTGGTCCATTTCCCTCCAGGGGATGGACTTTCGGGTGGAACATCGACCCGGTGTAGACCACGCCAACGCTGACGGTCTCTCCCGGTTTTTCCGCCTTAGCGAAGAGAACTCCCTAGAGGTTGGGAAGCTCTCCCCTCTTTCGGCTGGGGGGACGCGTGTTAGACCTGTCAGCCCTAGGGTGGTCTTGCCCTGTTTTTTTCCCTTTTGCGCCTCATTTTTGCCACCATATTTTTACTGGACCTAGGTCTCCGGGCGCCTTGCCACTGCTGGTCAGTGCTGAGGTGCAGGTGCTCTCTCACTAAAGATGGCTGCCACAGGCCCCTGCTACTGCAGAGGGCCTTCCACACATACACGCTAGTAGCCAGAGTCAGGCTGGGACCTAGGGATACAGTATCCATCCCGTCCCCGCCTCTGGGCCACATAGCTAGGTAGGTGGAAGGTTCCAGAACCTTCCGGGCTGTGGGAGGAGTTACGTTTTGCCGCCTTTAGAAGGGTCACCTGACCTAGGGGTATAAGAGGCTTGGAGGGAAAACCTTTTAGTCAGTTAGGTTGAGGCACCGCTGAACCTGGGAGAACCTGCGCCGGAGTATAGACTTTAGGGCCTAGGGGGAGACCTACACTACTGCTGCTGACAGGGTCAAGGCCCTGCTGCCGTAAGATAGCTGAGGAACGCCCACCACCCACTGATCTTGCCCAGTGTGAGGGGACCCAGGGAACCATCTCCAGCGTGCGGGGAGGAACATCAAGCACTCCCAGAATCACCAACTCACAACCCCCCTGTTCATAAGAAGAAGAACTGTTAAGCCAAGAGTAACAGGAACTTAAGTTATACCGTCTCATGGGGATCACGAGGCGAAGCGCTGTGTCCTAAGCGCTAGACCTTCACCCCCCTATCTATCCACACCGACAGCTGGACTGTCCCCCAAGAACCCTTCCCACACAGCCCGGTGACTAAGGCTGTCAGCGCGCCCCGCGCTGCAACTCCACGTGGGAGAACTTGAACCCCCCCCAGTCACTGACCTGGTGACCGGATCGCCGCCGCGGCCGCCGCCGCGTGAAGAGGGGTGCTGAGGTGAGGAAGACCTCTCCCCCGTGCATGAGTGTGGTGAGGTGCGCCGTCCGCGCCCTCACCGAAGCCCACAGAAATCACCGCCGGGCCCGAGACCCCTGCCGCTGCAAGCGCGGCCAAGAAGAACACCGCCGCAGCCCAGGAGGGCCGCGTGAACAGAGCTGAGGCCTACTGCGGCCTCCGGGCCCGTGGACGCCGTTGCCGTGGGGCCGGGGACGCCGACCGCGTCACAGGTCGCGCCCCGAAAAGGCCGCGACGGGATTGGCCCCGCCGGAGCCAGCAGCCGAGGAGAAGGAGGCGGGAGGCGTCGCCCAGCAACAGGAGAAGGCCGCGACGTGATTGGCCCAGCCGGAGCCAATCAGGAAGACGTCAGAGGGGCTCCACTGCCAACGGGAGCCCCGGAAGAATCGCCGCCGCGCTGGGATTGGGCGCCGTCGAGAGCCCGCCCCCAGCACGTACGGAGGAGGAAGAACTCCGTGTGCACACGCGGGAAGCCGGAGCCGTCTGGAGGGACTGCCGGCTCCCGCTCCTTGTCCCCCACTGAACGCTGACTCCACGGGGGCCGGAGGAGTGTGATACCGGCCCCCCCAACGACCGGATAGTGAAGCAGGAGGCTCCATAGCCTCGCGGAAGTTGGGCAGCGCCGGCCAGAGGGCCGTGAGACTCGCACCGGGCCCCGCCCCGTCCAATAGAGGGCTGGCCCGGGAGAGAATCCGCCGAGAGGCACCACGACAGCTACAGCACTGCAGGTGAGCCCAGGAGGCCCCTAGGGCTCTAGGTTAAGCCCCTGGGGGCCGGGGGCCACGATTAGCAGGGGATTAAGGAGGGAGGAGCCTTCCATGACGTTTTGTACCAGGCGAGGCACCTGGTGAGAAGGGGGCCAAGCTTAAGTTAACCCTCACCTCCCCTGGGAGGTATAGGAGCCCCCTCATAGGGAAGCCCCAGCTGCTGGACATGTTGAGGGGTTCCCTTTAGGATTCCCTCCTGCCTATTGTACCCCATGCTGTACTGAGTACCTAGGCCTGATGTATGTGCCCAGGGGCCAGAGATTTTAATATGCCTAAACAGTGTTGTGCATGTGCTAGGCCCTAATTTGTTAGTGCACCCGAATCATTATTGGTGCTGTGTTTTTAGGAACTGATTCCTGCGGCCTTTTAGTGGCCAGAACTGTTGAGGGTCTTTTTAACAGAATGCGCACCAGTTAAAGAAATGTATTGTATCATCTGCATAATCTAACGCAATCTTGATTGATATAAAGGAACTTGATTTTTACTTACGTAAACCTGGTGTGGTGTCCGGTTATTGCTCCGCATATCTGAGTTGAAGTAAGAGTGTGCTGCACAACTGCCTTACACATTGCCTTCGCGTGCCTTCCCCGCTTTGCGCCATGCTACCGTAACGGACTCGGTAACTCCGGTTCCAACAGTGCTCTTCTCAACAAAACAGTAATGCCGCCTTCTGTAGCGCGAGATGTGCGCCACTGGTTGACTCAGGGGTAAACAATGAGGAAATCACCAACTCACCCCCGTGTCACAAATGCGCGAGTGCGCGTTGATACTGCCAGCTCGAGAACCAAATCACCCCCGTGTCATCAATGCGCGAGTGCGCGTCGATATTGCCAGCTTGAGACGATGAGATCACAGGCGGGAGTTACCTTTGTTACGGCGGAATGAAGAGGGCTCGGCAGTCCGCGCGGCCTCTCAAAGATGCAGCCTCCTCCGGGCTCTCCCGGCTTCCGAGGCTGTCCCGTCGACGTCAGAGGAGCGTGGAGGCCTCGTTGCTAGGAGACACCCCGCGCCTCCTCCAGTCCCTGTGCAGCTCTGCTCAGTCGAGCCCCTCGGTTGCTAGGGGACGCCCAGCGCTGCGGCCAATCCCAGCGCAGCGGGTCTCTGTCGTCAGCAACAAGGGTAAGCAGCACTCACGCGACTCCCGGGCCGGTGACGGTGACTTTTCCAAATTCAGCGCTTCTCTCTCCTTTCGGGAACAGGGCCGATGGCGGTGATATTAACCCCTAATGCTACTTCTCTGGAGGTGCCCTGGCAGGCACTCTCGTTCACCGAGACCGCCCGGCAGAGATCCGCGATGGGCGCACGGCAGACTTTGCCCAGAGCCCTGAAGTGTGCCGACAAGCACACTGAGTGATGAAAAACACGGGCGGGCAGGCCGGGCAGAGTTCACAGGGCCACAATCAGTGCGCAGCCACACGCACCGGGATTTCACCAACCGATTTCTTCTGCAACTTTTGTGTCCCTGAGTTGCAAACAGGAAGCCAGCTCTCCTCAGGCCCTTGGAGACTCTCAGGACATCGCACACAGCAAAGTCCTTTTTCTTCTAGGAGAGGGACACAGCACATAGCAAAGTCCTTTAGCCTCATCCTCAGCAACAGCAGCCAACTGCAGGCCAGCCCGAGAACACACAGCAAGGGCAGTACTCCTCCTCGGTTTCTTCAGGCGCTCTTCTTGGGCAGAGGCCCCTCTTGATTGTAGAAGTAGTCTTGGGTAAACTTTTGTGTTCCTGAGTTTTAACAGGAGGCCAGCTCTTCTCAGGCCCTTGGAGACACTTATTCCTGGACACAGCACACAGCAAAGTCCTTCCTTCAAGCAGGTGGGGGGAACACAGCACACAGCAAAGTCCCCTGTCCCCTTCCTTAGTAGCAACAGCAAACTGTAGGTCAGCCCCAGAACACACTGCAAGGGCAGTCTTCCTTTCCAGTCTCTTCAGCTGATCTTCTTTGGCAGGGATTCCTCTTGTTGGCAAAAGTAGTCTAATTTACAGGGGTTTCAGGTTCTACCTTTATACCCCAAAAGTCTTTCTTCTTCATGTGTGAGGGGTCCTGGACCCAGTCCAAACCAGTTCTAGGTGCCCTCTGCCAGGGCATGTCTTCTTTCTTTGTGAGGGGAGGCCAGGGCCATCAGACGCACCGCAGGAGGTGGAGCCAGCATTGTGGAAGGCAGGCACAGCCCTATTCAGGCCCAGGTGCAACTCCTCCCACCACTCAAGATGCAGATAGGTCTATTCAGCCTAGTGCTGACTCACCCTCCCTCCTGGAGCCACCCCCAGCCCCTGTCACTCACAAACCAGACAGCCAATACACAAACCGGCAGAGGCACACAGAAAGGTTGAACAGGAAAATAGCCACTTCTAAAAGTGCTATTTTCAAACACTGAATTTAAAAACCATCCTCCCTAAAAGATGTGTTATTAAATTCTGAGTTCAGGGATACCAGATTCCAAATTTCTATCTTGCCGCTATGGGAAGATATGCAGGTAACCATGTTACACAGCATTCCCCATGTTATCCTATGGGCAAGATAGCCTTTCAATAGTGAAAAACGAAATTGGCAGCATTTCACTATCAGGACATGTCACCCACACTAGTACATGTCCTACCTTTCACATACACCGCACCCTGCCCAGGGGGGTATCTTGGGCCTACCATAGGGGTGTCCAATGTGTAAGGAAAGGGAAGGGTTAGGCCTGGCAAGTGTGTACACTGGCCAGAACAACATGGCAGTTCACAAACTGCACACAGGCACTGCAGTGGCAGGCCTGAGACACCATCTTAGAGCTACTCCTGTGGGCGGCACAATCAGTGCTGCAGGCCCACTAGTAGCATTTGAATCACCAGCCCTGGCACACTCAGTGCACTTTACTAGGGACTCACTGGTAAAGCAAATATACCAATCATGGATAGCCAATCACAATAACAATTTACAGAGAGAGCATATGCACTTTAGCACTGATCAGCCATGGTAAAGTGCCCAGAGTCTTATAGCCAACAATCACAGGTCAGGAAAAATGAAGGAGGAAGAAGCAAAAAGTTTGGGGATAACCCTGCAAAAAGGGCCGTTTCCAACAGCAGTTAATAGCTTCTTATTTCTTGGACCCATAGGTCAATCTTTAGTGCATGTTTCATGCTTAAGCACTGACTGTCTCTACCACCAAAGTTAAGTTTGCTCCTAGCACCGTCTTCCTCCACACTGTTCCAAAGGAGCCACGTTTATATAGATCACTGATCACAGTTCATGATACAGTTCAAAGCAAACTCCCCATTCACCCATAGATCTAGAAGCAAGTTTACAAGAGGTCGTATGGGGGGCTGAAATTTACCAAGTGTCCTTGTTCTGGGCACAGGTGGGTTGCAGCAACAACCACTAATGGTGGTTCATCGTATCCTTATAACGCAACACGCTTCTTCAGCACCATTCAGTTCTCGCCCATAACTATGGGATGGAATCATGCTTCTTATTGGTGCAGCATGCTTCATGCAGTGGATAAAGGGAGAGCCACTTTGGCTAGGCTAAAGTGGGTTTCTGCAATGTTGCTCCATTGGTCTATACCAGCCAACGCTCCAAGCACTCCCAGACCAGGGCAGGGGTGAAGAAACATCCCAGACCCTATTAGTGTAACTGGGGACATGCACCGCAGTGGCAGGCAGTTCACCACAGCTTCAGCCACCGCACCATATGTTCTTGTTGTGAGTTGACAATTTTTTTCAGTGAGTCATTCAGCTCTTGTGGGTAGTGCCTCCACCAGGCAGCTGTAGCTGGGATTCTTAACTATGGGCCCATCTATCTACTCCTGGCACTCTCAAACGTTCTTGAAATACACATTAATCTGCAGCTATCCCTATGCTTGGAAAGCAATGACCTTCTGCACAAAAGCCAATCCGGGTTCTGTCCCAGTTGTAGTACTGAAACAGCACTGGTGGAGGTGGTAGATTTCATCAGACTTCGCCTTGATGCAGGAGGCAAGGCATTGCTGGTTATGCTGGATCTGTCTGCGGCATTTGACAGATCCCTCATCACATCCTTTTGGCGCGTCTCCAGTCTGTTGGGATTTGAGGATGGGCGTGGAAATGGTTGGCCTCTTTCCTCGAAGATAGAGGGCAGGAGGTATGGTGTCCGCCTTTCTCGGCTGGACCTTGAGAGCTCAAGGTGGGAGTGCTGCAGGGCTCTGTTCTAAGCCCTACACTATTTAATGTGAATCTGGCACCCCTGGCAGGCTTCGCAGAGACTTTGGGTGCTAAAATAGTTTTGTATGCTGATGACACCCAACTGCTCTTTTCATGGGAAAAAAATGAAACATTTCCGGGTGAGAAAATCAGAAATTGTCTGACCAAAGTTTTCCAATGGCTCTCATTCCATCAACTGAAATGTACTGCACCTCTTCCTTGGCCTGAGAGCAGAAAAACCATGAGAGAGGGGGACTAGGAGCCAGATTAAGGTCCAGTACCAGTGCTCCTCACTATAATTGACACGTCTAATCAGTGTGGGTACTTGTTCCTATGTGGAGAGGGTATAGAAAACAATAAAGAAAAGGTGTGGTTGGAATATATGGTTCCAGGGGGATCTTCCGTATTTGGAAGTGTTGTCCTCACACACGCTTGTGGGTGTCATGCTTCATCATCGGGCGTTTTGCTCCTTGTGGGGCCAGCGCTACAATGCCCCATGGGCCCTGCGTAAGGTCTCTTTGTCGGAGATATTTTCTTCTATCAGCCGTGACGGTACATGCAGGTGTGTGCGGTATAATGTGTAAGGTGGAGAGTGTGATCTTAAAATTACTGAGAGGAGATCAGATTTTATTCAGAGACCCTTCAGTAAGGTTAAAAACTAAGATACGGTAGTGTGCGCAAGGTTATGATACGCCACTACTTAGTGAGTGTGTTGTAGTGAACTATCGTGGTTTCACTATTCAGGTCGACATGTTTCACGCTATGTTGGTCCAGTACTGGATCCCTAGCGTTTCTTCAGGACCAAAAAATATGTTCCCTACCCCTGAATTAGGGTTGGTATCTAGAGTCTTATTATACTCAATCCCTGGTAGTGCCCATAGGTAGAGCAACAAGGCTACTGGGTAAAGGCAATGGCTAACGATTACTTTCTGTGACCACTGGGCAAAGCTACACTCCGACCCAAGCTCATACTGAGATTATTATAACACCAATGTGGAGTGCACCACCAACAATCGAGGAAAGAAATTCTATCCATCCATTTGGTAACAAAACAAGTAATTTCTTTATTCTTCTTTTAGTTAAAAGACAGCAGCCAAACAGCCGACGCGTTTCGTCCATACTATGGACTTCATCAGGGCTTGGATAATTCGAATAGACTGTGCGAGAAAATGATCTCACACGTTAGTAGAAAAAGTAGTATGACAGAACTAGTCGTTGATTGCACTGCAACTGTACCCTCCTCAATCCAGGGTCAGTTGATAAGTGACACGGCTCCTGTGCCGTGGTCCGCTATATCCGGGGCACCTGCAGTCTCCTGCATACAGATTCAGAGTTTTTCCACTCTTTTAATAAGTGTAAAAATGTGACTACAAGACAGAAGGCAAGGTTGTGGAGTGAGGCAGGAGGATCCAAAAAATATGGTTTTCCTACAATATGGAACTAAAAATAAAACATGCATGGCCTTTTTCTTTAACTAGACATAGCATCAAATCTTTGCAAAATTATGTTACATTTCAAATGAAAAATAGCCCCTCTCGTTTTCAAAAGTTTGTTTTTAATCTAAGGGGGAATCTCAAAAGCCTGGGCGTCAGATATGGGTGTTCAGATACTCGTTTGCCTCTCTCTGCATCCTGCTGTGCTGCTTCACTGAAACACTGCATCACAGCAGGGGAGCCTACAAAACAACTGTAAATCAAATACCTTCTGTCCCCCTGGTGATTTAAGGGGAGAGGGGCAGAGGAAATGGTCCTTCTAACCCTAGAGGCGGTCAGGAGATATTTTTCTATTCCCCACTCCCCCCACCTTGTCCCCCGTGTCCCCTTCATTCCAAAAAATCTGTGGAGGGGGATATGGTTGTGTGGCATACATTAACGGAAGCACTGTTACTATTTGTAATAAAAGATAGTCGTGCTGCTTGTGAATTAGTCTGAAAGAGAAAAAAGGAGAAGCGATGCATGTGTGTGTGAGAGATGGAAAGGTGGGAGAGGTCAAGGAACAGGAGAGCAAAAGAGAAATGGCGAGAGAGTAAACGAGGCAAAGTTAAGAATAGGAAAAACGGAGGAGGCGAAACATCAACATGTTTGTAAATGCTGTAGCCGTGCTGGCATTTATGCATTTCTAATGTGCATCAGCGATGTATGTCACGCATGGACCATTGTGCGTGAGATCCAGGCACATCAGAGTCAGAGCCCTTATTCAGCATAAAACGCCTGGGTGGTTTTAGGCAGTGTCATTTCTTCCTTCTGAGGCCATTCTACGCTCTCTGGAGAAGGAAAGATGCTCGTTCAGAATGCTCTCACAGCCACATCTAGCAGCAGCAGCGTTACCATGGAAACAGCGGACCCCTGAAGCCTTTTGAGCAGACCTCGTGCCATCGTCCTCCTCCCGGGTCCAGCGAAAGAAGTGTCTTTTAATGTTTATTTATAAAGGGGAAAAAAAAGTCCGTAACCTTCCCGATCACATCTCTGAGCGTTTCCTTTTGAATACAATTATTCTTGTATTGAACACCAACCGATTTAATGATGAAAAAAGTAAAGCAGAACGAAGCGTTCTCATGTTCAGAATACTAGCCTTTATTTTCCCTGAGACTGCAGCACGCAGAATACCACCCTCCGATAGACGCGCTTACCTGTTAGCAGATACTGCCGTGAGGGGAACGGCTTTCCTTCAGTCTTCCTTCAGCCCTCCTTCTCCTCTTGCCAGCCGTGAGGGGAACGGCTCATCGGCGCTAAGGTCCTGCCGTGAGGGGAACGGCATTGGACACAAGGGACTACACTTCCCAGCAGGCGCAGGCAGACGCCTGCTGACATCGTCATTTCGGCGCCAGGAGGCGCGATAAGTTGCGTCCCGGCCTCCCGCAGCGCGGGACGTGCGCGGGCGAAGCCCGGGCCAAGGGCGGGCCCGTCCTTGCCCTTCAGTGTCCGACAGAGGCCGGGCTGGGCCATTCCTCTTTCGCTGGTGGCATTGAACCAGGTGAGCATTGCCCTTTGAACATTTGTATTCCAGCTGCTCAACAAACCTCTATCATGGGGAAGAGAACAGATATAATACCGCCCCGCCCAGTCATTACAAGTATAGATAGTATGCTGGAAAGGGCGGTGAATATAGTCTCTAATGAAATTGATTTAACGGACAGGAGACTGTCCCTTGGTATTGAGGCATTGCATGATGGTCCTATGTCAGGGACCGATTTGGTTGATACAGCTGGTTCTCTTCTGCTTTATAGCGCTCGGAATGCTCATCGGACAAACTTATCGACTCCCAGCCAGGGTCCCATGCCTGGACATGAAGCTATTTTGACTCAGAGCCCGAAGGCCATTAGCACTGCAATTGACCAGGATCCCCCCACGGCTAGTGCTATAGTGTGTGCGGGTGCAAAGAGGAAAAGGAAAACAGTAAAGCCCGCCCCTTTGAAGAGAAAACAACCGCCTCGTACTGGCTCTACTCGTTCTGTTATGAGACTTGGTTACACACACCTTTACAGACTCAGGCCCAGAATCCTGAACTTGTTGACTCTTCACACCATGGAGAATTAAGGAACTCTGTTAGCACTCAGACGGGCACCATACTGCCCTCTCTTCCGTATAACAGCTTGGGTGAGACCTTTATTGACACCGTTGTCAATAGTATCTTTGGGCGTATTAAAGACCTGATTGACTCTAACTTTTGTGCTTTGTGGAAACGGCTTGATAGGCTGGACACTTTGTCAAATAAATTATGCTCCCTACTTAAGAATGTCAAACCTGCATTAGTAGAGGGGGTGGAATCAAGTTTGACATTAGTTGACATTGCCCCTCAACTACATGTTCCCGCCCCACCAGTCCCACTGTTACCACCACTTGGGACGTGTTCTACCTGTAAGAAGGTAAAAGAATGCCTCATAGCAAAGGCTACTGCCACTTTAGGGAATATACCTAATATTGTAGGGTTAAACACATTGCCAGTTACAACTTTATATACATGGTTAGATTCTAGCAGCACGACGCGTGCTAATACAGAGAGCCTAACCCAAGGGATCTCAATACATGTGGGGGGGCTCCAACCCAAGCAAACACTATAGATACCCAAGCCAGTAAAGATATACTGAACCTCCCACCTGCAACCTGCCCATTTGTCTGTGTACTTGCAGGCGTACCTGCTCTTAAGAAAAATCAAACTGAGACATGGTACCAACTCCGCAATAAATGCGTTGATTGGTTATCCAAACATAAGGGATATAAGGTGGCCGATGCAAATAATATTATTATGGTTCGAAGGATAAGCTGGGTCGGGTCCTCTGTTAAAAATATAGAGGGGGACTGTATTGTTGTTAACTTTCGAAACCCTGCAATGGTGAAATCCCTACTAAAGGTACAGGAAGATACATGTATGGTGCCCAGTAATATTTTTCTGCTGCCATTGGGATATTTTTACAAACCAATTTTTAGCTCACAAATGAATGATGGTGCATCTCTATTGAGGCATAACAGGTTCCTGCCCTTGTCCTCTTTAGACACTCAAGATTGACTTGCACCCGCCCAGTCACTAAAAGGAGTTAATAGTTTACCTGATGTATGCCCACTGGAAGGACGTCCAAATCCAACCAGGACCGGCATCAACCATAAACTGAGTATACTTAGTTGGAACGTTGCCGGCCTGGCATCTAAAATGAATTTACCAGACTGGATTGAAATAGTCGAAAATCAGGACATTATAATGATGCAGGAAACTTGGGCCACTCAGGATTTTTATTTAGAAGGGTTTCAATGTTTTAATATTGTTGTGCCGGTTCCCAAGGCAGGGCGACCATCTGGCGGGCTTTCGATTTGGGTGAACATTTTAACGGGAGGTACTGTAAATGTTTTAGATACAAGAAATGATAATATACAGGCTCTGATCTATACAAGGGGCATTTCTATATGTTTAATTAACTTTTATAACAATGATTTTTATTCTGTGCCAAATATCAATTTTAATAATTTGTTCAATTTTATTTTAACTCTACAAAACCTCAAGGCTTTTACTAACGTCGTCGGCATTTGTGTGGGGGGAGACTTTAATGCTAGGATTCCAACGAGTAATAATCTACCAATATTTCCGACTACTAGTTTGTCTCGGTGCACTAGGGGTATAGAATTATTAGACCATCTATGCAACCATAACCTAATTAATACTATGGATATCGCTGCCATCCCCGATAAAGATAATCGTATCGAACCGACATATAGAGGCAGGGGTTGTGCTTCCACTATTGATTACGTTTTTATTTCCTCCATTTTAGAAGATAGTTTGTTAAGTGCAGAGGTTATACCGACCCACCATGGCGATCATAATCCTATTAAAATATTATTGAAAATTGCCCCTAAGCCTGCAAACAACAAGGAGTGTGGAGCCAGGAATTTGTCATCCTCCACAGATAACCTGAGATTAGTCTGGCGAGGAATTGATAATAACAAGTTATTTGTTAATATGTTAACTGCTCTCTCGCCACTTGTCGATATCTGCTTGTCATTTAAAGATCATAATCCCGATGTAATTGGTGCTTTCACCCAATTGTGTGAGGGCACCAAACGGTTGTTGTCAAGGCCTATCACGAAACTTCGACCGGGACCGAGATGGTTTAATAGAGATTGCTCACTAGCCAATAGAAAGCTTCGCAAGGCACTGTCAACGACCCCCAGAGATCGGGCACTCGTTAAATCCCTGAGGCACCATTACAAGACAGTAACCACACGAAGGAAAGATGAAATCCTAAAAATCATTGGGATAGTTTAGCGTGTAGTGCATCTTCAAAAAGGGAAACGGCTTCTGGGCGGCAGTTAAAGACATTAGGACATCCTCTGACTGCCATCAGCTGTAATATAACTAGCGACTTATGGGTGGCTCATTTTTCCAAAATCTATTCGGCCCCAATTGGAATAGAGGACTCATATGAATATCACGCGCCTACCCCAATAGATATAACCTTGCTAGAAGTGGAGGATGCAATCCAACAAAGTTTGGGTAATAAAGCGCCGGGCCCTGATGGGTTGCCCATCGATCTTATTAAAAATAAAACAGATTTTTGGGCACCCCTCCTATTAAATGTTTTTAATAATTTAACCTATGATACAATTCCGAGTACGTGGTCCATGAGCATCATTGTACCGATTTTTTAAAAAGGGCGATCGTTCTAACCCAAGTTGCTATAGACCTATCTCCCTCATCGACAACTGTGGAAGTGCGTCCTCTTCAAGAAGTAGCCTCACGCATGTAGAAATGAATAAAGGTAGTTTATTCATGTGCAGGAATACATGGAGACCCCATCCAGTAGCAAGCTCAAATAACTGCCCGACCTTCAAAACATTGCTAGGCAACCGCCATTCTAGATCACTAACATTCTAGAAGGCAGAAGCTATTAGATAGGCTATCAGGGTTGGGAAGAGGGATACTAAGAACACCACATCACCTCCCCCCTCACAAATTAACAAAATGGAAAAAAGGAACATACATAACTCAAACAAATTTACTTCCCCAAAGTAAGTAAAACTTTTTTTAACAATGGAAGTTCATAAAAGAACACTTTACGTAACACAATCTTGTAAGCGCAGAGGAACTCGCCTCACGCGAAGTGGTCTGGATCCTCTTTCTTCACCACCAGACTCCGGGACCACTTCACCTGTGGGAGTCACACCAGTTCCATCAATTGATGGTACTGGGCGAAACTTTGCAACCCTGCTTAGGTTCCAAATCTTGTGATCACTTGTCTTTATTGCATTCTTAAATACTTTAATAACCTTAAAAGCCTTACTAAACTTGGAGATGCTTCCGGTTATCCTTGGAGACCTAATTTTGACCCAATCTCCAACACTTACAACAGTATTCTTGACAGCTTTCCTTGCGTCGTACCGAACCTTCCGTTCATTCATTAAACTTTTCTCCCTTTCTCTCCATCCATCCGTGCTTCCCACGTTGTCACACACTAAGGACCTCTTGTCGCACACCCACAAAGGAACTGTTTCAGTACTACCAATTCTTCCTTTAAACAACCGAAAGGGGCCACACCAGTGGATGAATGGGGAGTGAATCTATACTCCCTGACCTTCTTTCTCAATGCCACCTCCCAATTTTCACCACAGGATCTTGCCTGTTGCATCGATTCCTTCAAGACCTTGATAAACCTTTCTACGACGCCATTACATTGGGGATGGTACAAAGAAGCCCTCTTGTGCTTTATTCCTCTCAAAGACAGAAAATCTTGCACCATCCTTGAAGTAAATTGTACCCCATTGTCTGACAAGAGAGTTTGTGGGAAGCCCTCACTCTCAAAGATTTCGTCCAAAAATTCAATCACCACAACAGCCTCTACTGAATTAACCACCTTTATCACAGGCCACCGTGAAAACAAATCCATACATACAATGACATACTTATCTTGAGTGCTGTACCTCATAGGCCCCATAATATCTATAGATACGTCAGACCAAGGACTAACTGCTTGCTCCCTAACAATCATGGGTTGAGTTCTGCATTTAAGTAATTTGTCACAATTTGCACATTCAACACAGTCCCGCACAATGCGTTCCACAAAAACGTCCATGGCAGGCCACCAATAGGCTTCTCTGATCCTCTCCTTGGTTTTAGCAATGCCCATATGTGATGCATGAGCGTTGCTGACCAGCCTATTTCTCAAAGTAACAGGAGGAACAAGCTTACTCCCACGCAAAAGGAGCTCATCCGCTACGGCCAACTCTTCTTTTACATTCCAAAACCCTTTTAGAGTCTCACTACAATCCTCCTTCTCACACCACCCCCTTTAACCATGGTAATGACCGTCTGCAAAACACCATCATCCACTAGGCATCTCTTCCATTCGCTTTCAGATATTATCCCCTCAGTAATCAAACAAACATTGACTTCTTCTTCAATGTGTTCTCCTCCAAACCATTCTACATCATCTACTTCGTCGTTATCAACAGAACCAAGTCTTGAAAGACAATCTGCGATAATATTATTTGCACCGGGTAAATATGACACCTCAAACTCAAATTCTTGAAGAGCCACTACCCATTTGCGAATACGATGTGACACAAAGTCAATGCCCTTCTTTGTAAAAACCTCTCTTAGGGGTTTGTGATCAGACAAAACTTTGAACTCCTTTCCCCACAGAAACTTCCGTAATTTGCGTATAGCCCAATAGACACCAAGAGCCTCTTTTTCCACAACTGAATAATCACATTCAGCACCTCTCAAGGGTCTGGAGATAAACAAGATTGTCCTCTCTTCCCCAGCAACTTTCTGTAATAAAACTGCTCCTAGTCCTGTCGAACTCGCATCAGTCATGAGGTAAGACATTTTTGCAGGGTCAAAACTACTGAGACATGGGGCATTTTTGAGATCCTTTTTATCTCAATAAATTCTTCTTCACAACTTCCTGACCACGCGAACTCACACCCCTTCTTCAAAAGAGACCTCAAACATTGTGTCTTCCCAGCAAAGTTGTGCACAAATTTGTGGTAAAACTCTGCCATGCCTAAAAATTTGACCAACTCTTCCTTTGTGGAGGGTGAACGTAAATTGAGAATGGAATCTACCAGGGCAGTTTTTGGTCTGATCCCTGTCGCAGAGACAACATGACCAAGATACTCTATCTCTTCAACATTAAATTTACATTTTTCTGCCCGAAGTGTAAGACCCGCATCTTGTAATAAGTCTAGAACGGACCTCAACCTCATCTCGTGCTGATCTAGATCTGCCCCAAAAATGAGTACATCATCTTGATATACTTTAACCCCTTCAAGACCTCCCAGTATGTTCTCCATCACTCTTTGAAACACAGAGGCCGCTGAAACTAGCCCGAACGGCATCCTTAAATACTTAAAAGTTCCAAACGGGGTTACAAAAGTAGTGAGGTCTTCTGAAGAAGGGTGCAGTTTAACTTGGTGGTAAGCCGAGGTTAGATCTAACGAAGAGAAGTGTCTTGCCCCTTCAAGAGAGCACAACATCTCAGTGATGTTGGGTAAAGGGTAGTGGTCAACGATCACCGCCCTGTTGAGCTCTCTTAGGTCAACACAGAGCCGGGCCTCTCCATTGGCTTTTCGAGCCATAACCACCGGCGAGACCCACTCAGTTGCTTCAACTTCCTTAATGATTCCCTTCTTCAAAAGTTTCTCAAGTTCACATTTCATACTTTCCCTAACTAGAAGAGGCACATTCCTAACTTTCGCTGCTTTCGGTACAACATTTTCCTTTATGAGGATGCGATGTACATATTTTTTTAAACATCCCAAATCACTTCTAAAAACAGCAGGAAAGGCTTTAATCCAATCTTGAGTTGATCCATCGACCACACTTACAGGGGTTAATTCTTTCAAACAGACAGATGGTTTTTCGTTGGGATCAAGATAGACACGGAGATCTCTCTGGTGAAACCAACTGATAAGTGAGTCACCTTTCATTGACACATAGATTTTACCAGGAATAATCCTCCCTTTAAAATCGATTGTTCCCCAAAAATATCCCAACAAATCTATCGTAACACCACCATACCCTTTGGGTCTGATGTCTGGTTTAGTAAGAGACACTTTACCTATTAAACTTTCCTCATAGAAACTCTTTGGTACCAATCCTAATCTTGGCGCCAGAGTCAAACAGCATGTTAACAGGTGCATCATTGACCAGTACCACTTCATATGGACCGTCAGAGGAACCCCCTAAAATTTGTGACACAACAATTTCCTCTACATCTTCTACAAAGAGATCAACTTCACTGACTTTCCTTTGACCCTTCCCAGATCTGCAACACTTGGAAACGTGACCCCTCTTATTGCAAATCTTACATATAGTCTTCCATCCTGGGCAATCTTTAAAATTGGCCATATGGGCAGGGTCACCACACCTAAAACACCTTCCTGGAAAACTTTTCTGAGTCGATATTTTTGAGTGAAGCTGTTTTTGGGCCTAACAGCCTTGTCTGTAGACACTACCAGCTTCACTTCCGAACTCTCTTTCTTTTCACTCGAGAAATCTTTCTTTATGACGTCAACGCATGCCTTTGAATGCTCGTGACTTTTAGCTATCGTCAAAACTTCTTGAAGACTGGGATTGTCCTTTTGCCATAGCGCGTCCCTAGTTTTGTCTTGGACACAACCCAACATGAACTGATCTCTCAATCGTTCTTCCAGGGCGGCACCAAAATTACACGTAGATGCCAATTTCCGTAATATTGTTACATATTGTTGGACGGACTCCTCTTCCCTCTGCATACGCCTTCCAAAATGATAACATAAAAAGCACCGTGCTTATTTTGGGCAAAAAGTGTAGATCTAGTTTCTTTATGCATATCTCGTATTCATTGAGTGATGCAGAGTCACTATCCGTAAGGTCAGGAAGATGTTCAAATATTTCCTGGCCTTCAGAGCCCAAACAGTGCATGAGAAGAGATGTTTTCCTCTCAGCACTTAAAGAAGTGCCACAGACTCGTGCGTAGTGGACAAAAACTTTTTTCCATTTCTGCCAAGAGAGAGGCGGGTCACCTGGTGAAGACTGAAAAAAAGGAGGTGCCGTGACATTTTGCATCCTGTAAGTAAAATAGATTATAGATCCTAAAAGCTCCAAAGTACAATAAACTACTATTCTTTAGAACATGAATATAGCAAGCTGTGCGTGTCAGCGTAGAGATGAAAGACTGTGATGGATGCTTTTGTGATGGATACTATTCATCTATTTCTTTTAGGAGTAAAACCAGAGAATGTGCCCATCAGCCTGTATATGCTGACATGTTGTAGGCTGTGTGACTCACTGTGCCTCACTGAAATCCCCTTTTTCGTAGCACTAAAATATTGCAGCCTTTAATTTGAAAAGTAGACGCTGTGCACATTAGCGAGAAGCCAGTGCAAATGGCTGTTTTTATTTTATCATGTACAACTGAAGCTGTGCACATCAGCGAAGAGCCAGTGCAAATGGCCGTTTTAATTTTACAATGAACATCTGAAGCTGTGCACATCAGCGAAAGGAAAGTGCGAATGCCTCTTTTATTTTTAAAAGAAATAACACAAGCTGTGCACGTCAGCGAAGAAGTGCGTGCGCATCAGTGGGAAACAATGTATCAACTCTGCCTCTGAAACCGCAGCCACGTCCGTGTGCCGCGTTTCAGCGTTGATTTCAATTCAGGGTGCCCCTCACAAGATGTCTGCCACCGCTCTGTCACGCATCAGCTCTTGCGTTCCAGCGCTGCGTTTCAGCAGCGTTGAGCATCGAGGTAGCTGAGCATGCGCAGTCAGGACAAATGTGCACTCAATGCCTTCAATAAAGTTGAGTAAGTCAGCTTTAAATCGTGAAAACCTCCCCCGGAAGTTCGCGGCCAAAGGACAGGATCGGGTGCTGAAAGATGGTGAATTCCAAAGCCTCCCGGATCGGGTGCTGGTGAATAATAAATGGTAGGATCCTACCGTTTGTCTCTGCGTCAGCGTCCTGTTGTGTGCCGTGTGGTCATGTCCTCTTTCTTCCGCCGACACAGCACGTCCGTGGGGAATGAAGCCAGTCGTCCTTCTCTTCAACGAAGCTTGTAAGTGCGAATTTTCTTTTGTGTATTAAAAGAAAAAAAAAATTGTTGGCTGTTGGGGTCTCACACGTCTTGACACACGTAGGTAAGTTAATCGTCGCCAAAATGTGGAAGTGCGTCCTCTTCAAGAAGTAGCCTCACGCATGTAGAAATGAATAAAGGTAGTTTATTCATGTGCAGGAATACATGGAGACCCCATCCAGCAGCAAGCTCAAATAACTGCCCGACCTTCAAAACATTGCTAGGCAACCGCCATTCTAGATCACTAACATTCTAGAAGGCAGAAGCTATTAGATAGGCTATCAGGGTTGGGAAGAGGGATACTAAGAACACCACAACAACACCCTGAAAATCCTGGGAAGGATTCTCTATAACAAGATAAGGTCATGGGCTGAGGGTGATAATATTTTAAGGCCGTGCCAACTGGGGTTTAGAAGTAAAGTAGGCACAGTGGAACAGTGCCTGAATTTAAATCTGATTATTGGCAAGTACGCTGTTGCAAAAAATCTCCTATATATCTCGCCTTCATGGACCTTACCTCTGCGTTTGACCTTGTCAATAGGTCACGCTTATGGTCCATTCTTTTAAAACAAGGCCTGGATGAAGTTTTAGTTCACTTTTTAGCATATTTGCACAGAGATCTGCACGCCCGGGTGAGGATTAGCCAGGATGGGGATGTATCAAGTGACATTAAAATTGATAGAGGTGTCAGACAGGGGTGCGTTCTGGCACCTCTTCTTTTTATCCTATATGTTAATGATTTGCATGATTCACTAGTAAAGCTTACCCACAATGTCCCGAGAATAAATGGTAATACACTCCCCGCCCTATTGTATGCTGATGATGCGGTTTTAATGGCACGCACCCCAAATGCCCTACGCATTTTAGTACGAGGATTTGTAGATTTTATGGCTGTTTTAGATTTAAGGACTAATTTAAAAAAATCGTTTTTAATGGCTTGTGGTCCGAACAAGCGTCCTATTAATAAAATTATTGTTAACTCGGACAGTTTACAAAGCACTTGCACTTTTTCTTACCTTGGGTTAGTTTACGCCACAAATGGCTCTTGGTCTGATCACGTGGCACACAGCAGAAGTAAGCTGTCACGAAGTATTAATACACTTCTGGGATTACCCCAACCCAAAAGGTCTGAAGTAGTTTTAGCTCTTAAGAAATTTTTTAAATTACAGTGTGCTCCCACCGCAACCTATGGAGCAGAAATATGGGGATTCACCAAATGCAGTAGTATTCAATGTGAAGAAAATAGACTATGTAGGACACTTTTGGGAGCACCGATTTCTTCCTCTGTATATGTGTGCCACAAAGAACTGAATCTGCCCTATATTGAAGACTATTTTAGGGCCCGCCCGGCATTGTTCTGGGTTGCAATTTGGAATAACACTGCGGCAACTCTCACCAGAGACATAATAACTGACTGCCTTAGATGTGAGAGGGGTGGGGATATACCATGGCTTGCCGCTGTAAAAGAGAGCCTAAAGAGTGTAACCCACCTGCGCATCTTTTTAAATCCAACTCAATCCGAGTTAACTAACAAAAAAGTGATACAAGAGGCATTGTATAAAAAGTATAGCGATGAAAGGTACTGGAGAGAGATCAAGAAAACCTCAGTTGTAAGGTATATGTCCATAGAGGACTGCTCTCATTTGCCTGCCAGATACCTTTTAAAACCTATAGGACATTGGGAAAGAGGGTTGCTATTTCGCTTACGGGCCGGTAATATGAAATATTTATTATGCTTCCCTTTGGGCTATAATTCCGATCTTGACGCATTGCCCTGCCCTTGCAACGCACACAGTAACCAAACAATGTTGCACTTTTTATTCTCTTGTAGTTTTTATTCCAAATTCACAAAAGGATTTTTGATACCTTTTTTTTAAAAACCTGCTATTTTTGACTTCAGGATAGCCTACACGGTAGTGCTTAAACTGCCGGAAGACAAATTAATTCTCCGCGTTGGATTATTCCTGAAGTCAGCTGTACGGTCACGTAGAACCATGTGTGTCCAATGAAGGTCGTTAGAACTGTATATTATTGTAATGTTATTAAAATCACCCTATCGAATGTTAATATATGACATATCCTGCTAACTATGGTCTATTTTAGTCACTGTTATAAATGTACTGTACCTTTTGCTGTGAATACGTTGCTATGTATGAATTGTTTTTATTGTGCTTTTATGGATATTCCATATTCGAATAAAGATATTTTGATTTGATTTGATTTGATTTGACTAGCCATAGTAAACATAAATACAACCGCTATTCTCGTCTTTACATCGAAAATACCATTTAAAAAAGAAATTATTTTATACTCTTTGTTACTTTGAACATTTGATCCATTGTCTCAGAATTATTATTAAGAAAGTGTATTAAAAATGGAAAATGAGCTTTACTTTTCAACTTAAAATCGAGCACACTCAGGCTTCTGTGCTGCTGGAACAATTTTCAGAGTGGGGGTGCTGCCATCAGTGTTGCATCACTGAAGTCATAGGGATTGTGAAAATTCCAAGCATCCAACAAAGAGCAAGTTTGGGAAAGGTGCCACTCACATTTAAAAGGAGAGCTGTAAAGGTGTGGTACGTAGCCAGAGGTGCATTATGAAGCACACTGTCATATATGTATTACTAAAGCATGGTGTGGTAGCGCAGAATGATTTACAAACAGAAAACTTTCCATTGAAATGGCCACAAAATGCGCACTGACATGCAGTTTTACTCTTAAACTACATAGCGCAGGAACGATAATGTATGGAAATCAGTTTTCAGCAAATATTTACCATTTGCATCTCACCAATTAAAGTGTTTTGATTTGGTTTGATTCTATTAAAATATTTTTCCCATCAGACCAGAATTACAAAAAAATTTAAATTGTGCTTTCCTAATGGCTAATACATTTTGAAATATTTGTACATATCGTTTACAGGTATTTAAATGTTGTGTGTTAGAATAACTCTGACATCCTACAGCGGTACCTTTTACACTTCTTGTACCGCAGCAAGATTGTCAGATAGTTCACTTTAAAAAATCTTCAAACTTTTCAATCACTCATAGAAAAGTGAACACCAATCTCCATCTTAAAAGAATAAGCAGCAATTTGTCAGAAGACATAGCCTGACATTTGACCTCTGTTATTGAATGCATGGCAAATGTTTCAAGATAAAAACTAAATGTAAAAGTTCTTTATTGCTCATTTGCCTTTTGAACACTAGCATGGTTATTTTGGGGGTGGTGCAGCACCCCCACATCCCTACTTCCAGCGCCTATGAATTGAGGTGAGTACACCAGACAGAAATATAGCAACTCAATTATTCTCCATGGCTGTTGGTCAGCAAAAAAACAAACTGGAAAGTGATTTTGCTGTATTTTTAGTCTTTCCTGCTAGATGTAGAATAGTAATAATTGATTTTGTTATCCTTGCTTGCTAAGAAAAGCACATACCCTATTATCTTTTTTTCACATTTGTTTATTTATTTTAGCAATATCACAAACCATATTACATCACAATTCGATTATATTGTGTGCTATCCTTGAACAATAAAAAAGTAGAAATCTTCTACTAAGGAGTAATCAAATTCTTAAACAAAATGTTTAAGTTTGTGTCTGAATTCAAACACTCAATTTGCTAATATTTTGTTCTATCCAACTATCTAAATAATAATCATGAATCAATGAATCAAACATCCCACTCAATCCTGAAAAAACCTCAACAGAATACCAGGGTTATTTTCAAGGTATAGTTCTGTTTTTCCTTTTGGGGTTTTGTAAGATGAGGTTTCATATTATGTTTTATTTAATGACAGGAAAAAAACATATTTCTTCAAATTCTAAATGTCATTGAGTCTATAAATCATGTTTTCAGAAGTGGCCATTTCTTACATTTCGTCTAGCCAATTTTGTAAAGTCAGCACTCTGTCTGTTCTCCAGAGATGTAAAATAGATATTGTCACTACCCATAAGGCAGTTGAGAACCATCGCTTTTCATATTGTGATAATCCTGGCAAAGCTAAAGTATCATGTAAGGATACCGTTCTAGCTGTCAAAGGGGCTTGTATCGGAAGGGTTTGTTTCATGTGTTTCCAGATTAAGCATGAATAATTGGTCGAGGAGGGACATTCCCATAACACATAAACTATCTCACAGTCCTGTGTGTTACATCTCCAACAATTGGAGGTGGTAGTGCATTTTGCCTTAAATAGTTTCGCAGGCGACCAGTGCCATTGGTGTAAAAAACAATTTAAAAGCTAGATTTAATGCGTGATTCCTTAATTCCTTTATTATATGTGCCTAGTATTTTTTCCCTTTATCCATCTTGGAATGGTGTTTGAAGTCTATCCCGCCACCAATATTTAAGTATCAATATCAAAGTAGTTGAGGTGATTTTAATAACATTACAATAATTCTATTAAAAGGGAATTCATGCCTGCAATTGTTCTTCTACATTTTTTAAATATTTAGTCTCCTTTGGTCTTTCCAACCTAGCACATTTGCTCATTTTTAGTCACATAAATTTTCAGTTGAGCCAGTCTTCCTTTAAACTTTGTTATGGCCACAAAATATGCAACAAAGTCAATGCTTTGTCTATCAAAAATGAGAGCTATAACATCAGGTTGTAACAAAGGTGACATTTTGTCTCCTAATTTAGTTTTATTGTATGATATGGAAATTATTGTGAAAGGAGAACCAGAGTCTGTCATCGCAGACAACTCTGTATCCAACACTTGTAATTTACACATGGTTGGATTGATGGGCTCATCCTCTTCTTCCATATCTTCCACTCATACCATTAACACCAAATTTTTCTCCATGACAATGTCATCTTCTAAATCAATTTCTCTGAAAGATGTGAATCCAGACACCTGCGCAATACCCACTTGAGCAAGATGAATTAATGAGGCAATCAATTTTTCAATCAATTCAAGGGGATCTTGTCCAGGTCTTTACATCAATATTGATAAGTGAAATTGGTTTATAACTTGAACATTCTAAAGACTCTTTCCCCGGCTTTGGGATGGCAGAAAACCTTTCCCTACCAATTTCCTCTCATAGATGGCCGATTTATAAAGCTTCATTAAAGACCTGCATCAACAGTGGGATAATAAGAGTCTAGGGGCCCGATTCACAGAACTAATCTGAGACAAAATCCTAAACTTACTACTTTTGGTATTCACAGAAGGCATTTAGTAGTAGTAAAGTTAGGATTTTGTCTTAAGTTTGTCTTAAGTATGTCTTAAGTCTGTCTTAAGTCTGTCTTAAGTTTGTCTTAAGTCTGTCTTAAGTCTGTCTTAAGTCTGTCTTAAGTCTTTCTTAAAGTCTGTAAAATGTAAATCCAGTATTTGTAAAGCGCGAACAGCTACCCGAAGGCATCCCGGCGCTGGGGGCAGTCGGGAAGATTAAGCAAGCTATTGCCCAGAGTCACATGGTGCTGGGCTGACCTGCCGCCGGTGATCGAACCGTGAGCCCCAGATTCCAGCGTCAGTCGCCCTGGCCGCGACGCCACACCTCTTCCCTGTCTTAAGACAAAATCCTAACTTTACTACTACTAAATGCCTTCTGTGAATACCAAAAGTAGTAAGTTTAGGATTTTGTCTCAGATTAGTTCTGTGAATCGGGTCCTAAGTTATTTTGAAGAATTCTATCAGAAAGCCATCTTATGCTTGTGCCTTGATAGTGGCCATTTGGTCTATGACATTCGCTTTTTCCTTTTCAGAGATGGCCCCTTCTAATTTATCTGCTTGGCCATTTGTTAGTTTTGGAATATGTAAGTCCTCGACGAACAAGATTTCTTTTTCAGAATCAGATTGTGCATCTGAGGAATATACAGTCTCGAAATATTTCTGGAACTCGTTTACTTCAGTAGGGTGAGTTATTAATGTTTGTGTGGCGGTATGGAGGGATGGAATAGTTCTAGAAGCTTTTCGCATGTGAGCCGCCAGTAAGCGACCTCCTTTTTCTCCCCTTTTGTAATGTCTTTGACAGAGTCTGAACAATGAGTTCTCAGCTTCTGACACATATATATCATTTAGTTCTGTTTTTACTCTTAGTAAAGATTGTAAATCGCTATGTGATCGAGATCAAGAGTATTGAATAGAGAGATTCTGAACTTTTCGTTTGAGATTAATTCTCTTTTCTGCTAATCATTTCTTTGTCATCACTGTGTCCCTCCTTAGAAGACCCCTGATGTTAGCTTTGCTTGTCCCCCAAAAAATTAGGACAGATCTCACTGAGTCTTTGTTATCTTGAAGCAATTGTTGCAGATGAGTGCATAATCTCGTTATGTCTTTTGTGTCTTCAAACTGGGAAATATTCATACGCCACGGGCTTTAAGGGGAGGTTTGTCTATTTATATCTATTTTTATTGTGCTAAATCATGGTCCAATATTCCATTTGGAATAATATCTGTTTTTACTGGATGTCTGACTAAGGAAGATGCCATAAGAAAGTAGTCAATTCTGGTGCGAATATAATGTGGATGAGAGGTAGCTGTGTATTCTCTGTTTTGGGGGTGAAGTAAATGTCATGGTTCAATCAGGGCATTGTCATGAATCGTGCCCATCAGAGCAGGTCTGTCTCTATCATGATATAAATCTGGAGGGCCTGTTCGGTCCGAAATGGGGTCTATTGTAACATCCCAATCCCCACCAATCATTACTTTGACATTTCAAAAGGAAAGAAGAAGTCTGTGTATCTGGGAGAGGAAATTAGTCTTGTCGCTGTTTGGAGCATGTATAGACCCTACTATGATGCAAGTGTCTTGGTTTTGAAATTTCACAAAAATGTATCTCCCTTCTGAGTCTACCCATTTCTGTAAAACTTTGTGTCACAGTGATTTATGTATGAGTATAGCTACTCCTCTTTTGAGTTTAAGTGGGAGGGTTTGGATTTAATGGTTGTCAAGAATTGCCTGTACTTGCATGTACACCTCACCCTACCCAGCCTCCTTTTTAATTTTTCACTTTCATCTGGAGTAAGATCTGTTGCTTGTATTAATACAATGTTTGTTTTATTCTGTCCTAAAAAAGTGAGGACTTTCTGACGTTTAACATAGCTGGTCATACCATTGACATTAAGAGAGATTATTTTTATTGGTCTCGGGGTATGTCTCAGAAAGTTCTGTCTTGTTGTTCTTTCAGTCCTTACTTTAATGAAGAGAGTAGAGTAATGGGATTGTTTGTACTGTTGTTTGGGTTATAAAATTGGGTTTGGGAAATTCAAATATTCCCCTCCCAGTTCCTCCCCGGTTTACGTGTCACTTCCTCAGACAGCAGGCATTGAAATTAAAGGTGTGTTTCAAGTAGAGATTATAGGGCCCACAAAGTTTCTTTATAAATATGTATCTTGGTGTTCTGAAATACATATTATATTCAAATGTAAGAAATCCATAGTAGAGACAAATTATGAAAAGTACACACCGTAAGGAATTAGATAGAAGAATGAGAAGAAAAAGAAAAAAGAGAGGAGCAAGTGGCACTATAAAAATAGCCTTTGAATTGGAGTGTTGAGGGACACCACAACCAAAAGAGGCTGGGCCCCTGTGGAACATAGTAATTATTTACAGAGTATGTTGGCAGTTCTCTGTATCAATATAGTGGTATAGGGGGAATTAGTCCTGTCAATACGAACAAAGATATATATACAATACCATGCAAGAACATTAGAGGGTCTCCACAATGAGTCTCTCTGGTAAAGTGGTAGGGTCATATGAAGAGTCCATTCGACTCTCTGGTCACAATACTTTCTTTATGCAGTTTCAAATGTACAGGTGAGGTGAGTCTCTGAAATCCTGAGATGGAACCTTTTCTAAGGATCTTAATTTTTGTCCGTATATCCTAATCAGGTCTTGGGGGGTGAACTGGACTTATCTCTATATTGTTTAGGTTTCCAGACACCATGCTTTTGGGTAGATGGCCATTTCTGAGCTACTTTTTCCCATATGAGTCTTTCCGTTTGACCTGTAGTCTATTTGTGATTCTGAGTTTCTTTTGTTGAGTGAGTTATTGATGTTGTAAAGAGTTGTACCTCCATATGTTTGTTTTCCAACTCATCTAGGAAAGTCTTGAAGTCTTCCAGGTTGTCAAACTCTTTTGCACATCCATCAATCGTGACAGTCATTGTGGAGGGATCTAAGAGTTCCTATTTAAGGTCTTATATCCGTAATCTTGGTCGGAGTGCTATAAACCTTTTCATTTTGGCATTTGGGCCTGCTGAGAAATCTGCTGCAAAGTATATTTGGTTATTCTCATAATTGTAAGGACAATGGTTATTCACCATCATTATAATTTGTTTGGCCTGTTCGTGTCTAGTGCAGCAGATTAAAACATGTCTAGGCTGGGTGGGAGAAATGCCAAAGCTAGACCATACTCAATGTGCTCTTTGCAATTCTAGAGGAGGATTGAAAGTAATGTTGAGTGTCTTCGGGAAAAAGGTGTTCAAAAAATTGGTGATATCATCTTTTTCCACCAGCTCTGAGATGCCAATTATTCGTACATTATCCTTTCTGCTTTGATCTTCCAAGTCAATAGTTTTCTTGTGGAGGCACCAGAGTTCAGTCCCCCAATCTGGTTGTTTGTCTAGAAACGATTCGACATCGGTGATCCTTAGTTCCATTGTTGTTAATTGTGCTTTGAATGTCATGACCTCTCCTCTTAATGATTGAACTTCCGATGTGACTTTTTTTACTGCCGTATTCACTATTCCTGTTAAGAGTTTTATATCTGCTAATTCTTTTAATAACATCATGGGAGCAGTATCTGTAACTGTGGGGGCAGTGTCCATTTTGATAGTTTCGGTGTTCTTTTTTTAAGGGGGTTGGCCACTGCTTCCAAAAAGAGAAGTTGACTTGCATGTTTGGATCTTAGCATGTAATCCAAAGAAGTGATATTTGTTTGAAGTGTCCAACTAGTACTTTATTTATTGGATATAATTCCTCGCATTTCTAAAGAAAGGTAGAATTCCTTACCACAATGTTTTTTTTGCTCGATTATAGTGCACAAATGTGATAAGTATTTCACTGAAGAACAGAAACATTAATTTCACCTGATGAAGTGATTGTTGTCTATCAGTCTTGGATGTGTTTCAGTTCGTAGTAAGAAATGAGTGCCCCAGCTAAGATGGCCACTGTTTTAATAGGGCTCTGTTTATCTTTATGGAAGAAACCGGTCTATGGTGCTGGTTGGCTTAATCCCTGTCGTTTGGGATGGATGACTCTCCCCGCTGCATCCTCGTTCATTTTCCCGCTTCCTTGTTTCCTTTCTGACAGGAAATTAGTTAGGCACAATTTAGCCTTACCGAGTGCCATAAGTCATGCATCAGACGTTTCCCTTTGAGTGGTATTGTTTCAGTTTTCTCACGTTGTGTCAAAGGTTGCAGTAAGTTCTGCATTTATATGGGAAATTGGCTCTGTTGATGGATGGGAGAGGGTCATGTTCTCTGGTTCGGTTCTCGTAGTCTGATGATTAAACACAGCCAGGCAGATATGGAGATTTCATCAGGTCTCCGTCAGTCCGCCTGGTTAGAAGCAGCAAGGAGAGTCAGGTAGCAGAATCTTCACTTCTTCCCCCTTCTCACCATTTTCGTTTTAAAAGCCAACTATGTGTCAAACATCCTCCAGGGCCCAGCAACTCCTCAGTAGCTTCACAAGAAGGCTGGCATGCTCCTTGGCATTAGCAGGTTGTAGGACTGAACCACGCATGAAATTACCACGCATGCCTTTACTACGCTGTCAATATAACACATGCGTCATTACCAGGCAGGCATATACTACAATTTTTTTTTACAACACATATTCCTTCACCACGCATGCCTTTACCACAAACTTTTTGTTGTAAAGCCATGGTTGGTAAAGGTGCATACATGCTCCGAATTTGGCATGCGTGGTAATAGCCAGGTTGGGCTTCAGAGTGCATTTGGGATTGTTTTTCAGCGCTGCGAAGGTCATCTTAGGAAGTCGGATGGAGGAGGGGGTTATTAGTAATAAGTAGTAATATGCGCAGCCAGCTGGGCCCCGCAGGCCGAGTGTTGTGTGGTACCTTGTTAGCTTCAGGATTGTGCACGTCCGGGGGTGTCCATGAACGCTCCAGTGCTCTGCGTTGCAAGTCTGCGCCAGTAAGCAGATGATGCCGGAGCAAGAAAAACAGCACCGTCGGGATCGTGGAGGCCGGTCATGGGTCCTCCTAGTCCCACCGGAACAGTCAAATACACAATCCGGGACCAGGAAATGCTATGCCAGCCGCCAGGATGGAATTAAATGCTGCGCAGTAGCTCCGCATATCCCAGGAGCCCCGTTGGCCAGTTGTCACAACAACCAAAAGGCGGTCTGAAGGGCATGGGACATGTCCTCCTTGGCTCTGCTGCTGGCGCATACCAGCTCTCTAGCACCCAATACCCAGAGCCCTAAAAGAATTCCTGCCCCCGGCTCTAAGCCCTACTATGCACCCCTGTGACAACCCTCTGAGTCTGCAGCCCTAAAAACCGTCCCGTCTGAGCCCTAAGCCATATAACCGAGCCCAGGGACAACACCCGAGGCCTAAAAAACGGAGTACAGTGGACCGTGACCAGAGGGAGCAGCCCGTAACTGGGGGTAGGAGGTCTGTTTATTATCACTACCTGCATTTCGTTACTATGCATATGCCTAAACCTATACCACGCATATGCTTTTATCATTCATGACTCTAGAATGAAATTCATTGTAAAGGCATGCGTGGTAAAGGCATATTCATTGGAAAGGCATGCATGGTGAAAGAACATGCGTGGTAATAGCTTTTTAGTAACAGCATCGTGTGGTTATAACCACGTTGTAAGGGCTGTTTCCCCATCAAGCCTCGCCCTTGCTCTATTATCTTTTCTCAATAGCAAATATTTCTTCGATACAGCCTGGTGTGGAATGATCGCATGTGCATTCTTTCACTTTTGGAATACAAAAATACGACTAAGCTTCATTAATTTATAAATTCTTTTGCTATTAACTCTTTATAAATTCGTATATTGTACATAATGTGCACTGAAACTTACAATAATATATAAATATATTTTTATTTCTATTTTTTTGATGCTCTGAAGTTACCAACGGTAACACACAACGCTTACAGAAGGTCTTAATAAATATATAATCAAAGATAATAACAAATATATGACCATAATGCTTTGATAACACACCCTTAAGGTACTTACACATATGTGCCTATGCACTAAAGGACAGCTAGCCCATACCAGAGCTGCTGCGGCAACCAGGGTTGCTGCATGAACTTGATTAAAATATCAGAACACATTGCATGCCACTGTGCTTATATTTCAGGTAAAGGTGCAAGGTCTGTTCTTCGTACTTATTCTTGGCAACTTTTTGAAAATAAATTCTGCAAAATATAATGACTTACTTTAACCCCAATGATGGTTCTTTCAAATGCAGGGGCATCAGATTTTGAAATGTACTACAAACACGAAATATAGCCAACTTACTACTAAAATTCATTCTAAGCCTATCAAGGTAAACGTTTTTGTGACAGAAAATTCAGTGATTTGACTCTTCATAGCTGTCTCATCCAAAACCATGCCCCATCCCTCTCATCCACTCATGGATATACTGGATACTTCAATTGATTTAAGTAGTGGGTAAAATATTTTATTGTGACATTGTTTAGTGTATATCTTGAGCCAGAAAGTATGTAAGAGAACTGTATGGAATTTCCACCAAATACAGGCAGTTTCTCTTAATTAAACACATTTTGAGTACGTTTTTGTTGGATGTTTTCTTCTATTTATCTACATTTATTTCTCTTTGATCGAATGGCATGCAACTAAATTTGTGTTTAAATTTAGACGGCAAACATTTACAGCTCCCTCCTGGTAAAGACAAGAATCATCCACAAACACCTGGAATAAAGGCCTTGCTGTTGCCCAAAGGACAATGAAGGGGCACGCCAGCCAGTAGACAGAACCATTCACAAGGTCAGCATGGCCGTAACCCAAGTGGGGAATAACCCATGCACAGAACTGGAGCCAAATCTTCTTCAAGGGTGAAAGGCAATAGCACAGATATCTCTCAAACTCCTTTGCTTCACACCATACATAAATACAGTTTCATGTTCGCAGAAACTTGATAAAGGCAGCCTCTTAAGATTCACTCTACTGGACAATTTGTGTTGAAAGAATGCACTTTCATTTAAGAATATGGACATATTGTAATAAGTACAATTTGAATACAAATGACTCTGTGAGAAGGTCTTTTTTACAAATAATAAAATAAGTAGAAATGCAAGACAAATGTACTGATTCTGAACAAGGCATGCCCTTCCAAAAATAAGCCTTATTTAATTTTTTTAAACATAATAATGAACTCGACATGGCATTGTCTAAGAATACACTTTAACAATGGATTTACTTGACAGAACAGACTCCTCTGTGGTCTAGTGTAATGCTTAGAGAAGTAGGGCGTCTGCAGGGCTTTGTGAAATGGAAATTGATAGATATTATGAGGCTGGGGGATGTGAGAAAGAAGCAGGCCATACTATCATTCATAGAACTACAGAAGGAATACCAACTAACACCCAAAGAACACTATAAGTATATACAACTGAAACACGCCATCGGTAGGCATATTAAAGATGGGGAACAGATCCCAGAATATAGTCCACTAGAGGATAGACTGTTATTGGACCCCATTCCGGAAAAGCCACTATCAGCTACCTATAAGAAAATAGTAAACAATTCTCCAGACTTACTGCTCAAGGTGAGAGAGGCATGGGAATCGGACATGGGATTATTAGAAGACGATGACTGGGCCGAAGCGGTGCAAAGCCCAAGAGAAGTGGCAATTAGAGCTAGGTTCAGATTAGTACAGCTACGGATCCTGCATAGATCCTATTATACCAGTGTAATGTTGTTCCGAATGGGTAAGATCACGACAGAAGAGTGTCAAAGAGGGTGTGGTCAGAAAGGGACGTTTTTTCACACTTTGTGGGAATGCCCGATAATCCAGAGATACTGGACCAGAGTAGCTCATATTCTAACCGAAGTGATTGAACAGCAGGTCCCTGTAGAAGCTAGATGGCATGTATTGTGTGTGTCCGGAGAACTGACCTGGCCTAAATACTCCAAGATATGGCTGCAAGTAGCAGCAATGGTTGCTAAACGAAACGTGGCTAGAACATGGGGGGCGGCCCAACCGCCACTGGTTTCGCAGTGGAAGAAAGATATGGACTGGTGTTGCATGGCAGAAAGAGTTGTATATGAAGGCCGTGGCTGCCCCACGAAATGGAGTAAAGTATGGCAGAAGTGGGCCGATTACAGGGGATTAGGGGAAGGGTTGGGCAACTGAGAAGGGAAGGACCCGGGGTGGGGGGGCTCCATTATATTGCAAACTATGAGGAATGTACACTAGATTGTGAACGTTATTGAGAATATGTACTTTATCCCAACAATATGATGATGACAATGTAATGCTGACTTTGGTTTAATACTCAAAATAAAATGATCTTTAAAAAAAAAACAATGGATTTACTTTTTAGACGTCTACTGGAATACGAGTTTGTTTAAATTAAAACTTGATTTTTAGAACTATTCTCTAGGTTTCAATACGTGTGGTGCATGGGAGAAGGAAAAACAAGAAATAACATTGAATAATGTCTTACAAAATACAACCGAGGGTTTTACGATTGATAGCTATTGTTCCTCTAACAGAATTGGCCCCCAGGTGAGCTATTTCTTTTCCAGCCTCACCCAAGATGCTAAAATGAAATTGTACATAGGTGTAAATGGTTTCCTAACCGAAACAACAACCATAAACCCCCCTTGATCTCTTCTGCATTTTCACATTTTCATCTTCCCAAAGATAGAGAACAATGCAAAGTGCTTAGCATTGTCCAGAAATTAGGACTCAAAACCACCCAATGGTTGTATTGTGTCCTCCTAGGTCTGCTCAATAAGGCATTATCTGGAATAAACAGTCTCTCAGGCAAATCCAAGGCGCCGATATTGGACACACAGTTGTAAGAGATAACAATACATTAAAGTACAACATCATTGTCAGTTTAGCTGCAATCTCTTTCCTAGACTAATCCTTATTTGATGTCCAGACATTGAAAAGACCTGTTCATCTCCCAAACGTTGTAATGTCTCACTTCTGGTTGAATGATCAGCACTATCTCTTTCTGCAGATTACAAATCTAGAAATATTCCCCTGTTGGTGACCTATTCATCAGATAATGATCCGTCATTTTAGCCAATCTACAAGAATGTATTCTACAGGCTGGCCTTCCTCTGACAGTTCAAACAAAATGTTTAAAATACTAGTCACAGTCATACTCAGTAGATTAAAGTCCTTTTTAGTGCACCAGCAAGCCCATCTTCTCCAGGAACGCCCATATCTCTTATTGGTTTCCGCTGCCCAAACATTCTTCATGCAAAAAGAAGCCTGTCCTGAAATAACTTGGATGTGCCATAGTCCCCTGGAATCCTACATTCCAACAGGGACAGAGAGTTATGTGCATGGAAGGCCCAAGGTCTGTCTAAATCATTTGACGCTTGGGTAGAGGGGCTGCAAAATCTTAAGAGATTTCCAGTTTAGCTGGAAACCACCTTAAAAAACTCCCAAATTGGTGTCACATATATGAAATTCACAGTCTGCCTCCTAATTTCAACTGCTTCTAGCAGCATCATTTTGAATGCGCAGATACGCTTAGTGTGTCTGCTGTCCCCAATCCTGCAAGGTAGGAAATCTTGCCAGAGCTTCTGGGCTGGACATCGAGCTGTATAAGTTTGGAAGTTGAGCTTTCAGTCTAGAAGCAAACAGGTTAATTTGACACAGACCCCCCTACATTTTCAGGTCCAGCCTCCAGTCACTGACACCCTTCAGGTATCTGGAGTACACATATGCCATACAATTTGACTCCTTAAGTAGAAGCTCCACCCTCACTGAAGTCTGATGGTACAGGCAATAAGGTAAAATAATCTTTCACCAGCTCTGCTGGTGTTCCCTAGATGGTCGAGGTACCTGTTGGTGGGCCGATTGTCTACTTACAGCAGGACACAGCACAGCACTTGGCTCTGTCTCTCACTAGGTATCTAATTTTGAAGGACCCAATCAGAAGTTCCAGACAATTAATTTTGACATTTTGTTCCTCTCCAGTCCTCTTTTAGCGTTTTCAGATGTCTCCAAACCATTTCCAATGTGAAAGCATCTTGTTCTGTCTCCAGCTTCAGACTTGTTTCAAAGGTGTAATGTAGTTCCATTTCATGCCCCATGTGGTGTAACCACTAAAATAATGAGTTCTTTGCTTTCTCTGACAGAATCACTGAATCCATATATGATACACTCTTTTGAAATTGGAGGATCTTCAACCTCTGGATGCCTCTATAATTAAGGACCTCTGGGAATATGGCTTGAACCGAAGATGCAAGCAAACCTACAATCTATGCCAGATGGCTCAACAAAATTGTGTTTACACTGCACAAATTACCATTAGTGTTTGAGACGTTGCAAGTAATTGCAACACCTCGTTTTCACAGTCTTAAGGGGTATGGATCCATTGTGACACCCCTCACAAAACGTACCTCCAACAAGATGCGGAAGAAAGTGAACTGAACAGTTGACTGCCGAAAAGCCTTTTGACACCCTAAAAGAGGCAAAGCGCTCAGCACCTATTCTCGAGCCTCCAGATTACTCCAAGCAGTTCATTGTGCAGACTGATGCCTCTAAGCTAGGTATAGGAGCGGTCCTATCCCAGACAAATGATGATTGACAAGACCAACCTGTTGCTTTCATAAGCAGAAGGCTACTCCCCAGGGAACAGCATTGGAGTGTTATTGAGAGGGAGGCCTTTGCTATGGTTTGATCACTGAAGAAGATAGGACCATACCTGTTTGGTACTCACTTCCTAGTTTGAACTGACCACAGAACTCTCAGATGGAAGACGCAGATGAAAGGAGAAAACCCAAAACGTTTGCGGTGGTCCATCTCCCAGCAGGGAATGGACTTTACAGTGGAACATCGACCTGGGACTGCCCATGCCAATGCAGATGACCTTTCCTGATTTTTCCACTTAGACAATGAAGATTCTCTGGAAAGGTTAGTCTCATCCTCTTTTGTTTGTGGGCGGGGTTGTGTAGGAAAGTGCCCTTTTTTGCATGGCTCCTCCCCACTTTTTGCCCGACCTCTGATGCAACCAGACTTGATGTTCCCTGGGTCCCTGCCAATCAGGTTCCAAGGGTCTGTGTTCTTTCCCAAAACTGTACCTTTGTACCCACAATTGGCACCTCTATGGCCACAGGTAAGCCCCTTGTAAAAGGTACCATTGGTACCAAGGGCACTGTGAACAGATAAGGCCTCTAAGGGCTACAGCACCTCTTGTGCCACCCTCAGAGGCCCTGTACCTTAACACCCACACACTGACATTGCAGGCTGCGTATTTTGGTATACACATGGCAAACATAGATGTGTGTCATGCCGAAAACCAACTGCATGAGGCCTAGATAAGCCACCCCTCTGGCAGGGTGCACTAGCCCTCGGGTGAGGGTACAGTGACAGGAGCCCTGTACCCCTACAGTGTCTAAGTCCATTCTTAGACATTGTAAGTGTAGTAAAGACATAAAGAGTATATGTTGTGGGAGTTGGTCATTACGAACTCCACAGCTCCATAATGGCTTTACTAAAACCTGGGAAGTTTGGTAGCAAACTTCTGAGCACATTAAACCCACACTGATGCCAGTGTAGGATTTAATGTAAAGTGCACTCAGAGGGCATCTTAGAGATGCCCCCTGAAAAACGACCAGCCCAGATGTGGTTCCTGACTGGGCGCCTGCCGTTTGCCACCACCAGACAGGTTTCTCGAACCCTGGATAGAGAGCCTCTGCTCTCTGGGTCCAGTAACAAAGCCCATCCTGGGCAGAGGTGTTATGCCTCCTCCCCCAGGATGGGCTGGGTCCACAAAGGGTAAGCTTCAAAGGCCTGCCGCTTTGGAAGATGTCCCTGCCTTTTGCTGCCCCCAGCAACTGGCTCCCACTGGTTCTGCCCTCCACTTTGGGTGGGAGAATCAGAGGGAAAACCAAGCTAGGAAGAGAGGTGTGTCCACCTTTGCCAACCCCACCCCTCAGGTGGGGGAGGCAAGGTGAAGCACACATCTCAGTCCCCTCCATCTTGAAGATGAGGGGACTCAGCCAATTAGGGAGAGGCTCAGGCTCCCCTCCCACTGGAGGGTTGTATAATAGGGGGTGTACCCACCCCACGGAAGGGACCCACTGGTCCCGACCTGTACACCCCTTTTAACACCCCTAAATCTAGTTTTTATGGGCCACCCTAATCCTTGCCTCCTCAGATTCGAGGAAGAAAGAAGAAGGACCGAAGAGCAGTGCTGACCCAGGAAGAAGAGGACACCTACTGCTTTGGCCTCAGCCCTACCAGCCTGTCCCGACTACGACCTGCCTACAGGAAAGAAACCAGCATGTCCAGCAGCCCCCCAGAGCCCAGAGGACCAGCCCTGCACTCACCTTATGAATTCTGTCTCTCGTGAGCAACGGATTTGCTCAAACATAAGAATCCAAGACTAGAACCCGGACCCGGGCGGTCCTGCTCCACTTTGCACCCGGCTGCCACGGCCCGAGTTCGAGTGGCCCAACACCACGAGGAGGTCTCCCCAGCGATCCTGACCTGGGATCTAGTGACCCCCGACCTCCCACAAGCTTCGAGACAACACCTGCAGCCTCAACCTGAAGGGACCCCTGACCGCAACCGAAGGCAGTAAGAAGACCGCGACCGAAGGGGTCTGAAGAGCCGGACCGTGACCGTAGACGGTCAGAAGAATCCAACACCAAAGGACATCCCCGGCCTTGGGTGATCCCACCGACGGTGTCCAGGCTTCCCCCAAGATCCCAGCTTACCTCTCCAGCTGGTGATCGCCTTCAGGAAGTCTCTCTGCCCGAGGCTGCAACCTCTTTTCTGAACCAAAGATCTCCATTGGTATCCACTGGGTCCCCAACGATGCCTTAGCACTCTGTACCCGGCGGCCCCTGTGCCTCTGGTGGTGCAGCTCCTGTGCTGATTGTTAGCCCTTGCAGTGCTGATCTTAGCCCCAGGAGCTTTGCTCCCACACCGAGTGGCCTGCTCGTAAGCAGCCCCTGACCGAAGGCCCCCTTAGCTCCATTGGCAAAAATTGGGCCCCTGCACTCTGCACCCGGCCTCCTCAGTGCCGGTGGGGGTGCATTTTGAGTGCCAACCTGGACCTCGGTGAACCTTAGTCCTCACCCCCAAAGCTTCCACTCGTAAGACGCTTACTTACCTGTAAAACCGATAACCAGTTTTCTCCCATAGGAACCAATGCTATGTGTTTTTGTTCCTAAAAAGTTCTAAGTGTTGAGCTGATGTTTTGTATGGAGAAAAAGTAACTACACTGAAAATCCTAAAAAGTCTTGCTTACCTGGTATTGTGAGATCCCCGGTGTGGTATCTAGGCATCCCCCCCGAGTAGTCGATGTAATCTAGAAATAATCTAAAAGCAAACCAAAAGTAATTAGTCTGTAATTTTACCTGCTTTTCAAAACCATATGAACTTGCAACTATTGCAAATCTGTTCCCAATTGCATTTCTGTGTATATGATTGTCATTGAAAGTATATTTTACCTACCTGTACCAAGTCCTGCTTGGTTCTAGATATAAAACCTAAATATATCTTTTGTTTACTTACCTAATTGGCCTGGATTCTGTCTCTGAGTGTGTGTAATCAGTCCTTAATTGAGTGAGCACAATAAATGCTTAACACACCCTCTGGATAGGCCTAACTGCTCGCCCACACTACCACAAATAGAGCTGTTAGTACTTACTAATTTAGCCTCTGCTATACCTCTGGAAACTCCCTGGACTCTGTGCACACTATACCTTACTTTGGCATAGTATATACAGAGCCAGTTTCCTACATTAGTGTGCACACAGTCCGGCACAATCTTAGTATGTGTCAGGAAATCTCAGCCCCGTGGCCTGGTGTAACTGTATGCATCTAGCAATGTTTCAAAGCACTCTTTTGCCCGATTAAAGGGCCTTGTGCACCTTTTCTCATACATCTCACATGTTCGGTAGCTCCTACGGGACTTACGGAGATCTAACGAGATTGCGACAAATCTCAGTGGCCACCTTGTGTACCGGCAGTATTTAAACCATGCCCAAGCCCACTCACCTGCTTTGCCTCAAGACTTCCACAGAGGCAACACCATTGATTCTCCGCTCCTGCTACCTGACTTCTGGAAACAAAAGACTGCGCACCCAAGCTCTCAAACTTACCTGAAAATCCACTGTGGCACCAGCGACTACAGTCCTTGAACCTCAGCAGCAGCCCAACATTATTGCACCTGGGAAATAACAGAAATAACAATTAGTAAACACAGATAAGAATGAGCGACACATTGACAAACGTGTATTTATTGGCATGCTTAAACAATGCACTAAAGACTTGTAATTCTGTAAATCAAGACATAAGGCCTGATTTAGATGTTGGCGGATCAGGTCCCGCCGTTGGTTTTTTGGTGGTCTTCCTGCCCACCGACTTGGCGGTCCTCCCACTGTATTTAGATGTTAGCGAGTCTATGGAGGGAAGACCGTCAGAGTCCTGCCACTTCTGCCAGAATCTTGCTCCCGTGTCGACAGCATCAGAGGCAGAAGTGGCTGCTGGAGGGAGACCAGCCATGAGTCCCACTGAGCTGATTACCATGTGCCTTTCCATTGAGGCAACTGTGGTGGGAATCCGTCCTACTTTGAGTTAGCGAAATCAAAGGAAATGAGGTAAAAACGTACCTTGTTTCCTAATTCCCGCTTCTGTTTCCATCTTGTATCCCATTGTCCAGTTCCCTCCTTTGCTGCTCTAACTCCACCATGACACTAAACAACTCTATTGTTGTCAAGATCTAAGGTAAGCTACTTGTACAATTGTCCTACTATGTGTTGTCTATTGACAGTTGCTATAGTCCTGTGTATTTCTGCAGTGCTCTTACATGCAATATTTTTCTTAGGAGTAATGCAGTAGTGTTCATTTTGACTACTTTTCACTGTAAATTGAACACACCTGTATTGACACTTGAAAAAAACTTTGTTGTGGTGCTTGAGTGGGTTGTGCTAGTGGTGCCTGTGGGTGGGCGTTCAATATTGTGTGTATGTTGTATGAGTGGCATGCAATATGTAACACAATGGGGCATAGTAAGTTGTACTTACCAGTCTCCATTCCACCAGGAACTCACTCCGTCACCAAACCACCTCTAAGACACTGCCAGCACAACGGAAACATCTAAATCGGCACAAACCCGCTGGCCTGATGGCGACGGAGTACTGTTATTCAGCAGAGAAGACCACTGCGGCAGCGGTCTACTATCCATTGCCGCAACATCTAAATATGGCAGGCATTCTGCCGTCAGCTTGACGCAGTACTTGGAATTGCCCCCGCAGCAGGATGACGGTATCCCGCCAAGATCTAAATCATGCCCATACTCTTTAAAGACCCTTATGGAACACCACTGATATCGTCTGTAAATAATGACCAGGAAATCTCCAAGGAACTAAACTATTAGAGATAAGATTCTTGATATGAAGGTTAATTTCTCCCAGAATGTATGTTTAGGTTTCAGATTGTGACAGTGGTGTAAAAGTGTATATTAAAAGTATATTTGTATTGTTTATCGTTTGTAGGAACTCAGAGAACCGGAGTTCGATACACACTCCACCCAGAGAGGGCATCTGGGAATTTCCTTTCTTTCACCCCCCCCCCCAACATAAAGAGCTCCGGGAACATATCTGAAGACCCCACAAGACGCCATCCAAGGGATAGAGATAGTTGCTCCCAGGTGGGAGTAAGAGGGATTAGATCCAAGGGAAGCGATTAGTAGTTAGTTACAAAAGGTCTGCAGTAAGAGTATGTGACAGTAATCACATTTCCCTTAGTGAATCCACCAATCTTGCTTGTGGAAGCAAGCAGTTACGAGTAGAATGGTAGGGCATACAGAGTTAGGTTCATATCGTTTCTGCAAAGCCACAGTATGGCTTTAAGGTAAGAATCACATTGTTCAAACTTGACAGCACCAGATATAAATATTGGATCCTCAGACCCAACTCTTCAGTAGACCTCTGGACCTGTGGAAGACTCAGAAGGACTGCTATGCTGCTCTGCAAGAAGGACTGCTATTTTGTTGCCCTGCTGCTTGCTGCCCTGCTGCCTGAGTGAAAGGATTGGACCTGCATCTTGAAATTAGGGTCACTCGAGTGACTCCAATTGTTAGTTGGCTGGCCTCCTGATCAGAGCTTGAGGGACAGGCAAGGCTCCAACCACCTTGAACCCAGTACCTGGGCTCTGACTGCTGTGAATTCTGTCCCCCAAGTGGTGACACCCCAGTCCTGGACCTTTGAAGTGAGCCTAAAGGTGCTCTGGCAGCCTAGCTATGGTCCTGTGAGCTGAACCGACGCAGCGTGATGCATCTCTTCACAGCTGCTTCAGAACCGCTGCAGCTTGATGCATCCCCTTGCCAAAGCTCACAGCAAAGCCCTCAGTCTCCTTGGAACAGTCAATGCATGACGCATCCTAGACGCAGGCTTCTGTATCGCAAGCTCCTCTTCAACGGCATTTCAATGACAGCGCAGGACTCCGCATCACAGCCTCACAGCTTCTTTGGGACTGCCTGGGTGCAATGCATCTTCGACGTAGGATTTAACATCCAAAGGCCCTCATCAATGGCATCCTCGACGATGACGCAGAACTCCTCATCTCAGCCGCGCAGTTCCTAGGAACTGCCACGGTGCGATGCAACCGCGATGCAGGAACTTGCAATGCTCCGCAAACCAGGATTTAAGCTATTTTGTCCAGCTGGCCTAACTGGGTCCTGTGTCCGGTGCACGATCCATTGTGGTTGGCCTGAATTTGGGACTTTGTCCTGGTGCGGCGTGACCAGATAAGCTCATTGGCGCTTTGTGCTACAAGACACTTTTTAACTTAAAACATTGAAATTGCATATCTCCAGTTCTACTGATTAGATTTTTATTATTTTGGTGTCAAATAATGTATAACATTGTGCTCTATTTCTCTAAATTGGTGTGGGATTTTTCTTGTGTTGTGTTTTCACTTTATTAGTGTTTAAAATGCTGCATACATACTTTACTCATTGCCTCTAAGTTAAGCCTGACTGTTCTTGTGCCAAGCTACCAGAGGGTAAACCACATATCAATTTGGGGTTTGCTTGTGTTTCACCCTGACAGAGATTGTGGTTGCTGCTTGAGTAGGGTTTCACCCCCCTCAACCAGTAACCCAATTTCCAAAAGGAACTAAAGAGATGAAGGCAAATCGTGCCTCTTCATTCCATGTCTGTGATCCCGGGTTCATTCCATTTCTGCTCCTGTTGTGAGAAAAATATCATAGTGGTTCACAATAATTTCACCATAGAGGTGTTCAAAATACTTCCAGGTGTGCACCTTGAACTACCTGCAGAACCCAATCATCCTTTGTCAGTAGCTTCCAGCTGTGCAATAATATTTGAAATCTGGCTCCCAACTTTTCTTGGGAAAATGTGTTAGGTCCACATCAGTAGCCTTTTGTGAAATTTCCCCCTTTGCAGAAGTAGCGTCTTTGAATGTGACCACTCCCGTTCTGCCTCTGGATGGGAAGAAGCAGCCAAGACTGAGTTGAACTGACCTACCAACATTCTTATCTGTGAGGTCTAGAGACCCAGACCCTGCAAATGGCTCTCTGACGTTCCCCTGGCATGACCACCCCTTCCAAAAATACGGAGGCTGAAAGCATTCATTGATGTTTATACCTCTCTAAAACTTTTAATGTATTCACAAATGTTGATAATTCCTTCGCCTTCACAAAGGGATCCACGAATAACCAACCCACTGCTACTTTCCTTGTGTTAGGATTCCAGGTTTCCAAAGCAGGTCTTGTATGCCAGTCTCAAATGAAATTGATACCTTTCCAACCTAACAATCCCACTTTTTCGGCTTTCTCCCCCCTTACGATAGACCAAGTTACCAACTTGTTCAGGCAAATCAAGTCAGGATCACCGTTCGACCCATGCCCGCCTAGAGTTCTCCAACTGGGATCAAGCATAGTTCCTGGTCATCTTCTAGGGATTTTTAATCAAATGCTCCGGTCTGGTTACTTTCCCAAAAGCTGGAAAGTCGCGTCAATTTTCCCTCTTTTAAAAAATGCTAATTTGGACGCTGACACTCCTAACTGTAGGCCAATATCTCGACTCCCCTTTCTGGCCAAACTGATAGAGAAAGCCATAAACACCGAGCTCTCTCTTTACATCCAGGAACACGATCTACTGGATTTCTCCCAGTTTGGCTTCAGAGGCCAACATAGCACTGAGACAGCTTTGATCACAGCCGCAGAATACGTCAGAACAACTTTGGACAAAGGAGGGAACGCTGCCCTGATTTTGCTTGATCTTTCGGCAGCGTTCGATACTGTTAACCATCAACTCCTTATCAACCGATTTTTCGAGATAGGTGTCGGATGTACTGCTCTTAGTCTCCTCAGCTTTTTCCTCTCTGACAGAACGCAGTATGTGGAATGTAACGGTCACAGATCTACTTCTTTCACCCTTCCCTGTGGTGTTCCACAGGGGTCTTCGCTGAGTCCCACTTTTTTTAATCTATACGTTACACCCCTGGCCTCACTGATCAAAGGCCTTGGCTTCTCGGTTGTCTCCTACGCTGATGACACCCAAATTGTAGTGTCAGTCACAGAGAATGCCGACAACACTGTTTCCACAACTGTATGCTGCAGATAGGGAGCTGGATGTCTAACAACTGCTTGAAGCTGAACTCTGATAAAACGGAGGTGCTACTCTTAGGCAATAATCCGTCATTTTGGGGCCCTAGTTGGTGGCCTCAGGAAATGGGCCCACTCCCCACTCACGTGCCAAAGGTGAAAAATCTGGGAATTCAGTTTGATGAAAAACTTTCCTTTGTGGGACATGCCAATGCTATCACCTCATCTTGTTTTTTCATTTTCAAATCTCTCAGGAAGATTTTTCCTTGCATCCCTCTGGACCTGCGGAAAGCGGTGATTACCACTCTAGTCTTCGCTAAAATAGACTACTGCAACAGGCTTTTCTTGATGGCCCACAAGAAAGCCTTAGACAAATTACAATTGGTCCAGAACGCGGCTGCTAGGCTGCTTTTAGGGATCCCAAAACATCAGTCTGTGTCCAAGTCTCTTCCATCACTTCACTGGCTCCCGGTCAAGAAAAGGGTTATGTTCAAATCCCTGTGCATAGCCTTCAAAGCCCTCCATTCCGAGGGACCAGTTTTTATTAGGCAACTCTTCCATCGCTATATCCCAACCAGAAACCTAAGGTCGGCCTCCCAGGCTAATCTGGTTGTCCCCAAGTCTAGGAGAGCTACCTGGGGAGGAAAGAGTTCTGCAGTCACGACTGCTAAACTCTGGAATACTATGCCACTTACCCTCAAAATCTCAAACAATCTGCTCACCTTTCGCAAAGCGCTTAAAACCTGGCTTTTAAATAATTAGCCTAAATATGCTCTTTCATTTCTCGGGAGCCTCACTGTTGTCCGGTGTTTTGCTACCCTTCTTTTTCCCCCTGGAGTTTCAGCGCCTAGACACCCGCGGGTATGAGTGCGCTTTAGAAATCCTAATTTCATTTCAGTGCACCGTGTCTCTGACGTCCAAGACTACCACACTGACTCCGGCACAAACCCTGCTGTGCAGCTGAAAAAATTGATGCATCACCGGTCTGCAGCTGAAAGAATTGACACAGCGCCTGTATGCCTCCACCGCCTTAACCTCCAGAGTGTCCGGACTTCCACGCATCGCACCTGTGCGCCAAGTTTTCCACCACATCACCCGCAGACCAGAACCGTCTTTGGATTTCAACGCATCGGTTCGCATCATTTCCCCTTACAGTCTGGAACTGATGCAACACTTCTCCTGCGTGCAGCAGAACTGATCCATATCTTCCCCAGGGAATCAGGGACCGACGCATTGCTGTGTTTTCCGATGCTTCCCTCCTCTGTGGCTGTTTTTCCTTGTGGATTTTGACACATCAAGGGTACTCTTTATAAAGTTACCCCATCCATAGAGTACTATAGACAGAATTGCTTAAACCTTTTAAAAGTGATATTTTGAGGTATGTCTGTTGGATTTTTGTCGTTTTGCTCTTGTTTGGTTTAGATAAAGATTGGTTGTTTTCTAAACTGGTGTGGTGTCCATTTGTAGTATTTTCACTATGTTACTGTGTGTATTATGTACAAATACTTTACACATTGCCTCTGAGATAAGCCTGACAGCTTGTGACAAGCTTCCAAGGGGGTGAGCAGGGGTTATCTTTGGCGTGTAACTCCCTTACCCTGACTAGAAGGAAGGGTCCCTACTTGGACAGGGTGCGGTGCATACCACTTCCAACTAGAGACCTCATTTCTCACAATCTGCACCAACCAACTCTCCACTTAGACAATGTGTTCCTGTCTTGTTCATTGACAAACTAATCAAATCCAATACTCACTAACAGACTGGACACTCCCTCATCTCAAGCAAGTCAGATGGTTAAAAGTGCACAAGGCCCTATTAAAATTTCTCACCCTCCTTCAAATCCATGTATGACCTTGTTTTACCCTATCATCGACAGACCGTTTACCTCTTTATCACTCTTTACTTTATAGATCAAAATTCATCCACCACCTCATCATCCGTCATAAGGTATAGCCCTCTTCTTCAAGTCACTCCTCCGAGGAACCCTATTATAGGTGCTTCTATGGTAGAGTGCAGTATGGTTATTTACACAACAATAGCTACCCATGTTGAGGTATTGAAATGCCTTCGCATGAGTAGCACGCTACTCCGTTGGACATTCAATCAAATGTAAGGTTGTTGTTAGTCCTTCCACTTTGACTTTGCACCGTGCAATTTGTGGTATTATTCCCATGCCTATTATAGCAGTATTGTGCAGATTCCATATGTGATATTAAGTTCATGTACTGGAGTTAATGGGGTGTTGCCCTCTATTAGTAATATTGTCATGCATACAATACTAGTTGTCATGCAATTTGTAGTCTAAATTCACTGCATTATTTTTAGGGGCATTTTCTATTATTGTGACCACATAAAGTCCCATTTGTCTAATGATTATGGCATTTAAAGATATGGTACAGGCCAGGGCTTGATTGGGCAGCAACTTTATGTCTCAATAAATCCCCAAAAGCAGATCTTAAAATCATCTGCGAGTAAAAAAGTAAATAAGCACCATCCTAGACCCCTCACTGTCTCAACCACGGGAAACATCGTTTACAACGCATGCAATACAACGCATGCGATTACAACGCGGTCCTTACAACGACCGCGTTGTTACATCACATACCAACGTCTTGCTGTAGGGGGCAGAAGGTGTTGAATTTTAAATCCAACACCTTCCCTACTGTTGCACAGACTGGAGTTGGAATAGTAAATTATACTATTCCAAACTCCAGCGCCCCCCTACAGCAAGTCGTTGTATTGACTTGTGTTGTAAAGGTATGCGCCGTAACAACGCGGCCGTTATAATGACTGCGTTGTAATTGCATGCATTGTAAACGTGTGCGTCGTTACATGTCCTATTCCTCAACCACATTAGCAGGACCATAACAACACCCGGTCCCCCAATTTTATTAAATCATTAAAGTGATTTCTATCAATCTCCACTTCTCTTGCACACCTATTGGCTACTTTAAACAGATGCTACATTATTGTCATGTATGGTATGCTATGATCTCCTATATAACCTAGTTTTAGAGAAGAGTGTGCACACAAAGTAATCTAAAAACGAAAAATCGAAGTTTAGCGATGGGCACAAGTACATTGACATCAGCTGTGAATGGGAAGTTCTCAATTGGAGGCTCACATCATGCTGTTTGACCAATCACATATCCCACAAGTAAAATAGCTTTATTAAATATGTTATTAAGAATGCAAATAAAAGATTGCGTAGTGAAACCATGGTGAACTAATGGTACACTCAGATGTCCAGGGCGAAACTACTGGTCAACAGTGTTTTTTTGCATGCATGCTATTTTATAGTGTACATTTTGGAAACTTTTGGTTCAAGGTGTGAAGGGAGACAGGACTTGTATCCAGAGATCCTGAATTCAAAGGCTTCGATCCATGAACGTCAAATCAAAATGTCAGGGGTAGCGGAAGTGACATCACATGTCAATTAACCTTTACTTTCACTCACTCATGCATGCTTACACATACACATACATTCACTTATACAAACACTATTGTCAGAGGACAAGTTAGCCCTTACCTGCAGAAGTCCAAAGTGTGGATTGAGCCTGTCTGTCTCCTAGGAGATTCTGAACAAGAGAAGCAGCTCCCCTTTCCCAGCCCCACCCCCAGGCCAGCAGACCTAGGACTGGTGATTGGCTATTCAGCTCCCAGGCAATCTCTGAGCCCTCCTCTCACACCTGCCCAGGCCCCTTAAGGCTTTGCTGGGTGCACCCCAAATCATTCTCCTCCATCTTGTGAGTTGCAGCCTACCTGTGCCCCAGATTGCAGTGAGCAGAGTCCAGGAAGTGGTAAGGAGGCAGACTAGTGCTGTCTCTTTCAACAAAAAAAAGTTAAAAAACGATTTTCCCTATCTGTGATTACTGTCTTTGCCTGTGGTTGTTACAGTTAAAAATTGTAGTTTTAACCTGCCCGTGATTGCATATTTAATCACCTGTTTTGTGTTCAAACTTGTGGTTTTTCCTGCCCATGATTGCTTCCATTTAACGTGTTGAATTGTGGGATTTGCAGTCCTAAATCTCTGTAGTTTTCCCTCTCATTCCCGGTGACTATCAGTTTTCCCACCAAATTTCCCCTTGTCTCTGTGCTAAGACCTGTATGTTAAGCAGTGCACCCCCAGCCACCATTTTGTGTTAACAAGTCAGTGAAACCAGCCCCCCCCCCAGCAACAGGGATATTCTACATCAGAGGGTGCTCTGAGGCAGCAGTGATCTTCTGTGTGCTGTTTAAACTGTGTTTAATAGGGACTGTGTACTTCGTTTTTTGGCCAGGAGAGGGAGTAAAGTTTTATACAAACACTATTGTCAGAGGACAAGTTAGGCCCTTACCTGCAGAAGTCCAAAGTGTGGATTGAGCCTGTCTGTCTCCTAGGAGATTCTGAACAAGAGAAGCAGCTCCCAACTCCCTGGCCAGCAAACCTTGTCTGAGGTCGCTAGGACCTTATATAGTCTGTTAGTGGTTGGTACATGTGTACACTGATTGGTGCTTGTATCTGATGTTTCTATTGGCTTAGGGTTAGTGTCCTCATTGGTTGGGTATTTGAGCGTTCTGATTGGTTTCTGGGTCTGTGATTCAATCAATGTAGGGTTGGGACTAGGGCTAGGGTTAGTATTTCTATTGGAAGTAGGGACTAGGGCTTCCTGTGTTATTGGTTGTTGGGAGTAGGGTGGGACTAGGGCTAGGGTTAGGCCTTTAATTGGAACTAGCGATTAGGGCTTCTGGTGTGATTGGTTGCTGGACTAGGTGTGGGACTGAGAGTAGGGTTAGGCTTTCTATTGGAAGTAGGGACTAGGGCTTCCTGTGCCATTGGTTGCTTGGACATGGGTTGGGACTACTGGTAGGGCTAGGGCCTCTAGTGGACATAGAGGTCAGGGTTTTTTTAAAGTTATTGGGTGCTTGGACTAGGGCTGAGATTGGCAGTAAGGTCCTGGTCTCCTATTGGTTCTAGTTTTTAGGGCTAGTGTTGTGACTGGATAGGGTTAGGGCTAGGGTTCCCATTGGCTGAAGGGGTCACTTGATTACTAGGGCTATAAAAGGCTGAGGCTTAGGGCGTCTCAGCCCGGGCGTCGAGGCTAAGGGCGGAGAGGACAAGGGCAATTACCTGTTTGAGCCTGTTCGAGACTGGTCGGGTGTAGGGCCAGAAATGCTGCCCATGTTCACATTCAGTAAGAGCCACCCCACACCATCCACAAACATAGTAACATGTTCACACCAAATGTACACCACACACAACCCTATGCACGGACCAATGTACCAGCATGCACCACAAAACCAACCAAACCACATCTATACACCCTTCTATCCCAACTACCACACATACCCACCATCACCTACAAACAGTACACAACTCTATCCTATACCACTAACCAATCCACTCATCACTAACACAACCACATTCAACACCATACATAACTACATCCACTCCCAGCTCTAATTACACCTAACAGACCACCTTTTATCACTAACAAACAAATATTCATCCTTCCATCATTTGTCCAACCAACACCCTCCTCTCCCTACTACCATAATAACACTAACACACAACACACACACTGCACACCACCACACTTTTTTTAACTCTTGCAACAAACCAGTCTAAGACAAACACTCTTACCTCTACTTCATTCCCTCCTACACACAACATGCACTCTACTCATAAGCACATCACCACCCCCTCTACCTTACAACCTCCTCTCACAAACAATACTATACAACCAAATCCATTGCATGAAACAAATACACCAGCACCACTTTTCACTACTCCTCAAAAACAAAACATATCACACACCCCAGCACAACAAGATCTTCAAAGCGCAACACCTCAAAATACTTACCATCACAAAATACAAACATACACCCACCTTTCAAACCACACAAAGGAACAAACTCCAATGCCAAGCTTTCTCTCTTCCACCACACCTAACACAGATACAGCAACACAGCAACTCTCTTCTAACCGCCTCTCATCCATTGGACAATTTAGAACCTTACTACATGACCCACATGCTACACCACCACCCCTGACTAATACACCTTCCGCCATAAACAGACGCAAACAACATAAGCGACGTGCCACACCTCACACCTTTGCTTCTCCATGTCTACTGCACAACAATGTTACACCAAGAAAACAACACAGCACACCAACTCACTCTCAAACACCATCTCCACCACAGACACACGCAGACCCATCAAAGTGCCTTCTTAGCATGCTGGATGAGGAACATGATACAGAACAGGTACACGATTGCTATCCTAATGCCAGCAATAAAAACACACCTGCTACAAACCCACACAATACTGATCACTCTTCTACAAAACAAAGTCTCACTATCACCAAAGGCCATTCTCTAAACTGTCTACTAATAAATGCTCAATCCCTCTCTAAAAACAAACATCACATCTACGACCTTCTCACAGATGCAAAACCAGACATACTATTCATAATTGAATCATGGTTGGGAGATGATATGGCTCCAGTCCTGCATGAAGCCATTCCTCTAGGGTATCAAACGATCACCCAAAATCGTGTAGGCAAAAAAGGAGGTGGTCTAGCTGTTGTGTTCAGGCAAACATTACATATCACTAAAGTTGATGACATCTCCATAAAGAATTGTGAGGCTCTTCTAACAAGATGCAATACTACACCGTCTTCATCCTTTAACTTCCTGCTCCTTTACATACCTCCACCTAGCAAGGCGACATTCCCAGACGCACTTCTAGACACAGTTTCAAACCTGATAACAATACACTCCAACTTATGCATTCTGGGTGACCTCAACATTTGGTTTGACAAACCCAATATGACCCATCCAAAAACAATAATCACTGGCCTAGACGCACTGAACCTGCATCAGATTGTCCACAAACCCACACACATCGCTGGACATATCCTAGATGTCAGTTTTGCTAATACTGAACTAGTTACCTTTCAAACTATAACTCCAGTCACATGGTCAGACCACCACTTGCTTGCTTTCCAACATAAAACAACACTAAGGGACTCACCTAAAACTAGCTTACATCCATCCACCTATCGACCGTGGAACAAACTCAATTTGGAACACTTAGAAACACAACTAACATCAAGTACAAATCTGGAAACAATAACTTCTGTTCAAAATCTATATGAGTGGCCTTAGGAAGCTTTTGACATCCTGATACCACTCAAAACCACACAACAGCACAAAAGAAAAACAGCGCCTTGGAGAAACATAGAAATAAAAGACAAAACAACAAATTAGAAAACTGCAACGTACCTGGCTCAAAACAAACGCCAAACAAGACAAACTTCACCTACAAAAAATTAACAGATTATACAAGTCAGCTATCAAAAAAGCTAAGAAAAGATACTATTCAGACAGAATTCAAAATGCTAAATGTGCAAATAAAGAATTCTATAAAATACTCAATGAATTTCGCAAACCAAATTGCCTAGAAGGAACTCATCCTGCTACTAAAGATTTCACAGACAAACTGGAAAATCATTACACAGACAAAGCAGACACATAGGACTCGTACTTAAAACAGAAACAAAGCACCAGCACTAACCCCTGTACAAAACAACAATCCAAGAATACTCGAACCCAGCCTCTCCATTCCTTCCAACACATCTCACACAATGAATTTATGGACCTGGTCAAAGCAAGCAGGCCTGCCGGCAGCCCTTCTGACCCCTGTCCACCACAAACGTTCAAGACAATTCTTTTAACAACCTCTGCTGCCACTGCAGTAAGAAGAATCATCAACGATTCCTTAACTACCGGAATATTTCCGGAAGAACTAAAAAAATCACACATACGCCCTTTACTGAAGAAAACAAACTTAGACCCGCTGAACCCTGACAGCTACAGACCCATTACAAATGGACCTTTCCTGGGCAAACTGATAGAAAGAGCAGCGTTCGCCCAGATGTCACAATTCATTGAAGAGAATGACATACTTGTGATATGGCCTGGCTCCACGTTCTATGTTCTAGCGTGGAACCAGGTCTACTGAGTGTTCTGGGGTTTGTCAGTTGGCCAGCTGGTCGATGGATGGGGTTGCTGATTAAAGCCTCTCCTGATCTTTACACAAAAAGTGTCTTGCCCGCTTTATTACACTGGTGACGTTCGCGTGTGTGGGTAGTCAGGTGAAGCAACCCCAACATCGGGAAGTCTCGTGAGAAGTGCTAGCTTCTTTAAAAAGAAAGAGAAAATCTACCTGGACGGAGGAGGTCGGAGGGAGGAAGCCTGGTCGTCTCAAACTGGACGGAGGAAGTCGGCGGGAGCAACGTGGAGCGTTTGGACATGCTAACAGGTATCGAGGAACAAGCAGAGGCTTAGCGTTGTTCCTGACACGCATGGGCCTGTCTGCGTGTCACGCTGCGCGATGCGTCATTTGGTTGTGCACCACTCCCCTTGAAAACAAGACCAAAGGCTGTTTCACTCCTCCGCAAGGAAACAAGCTACTCCTGCCGTGAAAAGAGGCCCAAAGGTTTACGCTACGAAGTCGGCGGTCATTTTGAAGCTGCAGGGTTTTCGGCAAATTCAAGGCCTGGATGAAAAGAGGGAAAACATTCAAGAAAGAAGGTTGGTTATTTATTTTTAAAACAACAGCTTGTCATCACGGTGACAAGCACACCTTGCGCGCTGTGTTTTAAGGAACTCCTGCATTGTTATCTGGTTGAGACTGGCTTGTCATCACGGTGACATGCACACCTCTATAAGAACATCTGGTACAGATTGGAAATACTTTGATACGAGACTTGGTGGGAAATTTTCAGTATTTTTTCGTTTTATTGTTATTAAAATCATCTATGTAGTTAAGAGATTAGTGGAAAAAGGGAAAAGGAAGATGAAGGTAGCTTCTGTGTTTTTCCTGTTAAATTTTTGACAAGGGTTGTGAGATGCAAAATGTAACTGCACCCCCGTTTTTTCTGTCTGATCCAGGGGAGCCTCAAGTTAAGTGGAAAAAATGGAGGAAAATATTTGAAAATTATGCGAGAGTGTGTGGCACTAACTTGAGTGCAGAGAGGAAACAAGCACTATTACTTCACTGTTTAGGGGGTGAGGGGCATGAAGTGTTAGAGAGCTTGCCACAGCTGAGCCCGGCAGTTCAAAGGGGGTTGAATGAATACGAAATATGCATTAAACAATTAGATTTACATTATCTGCCTAAGGTGAGTACCATCATGGAGCGGTATTACTTTGGTTTAAGGGAACAAGGAAAGGATGAAACTGTGGAGGAATTTGTGACCTCACTTCGCAAATTGGCTTCGAGTTGTAAATTTGGAGAGTTGGTGGAAGAGAGAATAAGGGATCAATTTGTTTTAAGATGTTGCAGTGACAAGATAAGGGAAGAACGTTGGTTAAAGGATGAGCCGCCGTTAGACGAAGTTATGATTATTGCAAAACGTGTGGAACATATGCTCAAATGTGTAGGTGAGTTGAGTAAGGTTGGTAAACAACCGAGTCTTGCAGAAAAAGTAGAAGAGGTGGTATGTCAGGCTGTACAAAAAGTTGATTCTGTGCAAAAATCTGACAATGTCAACTACAAGAGTAGGGAGGAAGAAAATAAGGCGACTAATATGCAATATGAAAGGAAAAATTTTATGACGTTTCAGGGAACCTGCTATTGATGTGGTAAATTTGGTCACAAGGCTAATGCAAGAGAATGCCCTGCTCTCAAAGTGGTTTGCAGCACATGTGGGAAAAGGGGACATTTCGCAAAAAACTGTCGTTTTCGTAACAAAAAAGACAGCAGGAATGAAATAAGAGAGGTTACTTTTCAAGTGAATGAGTGTGGTGTGGAACATCCTTCTGAGTGGGTCAAGGTGGGAGATGTTAAGATTAAAATGAAATTTGACTCATGCTCTCACCTCACCTTCATATCTAAGGATGAGTTTGGGAGGAATTTTTCAAGTAAGATCAATTTAATAAAATCAGACGTTAGACCCACAGGCTATGGTGGAACCCCAATTAAAATGTTGGGATATTTTATGAGTTGTATAGAATGCAATGGAAGATTTACTGATGCTAGAGTTTATGTGGCAGAGAAAGGAGACAACTTGCTGAGCTGGACTCATCAAGCACGCTTGGGTATCATTCTCAACCCTAATGCTAAACCCCCTGCGCAAGTACAGTCCATTGAGAATGTTGATAACAAATTTGTAAAGAAGTTTGAAGGTTTGTTCAGTGACACTTTGGGTTGTCTAAAAGGTTATAGTCACCGGATTAAACTCAAGCTTGGTGCCAAACCCATTGCTGCCAAGGCGAGGAGGGTTCCAATCAGTGTGCAGGAGGCAGTTCAAAAGGAGATTGACAAGTTACTAGCTACTGGGGTGATAGAGCCTGTGGAGGCCACGGAGTGGTTGGCTCCCATTGTCGTTGCGCGTAAGGCCAACAATGAGATTCGTCTATGTGTGGATCTTCGCGCTCTTAACAAGGAGGTTGTGGTGGACAAGTTTACACTCCCTAATATTGAAGAAATGGTTTCGACCTTAGATGGTGCTTGTTATTTTAGTACCTTAGACCTGGCATCGGCATACCACCAGGTACCCCTCAGTAAGGATTCACAAGAGCTTACTGCGTTCATAACCCCCATGGGGGCATTTAAGTTCTTAAGGATGCCTTTCAGGTTAGTGTCCGCAGCCTCTGTTTTTCAGAGAATCATGAATGATGTCATCAAGGGCATACCCGGAGTCAGGTGCTACCAAGATGATGTCTTGATTTGTGGGAAAACCATTCAGGAACATGATGGTAGAGTAGCTAAGGTACTGGAAAGATTGCTTAAGGCAGGTTTGTCTTTACGTCGTGATAAGTGTAAGTTTGGTGTTTCTGAGCTTGATTATCTTGGACATCATATATCTAGTAGTGGCGTAAGACCTAAAAAAGAGTTGGTGGACACCATAGAGAAATTGAAGGAACCGTGTTCAAAGGAAGAGCTATCCTCCTTTTTGGGTATGGCTGAGTTTTACAGCAAATTCATTAGGAATTTCGCAGATAAAACTGTTCATCTCAGAAGTTTACTGTGCAAGAATGCTGAGTTTGTGTGGGATGAAGCGTGTAAGGAGGAGTTTTTAGGTGTTAAGAAGGATCTCAAGAATGCACCCAATTTACAGGCATTTAAACCGGGTGATGTGACATATATCGTAACTGATGCCAGCAAAAAAGGTTTGGGTGCTCTACTTATCCAGTTGCGTAATGGTCATGAGGATTTAATTGCGTGTGCTTCCAGGTGTCTTAAGGGTGCTGAGCTCAACTACTCAGTTATTGAAAAAGAGGCTCTTGCCATCTTTTGGGCGCTCAACAAATTTAAGAAATTTGTTTGGGGTACCTCTTTTATTGTCAGGTCAGATCATAAGCCCCTCAAAGAAATTTTTGAAAAGAAAGGTCTTGACTCTATCTCCTCTAGGATCAGGAGGTGGGTTATATCCCTGCAGGAGTATAATTTTCTTTTTGAATATATTCCCGGGAGTACAAATGCCTCTGCTGACTGCCTCTCGCGTTTAGTGGACACTGTGGACTCAACGGATCTGTCTTGTGAGGAAGGACAGGATGAGGAGTTTGATGTAAGAGTGTGTGACATCACTTTAGGTGTGATAAAGGAAGTTGAGTGGAAGGAAGAATTGAATAAAGACTCTGAATTGTTGGGTGTGATGGAATTGTTGTCACAAGACAAGGGAAACAGTCTTGTGAAGCCCTGGTCGTCTGTGTCTAATGAGTTAGCCATTGTTGAGGGCATCCTAACTAGAGGGACGAGGCTAGTTCCACCTGAGAGTTTAAGGAGCAACATTACCCAGATGGCACACGAAGGACACATGGGTATTTCCAAAACCAAAGAACGCATCAGACAAGATTTTTTGTGGCCGGGTTTGGATCTCATGGTGGAACGCGCAGTTCGTGATTGTGTCCCTTGCTCTTTAAGCGATAAAGTTCTCAAGCCCAGACAACCACCAATGGTTTGTAGGAGATTACCCATGTGTCCTTGGGATGAGGTTGCCATTGACATTGTTGGTCCCCTTCATGGTGAACATCAAACCCCTTATTTAATTGTTTTGATGGATTTATACTCTCGGTGGATTGAAGTCAGTTCAGTGAGAGACATCACGACACAATGCATAATTAAGTTTTTAGATTCTATCTTTAAACGTGAAAGTTTTCCTCATTCATTACTTTCGGACAATGGACCACAATTCTGTTCACGTGAAATGGAGGATTATTTAGTGAAGTGTGGCATTGAACACAAAAGAATTTCGCTTTATCATCCCGAGTCTAATGGTGCCATTGAGAGATTGAACAAAACCTTGAAGGAAAGCATTCAACTGGCAAGTGTTAACTGTTTAAACTGGAGGGTTGAGTTACAAAATCGCATTTCTGCTTATAAATTTACACCACATTCTTCAACCGGGAAGACACCTTTTGAATTATTCAAAGGAAGGTCTTCAAATACTCTTTTATGTCCAGGGTGGATGATTCTGGATAAAGGTCTCAAGAACAATGACATTGGTGAATGGAGAGACAAGGAATTAGCTCTTCAACAAAAAAGGAAGGTCTATCTAGATGCTCGCCGATCTAGTAAGGTTATTGAGTTCAAGGTTGGTGACAAGGTCAAAGTTAAAGCTGTGGGCTGTCAGAACTGGTCCAAATTCACTTCTGTAAAGAGTGTGGTTAAAAATGCTGTCAAAACCGATGATGGTCGCATTTGGAACCATAGTCGTGTTGTTCATGTTGGGCTTAACAACGAGAACATCTCTGAGCCTGAATTTACTGTTGGGGTTTCGTCTTCTTCTCGATCGGAATCTGTGCCTACTCGCAAGAGTATTAGAGTCTGCAAAAGCCCAAGTTATCTTCATGATTTTATGAGATATTAATTGTACATTCGCTATGTTTTACCGACATACTGTGTTCCCTCTCTTAAGTATTTTAGGGGGATGAAGGGTTGTGTTTAGTTTCTTGTTTTTATCTTATTGTTTCTTGCTGTTACTTTATTGCAAAATTGTATTTCAAATGTAAGAGGGAAGAAGTGTGATATGGCCTGGCTCCACGTTCTATGTTCTAGCGTGGAACCAGGTCTACTGAGTGTTCTGGGGTTTGTCAGTTGGCCAGCTGGTCGATGGATGGGGTTGCTGATTAAAGCCTCTCCTGATCTTTACACAAAAAGTGTCTTGCCCGCTTTATTACAATACTCTCAGACTTCCAAACAGGATTCCGTCCGGGAAGAGGCACTGAATCTGCCCTCCTTGCCATCTGGGATGACCTGAAGAATACAGTTGACCGCAGCGGGGTTGCTGCGCTACTCCTCTTGGACCTCTCGGCTGCCTTTGACACGGTTGACCATGACACTCTGAAACAAAGACTCTATGAAGCCGGCATAGAGGGAACTGCTCTAGACTGGATTGCGTCCTACCTTCAAAACAGAACTAATGTCATCCATACCCCACCTTTCTCGTCCAAACCATACTCCACAAAAGCAGGGGTCCTCAAGGTTCTATCATCTTGCCCATGCTTTTCAACATCTACATGAAGTCATTACCGGTACTGATCAATCAATTTCACCTCACGTGCTATAAAATACTCCTTCAACTGGAATGCCCCAAAGACATTGAAAAATCCCCAATTTTCAGTTGTCTCAGGGCTGTGGATCAGTGGATGACTTGGAGCCATCTAAAATTGAATGCTTCAAAAACAGAAATACTCACGTGTGGCGATTGGAAACATTACGACCCGCTTGCCGCCTGGCCTGATGAACTGGGATCACCACCTAAAGTATCGAAGGAAGTAAGAAACCTCGGAATGACCATGGACTCCAAGCTGTCGATGAATGCCCAAGTGGACAAACTAGCAAGATCAAGCTTTGTCACTATAAAAATGCTGCGATGAATTTTCCCTCATTTGGGATTTCCACACAAGGTCCAAGCTACCATCTCCCTTGTTCTGTCCAAACTCGATTACGCCAATAGCCTCTACCACGGATCACCTTTAACGACCGTGAAAAGACTACAACGGATTCAGAACTCGGCTGCCAGACTACTCTTGCATATCAAACCGCGAGACCACATTTCACCTGCCTTGAAAGCCCTGCATTGGTTACCGGTTGCCAGAAGATCCACGTTCAAGCTACTTTGTATCACCCACAAAGCAATACATGGAATGGGACCGCTCTTCATCAGGAATAAAATCACCAAACACATTCAACAAAGGAACCTACGCTCTAAAAGGTCATCTCGCCTCAAAATCCCAAGATACAAGAAAAAAACCATGGGTGGCACATCCTTCTCTGTTCAAGCAGCCAAACTATGGAACTCTTTACCCCACAACATAAGATCCACCTACAACCACCTTATCTTCAGAAAACTACTCAAGAATTGGCTCTTCCCCACATAAGCACCATACGCAAACAGAAATTTACAGAATATTCCTCTGAGTATAAGCATTTATTTTCACTATAGATATGTACCTATCTTTGTGTATTGGTTTGTATAAACATGTAGAATAATGATGTTGTTGTAAATAAATAAATAAATAAATAAAAATCATCTTTGGTCTACATGTACTAACTTCCATTGTGCATCTATGTACCTTCCATGTACTTGGATCTGTGTGTCTGTTATTTTTCTCCTGAAAAAGCATATCCAATGCACTATCCTATTTCTCATCCTGTACATCTATCAATATCTTTAATCTATATATACTTACCTCCTTTATGCATCTATATACTTTCAATGTACTTATGGATCTATATATTTATCACTTTCTTCTAATTTAGCATTTCAAATGCACTACCCTATTTTCTCAGCCTATACTTCTCTCAATATATCCTCTGGCCCAACCTTCTGACTCATCTCAAACTTCTTTCTACTACTCTTTCCAATGCACTACCCTATCTCTCACCATATACATCTATCAATATATCCTCTACATCAACTCTCTCATTTATCCCAAACCCCATACCGCTACTATGATCCCCAAAATAACCCTTTCTAGACTCTCTCCTACTCTACCCCTCTTTGCATCAACTGACACCTCTTTTTACTTTACCGATCCCCCAAAACAAACCTTTCTAAACTCTTCCCTCTGACTCTTCCCCTCAAAAAACCCATTTTACTCATCCAAAAGCCTCCTCCTACTGCTATGACCTCAAAAAAAGAAGAAAAAAAAAATCTCACTCTTCTGTCCCTCCACTATCCTTTTCAATTAAAATAACAGACTAACATGTTCACTTCTCAAATTCCATATTCCACTATACTAATTCACCACTAATCCTTTATGGGTTACAGAGTAGCGTGCTACTCGCCAATAAAGCGTTTCAACACCCCATCAGGGTTACCAGCGCTATATAAATGCAAACCTTTTTCCCTTTTCTACCCCTCCCCAACCCTTCTCAATCCAAATAACTGACTAACATATCCACCACTCAAATTACTTTCATGTTTCGCCATCCTAATTCAACAGTAATCCTTATGGGTTCCAGAGTATCGTGCTACTCACCAACAAAGCGCTTCAAAACCCCATCAAGGGGTAGCAAGCGCTATATAAATACAAACCTCTTTCCCTCTTCTATCCCGCAACCTACCCTTCTCTATCCAAATAACTGAATAACATATCCATCACTCAAATTACTTCATACTTCACTATACTAATTTTCAACACTAATCCTTTATGGGTTCTGGAGTAGCGTCCTACTCGCCAGAAAAGCGCTTCAACACCCATCAGGGGTAACAGGTGCTACATGAATGCAAACCTTTCTTCCCTTTTATCCCTCCGCTACCCTTCTCACTCCAAATAACTGACTAATATCCACCACTCAAATTACTTTCATATTTCACCATACTAATTCAGCACTAATCCTTTATGGGTTTCCGGAGTAGCGTGCTTCAACACCCCATCAGGGGAAACAAGCGCTTTATAAATACAAACCTTTTTTTTTTCCTCTTCTATCCTTCTGCTATCCTTCCGAATCCAAATAACTGACTAACCTATCCACCACTTAAAATTTACTTGCATGTTTCACTATACTAATTCAACACTAATCTTCTATGGGTCCCGGAGTAGCGTGCTACTCGCCGAAAAAGCGCTTCGACGCATCGTCAGGGGTAGTAAGCGCTATATAAATGAAATTACAATACAATACAATATACACACACTCGCTCTCACATAAACACTCACCTGCAAGCAGGCACACAACATACATTTAAAAGCATTGTTTGTTTACTTCTGCTGCCAGGGAGGGTCATTTTCCAGTTAATTGTAATCAGTTCTTTGCTACACTAATAGTGAATAATAAAATATTATTCACTATTAGTGTAATACAAAATTGACAGAAAACAAGGAAAGTGGAGCTCCAACCGACGTCCATAAGGACGAACTGCCCCTATGTTCCTGGCACAGATTTTGCCACCTCTGAGGCCTGGGTCTCAAAGGCAGTGCCAGGGTAACAAGGGCAAGCCAGGGGTCGCAGCTGTGACCCCTGGTGACCCCTAAATGACGTCCATGCTTCGATCACGAGCGGAGTGTTCATTCAGATATGTCTGATATCTTATCGTAATGCACATATCATCAGAATTCCGAGTATCACAGCCATTTCCACCTCTGCACTTTTCCCCAGGTAAATTTCGACAGGTCAAACCTGCTGATTCTAGCAGGGGAAATTCCTGGTTAATACTGTTGGAATTCAGTGAGGGAACCAGCGAATTTCACATCGCACCACAGGGTAGGTTGTGCACCACAGGCCTTAGTGCAAGCAAGTAAATTAATTGGGCCACCAGTCTCCTAATTTGGTGGTAAAAAATACGGCCACTAATCGGGATTACTTGGGTCCCTCATACCCCTGGGGCTGGTGCCACTGCATCGGCTGCAGTATTGGTGGCTACACCCCTACCATCACACCACATATTCTAAGTGAAAATTCAGAATATGAGATATTTACCTCACCAATATAAACTCACTCCTTAGTGCTTTGGTATTTACAGGTTGCAGTAAATTTCCCAGCCCATTTGTAAGTGGGGCCAAAGAGTATACAGAAGTCCCTGCGCCCCCTGTATACTTTTTTCTACCCTAATAGGTCTCTGTCAACATAATTTGTGCTGCTGCGTGCTATGTTTTATGGATAAGCAAGCAATTGGCTTGCAAATGTGTCATTTTTTTTTAGTATTGATAGACAACAGCTGGTAACCCGGCCTCTGGGTATGACTTAAAAGTGTCAACTAGGAAACGGGAAACGATTTCCGCCTGACCCTGCAAATAAATAGGGGTGGGCGGAATTTGCGTAGTCGCGTTACGCAAAGTTCTGCGAAACGGTAAAAAATCTCCGCGAGCTCCGCAGAATTCCGCGAGCACGCGGAATTGCTTGTTCCGCCCGTTCGCGATGCGTTTTTCCTGTTCGGGACGCTGTTTGAGTGCTCGGGGGGAAATATCTCGCGAACTTGCCCATGCGGTCGCCAATTGGGGCGGCCATCTTGTTTCACTTGTCCCGCCCGCTCGCGATGCGTGTTTCCTGTTCGCGAACGCGGATTTCCGATGGCGCGTCCGAATGACGTGTTCGCGATTGCACAATCTCTCGGGATCGCGCGGCTGGATAGGAAAACTCATCGGCGAACGCAGGGATCCCGGTAAGTCGCTCCCGCGCGCGCGAACACGCATTTTGAAAGCGCGAACAAGGAAAAAATTCCGCTACGCCGCGGATCGCGGAATTTTTGTCAATTCCGCGTTCTCCGCGGAATGCGGAATTGCCAAAATTCCACAAATTCCGCGAGCGGAGCGGAATTTACTGCCCAGGCCTACAAATAAATACAGGTCACCAGAAAACAAACTGACAAGACCAACATACGCGCCTTCAAACGCTTATCGTCAATCTGTGGATTTACAACCAATTTAAAGGTGCCATACGTTTCCTCAGGCAGACAGAAGAGGGAGCAAGCACTGCACTTGCCAAGCAGCTCGTCCTTCTCGAAACGTCAAAGTAGATCGAATCTATTTTTTCCTCTGTTTGCCTTCATATTGTCTGCTAGCCTCACTCTGAAAATTCAGAGCTGCTGTGGCATTTCCAAACCCCTTTCCTTTGCGTTCATGTTTTGTTTTAAGACCACCCACTCGGTATTTGCGGGACAAAGGTCGAAATTCATCCTCATGATCAACTCTCCATTGAGGCTATAGTTAAGTATCGGCTGCCTCAGCTCCTCGCTGTATATTATTACACTAATCATAACGTTTTCCTTTATTCACAGCCCACTCTGCCTCCCCTGCTGAGGAAAATTCGCATTGTCTGCCCCCTCGCAGGGAAATGGGGTCAGGCTCTGCCACTGCCAGCCATGTTGGCGGCAGGCCTAGTGTCGTGTTCCGCTACGAGGGAGCCGAATCCACGCACAACTGAATAGCGGGCCATTTCTCTCCCCTCTTTGTAATCCGGGGGCTGTAACAGCCCAGAGGCAGCCATGCTGTTGTCACCATTCCAAACTGTTAATGGCGGCAGGCTTTAAAGCCGGTCGATGTCTGAGCCAGGCTATTGAATTGTAGATAAATGTCCAGCGAGAGACTGCTCGGCTTCTTTCCCACAATCTCACGGCGAAAACTATTGTGTCCTTGTGAAAGGGAGGGGTCGGAGGGTCAGCGCAGAGTTCGACAATGGGCGCAGACGCAATTCAGGGCCTTATTCAACCCGACATTCCCAAGTGCCGTTTTCTGTACGCCTGATTTTTCCATTGTGCGGTATTTCCATGTAGCCAATGCCGTGCGTTATTGGCATTCCCCAGTGTCAATGGGGACATTGATAGACCAATCCAAAACCCATATTCGTGAGGAATTTGAAGCATCTCCTGGCAGAAGGACAGCGTGCTGGAAGACTTGACTTCTGCCGGCAGCGTTGGACCGCTCTCAAAAGAGCATGTCTGTATCTGGTTGCTGAGCACAGATGCGTCACAGCTTCCGGGCATGTATGTGCCATGTAATACACAAAAGCCAGCGTTGTTTCTTGAAATGGTTTCTCCTACATCATTGCTCATCAGCCTGTCATGCCATTTCTTATGGCCAGGATTTGATTTGACGCATGTTTCTGGTTTGGTTTTAGTTTTTTAATGGTTCAGTGAACAGCTCTCCTCACACTAGTATGGCCTAATTTGCAGACTGTGCATTTCAGAAGCACACGTTTTATCATGGATGCCTGTATTATAAAGTGAGATTACGTGCAAACTGCACATGACCGTGCCCTTTATGAAGTGCACAAACAAGCATTCTGTGCAGTGCTTAATTTGTAAAAAAAAACATAAGTGCCATAGCTCTTGTCAGGAGGCCACTGCAGCTTGCACCACACATTGCCCCACCATGTTGCCAATGATAGTAGCAACACAACTACTAACCATCACACTCCTAAAAGTGTGACAATTCAGACTATTCCAGGCCTCATAGCTGTAAGAATGGCTTGGGCGGCAAGTAATAGTATTTTTTAATGCATATGGAATTAATAATTAACTGTTGTGGTCATCTCTAAACTAGCCAGACATCACCATCTGGTGGCAGACTGTACCAAGTGCTGGTGTTGACAATTAAGTGCCGGTGTCGAGCACCAGAAACCACAAGCCCAAATTAAGCACTGATTCTGTGCAAATTGCCCATCCTCCTTACACACTGCAATTCAGGAGGGCAAACATACTCATTGGGGGCAATTTTCACCCCACTTCCTATCAAGTTTCATGCAGAAACAGTAGGTTGTACCCTAAAGAGAGGTCGAAGTGCATTCAAGTATTGGAACTGTGATGCTGTGCGCAAAGGGGGCCAGGTGAGTGAATGAGTGGGCGGGGTCAAAAGGGTGGCTAAAAAAGCAAAACAATCGGTAACTTTTTTTGGTATTTCGCCTTTTGGGAACTATATGTAAAATAAGGCACATTTTAAATGAACAAGAAATGCAAGTTAAGTTAATTAGTGGGAAATGCGCTATCATACATTATGAAACCTCTGTTAGTTATTGCACTGCAGAGGTCTTTGTCTGTAACAAGAGAGCCATAGAATTGAATCCTAGTTGGTGTAGAGGAGAAAAGTGACTTGTCTATGTTTACTGCTACGATATCCTAGTCTGCGACAGAAAGCACTGTGAATATGTAAATATTTATTTTAAACTTGCATTCCACGACGTATAAGACATGCTGCTACAAAATGCGCAAATATATTTAAGATAAAAAAGTGCTTCCACAAATTAGATTTTTGTAATAGCCAGACTGTATGTAGTGCAAATTATTTTTATAACTGTCTTTTAAAAGCACACACTTAACAGCTCAGCTGGTAACTGACTTGCAACACCACTCAAAAAGGGTATATCTGTGTTATTAGGAAGCTTCAAGTGATTCTGTTAATTAAAGCCAATGCTGGCTTCCAAGCACCTTTTACATTTGCAGATTCATTTCTTTCAAGCAAGCAGGCACCCTGGCAAGAATGCGTGCTTAGCTGCCTGCCCCTCCTCTCTCGGTTGCACAGCTCCGGAGACACCCTGTCTTACATTTCATTTGAGGGATTTCAACTCTTGGAATTAACCTTCTCAGAACAAAAGTAGGGGAATTATTTTTCTTAAATTAAAAAAGTATGGGCATGTTTTGCCCTTCAGATACCCCTAACTTCGACCATTTGCTTAAATAGTATTTGAAGTCCCTTTGTAATTAGGGCTTTTTTGACATTTTGGAAAAAGAAAATGACGGAAAGAAAAGGCAAAAAAAGAAAAAAGTAGGGCGGTGATGTGTATTTTTTAAAGAGCTGTACGATCAACATTCAGACTAGAATCTGTGCCGCATGGCCCTGCGGGTATGTCCTTTTGCAAAGGCCTCAGCTGGAAGAAAACCTACAGAGGATGAAGGGAATAAGGTATACATTTCAAGTGAATGGCATTCTAGAATTTAGAACCATACATTCATATTAAATAGCATCTGAACACAGAGGAAAGGATAAAAAGATGCTTGATAGCCTTTTCATCTGGCACCAACGGGTCTCTTTCTTTATTGCTGGAAGAAAGCTGGACAAAGAGTAGACATGGGTCCTATAATGTGAGGTTTTTTTTTGTCGGGTTTCTTCTTCTCCATAAATGTTCAAATACATTTCTGGTACCAGAGTCAGTAACGGTTCAGCGACAGAATATCGACCCTCAAAATATCGAGGTCAAAAATATTGTGACAAAATATTGAGGTCAAAAATATCGTCATCCTATCGTTATAATGGTAAGTACAAAAATATTGAAAACAAAATATCGATGCTATTAATATTGTTGTATTGAATATCATTTTTTAAATGTATATACAATAAAACAATACATATTAATTATATTTAATAGTAATATTAATTTAAAAATAAAATAGATTTAATATATATTTTAACAAATATAACAAATAAACATAATTTACAAAAGTTAAACACACATCTAATAATATATATATTTACACATATCTACTTAAAAAAACAATTATTAAACAAATAATTTTAATTTATATTATAAATTCAATTTTTTTAAATAATATAAAAATATAACTAATAAATATATGTATATACACATATACCAATAACATAAAATCTTTAACAAACAATTAAAACAAACTAAATTAAACAAGTAAACAAATTAAAATTCTTAACTCCTTCGGTGCTCATGACGGAATGGTTCCGTCATGAGCACCAGTGCTCATGTGCTCATGACGGAACCATTCCGTCATGCACAAACGAGCACACAATCCCTCTGCTGCAGACAGCAGAGGGATTTCCTTTTTTTTGCCTCAGGAGGTGGGAAAGAGCTTTCCCAACCTCCTGAGGCTTTTTTTTCTAATGTAATTATGATCGCGCGCATGGCGGCTGACGTCATTACATTGGAAATGAAACTGAAACTTAATTTCAGATTCACTGTTTTGGTGCTTGTGGGGCTATCTCAGCCCCCTGAGCACCGAATCACAAGGGAGAGGTATCGTTGGAAAGGGGAGAATCTCCCTTTTCCAATGGTACCCTTCTCTCGTGGATCCCTGCTTGGGGATCGCCCCAGGAAGCTGCAACCCAGCTTCCTACAGTTACACACTGCTTTATATATAGATTTGGCACATGGGCCATGTGATAAGAAACTGCTCGCGTTCTGCAACTGTGGAGGAGAGGGTCTTTGGTGATTCATAAGACTTTGGCATGGTTAATTCTTCAAACAGCATGACATGGGATTAAGTTGAAGAGCAGAAATATAAAGTGTTGTCATTTTTAACTTTTATTTTAGGTTTTTGAGTGCTTTAATATCCTATTTACGATCGAATAACTGGATATTTATGGATTTTGAAAAAATTAGTTTATGATTTTGAAGAAAAGAAATTATACTTTTTAAATTTCCTGTGGTTCAATAACCTGCGTAAAGATATGCTTCCTTATAAGTATGTGTACTATAGACTAGAAGCAATGTTTACTCCTCAATTTTGAGAATGTTTATTGTTACACAGCTTTAGCACTTTCCCATTATAGTGAGAACACTGCGATTAAGTATACGTAATACACCAATTGTTATCTTCTATTGTTTTGCTATTGTTGAGGAATCCAACAGTGTAAATTTAAATGAGATTATTAGTTGTCTTGACAATGCTTTGTTGTTAGGATGGAAGAGGCTAATGTGTATAATTGTGTCCATTACCATTTTTGTTATGGAACACAAACCAACATTCCTACAGACATGTGTTCTGGTGGCTTAGTGGACTAATCCACCCACTGTAGGGGCTTGTGTTTGATCTCATGGTCACCGGTTCAAAACCTGGTGGGTTCACTCAGCCTTTCATCTTTCTGAGGTTGATAAAATGAGTACAGCTGGGTAAACATCTGTTAGTCAGCACCAAGATGCCCTTCTGGGTGAACGTGTGCTTTACAAATACACATGTTGAGATTGTGCACAGACATCAAAACCTCTACTCACACTGTTGGGGACGAACGTACTATTAACCCTTTCCCTTTCCAGTGCCTTGGGTGGTGATGTGGATTGCCTGTCAAAGTTAATCACTGGAGGCAAACTGTACTTTTATACATAACTTGCACTCACAATACCTAACTCTTTTAGGGTTTACAGCATGAGAGAAAGTTAGTGGTGCCCGCATATCTCACATGTCCCAGCGCCTAAACAAAATCTGGCCTACATACAGTTTCCACCCACATGTTGGTATGTTTTTGGGTAACTGCAAATCAATAGGAATCCTGTCCCCAAACTTATTTGGAAAATTAAATATTTCAGCAATAAATGGCGCTGATATCACAGGAAAGTGCACACCAACCTGCCCAGTGTTTACTAAATGCGTGTTGAAAGAGTTACCATAAATTAAAAACTACAGGAAAATTTCAGATGACATTTTTAATTCCATATTATTCCTAGTCTTACACATGGATAATGCATGCATTGCATACATTGTGCAATCATAAGGTTCGTAAAAAAGACATAGGGCCTAATTATGATGTCGGGCAGACTTAAGTCCGCCCGACACCGTCTCGGTCCTGGGACCGACCAACCTCCGGTCAGCGGTCCCGACCACCTAATTAGGATGCGACCGAACACTGTTCAGGTGCATTCCTACATTTCCCTATAGGAGTATGTATTACGGCCATAAACTGGCCATAATACATGCTCCCATAGGGAAAATGGAGGTGCTGTTCATCCCTACACCCCGTGGCACACAAGGTGCAGGGATCAACAGGGGGGCACCATAGGTGCCCCCTCAGCTCCCAACCGGAGGCCGCACACACAAGGGGGCCCCTGCTGGTGGCCCCCAACCACGCTTTCAGACATAGTTTCCATGTCGGACAGGCCGGCATGGAAACCATGCCGGAAACTTTGCATCATAATCCCAAGGGCCGAAAGGCCCACCCTTTGGGATTATGAGCCGTTTCTGACAGGTCGATGGGCTCCTTGAGCCCGTCGGAATCCAGCCGGAATGACCGGCCAGGTTTGAATCGGACTAGCTGATACATAATCAGCCAGTCGGAATTGAAACCGACGATGGAGGTCGGAAAGCGTCCGATCAAAGGTCGGAGGCTTTTTGACCTCCATCGTAATCGGCCCCATAATTGAAAAACACAATATCCACATGGATATGCATTAAATTATGCATGCTTTGCACATAAGTAGCACAAGTATAGTGTGGGTACCTCAGAAATGGTAGACCACACTTGCATTTAAGTGTAACATTTTCACTCTACAGTTTACACATGTAACTTTAAAACAATGTGAGTCAATCAGTCCAGCACTGAGCCTCATGCCTAGACCAAAGTTTCATATTATGCTTTCATTTTTTGATTTTATAGCCAGCAGTAAGCAGCGAGAATAAGAGACAATAAAAGTGACCAAGTGGTTGATCATCCCAGTAACACCGTAGGTTACCAAAACCCCCACACCCTTTAAAGGTTTAAAGTATTCTTTTCTTGTTGCTGAAGACAGAGATCGTTAGCCTTTCTCTTTGTTCGGCTTTACAATACTAGGATTATTTCAGTCAGTGTCCATATGTTTGTGGACATTCATTGTCTTTACTGTGCTTTGCGCAGCAGGTTCTTTTGAATCCGTGATTGTAGTTCTCAGTGAGTGATAGTAGCGTACAGTGTTCTCTTGTGCCCTCAAGATGACTGTGTCTTTGATATTCGGTAATGCATGAGGGGCAAGAAATGCACCGTCGACCATTGGGGGTCTTAGAGTGGAGGGATAATGCTTCAGGTTTCTCAGCTGACATGCAGATGCCAGTCTTGCTTGGGCAATAAGCCACTATATGAACATTGAGAGAAGTGTTGCACATTCCAGCCTGGTAGTTTATGTTGCGTATTTTGCTTGGCATGCTGTGTTTCCATAAGAGTGCCACTTAGTAATTGAATTTATTCGTTTGTCAGTATTTTCTCTGTAATTTACATTCACATGCTGTGGATTGTTACTTTTTCTGTAGTGTGCTTCGTTGTGGGACATGGCACATGACAATAGTTCTCAAGGATCTCTCATTTATAGAGAGTATTAGGATAAAGACTTGTTGCACAAGACATGAAGGAGTTTATTGATTTCCCTTTGCCTATTTTTGTGAAAAAGTAGTTTCTTCCTCCATGAAAACTTTGTACAAAGCCCTGGACAGAAAACAAGCCAGACTGAAATCAGCCGCTGATAGCAATAGCCCCCACTTGGGGGAGCATGCTTTTCTGGGTTAGGCTTCATCCATCCAGGTATGATCAAAAGATTCCGATGCCACAGATGATTTTGTACTGGTGAAAGTTAATGTTTCTGAGTTTTCCAAGCCAGATGCTCTTAACCTGTGGTCCAGGAACCCCTGGGGGTCCATGAAGCCTCGTGAGGGGGTCCGCGACTGCTTATAAAGTTAAATAATATTAACATATTAATAAAGTGTATATAAATAAAGAAGCAAAATGTACAATTGAAAATTTGAAAACGTTCTGTAAATGTGTTTAGAAATTTGAAATTGGAGGCTTCAAATTAAGTTAGCATCCTCAAATTGATTGGTGGTAGTAGTTCAAATGCATCAAAGATTTTAGTATGGCCGATGAGTGGACTCAATTGAATGTAGAAAAGCTCCATCTATTTTTGTGTGTATTGTTTTGCGGTTCTAAACATCGAAAATGCCTAAGTCGGGGTCCCCAACTTACATTAATTGCTCAGCCGCAGTCCCCATATTCCAGCAATAATTCAGTGGGGGTCCTCGGGTTCCTGCAATGATTAAATGGAAGTCCACAGAAGTCAAAAGGTTAAGAACCACTGTTCTAAGTCATGTACTGCCCATATGTGTTTTGAGGAAGGGAGGATTTTATTGGCTATCAACCTGTCTAGAGATGGTGCGTTCTTGTTTGGTGACCATTGGCGATAAGAAAGAAGAAAATGTCACAAAACATCATCTGCTAAGAAATGAATTACTGAATGGCCAAGGAGTTTCAACATCACCTTTCTTGGTTTGTGTCTTTGGAACCTGATTGTGATGCCTTGAAGTGTACCTATCTATGTCCGATTCCCAGGATCTTCACTAGTTTGTAAAGAGAAAAGAATTTCTACAGTTTAAATCCCAGATTTGTGATGTTGCAAGTGACTCAGCAGATCAGAGGGACAAGCTGGGATTTCCTCTATTTAATTAATTCCAACTCTATTGATTGGGAACCTGTGTCAAGTGTGATGCTATACAATGGGTGTTAAATTTGTAGACGATTAGATAGGGTGGGAATTCGAGGCTATGCTTTAATATCTGTACCCTTTTACCCTATATATACCTCTGGGTAAAGCAGATAGTGCAGCCGCGGCCAGTCAATTGGGGCTGAGGGGCCACGCCCCTCCACCTTTTGCCCCTCACGAACAGTGTCTGTCAGGCTGAACAAAGGTCAGCCTGACAGACACTGTTCATTTTCAGGTCAGGCAGCCAGGAGCCAGACATGCGCTAAATGCGCAGACTCCTGGCTGCCTGAGCTGAACTTTGCTGGGCTGAGGAAGATAAAGCTCCTGTGGGCGTGACCTCCTCAGCTCAGCAAAGGTCCCTGAGGCCCCCCCCCTCAGTGACGAGGGGTAGCACTACTAATTGCCTCGCACCTGGGCGCTTCAGTTTTAAGTCCTGAAGCACCCAGGGTCAAGTGTCAATCAGTGACACTTCATCACAGAGTGGGGTGGGGTCAGCAGTCTCACTGACCCCATTCCACTCTGTGATGATGTTGGGACTGCTCCCTTCCCTCATTGGCTGACCTTGGGTCATCCAATGAGGGAAGGCTGCAGTCCCAAGCCTCCTGGAACCTCTGGCGGGTGGTGAATACACCGCCTTCATCTGATAGAGGGATTTAGATGACCTCTCTTCAGCCATAAGGTACCCCACATCAGTCTCGGCCTGTCCTTCCCACGCCATCATACCTACAACTTTGATTTCAGTGGTCAGATCACATGCGCTTACCCATCAAGTAAGCAGTTCGAATAAACACACTTGTAGAAAAAAAAGAGAAACAATAAAATATACTTTTGGAGAGCTTGGGGATGCTTACAGCATGCCAGAATGTTACTTAGGTTTGAATGAATGTAGTTTATAAAGTGCGCAGCTGCTTCACTAGAAGCGTCCGGCGCTAAAAGCATGTAAAATGGAACAGTAACTTAAAGTTCTCTTAAAAAAGTGAGCTTTTAACAAAGCCTTAAAGCTTTTTCTATATCAGAATCTCTGTGCACTTAAGGAAGCAGGTTCCAGTTTTTTGCTGTCAAATGGGCAAAGGTGCGTCCACCCAGCCTTTCCATGTGTATCTTAGGGATACATACTAAGCCCTGGTTGGAGGAGCGTAGAGTTCTGCTAGGAACGTGCTGTATAAATCTCATTTGTAGATAGAAGGGTTGGAAAGATGCAAAGTCGTATAATTGATGGTCGGGCTTTGGACATTATCCTCTGCTTATTGGGGAGCCAGTGTAGAGTCTTCAAGTTTTGCAAAGAGGGTTATCTTATGGGGCATTTCAAAATAAGACGGGCAGTGGCATTTTGGACTGGTAGTAGTTTATTAAGAAGTCCTCCTGGTAGTGCCAAATACAGTGAATTTGCATAGTACAACTTTGATTTGATCATAGCATGAATTACTTCTTGCGAGAGTGATCAGATAGAAATACCAAAGTCTTCTTTAAGGATTTTAAGAGGAAAAAACATGCGGCAGTGATATTTCTCACATGGGGCTTAAAAGATAGTTGGTTTTCGAATATAACACCTAGGTTCCTAACCTCATCTATGGGAAGTGGAGGAGCACCCTAGTTCTCTGATCACAGAGATGTATCTGCAGGTGAACCGAAGGCTCCTGAGAACACAATTTTAGATTTAGATTTATCTGAGTTCAACCTCAGATAACTTTGATTCATCCACTTCACTATGGTGGTCAGACAACTCTGTGCGTTTTCCACCACAACCCTGTCCATTTGTTGAAAGGAAAGCATCAACTGTATATCATTAACATAGGATAAAAGATTTAAACCCCAGATCTCCACGAACTTGCCCAGAGAGGCTAGAAAAATATTGAAAAGAGCTGGGCTTAGAGCAGAACTTTGTGGTATCCCACACCACATCTTCTTAAAATCCAAAGAAACTGGTGGAAAATATACAGCTTTCTCCCCGTCTGATAGGAAGTATTGGAGCCAGTAGCTCTTAGCTGGTCCAGCAGAATCTCATGAGAGACAGTATCGAATGCGGCTGAGAAGTCCAGCAAAATAACTTCTTGTTTACCTAAATCTCAATTAGATTTAAAAATTTCTGCCACCTCGAGAAATGCTACTTCAATGCTAAAACCTTTACGAAAAACCAGATTGGGAGGGATGCAATGAATCATTATTTTCGATAAAGTGTTGAATCTGGCTGTTGACTGACTGTTTTAACAGTTCTCCCAGAGCCAGAAGGAGGGAAATTGGTCTATAGTTATCCATACAGAAGTGATCCGAATTCGCTTTTTTTTTAGCAAAGGGAGGGCCACAGCCTTCTTCCATAATTTAGGGAAGATGCCCAATTTGTTTGTTTGTTGCAGTAAATGCATGAATTATTGTTTGACTGTAACGCTCTGCATTTTGCTATGCATTTGAACGTTACAAGTTTCTTACAGCATCAGGCCGAAACAAAACAAATTAAAAGTTTTGATTTGCAGATCAGTGCGACCTTAACCTTGCTTTCTACTATATAAAAATCCCATTTCCCAGTAAAGAAAATAAAGCAGCTTCTTCCATTTACTTCTCAACCACGCGCATGTCATGCTTTGTCTGCCAGGTGCAACAAGCTGAGTTAGATGTGGAATATTAACGTATTTTACAGGGTAAGCCTTCTCTTCAGCGCTCTCAGAGCTGACTGTTCCTCGATCTGAACCACATTTATGTCCCATACTATGTGTTGCTATATGAGAGCATGTGAGAGCTGCCATTGCTCGTTGGAAAATGTAGTCCTTGTACACAGGCCTTGAAGTAGTAGATAACTGGAGACTAGGTTTTAATTTAACTGCATAAGAATGGGGTAGCTGCTGGCTGCTTCGTCATGGCGAGAGCTGCTAAATATCAACAGTGTATATTGTAGATTAAAAATAATTTTCCAGCAAAAATTACAGTTCACCAACCCAAAAGGATTTGAATTCTGGATTTTAGGATCCAGAGATGGACGCTACTACCATGAAGCTAAGAGGTGACAAGATGAACTGCACACTCCATAGCCAGTAGGCCAGAAGTAACTGCACAGAGCTTCCTTTACACTTAGCTTACTACATCCTTACAAACACAGAGGGCCCGATTCACAAAGGTAAAGTGAGACGAACGTCTAACTGTACTACTTTCGGTATTCACAAAGGGCATTTACTACTCGTAAATGCCCTTTGTGAATACTGAAAGTCAAACTTTACAACTTATCAGTATTCACAAACGGCATTTACAGCAGAAAATGCCCTATGTGAATACCGAAAGTCGTAAAGTTAGACTTTCGTCTCACTTTACCTTTGTGATTTGGGCCCAAAGAGATTGAAATGGTTTAGTAACACAGTGGCAGGAAATCAAAAAATTTGAAAAGGAGGATGCAGGTAAAAAAAGAAACAATAAAGCAATGTATTTACTGCAAAAAATCTAATGATTTATGAGTGAGTTAATTTCGAGGCACAAAATAGTCCCTCCTGCATTGCAATGCAACGACTCCATAAGAGGCAGACTGATACACCAAAGAGTCCATAGCATGAGGTTAGAGAGTAATATATTTGTGAAATGGAGCCAAAGCCTAATTCATATATATTAATGACCTGGGGGCATATTTATTAGAGTTGCGTCACCCTTGCACCATGCAATGGAGTGCAAGAGCAACGCAACTCTTACGTTTGATTTATTAAGCCATGCAGGGCCATCTTTGCCTAGCTTGATAATGCTAAAGTAACGCAACGCAGCGCACATCGCTCTGTGCCTTCGTTGCATTGGTGCTAGGCAGCACATTATGGTCCAGCGCTGGGAAATGATAGAAATGCACTGTATATTGTTAAGTACGGCGCATTCCAGCCCTTTACCTATCACGCAGCGCAGCAAAGTGACTTGCTGTGCTACGCTGCGTGATTATTTGTTAAATATGCTCCATGGGAGAATATTTATCATAGGGCTGCGTGGCTTTTGTGCCAATGCAATGGGGTGCAAAGCGACGCAACCCTTAAGTGTGATTTATCAAGCCACCTAAGGTCACCTTGCGGGGCCCTGAGTGGCCTGATGAATCTGGAGTAACGCAACACAGCGCAAATCACTGTGGTGCGTTACTCTGCCCCAGGGAGGTGTTACACGTGTGGTCCGTGGGTGTTCCCACGCAACACCCATGGATTTTGGTGCATTCCCAGATTTACCATTACTGGTAGACCTGGGAATGCGTCAAAATTCGACGCATCCCCAGGGGAACCGTAACAAGGAGAAATATCTGTATTTCTCCTCGTTTCTTTTGTCTTTCTATGATGTGCTGCATTTTGCAGCACACATAGAAAGAGGAAAATGCCTCTAGGGATTGTTTTTGTGCAGGAAGGTGTCCCTTCCTGCACAAAAACAATCCTGTCTACAACGGAGAGACATTTGCACGGTGGTGCGAGGGTGCCTGCGTTGGCAGCACATTGTGCGCTAGCACTGGGAAAAGACAGGAATGCACCGTAATATGTTAAATGGTGCTCATTCTTGCCCTTTCCCTGTCACGAAGCACAGCAAGGTGGCTTGCTGCGCTGCATAAGTATTTGATAAATAGGACCCCTGGTACCAATGAGTAATGTATAAAGCTGCGCTGTAACCCAGACCTAAAAAAAAGAAACCAGGACGACATCCAAGGAAAGCAATGAAAGGAAATGGCTGCTTCTCAGGAGATTTAAAGTTTAGGTCAGGCGTCTCATCTCTTCAGAGGCATTAATGATATTGAACGAGCCAGCTCAGAGAAACAGTCCCCAGACTGCATTTACCATAGACTCGGTGTCTCCAATAAGCATGTGTGGAAATATCGGTTAGTCCCACTGACTGCTGCGGATGACCCTCTGCGCCTTTAATGACCCCCAAAGGAGATATCTCAAACATGACTTTGTTTACATTTCTATTGTTTAAGCTAAATAGTGGAAACTTATTTAATCTAAATGAGTTTCTTGGTACTACTGTCATACTTCCTGACACTGGACTCAAATGTATATAACAACTGCAGCGATACACTGATTGAGAACACAGAGAAGTGTTCCCGGGCCCTTGCACCACATCTTGCACACTTTGGGCCTCATTTACAATATTTTGCAATATGGCAGCACCGCAAGCCTTCCTAATGTGCTGCCTCATGTCAAAAGAAAAGGGCAGGAGTGTGCAGTATCTATCAGATATGGCACATTCCTTTCCTCTTTCCCTGCAATGGTGCTCAATTGGCTGCCATGCGCCAAAGCAGGCATCCTTGCGCCATGGTGCAAGGGTGTCTGTGTTGTGGGAATGATAGTTTTTGTTCAGGAAGGATCACCTTCCTGCACAAAAACAATCAATGTAGACAATGTCCTCCTTCTGTGTGTGCTGCTGAATGCAGCACTCATAGAAAGAGGAAACAATTTGGATAAATAAAGCTACTTATCCTTGTTGTGCTTCCCCTACACCTCCCCTGGGAGGCGTAGGCTTTTGACGCACTCCCAGGTTTACAGAACGTTCTAAATCTGCGAATGTGTCAAATGCCATGGGTGTTACCTGGGAACACCCAACGTAACGCCCATGGCATGCCTCCCCATCGCAGTGTGAGACAACGCAGCGACTTGCGCTGCGTTGCCTCACACAATATCTACAAGGCCATGAAAAGGGATGTATGACGATACCACGCATGCATTACATCGCATGCCATTAGATCTCGGTTTTAACAACGCAAGTCGTTACAACGACTTGCGTTGGAGGGCGTTGGACTTAGGAGTAGTTTAATTTACTATTCCAACTCCAGCCTACGTACAGTAGGGAAGGTGTTGGATAGTAATTTAAACTACTCCTTGTCCTATAGCGCCCTCCAGCGCAAGTCGTTGTAACGACTTCCGTTGTAAAAACCGCGATCTAATGGCATGCGATGTAATGCATGGTTCTAAAGGTTGTTTCCCCATGAAAAGCCATGCAGGGTGGCTTTATGTGGCCTTGTAGCATGGCACTCAAATGTGCGCCGCCAGAGCGTCTTTAAAAGGGACGTTCCGGCAGCACCGGGGCCTTGTAAATGATGCCCTTTCTCTTCCTACTGCTTTCTAGTATTAGTCCTCAGACTTTCATTGATAGCAATACATTTGTAGTTTTATTTCTGACCTTCTTCTTTGAGTTTTTGATCATTTACGAAGAATCTGTACAATGAAAAATAAATGCTGTTGATGTAGACAGAAACCAAACTGTATGCTGCGGTTGAACCACATGTGTTTAATGTACATTTAATTTATTCTGTGTAGTGCATGCTGCATACTATAACTCGGCCAGGACATAATGTTTATCACTTTAGCATAATCTTGGGTAAATCTTGTTCAAAGGGTTTCCCGTATTTCAAATAAATGTTGGTTTCACACACAACCGGTTGATTTAAGCAGAACATTTCTTAGAGGGACTGAGAAATTGGACATACATTGACTCTGCATGCACAGCACTAGCAGCGCTTCCCGTGTTGCTGTAGAAATTGTAAGGAATATGCATTGCGCATGTGTCTCACATGCAGGGGCGTATTTTGGTCAGTAAGTTTGGGGGAGGTGGGGTGAGCTTCAGATTTTCCAACAATCACGCTGGCATTTAATGTTAAAGGGCATTATACAAAAAGCAGGGCACAAGAGAGGGGCTAACGGGCATTGGAAAGAGAGAGGAATTCGGAATTGATGGGTACTATATGAGAGAAAACACAATATTTTGTAAAATAACCAATGTTTTTGAAGACTTTCAAAGCAAAGAGGGGGAGAGCGTGTGTGCGTTTTTGTCTGTGTTTATGTATAGATTCCTGGTGAAATCTGGCAGACACGTCACCATACCCGACTGAAAGCACCAGTACCCAATTATTTATGCAAAAATACATCCATTAGGGGGGTGTAACACCCCAAACACTTCCCCAGAACCTCAGCCCCTGCTCACATGACTATTTTGCACAAGTGCATACTTCGCATAGATGCCCGATGACCGCAGATGTGTATTATGTAATACACGCAATTGTCTTGAAAACCATGCATACTTCACATGGAAAGAAATGTAGATTTTCATCAGCTTTGATGGACAGAAAATCTGGATTTTATTAAAGACACGGAGGCTAATATTATTGCAATCTTCCTTTATTGCGCCACCCACAGCAGCACCTTTAAAGAACTCAAGAACATTAACCAAGGTTCTAAGAATCAACAAAGGGCCAGAATCACCAGCCATCTTCCTTCTTTTTTGTATACTGTAACAAACTCAAACATAAATCCTTTAAAACAATATCTTTAACAATCCATGCCAAAAGTAATCCACTTCAGCTTGAGATCCTCTTCCTCTCTCATTGTTGACCGCGTCCTGTGAAAGAACAAACAACAATTACCAACAAGGGTAGGGAGAAAGGGAGGGATAATATTAGCCTCCGTGTCTTTAATAAAATCCAGATTTTCTGTCCATCAAAGCTGATGAAAATCTACATTTTATGACAAGACCGGAGGCTAAGATTATTGCAAGTTCAAAGCTTCTCTAACAAACAAGAAGCTGCATTAATCCCAGGCTTAAAATAAAACTTACGAGAAAAAGAGTCATTAGACCAATCTGCACATCTTAAAATATCAGACAAAGCACCACCAAGCATAAAGGCTTTCGAAGCAGATGCACCTCTCACCGAATGTGCACCAAATCTGCTCACCTCAACACCAGCATTCTTCATCACTTCTTTCACCCATCTTGCTAGGGTAGGACTAGACACAGCCTTGTGTGGTTTTCTATAAGATATTAAAAGCTGCTTCTCATTTGAATAACGAATACTTGAAGTTCTCCTTTCATACTCTTTCAGACAACGCACAACACATAAACATTCATGATCATCAAAATAAGGATAAAAAATGGTTTCTGAATTCGTCTTTGTTCTTCTACGCAGGTAGAAACATACACCTTCTGGGTTAAAAATCCTAGTACAGACATCCAATGCTCTCACATCAGAGATCCTTCTAAAAGAGAGCAAACATAACAACATAGTCAATTTTCCACTTAAAATTCTCAAATCCAACCCACAGTTGCTTCCTAAATTTTCCAAATACGATAAAACTATACACACATCCCAAACTGAAGAATATCTGTCCACAGGAGGCTTAGAAACTCTTACACTTCTCATCAGTCTTTTCACCAACACATTCTGTCCCACAGAAACTCCATTGACCAGTTCGTGACCAGCATCAATGGCTGATCTATGTAGATTGATAGTACGGTTGGCCAAACCAGAATTAAACAAGCCTGCTAAATAATTGACTACATTGACTACATCCACTGAAACGGGATCAAAATCCCTCTCCACACACCAGCGTAACCATTTCTCCCATGCCAGTCTATACACCTTCCTTGTTCCTGGAGCCCAGGATTCTCTAATAAGATTAGAAGCCTCTTCTGAAAGTCCAGGCACTTCCCATACTCGCCTGAAATTCTCCATGCCATCAGTCTCAACTGATCTGATAACACCCAATTGTGACGTTCTCCCAGTGGACCCTTCAAAATGTCTTTGAACGATGGGAGCAAGATTGGAAAATCTATCGACATTTCTAGAAGAATTGGATACCAGACCTGAGACTTCCAAAGTGGAGTTACCAAGACTACCGTTTCCCTCCATTTCTGAACCAACAAGGAAACTCTCATTATCATTACAAAAGGAGGGAATGCCTAGGGACGAAGGCCCCTCCAATCTTGCCTGAAAGCATCTATCCCCGCTGAATCCGGGTCCGGACGCCAGCTGAAAAACTTTTTCAACTGGGTATTCCTCCTGTTCGCAAACAGATCCACATAACATGGACCCCATATTTCCATATTTCCATCAACCTCAAAAACACTGACCTGTGGAGACTCCAATCGCTGGAATCTTTCTAATTCCTCGAGCACCAATCTGCCTCCACATTCGTCAAACCTGGTATGTGTTCCGCCTGAACCAGAATTTCCTGACTCAAACAATAATCCCAAAAAACTCTCGCTAGATCTGCCAGATCCTTTGATCTCGGTCCCCCTAATTTATTCACATACCTCACAGCAGATACATTGTCCATTCTCAAGAGGACTGAACACCTTGCCCTGTCCTTCGTGAAGCTCTTTATCGCAAAAGACCCTGCAAGCAATTACAGACAATTTATGTGCATTTTCCTTTCTTCCATAGTCCATAATCCCCCTGTCGATGTTGCACCACAGCGAGCTCCCCAGCCAGTTAAACTCGCATCTGATTCTATAATCAATTCCGGAATTACTCCAAAAATAGCTTTCCCATTCCATGCCTCCATATTTCTTAGCCACCAATGCAGTTCTAACTTCGCTTCCTCTGAAAGAGTAATTTGCTCTGAATACTTCAAACCACGCCTTAAATGAATGCTCTTCAACCTCTGAAGAGCACGATAATTCAAAGGTCCTGGAAAAATAGCCTGAATAGTTGAAGACAACAAACCTATTACCCTTGCTAGCATTCTCAATGAAATCACATCCAACAACAAAATTCTCCTTATTTCCTTCCTTATTCTTTTTATTTTCTCCATAGGTAATCTCAATTGACCTTGAACTGTGTCTATCAAAAACCCCAAAAACTGAGTCTCTTGACTTGGGATCAAACATGATTTTTCCCTGTTTACTACGAACCCAAGTCTCTCCAAAAGGTCTATTGCTAATTTCGTATGATCCTCCACTTTCGATTTCTCCTGATCCATAATTAAAATATTGTCTAAATAGATGATCACACGAATACCTCTCTCTCTCAAAAAAGCATTTTGGTGAAACACCACGGGGCTGACAATAACCCAAAGGGGAGACAAACAAACTTCCATAACCTTCCTCCCCATCTGAACCTTAGAAATCTCTGATGTTCTTTGCAAATCGGGATGGTTAAATAAGCATCTTTGAAATCCAAACGAGTCATCCAGTCCCTAACTGCAAAACATCCCTCAGCATATGCATTCCTTCCATCTTGAAATGATGGTATTCCACCCAATCGTTTAATTTTCTCAAATTTATGACAGGTCTCATACCTTTCCCTTTTTTCTCTACCAGAAAGATATTGCTTACAAACCCCACAGAGTGATCTAATTCTTCCACAATCGCACCTTTCTTTACTCAGTCTTTTAATTCTGCATCCACTAGTTCTGTTAACTTTGAATCGAATCTTATCATAACCGGATACTGATTTTGAACCGGCTCCTCTATGAAATCTATGTGATAGCCCATAACTGTCTGAAGAACCCAAGGGTCCTTTGATATCTCACACCAATTTTGATAAAATTGAGCAAGTCTGCCGCCCAACTTTACATGGATAACAAAAGGGTCTTGACTTACCTGATCCTCTTGACCTTCTATTTCCTCTCGCGTTGCCCCTCTGCCTTTGAGGGTAGAAATTCCCGGGTTGATAGCCACCTTGTGACTGGTACTGGTAACCTCTAAACCCTCTTGAAAAAGAGGCCCTTGTAATTCCTTGTCCACGGCCGGGGAAACAACCTCTATTTCGCCCGGCCCCACCAAAAACACGACGGTCAAAGACCTTCTTGATTTCTCTTTGTGACTTTTGTAAAGAGCTAAAAGCCCCAACATATTTTGACATTTCCTTGATAAAGGTTTCACCAAACAACATACCATTGGCCTCCAAGCCACCTTCATTATTGGCTAATTCTGCCAATTTGGGTCAATTTTGAGAAGGATGCTTTTCCTTCTTTCCACTGAGAGAGCGGTGTTCGCATTGCCCAGTAAGCAAACTGCCCTTTGTACCCATTCTCTCAGCTCTTCCACATCCAGATCCTTTTTGCCGATATAGGCCTCTTCAGCCATATCAAAATTTTTGTGATAGGGCCAGTTAGATCCAACAGTCTATCCTGGCACATTCTCAATCCCTTGTCTAATCCTTTCCTTGGATCTTTCCCTCCTCTACTAATAAATGCTATAATTTTAGCATCCAAATCTAGAGTCATTCCGATTTTTTTGGCAAGAATGGGGCATGGACATTCAGATCGTAATCTTAATCTCACATCCTTAGGGATCTGTTTTCTTAACCACAGTTCCACATATTGTGCCACATGCGGAGCCGGGCTCCATTCCGGTGATAGGGGATGTTTCAACATCATAGGATCAAACATAGAGTCTCCAAGAGGATCCATGACTCCACAAGATACATCCGCCTTGTCAGTTACCATTGTTTCCATACCCTTATCCTTCTCCACAACTTCCAGATCCGAATCAAAATCTGACGAGCAACTCAGCTCAATTTCTGCGCTACCAGATGACTCATCACAGAGAATAGTAGTATGTCTCCTACTACTTTTATCTTTAGACTCTGTGATTAGTTGACCTCTACCAAGGTCCCCATGCGTGTCCTCGACACTACCATGTTTCGTACGTTTACGAAATCCTACATCTGCATGCGCAGTCTTCGTTTTCTTACCTTTAAAACCACTGTCATCTAAATTCTTCCTTTTCCTACTCACTTTTCCTCCCTTTCTTAATACCTGCGTAGGACCCTCACCTGCAGACCAAAAATGCTCTTCATGTGAAGAAGATGCTTTATTTTGAATAAATTCCTTAAATCTCATGTTCATTTTTTTATCCAAATCAGATGCAAATTTACTTAGAATTTCGCTAATTTTATTTTCAATGCTCTTCTCAGTAGTACCACTAACATTTGTTTCAGACATTTTAAATAAAATATATTCTCCTGTGAAGCGATCTTTTAAAATAAACCTATCTAATATACAAGTTAATAATTTCGCTAAACAACTAAAGTCTTCCTCTATCCAGATTCACAAGCTCAAGAACGCATTAAAAACCTCCTCAAACAGAAATTAAATAAACAACCCTCAAACAGATAAAGGTTTCCTTCTTCAAAATAATGAAGTACTACCTTAATAACTTAATTCTGTTACACGCCCTTCACCAAATATAATGTCCTTCGTGTCAATTTCCAGTCAGAAAACTCCCGATCGATAAACTGACACTAGTGCTCGTGCACACGTCAATTCCTACGTGAGCTTGTGCGTAAGCGTCATGCTGTAAGAAATACCTCATGCGCATGCCTCCTTAACTCTGCGCAAAGCTCCCCGGAACAGAAACATCATTGTGACGTCCATGAGCCAGCTTGCGCCATGAAACGGTTAAAAACAGGTCTGTTTCATTTGAGCCTACTTAAAAATAAACATTTACTTGTAATTCGACATACGCTGCTTTTCTAAGTGAAGCGCGACCAAACTATTCAAATTTATGGCTCCTCTTTAACCCGGAGAAGCTCGACCCTATTAATGTAATTTATGGGTCCTCTTTAACCCGCGATAACGCGCGAGCCTCACAAACTGAAATGCAATATTACGATCACTTGCTACAAAAGGATATTAATCCCCCATTACTGTTAAAAGAGCCTTACTCATTCGAGTAATGTTAAGATTTTAATTTAAACGAACTTGAGCACGAACTTACGTCAAATATTAACAAAACAACTCATAACGTAAATAGGAATCTCACTCTCACATATAGTATGAGCCATTCTAAGAACAATACTAGCATACTTAAAGTTTAAAACATAATAAAATAACATTAATAATGACTTAGACATTCATTAGATATAGAGCGACGGCAGACAAGACTTATCTGTTTGGGCAGCAGCAAAAAAGAAAGAAGATGGCAGGTGATTCTGGCCCTTTGTTGATTCTTAGAACCTTGGATAATGTTCTTGAGTTCTTTAAAGGTGCTTCTGTGGGTGGCGCAATAAAGGAAGATTGCAATAATCTTAGCCTCCGGTCTTGTCATAAAATTTGTAATTTCGGTAGTACCTAATTGTAACCTTGCAACTCTGACAGAGTATATGGGGCCATATTCACAAAAAGTCGGAAAAATATTTGCTGTCTAGACGTATTTTTTGTACTTTTTGCTACTCACCAACATTCCCCGGAATATACCTGGAAAGCTGAGTCAAGTGCAAGTTTCCTGGTGTACTCCTGGGAAGGTCAGGTGCAGTGGTGACTGGCAGGGGATGGGGGTGGCGGGGCGGAGGGGGTAGAGCGGGGAGACAATACATAAAAAATCCACTTACCTTTTGCCGGCCGGCTGTCGGGCGGCCGTTTCTCCCCTTCGGTCCCTTCAGCCGCCTTCTCCTCTGCTTCCGTAGCAGATGGAAGCAGGAAGCACACAGGCTCTCTCCCCTAGGCCAATCACAATGCAGCAATGCAGTGTTGTGATTCGTCTGAGCGCTGTGTTTCGGCACTCAGATGGGGACTGGGAGGCTTTGCATGTTCTCACCAGGCTGTGTAAAGTTAGCTTGATGAGGAAGATGAAAAAGTGCGCAGGACTGTTTGGCTGGCCCAAGAAGGTCGGCCAAGCCATCATGCACACTTGGAGTGGGCAAACCACTCCTCCCAGTAACCCCATCCCAGCCTCGTCCCTCCCGTACCCAGTCCGTAGTGAAAAATAAAATGATAATAACCAGGTTATTATCATTTTATTTTTACGCTGCACTGCTCCTAAAGCAGTGAGGCGACGCTCCTCCACCTTAGCGGAGGGGCCGCCACTGGTCAGGTGACTTCTCTTGTGAGATCCTATTCCTGACGTGTGGAGTTCTCCATAATGGAGAAGTTTGCACAGGAGAAATAGGAACCCCTGTGCACACTTTTTTTTCTCTGCTGGAAAAATGATTTCCCCAATGATTACAACTTCCATTATATCCCCCCACATCTAGGGGTGGTGGTTACTTCCCTTACCACCCTGTAAGGGGAGTTACCCTAGCTTATGCTCAAGTAAATTTACAGTCCTTTCATGCGTGGAAAGGAGAGAGAAGAGTTTGGAAATGCGAACTAATGTACGTGTTTGTGGTCATTTCTAAACTTCCCAGTCAAACTATGACACAGAATGCTCACTTCCCTCCCCTTGTGAGGGATTCATGGCTGCAGGAGTGCCATAAACCTCCGCTTTAGCAGCTACAGCAGAGGTGTATTTTAAAACATTTTATGGGCCTCTTCTGTGTGCAATTCAGCAAACAAAAGCTCACAATTAACACTTTAAGGAAGAAAGAAACATGGACTAATAAAAAAGGAAAAGATGAAGGTAAGGAATAGTGAAAGAAAACTAGGACGAGTGATAGGACGGATGAGAGGGTGAATGAATGAGTGGGTGGATGGAAGGGTGAATGAATGGGTGGACGGATGTATGAAAGTATGGCAGAGCAAATGGAAATCTGAGAGAATGTTGCATAGAAGGGTGATAGGATGGTAGAGAAAATGGAAATCTGAGTGGATGGATAGCAAAAAGGGTCAACTGATGGATGGAAGGCTTTATTGATGGATGTGTAAGTAACAGTATGAAAGTATGGGTGGATGGATATATGGATGGATGCACGCATAGATGGTGGATGTGTGAATGAATGAATGGAGGTGAGCAGATTGAGAGTGTCGCTGGTGTTGCAGGGTGCTCTATATAGGAGCTGCTCTCCACCTAAACTTAGGAAGTACCCAGAGTTTCTTGCTTTCTTTTATTTCATATTTGTGCTGCACTCTAAGCCTTAAAGGGTATTGTATGTATATATATATATATATATATATATATATATATATATATATATATATATATATATATATAATCTACTGGCGGTCGCCAGTAGATAGTTATAGTTACAACCTATTATCCATAGGAAATCCGCGACATTCTATTTGAAATAACGTTGGCGCCGGTTGACGAATCTTCATGAAAGTTTCCAACTTGTTGGGGCGCTCCGCTCCGCTCCTACCCTGAAAGTCTCGGGGTGATACGTGAAGCGGGGGCCGAGAAAAAAGGGGGGTCCCAAAACGCGTTTTCCCCATTCATTTTTCCATAGGAACCTTTAGTCGCAGCTACAGCCCGAACTGCTGAACGGAATTACACCAAATTTGGCAAAGAGGTAGTCCTTGGTTCAGACTGGTGCCTTTTGCTTAAATGGTGTAAATCCGTTCAGTAGTTCCTGAGAAAATCAAAAGTAAAAGTACATATATATCTATGGGCGCGTCGGATACGCGTACCCTCAGCGCACCCTGCGCGCACCGTCCCGATCACGAGCTGCATGCTAATTGGCTGTCAGCTGGCTGTCAACATTCCGATTCAGGAAGTGTTGGCAGCCATTTTGTCCCTCGGTAGAACCGAGGGACAGAAACAAGTGCGGAAAGCGCAAAAGGGGGCAGGGTAGAAACACCCTAACCCCTAGGTGTGCTCAGGGGTCCCACAAGGACCCCCTGGGCAAAAAAGCATTTTTTTTAAATCGGCAGGATGCGCTCAGGGTGCGCGTATCCTGCCGAAAAAAATCAAAGCGCGGTCTCCCGCGCTTTGATGTTAATTGGCCCCCGGGTGGGCCAAGTCCCGGGGGCATGGGGGGGTATTTATAATATGAGGGGGGCCTCTAAGGCCCCCCCAAGCCCCGGGGTCCGCTACCCCACGGGGCTTTAAAAATAAATGGTGCGGGAGGGCTCTCGGCCCTCCCGCAGCCCCGGGGACCGCCACCTCCCGGGGCACTAAAAATTAAAAATGGGGGTCCGTTTTGGACCCCTGAAGCCCCGGGGACCACCACCTCCCCAGGGCTGTGAAATTGTTGGGAGGGGGCCGCGCGGCCCCCTCCTGGAGCCCTTGATGGCCCTGGGGATCACCACCCCCAGGGCCGGCTCCTGCAGTGTCCCGGGGTGCCTACCCCCGGGACACTGTAGTTTGCTATGACAGGACGGGAGCCTCGCGGCTCCCGTCCTGTCATAGCAAACTTGGTTTGCATTTTGAAAGAGAGAGCAGGAAACCTGCTCTCTCTTTCAAAATGCAAACCCAATTGCTTTCCACATGGGGAGCAACATGTTAGCTGCTCCCCATGTGGAAAAGCAATGCCTGCTCCCGTAGGACGCGGGGAGCCGGCTGGGACTGTGGGGGTATTGGGGACCCCCCACGGTTCCCAACGTTGTATATAGGCCCCGGGGGATGGGGTCCCCGGGGAGAATACAAATTAGTACAAGGTGCTAATTTTTTTTTACGGTAAAATTAGGAGACGCGCATCCAGCGCGGCCCCTGGTGTGCACGTGTTGGATACGCGACCTGTTACACGTTTGGTACACGAATCAAACGCGTTGGGTGCGCGACCCCTAACGCGTTTGGTGCACGATTCCAACGCGTTGGGTACGCGAATCCAAGAAAAAAAAATGTACAAAAATTTCAGATATAAATGAAGTTTAGGTGTTTAGGTCTTGGGTGGCTCTAAAAAGAGCCGTTCTGTTTTTTGGGATATTTTGGTACCTACAAGTAAGTACCGATGCAGAGTCTAAAGTTGATGAGGAAGACTCTGTTACCCTCATCTGTAAAATGTACACCATCTCTCCTATAGATGCCGTCCATATTAAAACGCAGATTGTTGTTGTAAATGGAGCCCATTCTATAATCTCTGAGATAAGCAGAAACAGCTTTATTGACGTGTTTCCTAGCTTTCTCAATCTGTGGACAAAATTTATTGGACCAGTTCCATTTCTGTCTTTGACATATATTAGAATATACTAAGTCAGTTTGGGGGAAAAGTGATATCAATTCTCCAAAGGTGTCCTTCATAAGCATTTCCAGACCTACCCCAGTCAAAGTGCCTAGGTCATTGCCACCACAGTGCACAATTATGAGGTCAGGGTGTTGGAGATGCAAAAGGATTTAACCAATGGCATCAATTGGTGCCACTTTAATCCTCTCTGTCCAATCCATTTAATGTCTACATTTGGCAAAGCTAGGTCTTTGTCAATGCCACTGTTTTCTGCATACCTTTGGCTCCAGAAAATATAGCTGTGTCCCACAATCCACACTCTAAGCATCTTGAAAGGAGGTCTGGATGCACTCAGAAGGTGTCTGTATGTGAAATGGCAGTTTGACTACTAAAGTTTTTCTAAAATGGTGGATAAGATGCAGTTTGAAAAAAACTGAAAAAAAAATGATTGGCTGTTTGAGAATATTATAGACTAAAAAGTAGGGTGCATGTTTCTGAGTTTCAAGAGCACGTTTCTTATTGGTTAATGAAAAGCGTTTGAAAGGAACATTAGACAGGATAAGCTGATATTTTGAAAAGTCAAGCGCACTTGTTGTTTGGATTAGCAACATTGTGTGCTGAACTTGTGACCTGTGAGTTCAGTTCAGTGTTCCATGAACTGTTACTATGGTAACAGGCTGTAAGCAGATTGGGGGTAGGGTTGAAAGTTATATCAATTGGATAGGCTTGAAATGTGTAACCAATAGAAATGTGTGTTAGCTTTTGAATTAATGTGGGAAGTAATGTAATTTGATATTTACATGTATATGTGTGCAGAAAGAGAGGGAAAGTTTGCCATTTTTTGGTTTTGCTAAGAGCAGTGCAGTACAGACATTTGGTTTAAGAACATCTGGTGTGTGACTGACATACTTCTTAATCAACAAATTAATTTGAAAGGTGAGTTATTAATTTGTGAGGTGTTGTATGTTGTGTCTTTGTTTTTAATAAGACTAATGTTTTTCTCCTGCTAAAGTCCAGGGAGTAGTGTTGCTTGTCTAGAATCACACTGTGAGTCTGTGTGCATTTGGGCAACCACTGTGAGAGAAGCATTTGGGTACTTCATGTCTTTGCAGACAGATAACCGCTTTAAAACCTGTCATGTTGTCAAATTTTCGTAGTATTAGAAGCCAGTTATTGCTTGTGCATTCGCAGAATGAGACAGTCATTCACAGTAGACTGCAGTAGTGAATTTTGTAAAAAGTGTGCAGTCACCTTACCCCTTCCAGACTAGTGAATGTGTTTTGGAAAGGTCCAAGGAACTGTGTTGCTTGTCTAGAATCACACTGTGAGTCTATCTGCATTTGGGAACCATTGTGAGAGAAGCATTTGGGTACTTTATGTCTTTGCAGACAGATAACCGCTTTAAAACCTGTCATGTTGTTAAGTTTTCGTAGTATTAGAAGCCAGTCATTGCTTGTGCATTCGCAGAATGAGACAGTCATTCACAGTAGACTTCAGTAGTGAAGTTTGTAAAATGTGCGCAGTCACCTTACCCTTTCCAGACTAGTGAATGTGTTTTGGAAAGGTCCAAGGAACTGTGTTGCTTGTCTAGAATCACACTGTGAGTCTATCTGCATTTGGGCAACTATTGTGAGAGAAGCATTTGGGTACTTTATGTCTTTGCAGACAGATAACTGCTTTAAAACCTGTCATGTTGTCAAGTTTTCGTAGTATTAGAAGCCAGTCATTGCTTGTGCATTCGCAGAATGAGACAGTCATTCACAGTAGACTGCAGTAGTGAAGTTTGTAAAATGTGCGCAGTCACCTTACCCTTTCCAGACTAGTGAATGTGTTTTGGAAAGGTCCAAGGAACTGTGTTGCTTGTCTAGAATCACACTGTGAGTCTGTATGCAATTGGGCAACCACTGTGAGAGAAGCATTTGGGTACTTTATGTCTTTGCAGACAAATAACCGCTTTAAAACCTGTCATGTTGTCAAGTTTTAGTAGTATTAGAAGCCAGTCATTGCTTGTGCATTCGCAGAATGAGACAGTCATTCACAGTAGACTGCAGTAGTGAAGTTTGTAAAATGTGAGCAGTCACCTTACCCTTTCCAGACTAGTGAATGTGTTTTGGAAAGGTCCAAGGAACTGTGTTTCTTGTCTAGAATCACACTGTGAGTCTATCTGCATTTGGGCAACCATTGTGAGAGAAGCATTTGGGTACTTTATGTCTTTGCAGACAGATAACAGCTTTAAAACCTGTCATGTTGTCAAGTTTTCGTAGTATTAGAAGCCAGTCATTGCTTGTGCATTCGCAGAATGAGACAGTCATTCACAGTAGACTGCAGTAGTGAAGTTTGTAAAATGTGTGCTGTCACCTTACCCCTTCCATACTAGTGAATGTGTTTTGGAAAGGTCCAAGGAACTGTGTTGCTTGTCTAGAATCACACTGTGAATCTGTGTGCATTTGGGCAACCACTGTGAGAGAAGCATTTGGGTAGTTCATATCTTTGCAGACAGATAACCGTTTTAAAACCTGTCATGTTGTCAAGTTTTCGTAGTATTAGATGCTCCAGGAATCACGCTGTCACTTCCCATGCACTCCTCTAGTCAGCAATCCAGCACCATGTGCTAATGCAATCAGTGCGTCAAAACGTAAACACTTATAAATTCCCCTATGCACACTCCTTGCAGTACCCAGGCCTTAGCACATAGACTGCTACAAATCCCTATCTTCTACCCATGAAGTCCTCTAACCACCTACACACTTGTCTTTCAGTCCTTCAATTCTCAGGCAGTATCCATACACTCCAATAAAGACATTGTTACTCCCTATGCACTCCTCCAGTCAGCTATCCAGCACATATACTAATCCAAACACTGTGCCATAACCAAACACTTATAAATTCAGCCAGGCACTGACCTTAAAGTACTCTAATCATTCAGTCAGTACCCAATTACTCATGCAGTGTCCCAGGCTTTAGTACATAGACTGCTTCAAACACCTATCAAGTATGCATGTAGTCCTGTAACTACCTACACACTTGTTTTTCACTTCTTCAATTCTCAGGCACTATCCATACACTTCAATAAACACCTTGTTACTCCGCATGCACTCTTCCACTCAGCCATCCAGCACATATAGTAATCTAAACACTGTGCCATAACCAAACACTTATGAATTCAGCCAGGCACTCACCTTGAAGTACTCTAATCATTCAGTCAGTGTTCAATTACTCATGCAGTGACCCAGGCCTTAGCACATAGACTGCTTCAAACACCTATCCACTACGCATGTAGTCCTGTAACTACCTACACACTTGTTTTTCACACCTTCAATTCCCCAGTCAGTATCCATACACTCTAGCAGTCTCCTCTAGTGACCCATTCAGCTCCATGTACTAATCCATTCAATGCGCCAAAACCCAATCACTTAAAAATTCACCTAGGCACTATCCTTACAGTACTGTTTACATTCAGTTACTATCCAAATACTCATTCAGTGATTTAGAGCCTTAACACATACTGTGTTTCAAACTCCTATCCACTATACATGTCATCCTCTAACCATCTACGCACTTGTGTTTAAGGCTTTTAATTCCCCAGTCAGTCTCCTTACACTTCAAGAAACACCCTGTCATTCCCCTTGCAATCCTGTATTGACCCATTCAGCACCATGTACTAATGCATTCACTCTGCCAAAACCCAACCGCTTATAAATTCACCCGGGCATTCTCTTTGCAGTACTTTAATCATTTAATCAGTACACAAGTACTCATGCAGTGATTCTGGCTTCTGCAGATGGACTGCTACAAATCTTTATCGAATATGCATGCACTCCTTTAATCACTTACACACTTATCTTACACACCTTCATTTCCCCAGGCAGTATCCATACACTAAAGCAAACATCCTGTAACTCTCTTTGCAGTGTTGTAGTGACCCATTCAACACTATGTACTAATCCATTCACTGTGCAAAAACTGAATCACTTTTAAATTCACCAAGGCACTCTCCGTGTACTACTCTAATCATTGTTTTGCAACCCAACTACTTATACAGTGAGCTAGGTTTTAACACGTGCAATGTGTTTCTATAGTAATTGAAGGGTATAATTTGTAAATTTATTAAAATTAATTTATTTATAATTATTTCTTACAGATATTGTTTATCATCATTAAAACAAACTTATCATGCCTAAAAAATCAAGAAAGAGAAAACGACAGCAAAATGAAAATTATTTGAACAAATCTGCAGAAGAAGTATTGGATGACCAACATCATGTGGCTAAAAAGAAAAAGTCTTTCGGTAAGACAACAAAAGAATTCCTTAAAAAAATTTCAAAGCCTAGAAATAGTGTACAAATTGTACAAAGTAAAAACAATGCTTCAACTAGAAAAAAGAATATGAGTAAAAAGAAAGGAGTAAATGGAAAATTACATTCAAACGATACAATGAATGGTAAAAGAAGGCAAAATCAGTATAAAGAAATCAGGAAAAAGATTTTTTATAATAGAGTTGTTTTTAACTTGCTTAAAGATGTTAAAAAATATAAAAGAAGAGCACTATTTTATAAAAAGAAAAAGTATATTGAATCCATTGTTCAAAAAGCTTTGGAATTAAAAAGGAAATTATTTATTTTAGTTTTGAATAGAATTCGATCACTACATAAACCAATCCATTTTTTGAAGGCCAAAAGTAAGAAGAAAAAAGTAATTAACAGAACTAATTTTTGTGAATTTTTTTTGGGTGAATGGAAACATAGTTCAAGTTCAGAGCCGTTCTTTAATGAAGAGAGTTATTTTCAGACCAATAATTTATTGCATGCAGTTGATACCAGTGGTCGTGCTTATGAGGTTAGAAATGGTTGTGCAATTGAGAAAGAGAAGATGGTTCCCAGAAATGTAGAAGAAGTGATAGCTGATGAAGCTCTAGGGAGACGTCCTAAAGCCCCAGTGTATACTTGGGATTGCAGTAGTATTTGTAGTGTACGACAGGAATCTATTGATATTTTACGCAATTTCTTACGAGAGTATACTAAAAAAAGTGTTAAGCAAAAGATTAAGATGTTACAAGGACTAGACCCTTGCAGAGTGAGAAAAAATACTGGTTTGCAAGGTCATTCTCTGGCTTGTCTTTCTAGAAAAGTATGTCAAAGTGTTTTTCATCATTTTAGGATGTTAGCAGTACATCATTCTGAAATGCGGAAGTTAGTTAGAAGATTGTATTATGCAAAAAGTCCAGCACTTAAATTAAATGAGTTGAACAGTGCTCTTTTGTGTGGGTCAGTATCTGATGTGAAGAAGGTTTGTGATGAAATTGAGTTTTGTTACTTTGGTCCGGAAGAAGAGAGTGCAGAAACTGACACATTGATAGAAGAAAATGTTGAAGAGAATGTGCAACATACTACTCCAAAAAAATTTGAAGAACAAATTACAAAGTTTATGGTGATTTCAGGTGAAAGGCCAAATTATTCTTGTATTTGTTGCCGGCGAACTCACTATAGAAATCAGACTAGGAGTGTTGATCTGTATTTTAAAAGTGAAAAACAAAATAATGATGAGTGGAAGAATTTTGCAACTTATTTGTGGGTAGAGAATTGTTTTGATTTGGGTACTGATCAACGTATTTGTAAATATTGTTATAACAAATTGGATGAAAATAAAATGCCTGCTAGAGCTGTTCATAATGATCTAGAGTTGATAACTATTCCTCCGGAACTAATAGATTTAAACACGTATGAGTCTATTTTGATTCAATGTGTACACCCATTTCAGGCTATTGTTCGAATGGAGCCAAAAACAGGTAAATTGCCTCCGAGTGATTTACAGAGAGGATTAAAAGGAAGAGTTGTATATTTACCACTGGATTTAAAGAAAAATATTGACACTATTGGTGTAGAGAATGTAGAAAGTGAACCATTAGTTATTCTAGTTAATGGTGTTCCTACTAAGAGTAAGAAAATCTGGCAAGAATTAGTGGATGTTAGAAAAGTGCAAAAGGCAACATTATATCTAATAAAAAACAATGAGTACTATAAAAATGTGTATGTGGAAGAAGAAGAAATACTTTTAGATGATGACACTGAAACATCAAGTGGTCAAATTGAAAAAGTGGACATGTCAAAAAATGAAGAAATCTATGAACATTATAGTGTACATCCACTTCATTCGAAAGAAGTGATGGGAAATACTATTGAGTTATTCCAAATGAAGGAAGCAAAGGGTACTCCCATCAGTGTATGGGAGAAAAGTTTGGAAGCTCGTTGTTTTCCGCAGCTTTTTCCAACTGGAAAAGGTGGACGATATGATGAACGACCTGTGCAGATTCCTGCATCTGAATATCGGACAACAAGATTGTATGCAGAAGATCCAAGGTTTCGACAATGTATCCCATATATATTTCATCTTTTGTTTGAGAGTGACTTATCTGGACTTTCATATGCAGTCAACCACATTTTGAAAACAGGAGTACATTTTCAAAATGTTTCTGCAAAGCAATTTATGGATAAAGTACATCAGAGAGACGATCATCTAGAATCTCAGTTGATTAATTTGATGGCATGTCAGCGTGGTACTAATGAGTATTGGTACCGTCGTCATGGAGAACTTAAATGCATGCTAAGGAACTTAGGAACTCCTACATGGTTTCTTACCCTAAGCTGTGCTGAATACGCTTGGGATGATTTACTTGAATTTCTTCGTGAGGCAAATTCAAATGTAAAAAATATTGAATACAAGACACCTGGAGAATTGTGCTCTTTGGATCCTGTTAATGTGTGCAGGTATTTTAATCATAGATTTGAAGCTATGATGTCTTTTATCTGCAATAAAAAAATCCTCCTCTTGGAGAAGTTCTGGATTTTTTTGGGAGAAAGGAGTATCAAGCTAGAGGTGCTCCTCATATACATATGCTGATATGGATCAAAGATGCTCCTAAATTCGGAACTGATTCTGATGATACTGTTTTGTCTTTTATTGAAGAATATGCCACATGTGCTATACCCAAAAGAACAGAAGAAAACAACTTAAAACAACAAGTTTTACGATTCCAAAGCCATCGATGCGGAAAATACTGTCGACGAAAGTACAAGTGTAAGGAAAAGTTTTATACCAAATGTCGTTTTGGATTTCCACGTCCTGTAATATCCAAAGGAAGAGTAAACAGTTTTATGTCAGCTATGAGACATACCATCACTAGAAAGTCTCCAAAAAATACATACAATTTGAGAAGAAGTGAAGATTCAAAATATATAAATGATTATAATCCTGTTATTCTCTCAATGTGGAATGCTAATATGGATATTCAGTATGTTGCGGATAATTCCATTGCTGTTGCCCGGTATGTGACATCTTATATAACAAAATCTGAAAAGACAGAATTGAAAGAAATGTGGGAAGAGATTTCTCACGAGAAGAGTCTAAGTAAGAAATTATACAGTTTCAGTTTGAAGATGTTATCCCATCGAGAAATTGGAGCGTATGAATGCTCAGATCGGTTATCATCTGCAAGTTTATACTCAAAATCTAGAAGAATCATTTGGGTGAGTCTAGGTCTTGCTGCAACGCGAAATCGAGTACTTAAATCTGTTCAAGAAATTGAATATTTAGCAGAAAAAGAACCGGAAAGTACAGATATTGTGAAAACAAATATGTTGGACACATATTATCCAAATAGAAGTCATCATCTTGAGAACATATGTCTTTATGAAGTGCTGCAAAACTACACTTTTAAACGGAATACTACAGAAAACATCACTGATGGAAAATATGCAGTAATTGGTTCCGAAGGATGTTTGGTGAAACAAAGGAAAGGAAATTTGATTAATCACAGAAAACTGAGTTGTGACACTACTGATAAAAGAGAATTTTACTATTTTGCACTTTTGCAACTGTTCAAACCGTGGCGTTCAGAATTGGAATTACTTGGAGAATTTCAGAGTTATGAAGATTCCTTCAATGCTTGTAAAGATACCATACAATGCACTGTTTTTGCAAATTATGTAAAGATGTTGAACGATGAAATTGACCAAGAAGCTACTATTGCAGCTGAGATTGCTAGAGACAGTTCTCAAGACAGTCAAACTTCTGCTGCGATCAGTGAAGATCCACTAGGACAACCAATTGTTGAAAATGAAGCAGCAATTGCTATGAAGGAAGTTGAAACAGCAATGCTTCAAGGTCGAGAAGATATTATGGACTTAACAAACTTGGAAGAACAACTAAATGTTGAACAACAAGAAATATATCAGCAAGTGAAGCAACAGATTGACCATGGATTACTTCATGAAAACAAAGAATGCTCATGCACATCTTTTGAACCTATCCGGATGTATGTGAGTGGACAAGCTGGAACAGGAAAAAGTTTCTTAATAAAAGTAATGACCAGTTATCTACACAAAATAACTGAGTCACATTTGTCTTGTGTTGTAACTGCTCCTACTGGGTTGGCAGCACACAACATTAAAGGAATTACATTACATCGTTTACTAATGCTACCTGTGGAGCATGAAAACAAATTGGAATATCATAAGCTATCTGGAGAAGCTTGTTATGAAGTTTCAAGAGTGCTGAAGAAAATGAAAGTTCTGATTATTGATGAGGTAAGCATGGTCTCAAACTTAATGCTTGCTTTTGTGCATTTAAGAATGCAGCAAATTCTTAAAACAGAGTACGATGTGTTATTTGGAGGAAAACATGTTATAGTTTTTGGAGATCTACTGCAACTTACTCCCGTAAAAGGACAACCAGTATTTAAAATGCTTGTGCATGAAGACACCAGAAAGTCTATGGGTAGTGTTGGAAACGTTAACATTTGGTCATATTTTGAATACAAAGAACTCATTACGAATATGCGACAGGCAAATGATGTTGATTATGGAACTATTCTTCAAGATGTAAGAATTGGAGTACTGACAGAACATGGGAAAGAGGCTTTACAGAGTCGGTTACTTTTGAATTTGTTTCCAAATGAAAATATAGTTCAGGAGAAAATATATAAGAAAATTGCAGAAACCAAATCAGTAATCTGCTTAATGCCAACACTGCGACAGTGTTCTATATTCAACATAGAAGTTTTGAAGCTCGAAAATGAAGAAATAATAAAAATGGAGGCCATTGATAAAATAGAGCATGAAGGAATCACTATTATTTTGACCGAAAAATTGCAAACAAAATTGCATTCTTTAGAAAATTCAATATCTAAAACTGCTGGTTTAGAAAAGAATCTATATGTATGTATAAACTGTCGGGTAATTTTAAGGCGTAATTTGGATGTAGAAAAAGGTTTAGTTAATGGAGCAATGGGTAAACTTGTGGATTTTGTAAATTATCAAAAAAGAGATGGAATTGAATTTTTAAAAATCAAATTTGATGAAATTGAAGAAGTAAAACAAATTGGTCGTTGTTCAGTTCGTTTTTTGCTTGTAAAAGATTTATATGTCCGTAGAAAACAATTTCCACTTTCTTTGGCATATGCAGTGACTATTCATAAATCTCAAGGATTAAGTGTAGATAGTGCTTTGGTGAACATTGGAAGTACCGTGTTTAAAGAGGGTATGGCATATGTTGCTTTGTCCAGAGTCAGAAGTTTATCTGGTTTGTTTTTAATTGATTTTGATGACTCAAAGATTATTGCAAGATACAAACTGTGTAAAAGAGTATAATAGATTAAGAAGAGCGTATGCTCCCAATTTAGGTCAGTTTCCTGTATTTGAAAAGCGTGTGGTAGGTCGAAAAAGAACACATGACAATATTTGTAGTAAAGTTATAGCAAAGAAAAAAATAAAGATAATGTTGTAATTGCAAGCAAGAAGACAAAGGACGCTAATGAAGACATTGTTGGTTATCAGTTTGAAAATAGTTCAGGTATCAACTGCTATGCTAACGTAGTAGTTAATGTTGTTTTTTTTCTTGAAAGTTTGCAACAACAAATTATGGAGAATCGGGAAAAAATATTTTGCTCCATGTTGTATTCTGTTTATGAAAAATTGAGGACTGATAAAAGTAAAATGCAAAGCGTTTCTGAAATTCGTCAAGTTTTGGATATATGTTGTGGATCAACACAATTTAGACAAAATATGCAACAAGATGCTCAGGAATTTTTAATGTATATGCTTACTGTATTGGAAAATGAAGGGATAGACATTGAAAATCTTTTCGGCCTTTGTTATAAATGGGAACATGTATGTGAAAATTGTATGTTTACATGTACCACTGATATAGACACAGAAAGATTTATATATTTGACATTACCAGAGTGTAAATCAGTATCTTTTAATAAACTAGTTAAAGCAGCAAATCAAAACATGAAGTGTACCCAATGCAAATCTGAAATGTTATCAACATTATTTATAGAAAAATATGGACAATATATCATTTTAATGATGTAACGTTGTACAGCTGATGGAAGAAAATTGGACACTTTCATAAAAAAATTTGTAGCAACTCAACTATCAATATCAGGAAGGACTTTTGTTGCAGTAGCAATTATTTTCCATCTTGGTGCTTCCACTACATCTGGACATTACACTGTGTATCTAAAATGTAATAAAGGCTGGACATATTGTAATGATGCTCAGTTGGTTTTTAAACAACGTTTGCCAAGTGAATTACCAAATTCTTACCTAATATTTTTAAAACCAAAGTTTTAGGAAGATAATTTGGCCTCTGAGGAATTTATTAATATGTATTAATACGATTACTATTGGACAATTTTAATGTAAAGGACTTCAACAATACCATTTGGCCAAGAGGAAAGGTGTATGTTTCAATTGTGGACTTTTTCTTGTACATTCTCTCTGCATATATTTTTAACCAACAACATTTACAGTGTATATAAATTTACGTTTGAAAATTTTCTTAGGAGTTAGCATTTTTATATATATGTGATTTGCATTATATGCTATGTTATTTTTGGATGTAGTCTTGGGTTTTTTAAAACAATATTATTTATTGGTTTTTTTTGCCCTCTGTTATGTGATGAGTATGATTGAAAACACTGTTTCTAGTGAATTTCAATTTATTCTGATGACAGTAAAAAAGACAAACAAAATAATTTGTAAAATGATAAAATTATGCTGTATTGTAAAAAATATAATATTATATATTATAACTATTTTTTCTTCTCTTTCACAGATCGTAATTCTAAAATAACATTTTTAGAAATTTATTTTATAAAAAACAATTGAAAAATAATGTGTACCATTTTTTATTTGTATTACTGTGAAGGTAAGTTTAACTAAGTATTAAAATGCACAATAGCCTGTGTTTGCACAGAGGTGAAGAAAGGAGAGATGGATGTAGTAGATATGTGTAGAAAGATGCTCTGTGCGTGTTTTAAGTTGCACAATAAAGTTAACATGAATACTGAGTGTCACTGGGAGCCAAGAAACCCACCAGATATGTGCAGTAACTGCCAAAGAGTTGTATTTTAGAGACATATAAAATGGGATATAGTTTTAGAACACATATCTGCAAAATAGGTATATGGGGGCAGATTTACAAGCCTCTTGCGCCACTTTTGCGTCACTTTTCCCATGTTAAAAGTGATGCAAAAGTGGTGCAAGGGGCTTGTAAATCTGCCCCATGGTGTTCAATAGAGAGACGTAGTGGCTACTAGTGTTTTGGAAGCTTCAGGATTTGATGAAGGAAGGCACAACTTGGAGAATTGGTTTTATTTCTCTTCATTTACTCACTTTCAATATATGCTACAATGCACAGCATACATAGAAGGAGAGAAATGCCTTCATTTATTGATTTTTGTGCAGGAATTTGTGTCTTCCTGCACAAAAAAACTCTACACGACACAGCTATCCTTGCACCGTGGTGCAAGGGTGCCTGTGTCATCACATGGCTGCAGTTTAAGCCACAGTGCAGAAGGAAGCAGAAACTTGCAACATATTTATGTACATATGTTGCATGCCTGTGCTTCGGAAGTACTGCAGTACATTGCAGCTAAAGAGCTTACAGTGTCATGCTGCAGCATTTCCTTATAGTTCTGCACTTATACATTCACCATACACCACAAATGCATTCTTTCAGTCAATTATGCACTACAGATACATTCTTCTAAACTTTCACACACTAGGATAAAAATTTAGCTCTTTTTTTAACCAGAGTAGGTAGTTCTGAAAAGAACTTTTTTTTTTGTTTTGTTGTTTTATATATATATTTTTTTTTTTTGAACAATTTTTTATTTTTTTATTTATTTTTTATCAGGAACAAAAAGTCAACGGGACCAACAAAACCATGAAAAAAAGCCAACAAGATGAAAAAAACTGTCATTTTAGAAAAGGAAAACCCAAAAAAAATCAGCATCGGTGGTTTCTTTGTGCTGTGCATATTAAATCAATAGACTGCTCCCCATAGCATAAAAGTTTGTTGCATTTAATGCAAACAATTTTCAACTGGCCAAATTCAGGACGGATATCAGGATGGCCAGGTGAAGAGGCTGCCGTAGATGTACTGGCCACTGCTGCAGTTGGAATAACACGCAGTCTTCTGCACTCCTCCCTTGCTAGGTTCACTGGATGCAGTGTCTTGAGATGCTTTAGCATACTTCCTGTTCCACAAGAATATTTTTTTGTGGGGTCTCCTCTTGATAATACTCGGCTGCATATTTTGCAGGTCACCTTCACTGCATTTACTTTTTTTTGCCCCGGAGGTATGGTGAAAAATTTCCACACCACAGAGGTGTATTTTTCTGGTCGTGGTGGCTCTGCAACAAAATCATCATCTGATGAATGATCAGAGTTGGAGGCAGGTTGCTGTCCAGAAGCCATTGTAAATTAAGCAGTACAGGTGTCCAACACAAAAGTATTGAAGTCTTCTAACTGAAGATGTTGTCCCAAGGAAGATCTAACAAAAGTGATTAAAATGGGTGGGGTCCTTCAATACTTAGAATAGGAAGTGTTATGAACCAATCAAATCTCTTTTTTTATGGTCACATGGGATCCGCGTACAGTACACGCACGCAGCACGCATCCAGCGCGACTTCGCGAAAACGGATTTCAAAGTAATGTTTATTAAAAAAAACCAAAATACTATTTATATAATTATCTCAGATAATCTCTTGTGTTAATATTCAGGTTAAATATATATATATATATATATATGTTTATAGAAAATAAAACATTTCGCGGGATACGCGTACCTACTGCGTAGAAGATATATATGACGTCACGCGGAAACGTGCAAGCGTCGCGTAGCGTAAACGTATTATGTGCGTATGCGCTTGAAATCGCGTACGGATCGCGTTACAAACGCGCAGTAAAATGCGTACCCAACGCACACCGTACGCGGATCCACTCAAGAATCCTAAAATGGAGGTTAGGTTCCGCGTGGTAGTCGAGGAAGGTGCGCTTTGGGTGCGCGTCTTCAAAACATTTAATTTAAAAAAAAAAAAAGTAAATATAATATTTTAAAAAATATAAAAAATAAAAAAATGAAAAAGAATATCAACATTTTTTAAAACATTTTTTTTTCAATTTATAGAAAAATTATTAAATTTTTTTTTAAATAAAAAATTTGAAATTAAATTGTTTAAAAAAATGTAGTAAAGAAATATCAAAAAAAATAAATTCAATAATTAATACATTAAACAATTGTCATTGAAAAAACCTTTGAAATTCACTGAAAAAACCATAGGTTTCAGACACGTTATAGTTACAAATTAGCATTTAAAAAACCTTTGAAATTCACTGAAAAAACCATAGGTTTCAGACACGTTATAGTTACAAATTAGCATTTAAAAAACCTTTGAAATTCACTGAAAAAACCATAGGTTTTAGGGACAGTTATAGTTACTTGGACATTGCACTCGTACAAAACCCGTGAAATTCCCCCGTTATAGTTAGTCCAGCTAACTATAACTCACGCCCCGCAATGCACTGCTGATGACGTCACATATTACATCACTCATGACATGGTCAGTGACATCACTGATGACATCACTGATGACATCTCAAATGACATCACTGATGACATCATCCACGTGATAATCTGATGCACCTCCTCACACCCTAATATAATCTTTGATACACCCACTGTAAATTACAGACTGCCATTCGCAAAACCATAGACACTCCAACACCAATAACTACATACCCACTCACTGATTCTTAGGTCTACGCACACATCCACTAACTCACCCGTACAGTCACTCATACTTATGGTCACTCAGTACAGGACTATCATATGCACTCATACTCCTATATAGACACTAAAAAACGGCCACTCATCCATAGAGGTACTCACACACCTAGTCAGTCATGCAAATAATTAAACACACTGCCATTTACTCACCTATGCAGTTATACACACACCAGCTCACTTAATCATACAAATACTAGCACATTGTTACGCTCTTATACAATCACTGATACAAGCACACACTCATCCATACAGCCACTATCACAATCACTCACTCTCGCTTATAGCTATTTATATACTCCAACACACATATATACTGGCTTTCACATATGTAGTTACTCACACATGTACCACTGGGACATACATTCACTCACTAACACACTCTTACACACACTTACCCACCCATACAGTCTATCACAGATGCACTCTTGAAACCATCCACCCAGTGAATCACCCACTCACACATCTATGCACAGAGTCGCACACACCCCACCCACATAAACACTCAGGCACCCATACAGATACTCAGACAACAAATCAATAACTCATATAGACACTCATGTAGCTATTCACAAACCCATGCAGCCACTTACACAGCAACAGACAGACGGATACAGACATTCACCCAGTTTAGTCACTAACCCATGCATTCAGTAAGATACGTTAAATCACTCACTTATAGAGTCACTCATGCACCTACTAAATCATCCATACAGACACTTACACACCCACTCATTCTTCAATACATCTTTTCCTATATATATTAAAAATATTTAAACTTTACAGAAACACAAAGTCACTGGATGATGTCATCAGTGATGTCATTTGAGATGTCATCAGTGATGTCATCAGTGATGTCACTGACCATGTCATGAGTGATGTAATATGTGACGTCATCAGCAGTGCATTGCGGGGGCGTGAGTTATAGTTAGCTGGACTAACTATAACGGGGGAATTTCACGGGTTTTGTACGAGTGCAATGTCCAAGTAACTATAACTGTCCCTAAAACCTATGGTTTTTTCAGTGAATATATATATATATATATTTTCACTGGAAAAAACACAGGTTTCAGGGACGTTATAGTTAGTCTGACATTTCACTCGTACAAAACCAGAGGACTGGGCACCATGCAAGCAATGGCTGTAGCGGTGAGGACTGTGTGGCTTATTAGTTTTTATGCGAGGATCTCCCCCGACCCTTTTAATTTGGTCACGTTGTGCTGCCTTAGAAGTCGAGACTTCATGATACGAACGCGAGGACATGTTTGCTTTAAAGTTGTCATGTATGCGCATATAGTGTTTGTTTTCCGAGAAAAGGGTTGATTTTGCGCAACTCAAATGTGACTTTTCATGACATTGGATTTTCCTTGAGGTTCAATTCAAATAATCAAGCAACGCCATGTGTGACAGCTTGACTTGCTAAACAAACTATCGATGCCTTCCAGGAGTTTGGAATTTTCTTGATATTGAAATATGGCATTATGGGACTAGTAGTCCCCTTTGAGCCTAACATATTGGTAAGGCTATCGAAATATGTCAAAGTACACATGTGTATTCCTTTATGTACGCACTGTCACTTCAAATTGGAAAGCTGCGCTTGGTTTAGCTCATTTTCGAATTTCGTCAACATTTTCATATAGCAGCTGATTATGAGGCATGAGTACCAGAGCTTATAGGCGTTCCATGATATTGATGGGAACAGATGAGGTTAAATGAAGTCTCCCTAATGTTAGAAATCTGTGCAGCATGTATCATTTGAAAGTGATACCTGAGGAGGTTTTCGCTATTTGTATGAATTAAGATATAATTTAAGAAGGTGTTCCAAAACAATGTAAGAATTGGTGATACATATTTTTGCGTAAAGTGAATTTTATATTTTAGTGGACTGCTCATGTATTATGCATAAAAGGGACAATTAGTGCAGTATGCCTTTCAATATCAATTCTGAGAGTTTTAGCAAATCCACTATATGTATTTTTAGTATATTCCATTTTAATGTATTTTTAAACATGTGGGGATGTTTTTCTAAACATTTAAACTCACTTCATATTTTCTCTATGTCTATGGTTGGGACACGATAAATGGGTTAAGAAAAATGGCGCTTACCAGATTGACAAAGGCTGTCACTACAGCTGAAACACGTCTCTCCTGTTTGGTGGGTCGAGGGAGGCCCAATGTAATAAAGAAGCCTTAATCCAGCAGCCCTAATGTGCGTGCTCTCTTCCGTGTGAAGTAGGGATTGGGCTGATATATATATCATATATGTAATATGTGACGTCATCAGCTGTGCATTGCGGGGGCGTGAGTTATAGTTAGCTCAGCTAACTATAACGGCACATTTCTCTGGTTTTGTACGAGTGAAATGTCAGACTAACTATAACGTCTCTGAAACCTCTGTTTTTTTCAGTGAATATCTAAGGTTTTTTAAATGCTAATTTCTAACTATAACGTCCCTGAAACCTGTGGTTTTTTCCGTGAATTTTATATATATGTATTCAATCTCCTCTCACTCAGTATTTAATCTGCAAAGGACGCGATCCACGCGTTTCGGCTCGTCCGAACCTTGATAACGATACAAGATGTCATTGTAGCTACCTTATTTAAATGTACAAATGCCTCCAGTTGCCAACATTAACAAAAGACTACATATTACATTAATCCAAAAGCCTTATTGGCTAGGTCACGATGCGAAAATTCAGGAATTCATACAATAAAGAAAAGAAAACAAGTGTTGATATGCACACAATGTCATTTCAGCATATCTTGCCCGTGACCGCCGTACCTGTATGTTCGTCAACATGACTTGTTCATAATAAACATACTTACGATTGAAACATCAACATAAACAATGGACTACACATTACTTTAAAGGGAAAGGCTATCGGCCATATTGATCTGGGCACTTTGCATATTATAATGGTTCTTACATGAAAGAAAAGAAAAAAAGGGGTGTTAATATACACACACTATCCCTAAATAAAGTTCTAGCGATTATAGTTCCATTCCATTCACAGCTCATTTGAGATGTCATAAGTGATGTCATGAGTGATGTCACTGACCATGTCATGAATGATGTAATGTATGAGGTCATAAGCAGTGCATTGCGGGGGCATAGGTTATAGTTAGCTGAGGTAACTATAACTGCTGAGTGTCACTGGTTTTGTACGAGTGAAATCTGAGTCTAACTATAACGTCCCTGTAGTCTTTGTTTTTTCAGCGAATTTCTAGGTTTTATTTTACATTAAGTAAGATAACTATCACAATGGATGGTGGGGGGTTGGAAGCAGGGCCTGGCCTGGCATTGTGCTGCCCCCACCCAAGCTTGCTGCTCCTGCCTCCCCTCCTCCTTGCCATCCATTGTCCAAGTCCATGCCCCTGCTCCCTCATTTCAGCCCTGTGTGGCCGTTGTTCTGCCACTGGCCTTCCTGCCTTCTCTGAACAGTTAGCTTGCTGCCCCATCCACTTCCTCCCTATCCTCTGTTGTCTGAATCCATGCACTAGCCTCCTCTCTCCTGCCATGCATGGTCTGATGTGCTGCCACTGCCCTCCAATTAGCACGATGTCCCATTCCACTCCTCCTACCCTCCACTGCCCAATTCTATGCCCCATCGTTGACCTCCTGCTTAGCCTCTGTGCTTAGCTTGCTGCCCCTACTCTCCTTCCCCCCTGGCCTCCGATGTCTGTGTGCATGCCCCTTCTCCATCCTTTTTGCCTACCATGTTCCATGGACCTGCCCCTCCTATCTACTCTGAGAATTCTGTTGAGCTGCCACTGCCCTCCCACCTGTCTAGCATTGTCAGATGACTGTAACCTGTCCCTGCCACCTCCACCCTGCCTGTCCACGTTCCATGCCCCTATCCCCTTTCCCCTGTCCTCCATGGTCCATTTTACTGCCACACCCTTCTGCCCTCCCTGGTCTGTTGTGCTGCAACTGCTCCTCCTGCCTGCCCCACATGGTCTGTTGTGAGGCCCCTTCCCCTGAACTCTCTTGTCTGTGCCCAGCTCCTACCCTCCCTTCTATCCTCCATGGTCCTTTGTGCATGCCCCTGCCCCCTCCTTCTTGCCCATCATGGCCATTGTGCTGCCACTAACCCTCCCGCTTGCCATGCATGGTCTTCTGTGCTGCCACGGCCCCTCCCACCTTCCCTGTGTGGTCAGCTAGCTGCCCCTGACCCCCTCCCACTTTCCCTCCATGGTCTGTGTGTATGCCACTATAGTCTCACCGTTGCCCTCCATGGTGTGTTGTGCTTCTAGTGCCCATCCTGCCTGACCTCCATGGCCAGCTTGCTGCTCCTGCCCTGCCCTCTTGCCCCCTGCCCTCTGTTTTCCATGTGCAGACCCCTATTCCCTCCCTCCTGGCTTGTCTGTTCCATTGTAATACCCCTGATCCCTCCCTCCTGCCCTTTATGGTTCGTTATGCTGCAGCTTTCTCTCCTGTCCGTCCATTATGGTCAGCTTCCTGCCATTGCCTCTTTCCCCTCTGTTCTCTGTTGTCCATGTGCATGGTCCTGTCCCCTCCCTATTGCTTTCCATGGATTGTTGTTCTGCACTGCCGTCCCGCATGTCCTGTGTGGTGTATTGTGCTGCTGCAAACCCTGATGCCTGCCCTGTAAGGTCAGCTTGGTGCACCTGTCCATGTCCCTCCCTTCCTCTGTTACCCGAGTCCATGTTTCTATGCCAATTCCTCCTTGCTAACATTTTGAACTTTGTAAGAGGGAGATTTTGAAAAAAAACTGGGGAATTGATTTTCCCCATTGACTTACATTGAAAAAGAGGAGATGGTAGGGTAGACAGGAGACAGATAAAATAAAGCCCATTTGGGCTTAAAAACATTGGGTGTTTCCTTGCTGAATCGGGTCTGTTGGCATGTATGGTTGTACTACCACTGCCTCTTCCTTTTGCCCACAATGGTCTATTATATTGCCACAGCTTCTCTTGCCTGTCCTGCATTGTTGGTTTGTTGCCCCTGCCCCCCTTTTCACTGCCCTCCATAGTCTGTTGTGCTGCCACTGCCCTTCCTGCCTGCCCAGTGTGGTCAAATTGTTGCCTCTGCACCCTCCTACCTGCCTTCTATTTTCCGAGTCCATGCTCCTGACCTCTGCCTCTCAACAGTATCCTAATGAACAACTAGATTGCTAACGTTCTATATTTATTACAAAAGTGTGGCACGCCTGACGTCATCTTGATGCAATCAAAACTGTAATACCTAAAGCATTTCCTTTAGAAATTATAGAAATGAGAGGGTCTTATTTGCACCAAAATTATGGTTATGAGGACATATTTTCTGAGTTCTCAAATAGCGACAAAGCACTTTTAAATTATTTGTTATCTTTATGTTTTTTTATCTAGTTGACCACTTGATTAAATGTTGCACTTAGGGGAGAGGATGTGGTGTTACTTCCAGAGCTGCAGACTTTGCAAAGGGGGGACCAGGTTGGAGTTTCTGCTTCAGCTCGGCATTCTTTGATTCTGGTCAAATCACTTAATCTCCCCATGCCTACAACCAAAGTGAATTTGTCCTTGTGTGTTGTAACCAATGCTCATGTAAAGCACTCCAATACCTGACCAGTCTGCACTATATAAAACTGCAAAAAAATAAAAAAAATAAAGGGGCTTATTTACAAGGCCCTTGCGCCACTTTGGCGTCATTTTTAACATGGGAAAAGTGACACAAAAGTGGCGCAAGGGCCTTGTAAATAAGCCCCAAAGTGTTTTCCACACTTCTGTCATTGGGCTATACGTGGGCTACATCTGGGTGATATTTGTGCTACATTTGGGCTCCTTTTTTCTTGGGAGACTTTAATTCAATAAACTTTATTCGATCTGATTTAGAAACATAGATCATAAAAGTGAACATAAAAACAGTAAATCCTCTTTCTTAATACAATACAATGAGAATTAATTAAAACGAGTAGGTCATACATGCCAACATTTTAGGACAGGGATGTGGGAGATTTAAAATAAAAAAAATCGGGAGAATGAAAATTCCCCATTGACTTCTATTGTAGAAAATGCAATTTCAGGCGGGAGACAGCTTAAATAAAACCATTTTTGGCTTGAAAAATCGGTAGTCTCCCGCCTGAATCGGGTCTATTGGCATGTATGGAGTAGGTAAAAACAGGTGTTACAAAGCCCGGCTCAGAGCAACTTCAGTTTAACAGAATAGTAAAGTTCAATGTTTCACAAGATCAATCTCAAGTTCTTCGTGCAAAATACGCAATAAGGGGTCCAAGTAAGATGCAACGCTCCAATACCTGACCAGTCTGCACTATAAAAAACTGCAAAAAAACAAACAATAAAAAGTGTTTTGCACACTTCTGACATTGGGCTATATGTGGGCTACATCTGGGTGATATTTGTGCTACATTTGGGCTCTTTTTTTCTCTGGTGGCCATCTTGGGAGACTTATTTGTTATGAAGTTTCCTAATTTCCTCATTTACTGCAGTCTCCTCAGTAGGAAATGCTTTCAGTTTTTCACTTTGATTCCATCAAGAAGGTATTCAGATGTGTCACACATTTGCCATGAATTCAAAATGTTAGCACTCTAGTTGCTCATAAGATCACTGTAGTAAAGCTACTGCTCACCAGTGAGTTAACTGGAAGTCTGCTGCTGGTATTGAAAGTGCATGTTTCAGTCTGTATGTCAGAATTTTTTAATGAAATACAAGAGGATTTGAGAAGTCACTCAAAATGTGCCCTAATTTTTCTTTCTGCAGCACTAATCATAATTTCTATGGCAAAATGAACCCCCTCATTTTGTTCCTTTTTAAATTAAATGTTTTAAGTGTTACCAGTTTATTCCAATCAAGATGGCTTCAGGTGTGCTATACTTTTGCCATAAGTAAGACTGTTGGTGCTCTTGTTGTTCTTTAGAACACTCTGGGAAGCTGCAGTAGAACACAGAGGAATCAACTGACAGTCCCTACCCTTGTTGGATGTACATGTTTTACTGAGAATGTCAGACTTCATTCTCACATGACTGAGAAAGATAATGTGAATTTAAAGAAAATATGCTCTCATTTTAGCTTCTGGAGCACCTTCCAAACCTCTATGGGAAAAGCATGAGAAAATAGTTTTCTCTCAAACATGATTCATGATATCCCAGCAGAAGGCTTTTTCACAGGGTAAAATCACCTTAGAACACACCACAATTCCTAAAATTAGTATGGTACCATCAACAAATGATTTATAATGTAACTAAAGTCTGTTATCACCCTTTATACGTGCTCCTTTTGCTGACCCTCAAAACATTCCTTTCACTACAATGCATTTTAATGGGGTGCTATTATGTATATTGGTCCCAAGATGGCTGCCAACACTTCTTGGATGAAGTGCTGATAGCCAATCAAATCTCACAATGAGATGTGCGGTTAGGATCCGCCCAGATATACATTTCTTTTTCCTTTAATATTTAAAAAACTACTGAACGGACTTACACCATTTAAAGCAAAGAGTGCACTCTGGACCAAGAGCTACCTTTCTGCCAAATTTGGTATAATTCCTTTCAGCAGTTCAGGCTATAGCCGCGACAAATTTTTCCTATGGAAATTAACATGGAGAAAACACGTTTTGGGACCCCCCTTTTTCTCGGCCCCCGCTTGACGAATCACCCCGAAACTTTCAAAACAGGAGCTGACCGGAGCGCCCCATTAGTTTTGACAATTTCACGAAGATTCATCAAACGGCGCCACAGATATTGGAAAAAGAAAAAACGTTTTTTGAATAGAAACAAGGTCCTAACTATAACTGCCTACTGGCGACCGCCAGTAGGTAATATAAATATTTATATATATATTTTTTTTTCACGGAAAAAACAAAGGTTACAGGGGTGTTATAGTTTGGCTCAGATTTCACCCGTACAATACCAGTGAAATTCAGTAGTTATAGTTTCCTGAGCTACTATAACGTACGCTGCCGCAATGCACTGCTTATGGCCTCACATATTACATGACTCATGACATGGTCAGTGTTAGACCTGGCACCATTGGCGTGGGTCTCCCCTGCAATTCATTGTGCAGACAGATGCTTCAGAGCATGGTGTGGGGACTGTGCTCTCACAGCTGAATGAAGAGGGCCTAGACCAACCTGTAGCCTTCATTAGTAGGAGGTTACTTCCACGGGAACAGAGGTGGAGTGCGATTGAGCATGAGGCATTTGCTGGGGTCTGGGTGCTGAAGAAGCTGAGGCCCTACTTGTTTGGGACTCACTTCCGGGTTCAGACCGACCACAGGCTCCTCAGATGGTTGATGCAAATGAAGGGTGAGAATCCAAAGCTGTTGAGGTGGTCCATTTCCCTACAGGGGATGGACTTCACGGTGGAATACCGCCCTGGTACAGAGCACGCCAATGCTGATGGCCTGTCCAGATTTTTCCACCTTAGTGAAGAGAACTCCCAAGAGGGTGGGTAGTTCTCCCCACATTTCAGCTGCTGGAGGGGACACGTGTTAGACATGCATCATTGGCGTGGGTATCCCCTGCATTTGTGCCTTTACCTCCTGTGTTTTTGCTGTGTGTTGGACTCCGGTTCGCTGGTCTAGATGCTTTCGGCACTTTGTCACTGCTGTTCAGTGCCAAAGTGCAAGTGCTCCCTTTTTAAATTACTGTTATGGATTGGTGTTTCCATGATTGGCTATTTGATTTACTAGTCAGTCCCTAGAACAGTGAAACGTGTGTGCCCGAGGCCTGTAAATCAAATGCTGCTAGTGGGCTGCAGCACTGATTTTGCCACCCACACAAGCAGCCTGTAAATGTAACTCTGGCCTGCCATTACAGAGCCTGTGTGCAGTCTGGTACTGCCATGTCGACTTGGCAAGTGCACCCACTTGCAAGGCCCTAACCTTTCCTTTTCTTACATGTCAGACACCCCTAAGGTAGGCCCAAGGTACCCCTGTGGGCAGGGTGCAGTATATGTGAAAGGTAGGGCATGCCCTGGTGTGTGTGGCATGTCCTGATAGTGAATTACTGCCAATTTCGTTATTCACTATTGCAAGGCTACCTGTTCCCATAGGACAGAATGGGGAGTTTGTTTAAATCATCTTATAAACATAATTGGCCCTGGGAACAAGGTAGGAAAATAAAGTTTAGTATGCCTGAACTCAGAATGTTAAAGTGCATCTTTTAGTGAGGGTGATTTTTACATTCTGTGTTTGAAAATACCACTTTTAGAAAGTAGGTATTTTCTTGCCTAACCATCCAGTGTTCCTCTGCTAGGGTTGTGTATTGCATGTCTGGCTTTTGGATTACAGGGGCTGGAGAAGGGCAGTGGCTCCAGAAGTATGATGAGTCAGGGCTGGGCTGAGCAGACCTGGGCTGCATTTAGAGTAGGGGGAGGAGATTTCCTTTCACCTGGATGGGCCTGGTCTGCCTTCAACAATGCTGTCTCCACCTCCTGCCAGGAAGCTGCACTGGTGAGGACAGAGCTGGTTTTGGCTGGGTACAGACACTCTCTGCCTTCAGAGAACAAAGGATTTTTGTGTATAAAAAGAGGGGCCCAGACCTCACACTTTTAGATCACTTCTTGGAATCAAGAGGAACCTTTGCCAAGGAGAAGAGCCGGAGAAGCTGAGGAGGAATACTGCCCCTGTGCTGTTTTCTGTCTGGAATTGGCCTGCATTGGCTACTTGCTGCCAAGGAAAGGAGAAAAGGACTTTGCTGTTTGCTTTGTCACCTGCTTGAAAGAAGATCTCCAAGGGCTTGAAACTGTGCTTGCCTCCTGTTCTGATGTCTCAGGAATACAAAGACTTCACCACCAGCTCCCCTGAATTTCCTTGCTGGGAATTCTAATCTGCAAAGAGGTGCCTGCTGCTGTTGTGGACCTCTAGAGGCTGTTTTCCGCTGGGAGCTGGAAAATCGACGCAACTTCGAAGAAGCGAGATGCATCCGCACCTGTTTCCGACGCATCGCCGAAGAAACCGTCGCAGCGCCTGCTGCGGCTCGAGAAATCGCTGCACGCCGCATTGGGTGCACCGATCTCCAAAGTCCGAGATCATCGCACCGAATTCGACGCAAGGCCTGCTGTGCGGCTGCACGAGTTCATGCATCGTCACCGGATCGTAGCATTGCATTGAGGCGCCAAGTCTGTCACATCGTTGGGGGACGCAGTAAGAAACCGATGCATCACATCCCCACGCAGTGAGAAACCGACGCATCACCTCCTCTTCGGTAAGGAACCGATGCAACACCTCCCCTGCGCTGTAGTAAGGAACTGATGCATCACCTCCCCCGAAGCAAGGAACCGATGCATCACCTTCCCTGGGTGTAAGGAACCGACGCATCACCTTCCCTGCGGCCCGTTTTGTTTGTTTGCGTGACGCATCTCAGGTACTTTGTGTGAAAAGTGTTGCATCTGCAATTTGCTTTGAACTGAACTATTCCTACCATTTAAAATTCATATTTTTATTACTGTATTGTGGATTTTTGTCGTTTGGTCTTGTTTTGGTTTAGATAAAGATTACTTATTTTTCTAAACTGGTGTGGTGTCCATTTGTAGTGTTTTCACTGTATTACTGTATGTGTTCTCAAATGCTTTACACACTGCCTCTGAGATAAGCCTGTCTGCTCGTGCCAAGCTACCAAGGGGATGAGCAGGGGTTATTTTAGAAGTGTATCCCCCTTACCCTGACTAGAAGCAAGGGTCCCTATTTGGACAAAGGTACCTACCTCTGCCAACTAGAGACCCCCATCTCTAACATTGGTGGTCGGCGGTGAGGATCTGGACTTGCATTTGTGTCTTACATACAGTGATTGGTGTACACTACTGGTATAGTGCAGACCATTACGCAACCACTTACATTTGGTGGAACTTTTTCTTTGGGACTATTTTTTTCTTGCAACTGAGAACTGCCAATCTTCATCATGTCAAAAGCAGCATCACTTGCATCTGTTGATATTGAATTTGAAGAGGAGAGGGTTGATACTACACTGTGCCACAACTTAAAGCTGTCTGCAAAGAGCTCAAAATCTCTGTAAGAGGCCTCAACAGAAAGGAGGAATACCAAAAGGCGCTGAGGGCCTGGTTGGAGTCAAGGAATGCCAGTGAGCATACCGAGGAGCCTATGGTGGAGGGAGAGGATTTGGAAGAGCAGCAGAATGGGCTATTGGGTGTGCCTGGGGGGAGGGTACCTTCCCGGGGGGCCAGAAGTGTATCTTCAAAGGGGCTGTCTCCAGCAGAGGAGCTGGAGGACAGGGAGAAAAACAGGATGCATGAGTTGGAGCTCACAAAGCTCAGTCTGGGGAAGGAGGATATGGAGTTGGCATTTCAGAGGGAGAAATTAACCCTGGAGGAGAAAAAGATGCTCTTAGAGCATGAAAGAGGGTTGAGGGAGCTGGATCTAAAGGCAAAGAGTTTAGAGTCCAATCACCATGGTGGCAGCGCACCATCAGTGCCTGGAGAAGAGAAGGAATACATCTTCAAGGAAGTTATTAAGGGTTTCATGAAGCATGAGGATATTGGTCAGTGGTTCAAGGCCTATGAGGTAGCAATGAGGTCCCACAGAGTCCCTGAGAGAGATTGGGGAGTGGGGTTGTGGGGCCGCTTTATCAGTGAAGGAAGGGAGACGTTGCTAGTTTTGCCCAATGAAGATCAGATGTCCTATGCCCCAATAAAAGAAGCTTTGATAGCCAGGTATGGGTTGACCCCAGAGCTGTATAGGCAGAAATTTAGAAACTGCAAGAAGCTGGAGTCAAGTACTTGGGTGGAGTATGTGTCCTACTTTTGCAGAGCATTGGATGGTTGGGTGAAGGGTAGCAAGGTGAATGATTTGCAGGGACTCTATGATTTGGTTGCATGGGAGCACTTATCGGATAATTTTTTTCCAGAGCTACACCAGCACTTGATTGACAGTAAGCTGACTGACCCCAGAAAGCTTGCTGTGGAGGCAGACAGCTGGGTCAGCACCAGGGTCCAAAAAGTTTGTGTGGGAGACTCCGCCAAAGGTGGGTAGGGTCCCCAGCAGAAGTGTGGGGGGACAAGAGTAAACAGAAGGAGTTCCAGAAAGGGCCCCAAAGTAATCCCCAAGGGAACCAAGGTAAGGGTTCCCAGCCTCCCACTGAAAAGAAGCCATGGGTCCCGACAGATAAGACTGTTCAGAGGGGTTCCAAGGCATGTTATGGTTGTGGTCAGGTGGGCCACTTCCAAGGGGATCCTAGGTGTTCCAAAAAGGTTACCACCGCACCCACTGGTGCACCGCCCCGTAAATGGCTAGTGTAGCCTTGGGGGAGGAGTCAGGTGCCCAGGATGGGTGGGGTCCCACAGAAATGTCCCTGGTCTCTTTAGGAGGCAGTGAGATGGTCCCAAGAGCTCATCTGCCTGATAATACTAAAAAGAACAGGCAGTGGGTGACCATCAATGGCCATAATGTGGAGGCTCTGAGAGACACCGGAGCCAGTGTGACAGCTGTCAGTTGTTGGCTGGTGTCTGAAGAGCAGGTGGTCCCCAACGCATTCTACCCAGTAGTTGCCACTGACAATTCAGAGTGCCTCTGCAAAGTGGCACAGGTTCACTTTGAGTGCGGGGGGTTCTCAGGTACCTTGAAAGTAGCTGTGAGGCCAGCCATGCCTGTTGACTGTCTGCTAGGCAATGATTTGGAGAGCTCTCCTTGGGCGAAGGTGGAGAGAAGGTCTCATTTGGAGATGTTGGGTCTGCCTGAGTGGGCATGCATGACCACTAGGTCAATGGCAGCCGGTAAGGGCATTCAAGAGGACCTGGAGCCTGAAAGAGTGGCCCAGATGCCTGCCAGAAAGAGAAGAGGCAGGGGGTGCGGGAAACCAGCCCCCGAAGTTCTCACGGTCCAGGAGGAGGCAAACCTTGAGGGGATGTCCAGGAGCCAATAGGGGAACACGTGGCTGAACTGGGGGACCTGCCTGAGCTGACCCATTGGCAGCAGGAAGGAGGCCCCTCTAGGGAGAAATTTTGCCAGGAGCAGCAGAAATGCCCTTCTCTTGTTGGTTTGCGGCAGCAGGCGGCAAACCAGGCAGCAGGTGATCAGTCTGGATCACATTGGATATACTGGGAGAATGGTCTCCTGTATAGTGAGCCTAAGGTTGCTGAGCCTGGGTCAGCCCATGTGCTGGTGGTACCCCAGCGCTTCAGAGCCTTCCTTCTGGGTCTGGCTCATGATGTGCCTTTGGCAGGACATTTGAGGCAAGACAAGACCTTTGAAAGGCTTGTCACCCACTTTTACTGGCCCCAAATGTGTAAGAGTTCTGATACTCACTGTAGGTCTTGCCAGACTTGCCAGGCAAGTGGTAAGAGTGGGAGGAAGTGTAAGGCTCCTCTCCAACCTTTCCCTGTGGTCAGTACCCCCTTTGACATTGTGGGGCCTCTGGATCCCAGACAACCATGGGCAACAGGTTCATCCTGGTCTTGGTGGACCATACCACCCGGTACCCGGAAGCGATCCCTCTCCGGACTGTGATGGCCCCCGTGGTGGTCATGCGTTGATGGGGATTTTCTCCCGTGTGGGGTTCCCCAGAGAAGTAGTGTCCGACTGTGGTACAACTTCATACCGAAGTATATGAAGTCCCTGTGGTAGGAGTGCGGTGTTACATACAAGTTCACCACTCCTTACCACCCCCAAGGTAATGGGCTGGTTGAGAGATTCAACCGGACCCTGAAGGGCATGATTATGGGTCTTGGTGAACCCATGAGGCGTAAGTGGGACGTCATCTTACCATGCCTTTTGCTTGCTTACAGAGAGGTGCCCTAGAAGTCCTTAGGGGTCAGTCCCTTTGAGCTGCTGTATGGCCATCCTGTAAGAGGACCTCTGAGTCTGGTGAAAGAAGGCTGGGAGAAAGCTCCCCGTAAACCTCCCCAGGATGTATATAGCTACATGCTGGCCTTCAGACTAAGCGCTTCAAACAACTCGCTCAGGCGAATCTGGAAGCCAGCCAGGAGGAGATGAAATGGTAGTAGGATCAGAATGCCACTCTGATCGAGTTTCACCCTGGACAAAAAGTATGGGTCATGGCCCCAGTGGAGCCTTGTGCGCTCCAGGATAAGTCGGCCGGACCGTTTGAGGTGGTGGAGCGCAAGAGTAACGTCACCTACTTGGTGGACTTGCTGCCTCCTAGGAACCCTTTGCGGGTCCTGCATGTGAACCGCCTGAAGCCCCACTTGGAGAGGTCCGAAGTGAGCATGCTCCTAGCAACAGATGCTGGAATGGAAGAGGAGACTGAGCCTCTTCCTGACCTCCTGTCTGCAAAGGAGCACGATGGGTCAGTGGACGGTGTATCACTCTCCCCCGCCCTGACTCCTGAACAGGAGAGTGACTGTAGCCAATTGTTGGGACAGTTTGCTGCTCTGTTCTCCCTGACCCCTGGTGTCACTCAGTGGTGTGTTCATGATGTTGACACTGGGGACAGTCCTCCTGTAAAGCACAAAATGTACAGAGTGACTGACAGGGTCAAGGCTTGCATCAAGGAGGAGGTCTCCAAGATGCTAGAGCTAGGGGTGATTGAGCCCTCAAACAGCGCTTGGGCCAGCCCAGTGGTCTTGGTCCCAAAGGCTGCTGCACCCGGTGCCACACCAGAACTCCGGTTCTGTGTGGACTACCGAGGGCTCAATTCAGTCACCAGGACTGATGCGCACCCCATCCCCAGAGCTGAGGAGCTCATCGATCGGTTGGGAGCTGCCCGGTACCTCAGCACATTTGACTTGACGTCGGGGTACTGGCAGATTGCCTAAACTGATGGGGCAAAGGAGAGGTGAGCATTCTCAACACCAGAGGGGCCCTACAAATTCCGGGTGATGCCCTTTGGGTTGAGGAATGCCCCTGGAACCTTTCAGAGGTTGGACAACCAGGTGTTGGCTGGGCTGGAGGATTTCAGTGCCGCCTACCTGGATGACATTGCAGTGTTCAGTGCCACTTGGGAGGAACATCTGCACCACCTCTGGGAAGTGTTGAGGGCTCTGCAGAGGGCAGGCCTCACTATCAAGGTGAGTAAGTGCCAGATCCGGCAGGGTTCTGTGGTGTACTTGGGACACCAGGTAGGGAGCGGCCAGGTGGCGCCCCTACAGCCCAAGATAGATACCATTCTGGCTTGGGAGCCCCCCAAGACCCAGACAGAGGTGAGAGCCTTTTTAGGACTCACAGGGTATTACAGGAGATTTGTCAAGGGGTATGGCACCATTGTTACCCCCTTGACAGAGCTGACTTCCAGGAAGCAGCCCAAGAAAGTGAACTGGACTGACGCCTGCCAGAAAGCTTTTGATGCCCTGAAATCTGCCATGTGCACAGCGCCCGTGCTTCAGGCGCCCAACTTTTCAAGGAAATTCATTGTGCAGACAGATGCTTCAGAGCATGGTGTGGGGGCTGTGCTCTCACAGCTGAATGAAGAGGGCCTAGACCAACCTGTAGCCTTCATTAGTAGGAGGTTACTTCCACGGGAACAGAGGTGGAGTGCGATTGAGCATGAGGCATTTGCTGTGGTCTGGGCGCTGAAGAAGCTAAGGCCCTACTTGTTTGGGACTCACTTCGGGGTTCAGACCGACCACAGGGCCCTCAGATGGTTGATGCAAATGAAGGGTGAGAATCCAAAGCTGTTGAGGTGGTCCATTTGCCTACAGGGGATGGACTTCACGGTGGAACACCGCCCTGGTACAGAACAAGCCAATGCTGATGGCCTGTCCAGATTTTTCCACCTTAGTGAAGACAGCTCCCAAGAGGGTGGGTAGTTCTCCCCACATTTCAGCTGCTGGAGGGGACACGTGTTAGACATGGCACCACTGGCGTGGGTCACCCCTGCATTTGTGCCTTTACCTCCTGTATTATTGCTGTGTGTTGGACTCCGCTTTGCTGGTCTAGATGCTTTGGGCACTTTGCCACTGTTGTTCAGCGCCAAAGTGCAAGTGCTCCCTTTTTACTAGTCAGTCCGTAGTACAGTGCACTGTGTGTGCCCAGGGCCTGTAAATCAAATGCTGCTAGTGGGCTTGCAGCACTGATTGTGCCACCCACACAAGCAGCCTGTAAATGTAACTATGGCCTGCCATTGCAGAGCCTGTGTGCAGTCTGGTACTGCCATGTCGACTTGGCAAGTGCACCCACTTGCCAGGCCCTAACTTTCCGTTTTCCTACATGTCAGACACCCCTAAGGTAGGCCCAAGGTACCCCTGTGGGCAGGGTGCAGTGTATGTGGAAGGTAGGACATGCCCTGGTGTGTGTGGCATGTCCTGATAGTGAATTACTGCCAAGTTCGTTTTTCACTATTGCAAGGCTACCTGTTCCCATAGGACAGAATGGGGAGTTTGGGGAATAACGCTGCATTCAGGATCACCTCTTTTAAAAAAAACAAAGATCGGCTGACCTCAGATTAAGCTCTTTACAGTTCTAGGTCCTGAGGAGAACCCTAAAACGATTTTCCGGGTTCGAAACGCGTTGACCATAATATGACCTTTCAAGTGAACAAGCAGACTGTCAGGCCAACCTTCTTTAGCATCTTGGAATGAACGGTTGTAAAAAGATTGATAAAATCACTAGGTTGCCCTGGACTGAACACTGTTTGCTCTTTGCCCAAAGACTAAGGTTGTTAAAATACTACTTGTCAAAAAAAGACCACCTTTGGGCTCTCTCTTTTTTCCTTCCTTTGTTAGTTTTGCACTTTTTTGAAGTTCTTGGAACTTGAGCTTGCTTATTTGTTTAAATATGCATTATTTGTTGTCTATGTTTTGTCTTTTGTTGTCTAATAAGTATGACGTCTAAATATATGTAAATAATTGTTTATTGATCAGATGTGGTTTAGTGTGGTCTATGTAAATATTTGAAGAACCATGTTTTGTGTTGACCATTGAAAAAATTGTCTCAAAAAACTGACTGACCGTTTTTCTATGATTATGAAAAAAGAAAAAAGAAATTGATGATCAGATTACAATGAGTTTCACATATGATCTTATAGAATGAACTTCGACTGAATATCAGTATTGGCATCTCTTCTGTTTTGACATTGATATTATTGGCCTAGCCTTGCTGATTAAGGGCCAAAACCCCCTCTTGTTGAGCAATATATGGGTGAATGGGTGCTTTTATGGATGTATGAATGGGTATGTAAGTAGTTGTGTGGGTATGTGAGTGTGTGAGTGTTTGTATGGGTGAATGAGTGACTGTGTTGAGAGGCTGTAAGGGTGAGTGAGTGAGTGAGTGTGTGAATGACTATTGGTGAGTGACTGGTTGTATGAGTAGCTGTATGGGTGAATGATTGATTGTGTGAGTGGCTGTATGACTAGTGAGTAGGTGTGTGAGTGGTTCTATGGCTGAGTGAGTGTTTGTGTGATTACTTGTAAGGGTCTGTGAATGGGTATGAGTGGTTGTATGGGTGTTTGAGTGGGTTTATGAGAGGTTGTTTAGGGGTGTGAGTGGGTTTTTGAGTGGTTCTGTGGATAAAGTCATCAGTGATGTCATTTGAGATGTCATGAGTAATATCATGAGTGATGTCACTGACCATGTCATGAGTGATGTATTATGTGAGGTCATAAGCAGTGCATAGTGGGGGCATAAATTATAGTTAGCTCAGGCAACTATAACTGCTGAATTTCACTGGTTTTGTATTAGTGAAATCTGAGCCTAACTATAACATTCATGTAACCTTTGTTTTTTTCAGTGAATTACTAAGCTTTTTTAATTGTATTTCCTAACTATAATGTCTCTGTAACGTTCGTTTTTTTCAGTGAATTTCTAAGGTTTTTTATGGTTATTTGCTAACTATACCGTCCCTGTAACCTTTGTTTTTTCCTTTTAGTAAATTTCTACCGTTTTTTTAATATTATTTCCTAACTATAACATCCTTGTAACCTATGGTTTTGTTTAAGTGAATTGATAAGATTTTTTAAATTTGATTTCTTAACTGTAACCTGCAACCTTTTAGAGTGAGTGTGAGTGAGTGCATGAGTGTCTCAGTGGGTATGTGAGTGAGTGCGTGAGTGTCTCAATGGGTGTCTGAGTGGGTGCATCAGTGTATGAGTGCATCTGTGAGTGGGTGTGAGAGTGTTTGAGTAGGGTTTGCAAGTGCTTCCATGAGTGTGTGAATCAGTCTGTGAGTGAGTGTATGAGTGTCTGAGTAGATTTATAAGTGGGTGTGTGAGTCTCTGAGTGGATCTGTGAGTCAGTACCTGAATCTCTGAATAGGCCTGTGAGTGGGTGTGAAAGAGCATGAGTGGTTCTGTAAGTGGGTACATGAGTGTCGGAGTGGCTCTGTGAGTGGGTGCATGAGTGTCTGAATGGATCTGTGAATGGCTATGAGAGTGTCTGAGTGTTTTTGTGAGTGGGTGCATTAGTGCCTGAGTGGGTTTGTGAGTGGGTGTGAGTGCGTATAAGTACATCTGTGAGTGGGTGCATGAATGTCTGAGTGGGTCTATGAGTGGGTGTATCAGTGTCTGAGTGGGTCTCTAAGTGTCTGTGTGGGTGTGTCAGTAGCTATGTCAGTGAGTGGGCCACAACGGAACAGAACCTGCCTCTTTATCTAAGAAGAGTCCACAGTTTTGCACAAAATATCTATCCAAGTGGAGTACTTTCTACTGGTTAATTACTAAGTGCTACATCTGTGGGTAAATGTCTAATACGTATTCTACACTACAGCTGCGTAATGGAGTATGAGGAAATGTCACCAGTGACCTTGTGTGCATTTTGGCAATGTGATTGTTCCTCATGAGTCTTTATCCAGAAATTTGTGATAACATGAATCTTCATGAATCTCCACCAAACAAGGGTCCTTCCTCTTAACTATATGAAGTAAGTGCTTCTTTGTTTGGTGGATATTCCTTGGCATCAAGAATGTGTCACCAAAATCATCAAGAAACGTGCTGGGGGCCTTTTGGTAAGCTGCTCATCATCCTGGCAAAAGGCAGGAAGACCATTGCATACTACTAAGGTGGACGAGGCGGGGCTTGAGGTGATTTTGCACAATTGTATACGCACATTTGTATGCTCACAGTCATTTAAAGGGAGAACCATGGACTCTGCTCTCAGCAGGTACGGACAAGAAAGAGCCCACTCGTCACAGTCACTACACATTGCGCTCCAATAGATCAACGATGCATTCACCTCCATGAAGCATTTCAGATTGTCTTTCAATGTGGAATTGCAGAGAAAACGCACTTGCTTTGCTTTTGTCAAGCCCAAGAGGCCAGGATAATTTGACCTTTACAGAAGTGGAGGTTCAATTAGGACACCTGCTATGTTTATATATGTAAGTGTTTCCCATTGAAGTTTAATTGCTGTAAAAATTAAGCAGGTCCTCGTGTCAGCTACCCCTGCAACAGTTCTCCTGTGCAGCTTGCCTGCAGTCCGCTACAGTCTGCTGCCTGTCTGCGGCCAGGGCAGCTGACTTCAGAGAACAGGGTTCACGGTTCGATCCCCGGCTCCGGCGGCAGCTCAGCTCAGCACCGTGTGACTCTGGGCAATAGCTCACTTAATTTCCACTACGGCCCCCAGCGCCTTGAGACCCGTAAGGGTGAGTAGCTGCGCTATATAAAAACGGACTTACTTACTTACCTGCTTGTGCTCCCTCCGCTCATTTCTTGCTCTGTTTTGCCTTTTCTGCTCCTTTTCTGGCCTCTGCTTTCCATTTTCTGCTCCTTTTTCTGCCCTCTGTTTGGCCTCCTGCTCGTTTTTCTGCCCTCTGTTTTCCCTTCACTGCTCATTTTTCTGCCCTCTGTTTTGCCCTCTTCTGCTCTGTTTTGCCTTTTCTGCCCATTTTTCTGCCCTCTGTTTTGCCTAATCTACTTGTTTTTCTGCCCACTGTTTTGCCGTTTTCTGCTATTTTACTTCCCTCAGTTTTGCCTTTTCTGCTTGCTTTTCTGCCCTCCATTTTGCCTTTTCTGTTTGTTTTTTTGTCGTCTGTTTTTCCCTCTTCTGCATTGTCTTGCTTTTCTGCTCATTTTTCTGCCCTCTGTTTTGCCTTTCCTGCTCGTTTTTCTGCCCTCTGCTTTGCCTCTCCTGCTAATTTTTCTGCCCTATGTTTTGTTCTCTTCTGCTCTTTTTTACCTTTTGTGTTCAATTTTCTCTCCTCTGTTTAGCCTTTTCTGCAATGGTGAGGGGGGCCATGGCTTCCCTCTCCAGGCCAATTTTGGCCACATCTAACTGGGTGCCCGGCCCCACCCAGGGCACCCAGTGTGCTTTGATGGGGACCACGGGGGAGCCTTAATGTGTCCGCAGTCCCAGTCGGCTTCCTGCCTCCTGCAGAAAGCCAGCATTGCTCCTGCACACAGAGAGCTGCTAAATATGCAGCTCCCTGTGTGTGGGATCAATCTTTCATCTGTTTCCTTGCCCGCATGACAGCAGGCAAGGAAACAGATGAAAACTCCGCTCCCAGCAAGCGGGAGCAGTTTGACAGCTCCTGCTTGCTGGGAGTGAGTTAGTGTTTGCTCTCACCTGGCGAGAGCTGCCACAGCTCCCGCCAATGAAAGCAAACTGCTATCTCCTGAGGATAGACACCTCGGGAGATAGCAGGAGCCAGCCCTGGGGGGTGGCAGTCCCCAGGGCCATTAATGGTTACAGGAGAGGGCCAGGTGTCCCCCCCTTCTTTAGTATGCATGGGCCGGCCCTGGGTAGGTGGTGGTCCCTGGGGCTGTATATTGCTGGGGAGGGGGGTGGTGCATGCCTCCCCTCTCAGTTTTAAATTTGCATTTGGCCCTGGGGCGGTAGTGGACCCTAGGGCCAGGGGGTCTCTGCAGCCCCCCACATAATTTATTTTTCCCCGGGGAGGTGGTGGGCCCGGGGCATATTAAAACCCCAGAAGAGGGCCACATGGCACCACTCCCCTATTATTTAAAAGCCCACGGGAGGTGTTGGTTCCCAGGGCTCAATTAACCCAATGAAGGGGGCCGTCAGCGCGGCCCCCCTCCCATATTTAAATAAAGCTCCTGGGAGGTGGTGGTCCCTGGGGCTAAAATAGCCCAAGGAGGGGATGCCCATGCACCCCCTCCTTCTTTTTTTTAGAAAACATCCTCATGCCCCCGGGACCTGGCCCACTCAGGTGCTAAAGTGAAAACAAACATGGGAGACCGCACCTGTTTTTAAAAAGAATTTTGTGGTGAATTCATAAATCTGTCACGATTTTCTCAACAACATTTAAAAAGAAAAAAAACTTTATGGCCCTGACAGGGTCCCTGGGAGACCCCAGCACCAGGCCTAGTGGGTTCAAGGTATTCCTACTCTGCCCCCTTCTCTTTTTAGTTAGGATTTTGTTTGGGACTCAGCTGGTGGAAGTGTTGGCAGCCAATCAGATCTCTGCATGATATCAGGGGGATTCACATCCCTAGGTATACAAATTTGGTTTTCTTTTAATAACTCTAAAACAACTGAACTGATTTACACCAAATCACAAAAAGGTCGCTTTCTGGACCAACATCTAGCTTTCTGCTAAATTTAGTGTAATTCTGTTGAGCGGTTCGGGCTGTAGTCTTGTCTAAAATTCCTATGGGAATTATCGTGGGAAACGCACATTTTTTTACCCCCCTTTTTCTTGGCCCGTGGTTGACGGATCACCCTGAAACTTTCCATGCACGAAAAGACCTAAGTTGACACTTCTTTGTAAAATTTAATGAAGATTCGTCATAGGGCGCCAAAAATATAGGCAAGGAAAAAATGCTTTTGCTATGGAAACTAGGTCTTAACTGGCGATATAATATATATATTATTTGCATTTTTTTATATTTTTTCGAATCAGAAGTTTTTTTAGATGTTTGCATGAAACCCCAAGCTGGTTCTAAAGTTCTATTGGACCAAGGTTTTTTAAAAGGGAGACATGCACACCTTCCATTCACGCACACACATTTGTTCCTAATTATTAAGTAGTTCCTGTGTTTAGTGGAACAGAAGCTCCCTTGAAGTCAAATGGGATAAATTCCAAGAAGAGAGGATACATTTTTAAGGCTAAGCAGCCTATACACACTTCCTTAAGCTACCGCTGCTACAGTATCACTGATCAAAATATGAAATGTAAGTCCTGCGCTTATGCATCCAACTTTATAACACAAAGTACATACGTAAACTGACACACACACACACAGACTCTCTCTCTCATACACACAATTAGGCACATCCTTGTTTAATCAGCAAGCCCTAGGTCCACACTTTTCTATGACAGCTCAGTTGGCCCGTGCCATTGTTGTTCGGTAGGATGCTGATATCTTTGTTCTAGTACCACACAATTCCTTCATTCCTTTGCAGATTATTTGTTATCTTTGTAGAGTAAGTAGTCAGAGTACATCCTTATTTGAACAATTGAAAAGCAGGGCACAAACATGGCAGAATAAAAGGTGAATGCTGGTTAAATAGAGTAAGGGTTATGAAGAAGTTGCTGACAGAAACAAAAAAAAATAATACGATTTGGGTCCAGGGAATCCATAAATACATAATTTGTTTATGTTTTGTTTCCTCCTGTTTATTCCTTTTATTTCCTGCTATTGACTTTAGGGCACAATGAATACTGTAATTGGAATTGTTTGCACTGGCGGATGCTGATCTTTGAAAGTAGTGGGGTGTAATACGTGCCAGGAGTTTACCCCATTTATTTCACAATTTAAGAATTACCTTCATTGTGTCAATGCTTGCATTTTGTTATGAGTTCATCCTTATGTCAAGAATTACATACACTAGTCCATTAGCAGAATTTTACCATTGAAACTGCCCATGTGCCATGGTTGTCCCATATGTCAAAAATTACCTCCAGTATTTCAGAGCCAGCATTTTATTATGGTTTACTTGCTTCCCCCAACCCAGCCCCTTAGCCCCAATATGACATGGCTCCCCTCTCTGAGGCAAAAATGTATTTATAGTATGGCATCATCAACATTTTTCCATAGTTGTGTCCATATGTCAAGTATTATTTCCAGTATTTAAGTGTCTGTATTTTGTCTTGGGTGCACCCGTTATGCCAAAATTACTTCCAATGTCCCAGCACAAGAAGTTTGCTACGGGTGCTCCCATGCCGAGAATTTCTCCAGTATACAAGAGCTAGCATTTTTCCACAGAGGCCCCTATGCCAAGAATCACTCCCAGTAAGTAAGGGCCTGCATTTTGCCATGGGTGCCCTTCCTTATATCTCCAATATGCCAGTGGCAGCCTACTACCTTGGGTTCCGCCATAAGCCCAGAATTATATTGAGTATGCCATGGGTAGCAGCAGATTCACAATCATGGAATACGCAAACAAACACACTCTTACTCACTCACACTCTCTTGCTCTTACTTATACTCACTCTTTTCCCTCTCACTGACTCTAACTCACACTCTCTTAATTACTCATTCTCACTTATACTCACTCCCACTCACTCTTACTCACACACAAGCATACTCTGGTTCTCCTTCTCACTTACACACTTACAAACATTCACCCTTTTACACTCACTGACTCTGGGCCCTGGTGCACAACCGATAGCCATACCCATGACTCACTTCCACTCCATCTTACAACTTCCAATCACCCACTCCTTCTAACACACTCAAACTCCATCACTCACTCACTCACATCCTTTTCCCTTATTCATGCAGACGCTCAAACTCAGATTCTCACTCACTTTAACTCTCATTGACACTCGCAAACACACTCACACACACTCACACACACTTGCTCACTTACTTAGCTTCCTTTGCTGGCAACTTGGAGGCTACGTGGCAGCAGCAGAGCAGGAATCTGGTGCTGGACATTGGAAACAGCAAGGCATGATTCCCAACGAGGAGCCAGACAAAGAGGCAAGATCAGGTTTGCAAAGGGGACGACCCAGCCCAATCCCTGTCCCAGCTTCTAAAAAAGACTGTAAACACAGCCCTATAAGAAGCTGGTACAGTGCTGGGCATCCTACCCCTTCAGCTTTGTTTAACTTCTCATTGGCCTCAGCGCCCCAACAACCGTATTTTAGCAGCTATACAGTGCTGCCTGAGGCATGGACATTATGTCTGCTTTATTAAATGGATTGCCAAGGCTGCCCGGGGGGCCACGTGGGGGACCTTCCAACAGGGTGGCCGCCTTAGTGCCACAGGAAGGCACAGAAGTCTGCAGACTAGGTTCCCTGGGCTGGGGACCAGGGGGTCGGCTGGCCGCGTCACTTCCGGCCGTGGGAGGGGGACAGGAGTACAAAAGCCTTCCCCCGCCCACTGGAGGGTCTCTTGACCGCTGCCCGTCCCGATGTTTCCCGCCCTACCGCTTACCCTGCAAACGGCCAAAGGGTGGTACGGGGAGGGGAAGAATCTAACTTATTGTTTTGTGTTGCAGGAGGAGTTACAGGGCGATCCAGAGTCTGCAAGGTACAGAAGGGTACTATATTGCAGCAGCACAACAGGGTGCTAAGCCAAGGATACCCAGGGATGTCTTAGCGTGTCCCCTGGAAGAACTATGGCGCCCCGTTTGCCTACAGGCGGTTGTGGGTCTGAGCAACCGGGGGCTGCCTGGAACGCTCCGCCCACCTGTGGGGGGGCATGAGTAAGGGAGTGGACTGGCAGTCCACTGAGGGGAGAGGTGGCCTCTCCCAATAATTGGTAACCACCGGTTGGCGACGGCTACAGTGCAATTTGGCTCATCAGGCGGGCAGGTGGCATAGGGGCTGGCCTGCCCTGGGATCGCCCGTAAGATAACCCACCATGTTGGCATATTGGTTATGCAAATAAACCTGCAGCAAAATTTCTCCACTAAAAAAGGTGTTGTGTGGTTTATTTATGTATGTCACTGTATGAGAACTGAGTGTTGCCGTTATTGGCACTATGTGGATGTTCGAGGGGATCGTATCTGAACTACCCCCTCAGACATGCACAATACAGACATCCACATACAGAGTGCCATGCTTTTTAAACATAACTCTGCAGCTGCGACGGACCTCAGTGCCCTTCGTCCTCCTGTCATTAGGAGCCTGAAGACGAGGCAAAGAGGTTCATCGATGAACAACAGTATTTATGAGAAAGCAACGTGTTTTCATGAACACTGTACAGTTGAATAATTTGCAGTACTTGCAAGGGGCACTAAGTGGCACCTCACAGGAGATAGGACTGTGCCCTGAAGCCCCTGATAAGGAGCCACTTCTGGTTGTTTCGATTAGTACTTTTACCATTTTATTTTTATTTTCCAAGGTTGTGGAACTTTCCTCCTCTTTTCAAACAGTTCTTGTATGCATTGCCGAACCTATTGCTATTAGAGAGTGGAAGGCAACATAGATACAGTCCTGGAAGTGTTCACATAAGCAATGCTACTACTCACACCTTCAATAATGGGCTGCTGTCAATGTGCAGATTGTGGTGGCCTCTTACTTTGTTTTCTAATCTCGGCATAACAGCCTAAAGCCAGGCCTTCATAGTAACAACAGGAACTACATCCAGCTGACACGAATGTCTTTTATCCGACAATCTCCTGCCTATCCTGACATGGAAGTGATCCCCAAGGGGAGGGCATGCCTCTCAATTTGAAGACCACTGTTCTAGAGGCCGTTTACCTTCTTTAACTCTAACCGGTTATGAGTTAGCTTGTCCAATTCCATATGCACCATTGCAAAATCTACGTCCACATGAATGGCATTTCAATTTGTTTGAAATTATGTGTCTTGATACCCATCAAACCCAGCTTGCTCTTCTATCTCAGTGGTTGGCCAGGGTAGCATACCTGTCATCTGGCTCAAGTTCACCACATCCACAGATGATGGGGTAAGGTTGTGTTGGCTTTGCTATTCCGCGGCATTATCAACAGCGTACATTCCAAAGTGTCCCTTCCAAAGATCCCCACAGTGTCCCATAGAGGAACAGGAAGTGTGAATTTAACTTCTACCTCCATAGAACATGCAAATGCAACAATAGCCATATTTGTACACCAGTGCCTATTTTACAAAAATGTGCCAGGCACACAGTAGATACAAGCACTATGTTTTATAGGTTGATTGAAACCCCATACAGAATGCACTGTGTACTATCATGCAGTATCGTCTGAAATTCATTCACTGAACATGTCAAGTAATCGGAGACCTCTTTCCCACCTGATCTTATGAAGCACATAACGATACCTTTCTGAACCCTAGGGCTTTGGGTAGTCTTAGTGAACACTGGTACACGGTGATTAGTGCTTCTCAGCAGGTAATCATCATTAAGTTATGTTATCAGAGCATAAGGGGTCACATGTGTGCAGTTCACTGTGATGTAACTGCACAAAAGTGCCTTTATTGACATCTGTAGTGTGCCTCCTTCTCCACGGACATTTGACCATCTACAATTGTCATTGGGTACTTTCATCATTATACACATGCCTGATTATTGAATATGTCTGTTTTTAAAATTGAGTTAATGTGGCATATACCTGTATTCTCAAATCTCAATTTGGTGATGTTACCATGTTATCTTTGTCTGTCACTGGTCCCTTCGCAAGGCAACATATTCATGTCAATCTGCATCATTATCATCACACGTGAATCCACCCAGAGTGTAGGGGGCATGGTAGATCATGGGTATCCAAGGCATAATGGCCATAATACTACCTCAATTCAACTTAATTATTCGCTTGTTGACCAGTTCCCATGAACCATGGATAACCGCACAATCCACAAGGGACTTTCTTGCTAGCTTATGTTAAAGTAGCCTATGTTTATCCCTATAGGGCAAACCACTTTTCACAATTAGTGACCCTATTGTACTCCTCCTCGCTGCCATTTTAGTTGCCTTTCCATGCTGCTGTGCATGTGTTTTGCATTGCCATGGTGCCTTATTGTTTCAGATGATATCACTAAACTGGGTTTGCCTATAGTTGGTGGGCTTTGAAGGCTGGAAACACACCCTCAAGACACAGCACTGTAAGTGGATTTTGCAGTTGGGCTGCTTGCCACTTAATTTACCTTGTACTCACCTTACTATAAATTCAGATTTTGAGGTCACACGGGTACGTATTCAAAATATGTGACTTGCACCTATTTATACCTTGATTTGTGCACTCCGGGAGCTAACGTTTGGCTTCCCAACTGCTTGTCAGACTTATTAAAGAACTGGGATTATTTGACATCTTCACTCCAACAGCCTTAACCTGCTCAGAAGAGAAGTTAGGAGCCATTCCCACATATGTCTCCTATGTCACCCACAAATCTGCATTTTCAAGGACAAGGATGGAAAGAAACCCTTGGTGTGTGGCTCGTTTACGGCGATCCTACAACATACACTGTCACACACTTCCATTCACCACATGTGTGGATGAATTGCATGATACATTCATGCTTTTTAGCATACCGGAGGTTCCACATATAGACGTTCTACATTATTAAGACATTTTTCATGGGCTTCAATCACAAATGAAATTTGAAACTTTACTCTGCATTACAGCTGGACTTGGCTACACACTGAGTAGTGAAAACCTGATGGGTTTCCTAACTGACCAAAAACCATGAGAATTACCTATTCACTGTTTTTTACTATTTCTCATAGATGGTTATTGTTGATATTCTGAAAACATGTCTAGATATTTCTATTAATGGCATAACTCCTATATTTATTGGGTATTGCACATTAGAAGAAGAGGTGCATTGGGAAAGTGACCGGAGATAAAATATATTGGGATGCAAAGAACACAGAGCAGTGATCAGGTCCTTAGCTAAGTTGTGTCTTCATGTCTACACTGACATCAGGCACATATAACATCACAAAATCAATGTTACTGGGCTGGAGTGTATTGGAAGGACGCCTGATATTTTAGAGAGTGCGTTAAGGAGTGACAATCGTCTTTTATGCTTTGTGTTTGAAGGCTGTTGTAGCACATAATTTATTTATTTATTCATTTTTTATAGCACCACTTTAACCTAGGGTGTCAGCATGCTTTGCAGTGTAACATTAAGTAAAAAAAGGTCTTGAACTATGCTGAAAAATTGGGAGAAGAGAAAATTACTAATAACAGATTTGTGGAGAGCCATCATAACTTGGGATGAGGGTGGGCAATTTGTGAAGAGGAGGGGAGGGTGGTCAGGGCTAGAAGAAGAAGGGAAGGAGGGAAACAACAAGGTGGACAGAAGGGACAGGGTTTTGTTGTAGGGGTAAAGGGAGAGCGAAGGGGGAATGGGGCTGGTTATAAAGGGTAGAACAGGAGACTGGGTGGGGCAGAGAGAAGAGGTGAGGGGAATGAAATGGAAGGTCAAAAAAGATTTGGAGAGAGCCGTTTTAGGTAGAACCTCCAGGAGAGAAAAGCTGGGGCAGGGGATTAGCAGGAAAGGGAGGCTGAGAGAAAGTCAAAAAAGTTGGGCAGCAGGAGATGGAGTAAGTTAGGAGAGAGTGAGAGGGCCAAGATCTGAGACAAAGAGTACAAGAGAGAGGTAAAAAAGGGAGGAGAAGAGCAAGTGGGGCAGGAAAGAGTTATTGTATGTTTAGTAGCTTTGCAGATATCAAAGTTCATGTCAAAGGATGAATTTGTTGAATGCGTTAATTCAGATAATAGTTAAAAAAAGAAGGTTTTTAGCATGTTGCAGAAACATAGCAGGATATCCTGACAGTGCTCTTCAGCAGCGAAGGCGTTTTGGGTGGTGGGAGCTGCTCCAGAAAATGATTGTGCCTTGGCTAATTGGGTTTTCATATTGTTCAACAAAAATCTTATGATGTGTCCAATGAGGGCTGCATTCACATAATCAATCTGGGGGATTAGTGTTGTGGCAGATCATTTGTTATCCATACACACCCCAGGATGTGCATTAACTGTAGCAAGTAAGTGTGTTATGTGGCACACTAGCATGCTTACGAGGGTGTCTAAAAAGCGACATAGCTGGCCAAGGATGAGAAGCGGTTTCTAATCATTGGCGCACAACCGCAGATACTACAGCCCATAATCAGATACCACGGCCCGCTTTGCCCCACCATGGCAGGAGGTCATCAATGTGGCAGAGTGACTATTTTTACTTACCTGCATTATTGCTCATCACAGAAATAATTTAGATTGAATAGTTACTTATTTTTTTATAATATTTGTGGTTCTCCTAAGTGATCAGGTCTTTTGAAATACGCAGTTATGTTTCAATGTGAGGCATTTCCAAAACGCAGGCAGTTATTAGTATGGTCTATATATGTTTCATCTACTCTCTCACCTTTCCCACATCATGAGATCAAGTAAATCTGAGACTGAGCGCTGGTTTAAAGTTTGATTGTAATAAATCAGAATTCTAGAAGAAATACAAAATCTGCAAGAATACCATTCAGTTGAAGTCCCTGCAACCTAAGGTTACGTTTTATGCATTATGTTATGGTCTATTATGGAGGAAATTTCCTAATGGTTGCTTCTTTGGATTTAACAATTCTGCCAGAAATCTAAGCATTTTCATTTGCCAAAAACTGTAACATAGCAATTTGGACCTAAACTGGGTAGGTGTAAATTATGCTAGAAAGGAATGTGAGTAGGTGTGTGTCGCATGTTTTGTGAATCATCATTGCAGCTGGCTCATTAAGGGGCATATGCATCAATGTAATGTTTTGCGATTCCAAAATTGTGAATTTTACCGGCTCACAATTTCGAGTCGCAAATAAAAATGCATAAAAAAAAAATCGCAATTTGTTTGCGAATTGGTATAATTCACAACTGCTATTTGCGATCATGAAATACCGAATTGCAATTATATCGAATACGCTATTTGCGAATCGCAAACAGCGATTTCGAGAATCCGATGCAGCATGATGATGTCACAATCAGGAAGTGACCCACCCATGCTGGTACCTGTGTGCTGAGAGTGAGGAGGAGGAGTCAGACTGCAGGAGAACAGCATTAGGAAGCCATTTGGGACATCTGAACCGGTGCAGTTACCAGCCTGGCATCAGAAACACCACAGAAGGAGTGCAAAAGAAAGCTGAAATTCAGTGAAAAGGAGTTGGAAATACTCATTGAGGAAGTTGTGAAGAACCATGAAAAACATTTTGGCAAACAGTCACTGCAGGTGCCAGAGTCAGAAACACGAAAAATATGGCTGGGTATCCAATCAAAAATCAGCACAGTGGGAGGTAACACAGCGCTCCATACCTGATTTGCGTAAACGGTGGTATGACCTGTGGAGCCGGGCCAAGGAAAGGGTTGCTGCAAGGCTTGTTGAAGCCAAAAAAACTGGAGGAGGACCATCCACACAAACAGCGCCCACAGACATAGAGGACCTTGTGGAGTCTACCCTACAGCCGGAGGCTGTTGTTGGAGTGATGTCAATTGATTCCTCAGCACCGCCCAGTACCTCGCAAGGTAAGATGCATGCAAATTACCATACAATGTTAGAATCACTAAACGTACTCCGTAAGTCAGATCCAGATTAGTGTAGAAAATAGTATTCCAGATCATGTTTTACTTGTAACACACAAATGCATTATGGGAATAGCAGTCAGCAAATCCAAATGGGAAGGTAAGTGGGTAGCAAACCAGCATTGTTGCAATCAATTGTGACAAGCAAGTTAATCTCCACCCTCAGTGTGTTTCGAAATAACTTTATTTAACAATACAATGATCAAAATTGAAAACATGTCCAAATATGCAAACTAAAAATGCACTGTTTAACATCACAGATGCACCTGAGCAGGAGACAGATGACAGTAAAGGCCATGCACCCCCGGAGAGTGAGTCACAGTCAGGAGAAGACATTGCAGTGTCACCATCACCCACAACACCTGCACCCACAAGACGCAGGATCACAGTGGCACCATTGCCTGCACTAGAAACAGAGGATGAGGGTCAACCTGACCCTCCAACAGCACAGCCTGTGCAGACACCCACATCAAGACCACGTATCCTGCTGCAACATAGGAATATTCGCATCAGGAGATGCAGGGCAGCTGCACAGATGTGAGCTGACGAAGGTGACAGTTCAACGTCCTTTGCTGGACTGGAGAACGCAATGTTGAGGGTACAGCGCCTGCAATGTAAACACATGCGTTCAATGCAGGCACACCTTTCATCTCTTGCAAGCAACATGGGAGAGATGAGTGACAGCATTAAAAATCTCACAACAGCTGTGCAGGAGGGTCGCAGGGAAACCAATCAACATTTTGGTGAGATGACACTAGCACTCAGGGACTTATGCCAGGTGATGAAAGAAGACCAGGTGTCCCATTGCAAAAGACACCATCAATTTCTTGGACGCTTAGATGGGTACACTAGGGCCATCAACCGGCTAAGCACATCAACTGCACAACCATCCCGACGTGCTGTAGGCATGCAGTTGAAAATGACACATTGCTGCGGTGATGTGGCCAGGGGACTGATACAGGTCACCAATGCAGTGGAGCAAATGCAAACTAATTCTGTTGCTGCCAGCAGTGTCATGGGTGGAGGGGATAGTGAGGATGCCTCCAGCCGCAGTAGCAGCATGGCACCAGTGACGGAATGCAGGAGGCGCAGCACACGGAATACTCCAGCATCAGAGTGCTCATACAGGGATGCGTCAGAGCCCCCAGAACGGGCAATGGGAGTGCGTGGCCACCGAAAATAGTGTGGAGATGTGCACAGGAATAGCTTTTGGTGATGTAACCATAACTATATTTGTCTGGACTGATGTAGAAGTACCATGGCAAAGTTTTGCTGTTGCGTTTACATTTACACATTGGACTTTTTCTGCATGGCATGTGTGCATTAACACAAACAGAAGTCTTTTTCTTTAAATAAATCCAAATGGCAAAGAAACAATGTAGTGTCTGGTTTATCATTACACACCTTAGAAATAATTCTGCGTTATTTTTGCACGTCGCTGTCTTCCTTCTGTTGCACTCGATGCTCTTGCTGCTTGTTGTGGTTGTGATGTCTCCTCGTCTTCGTCGGGTTCACTATCCGATAGTTCCAGGGGCACGCCTCTAGCAGTTGCTATGTTATGCAACATGGCACAAGTGGAAACAATGTTACAGGAAGTGTCTGGCCTGTACTGCAATGCACCACCGGTTTTATGTAGGTAGCGGAAGCGACTTTTTAGTAGGCCAAAGGTCGTCTCAATTACATTGCGCGTTGACCTGTGAGCTGCATTGAATTACAGTTCACTTGGTGTACTTGGATTCATGTATGGTGTCAGGATGAATGAGCGCACAGCATATGCGCTGTCACCTATGGGGTAAAAGGCAATAGATTAGTCACTGCTATGTCTCACAATGACCAGAGAATCAGCATAAGAGAGTGACATATGTTTACCAAGCAGGTATCCTTCGCCAAATTCACCCCCAAGGAGACGTGTATGTATGCCACTGTGTCTGAAGATGTAGGAATCATGCGTACTCCCTGGGAATCTTGCCACTATGTCTGTGATGATGTGCTTTGCATTGCATATAACTTGTATATTCAGTGAATGATATGACTTCCTATTCCTGTAAATGTACTCATTCACTGAGGGGGGACATATAGCTACATGCGTCCCATCAATGCAACCAATTACATGGGGGATGTAGGCTATCTGGTAAAAGTCCAATTTGGTTGCTTGCGGTTCCTGTGGGGTAGATGGAAATCTTATGTGGTGGTGCAGCCTCAGCAACATAGCGTCCAGGAATGAGTTAAAGAAAGGCGATAGTGCACTTTGGGAAACCCCTCCTGCTGCAGCTATTACCCCCTGGAAGCTACCTGAGGCTAGGAGGTGCAGTGAACATAGGACCTGCACATGGGTGGGGATGGCATGTGTTCTGCGAGTCTGCCACTGCAGCAGTGGATCTAACTCAGCTATCAGATCATAGATCATGGAAGAATTCAACCTATATTTCTCATAAATCTCTTCCTCTGTCTGCCCCAACAATGTAATGCGCAATCTAAAAATGCGTTCCTGTGTCCTCCTTCTCTGTGCTGCTGCTTGTATCCTCATCCTACTCACCATGACGTACAGCGCGGCCATTGTGAAACATTCTCAGGCATTCTGGGCCTGTTTAAATAGTGTTCAGTTGGTTAACCCCTGATGTGAATTGGTGCCAATTTCCCTGTGCTAAATTGCGAATTCTAACATGATCGCAAATTGCGAATGTTTGATGCATTGGTTTGCGAATCCCTATTTGCGAATTCGCAAATAGGAAATCGCTATATCATGGTCGCAAAATTGAGAATCGCAAAAATAGCGAATTCACATCGAATTTTGTGATTTGCCATGATGCATTGCATAGTGCTATTTTGCGATCACAAACAGCTGTTTTTTGCGATTCGCACTGTTTACGATCGCAAAATAGCTTGATGCATATGCCCCTTACTCTTTTGAGGGGGTGTACTTTGGTTTCCACTGCCTTCCCTTGGCCGTTTCCTTGACATTTACTTGCCACCCCCATTTTACATTACTTACTTTCCATGAACCTCATCCCTTACCCATGAAAATGCCATTCTTTGATGCCAGTTTGTACATCAGAACTGTGTATCTCCTGGAACTTAATGATTTCACTTTACAAATGTATACTCATTGTTTTCCCTTTGTGAATGACTAAAACTTCTGCATTGTGTAAGTTACACACGCCCGTATGATATACAGGGTCGGACTGGGAGAGAAAATAGACCCAGGCACCAAAATAAAAGTGACTCTAATTAGTGAAATAGGTAGTTAAAAAAGTGGCCCGTTTTTAAAAATCGGGGCAGTTTTGAACTTGTAAAGAAATGCAGTATGAGTGTTTTACAAAGGTTTGGAAATCTGCTTCAATTTGAGCTTGCTGCAGGCAATGTTTGTTTTAATAACAGAGAAATCAACAGTAAAAATCGGCCCAGAAGATCATAAAACAGGCCCACAAACAGCCAAAAAACGGCCCAGAAACTGATATTTCAGCCCAGCCCATCGATTAATGCATGTTTAACCTATAAGCCAGTCCGACCCTGATGAAACATTTCTACTCCTGTACTTTTTAGACCTGTGTGTATCAAGCCTCTTTTCTCTAGTATATTCTACGGAGGAGTTCTGGGAGCAATATATTTTTCAATCACATGAAGACGAGGCCCTTGTGATGCTTGTGTGTTCAGCACAATAAGCTATGCCTCAGAACCTGACGGCTCATCTTGTACACGCATTGTCAGTGTTTGATACACAGGATTTGTGTATTTCTTTGTTGCTAGCCCCACAATAAAAATAAAAACAAGCATTTGCAATGCAATAGGTCTCGCATTTACGCAAGTTTAAGCTATTGGCATTGTAAATGACACTGCCTTTTATTTATGTTTTAAAAATAAAAACCCATCTCTGTTGTGTTTTGAAAAGAACACTGGTTATTTTGTGTCTCAGGACCATATTTACAAAACATTTTGTACACCTAACATTAACGAGCAATAAATTGCACTTGCAACTGTGTAATATCTACAGACATGCTAGATTTACCACAGGTATTCCTTTAGGCTGAGAGTGAAAAAATAAGTGTCTGGAAGTTTGATGCAAAATGCATGGAATAAACTGTGAATTTGTGGGATCACTCAGACAATTTTCATGGCCACAGCCATTCAGAATATAACTGTGCACATGCTGGCACATTACTCATGAATGATCGAAAAAGTATAATTTCTAAGAGGAAGTCACACAAATTTTGTGGACGGTGGCAAAGGCATGAAGGCATATGCTGTGCCCATAACCGGCTACAGACATCACAAGATGTAGCACTTTATTGTAATGTAGAAATCGCAACATCTTTCTGGAGTGAATACTTTTAATACAGGTGAGTATACAAGGAAAACATTCCGGAAGTCAACTTTAAGAAAGAAGATACAAGTGTAAAGTTGACAAACCCCATACATTATCATGGAGGTTTGCTGCTTATGATATGCTCATTTCCTGGACTCGAACTAGAATAAATCTACTCCTTTAAATGAAAGGAGTTGGGCCCCCATTTACAGGGATTAGGCGTAGGGCAGCGCAGCAAGTCACCTTGCTGTTCTGCCCTACACCAAAGTGAAAAGGCAGGAATACACCGTATTTATGCAATACGGTGCATTCCTGCCCTTTCCCCAGCTCTGAGCCCGTTTTGGCAGCCTAGTTCCAACGCAGGCACAATGGTGCAAGGGTGCCTGTGTTGTCAGCAGGACTTTTTTTTGTGCCGGAAAAACAATCCATATCTGCACAAAAACAATCCATATCTATGAGGCCTTTCAAAGCCAGGCTTTCCGTGGCCTCATAGCTATGATTTTGTAATTTGCACTATCAGAGCGTCACAAAAAGTGACATTCCGGGGCACAAGGGGCTTGTAAATAAGCCCCTTAGTGCATTTCGAGGAAATGAAAAGGTGTTCAACAATCTCATGTTTCATGGAGAAATATAGTGAAACATAAAAAAAGAAAGAAAGTAAAAGATTCAACCTGTGCATTTTCTGCTGATCGTTTGCTGATCGCAAAGCTCAAAGTTAATGTTATCCACACTAATTCATTATTTTTGTAGATTTGCCTTTGTAGCCAGCAAGAGGAATTTTATTAATTCTCTTGAATACTATGAATATACAAAACACTTAACTTGGACTTATAAAACTACACTTTTTAACAAATCGATCTGTCACCATTACGTTTAACTTTTAGATACTAATGTATTTATTTTGTCTTTTAACTTATATTCAGTGCCAATTTCCTAGCCTTATTTGTGCCCTTTAAAAACATGCAATAAAATAAAATAATTAGACTTAATTACCAGATGCATGATGCAGGGACATAACAAATGGATATCCCATCAGTTAGGTGTTTGAGGATATTTTGGTTTGTCACACCAGCCACATCACACGTCTGCCAGCAACCTTTAAGAATTTGCTGCTTTGTGTATAAATCAGCCTCATACTCTCTGCTTGTCTAAGGCTAAGTCAACTAAGTGATTTCTGTGTGAAAAAACTATGATGTCATCAATAATGTCATTTGAAACATTATCAGTGATGGCATCAATGATGCCATTGAAAATGTCATGAGTAATACATGTGGTCTAAGCAGTGCATGGCTGGGACACAAGTTATAGTTAACTCAGTAAACTCTGCTAAATTTCAGTGGTTTTTTTTTGTTTAAAATTGTATTTTTCAGTTGATATTTTCACCTAACTATAACATCATTATAACCTTTGTTTTTTTTCAGTGAATTTCTAAGGGTTTTTTATTTAACGTAAAGTAAGATGTTATCCCATTGTCTAAGTATAAATCACTTTAACCTTTTGTGTTTCAGTGAGTTTCTAGTTTTTTATTAAAACGCAAATTATGATCTTCCCACCATACCTAACTAACATCACTGGCCTGTAGCGAATTTGCCTTGCGCTCAGCCCCACAGGCAACGCCCATACGCTGCCATCCAATGAGAGCACTCATCACAATCTAAAGGTGTACAATTTTAAATAAGGCAGGTTTACTGGCCTTGTCAAGGGGTCACCACATGAATATATAAAAGACATGCCTATTGCTCTTGTCAAGGAGTGAACATATCAATATACATGACAAGTCTATTGGCTTTGTCAAGGGGTCTCCATGTAAGTATATTAAGGTAAGTATATTGGCTTTTTCAAGCGGTCACCACCTTATTAAAACATCAAACATCTTGTAACTAATCATTAAAAACTATAGCATACAAAACCATATTCAAAGGTATTCATTATTAATACCAAACACATTTGTCAATACACCTTTAAATGAAGCATGTATATTAAAGCAACATTAAACATGTGTCAGAGTCTTTCTTTTATATTCTTCAGGCACCATAATGCAGCTATTAGACCAACCACAAGAAGTCCCTCATTCCTCAGCTGACGAGCAAAAGCTCCAGGACTAGCAATGCTTAGAAAAACCATACACTTTTCCTAGGATCACGTTTTAAACTCTGCAGGAAACACAGGGTTGCTTTTAAAAATGGTTTCTAGGGAGCTGCAGCCCCCCTCAACAATTTTGTAAAATGTTGATGGTGCCCCTGTCCAGATTGGGGCATCACAAAGCATAAAAAGTATGCAAATATGGCCCTTGCTGGGAGCTGTGACTATTTTATGGGTGGATAAGCTGCTCTTCTATCTTTCTCTGTAGCCTTGCCATGTCTGTGTTATACTTATCTATCTATTTATTAATTTATTTTATTAGGTGGATGCCCCGGTCCCACGCGGTACGCTCACACCCTCAAGATATCATTGGGGGCTTTTGGGGGGGGAAGCCCAAAACCCACAGCTCAGCTTGCTCCCCAGCCAGTCAGCCGCTATCCTGGGGTGCTGGTGTGGGAGTCAACCATAGTTTTTTGTTTTAGAATGTTTTTTGTGGGTGTCCTAGTCCCACCCAGGGTTCCCACAACTCAGGTTCTTGTTGGAGGCCATGAGGGGAAGCCCAAGGCTCTCATGACCTCCATGGCTCCCCAACCAGCATTCGTCCCACTATCTGCTCCTACATGAGTGGGAAGAATTCAATGTTCCCTGACTTACATTGTGCGGGCTGGGAAAACACCTCATTGTCAGGCCCACGGGGATGGGATTCGAAGGGGCAACAATTGGCTCAGGGAAAGGGGCTACCACATGCCCCCTTCCCTGTATATATATATATATATATATATTATCTACTGGCGGTCGCCAGTAGATAGTTATAGTTACAACCTATTATCCATAGGAAATCCGTGACATTCTATTTGAAATAACTCTCTTGCCGGTTGACGTATCTTCGCAAAATTTTCAAACTTTGTGGGGCGCTCCGGTCCGCTCCTACCCTGAAAGTCTCGGGGGATTCGTCAAGCGGGGGCCGAGAAAAAGGGGGGTCCCAAAACACGTTTTCCCCATGCAATTTTCCATAGGAAACTTTAGACACGGCTACAGCCCGAACTGCTGAACGGAATTACACCAAATTTGGCAAAGAGGTAGTTCTTGGTTCAGAAAGAACCCTTTTGTTAAATGGTGTAAATCCGTTCAGTAGTTGCTGAGAAAATCAAAAGTAAAAAGATAGATATATCTGGGCGGAGCCTAACCACACATGTCATCGTGAGATCTGATTGGCTGTCAGCACTTCATCCTGGAATTGCTGGCAGCCATCTTGGGACCAATATAAATGATAGTACTCCATTGAAATGCATTGTAGTGAATCAAAGATTTTGAGGGTTACCAAAAGGAGAACTATAAAGGGTGATAACAGACTCTAGTTACATTAGAATTCATTTGTTGATGGTACCATACTAATTTCAGGAATTGTGGTGTGTTCTAAGGTGATTTTACCCTGTGAAAAACCTTCTGCTGGGATATCATGAATCATGTTTGAGAGAAAACTATTTTCACATGCTTGTCCCATAGAGTTTTGGAAGGTGCTCCAGAAGGTAAAATGAGAGCATATTTTCTGTAAATTCACATTATCTTTCTCAGTCATGTGAGAATGAAGTCTGACATTCTCAGTAAAACATGTACATCCAACAAGGGCAGAGACTGTCAGTTGATTCCTTTGTGTTCTACTGCAGCTTCCCAGAGTGTTCTAAAGAACAACTAGAGTGCTAACAGCCTTACTTATGACAAAAGTATGGCACACCTGAAGCCATCTTGATTGGAATAAACTGGTAACACTTAAAACATTTAATTTAAAAAGGAACAAAATGATGGGGTTCATTTTGTCATAGAAATTATGGTTAGTGCTGTAGAAAGAAAAATTAGGATTTCAAGTGTGATCTCAAATATCTTCCTGTTATATTTCAACAGGAGCAGCCTGCCAGTTGATGCCTTTGTGTTCTACTGCAGCTTCCCAGAGTGTTCTAAAGAACAACTAGAGTGCTAACAGCCTTACTTATGACAAAAGTATGGCACACCTGAAGCCATCTTGATTGGAATAAACTGGTAACACTTAAAACATTTAATTTAAAAAGGAACAAAATGATGGGGTTCATTTTGTCATAGAAATTATGGTTAGTGCTATAGAAAGAAAAATTAGGACATGTTTCAAGTGAGATCTCAAATATCTTCCTGTTATATTTCAACAGGAGCAGCCTGTCAGTTGATGCCTTTGTGTTCTACTGCAGCTTCCCAGAGTGTTCTAAAGAACAACTAGAGTGCTAACAGCCTTACTTATGACAAAAGTATGGCACACCTAAAGCCATCTTGATTGGAATAAACTGGTAACACTTAAAACATTTAATTTAAAAAGGAACAAAATGATGGGGTTCATTTTGTCATAGAAATTATGGGTAGTGCTGTAGAAAGAAAAATTAGGACATGTTTCAAGTGTGATCTCAAATATCTTCCTGTTATATTTCAACAGGAGCAGCCTGCCAATTGATGCCTTTGTGTTCTACAGCAGCTTCCCAGAGTGTTCTAAAGAACAACTAGAGCGCTAACAGCCTTACTTATGACAAAAGTATGGCACACCTGAAGCCATCTTGATTGGAATAAACCGTTAATACTTAAAACATTTAATTTAAAAAGGAACAAAATGAGGGGGTTCTTTTTGAAATAGAAATTATGGTTAGTGCTGCAGAAAGAAAAATGAGGGCATGTTTTAAGTGAGATCTCAAATCCTCTTCTACTTCATTAGAAAATTCTGACATGCAGACTGAAACAATCACTTTCAATACCAGCAGCAGACTTCCAGTTAACTCCCTAGTGAGCAGTAGCTTTACTACAGTGATCTAATGAGCAACTAGAGTGCTAACATTCTGAATTTATGGCAAATGTGAGACACATCTGAATGCCTTCTTGATGGAATCAAAGTAAAAAACTGAAAGCATTTCCTACTGAGTAAATGAGGAAATTAGGAAACTTCATAACAAAGGTCTTCCAAGATGGCCACCAGAGAAAAAAGAGCCCAAATGTAGCACAAATATTACCCAGATGTAGCCCACATATAGCCCAATGACAAAAGTGTGCAAAACACTTTTTATTTTTAGTTTTTTTGCAGTTTTATGTAGTGCAGACTGGTCAGGTATTGGAGTGTTGCATCTTAAAACATGACCCCCTACACTACAAAAACACCACTGCACTACCCTAAACGCTAAAACACTACCCCCAGCACGACCCCCTACACTACACAAGCACCACTGCACTATCCTAAACACTAAAACACTACCCCCAGCATGACCCCCTACACTACACAAAAACCACTGCACTACCCTAAACCCTAAAACACTACCCCCAGCACAACCCCCTACACTACCCAAACACCACTGCACTAACCTAAATCCTAAAACACTACCCCCAGCACGACCCCTACACTACCCAAACATCACTGCACTACCCTAAAACATGACCCACTACACTACACAAACACCACTGCACTACCCTAAACCCTAAAACACTACCCCCAGCACGACCCCCTACACTACACAAGCACCACTGCACTACCCTAAACCCTAAAACACTACCCCCAGCACGACCCCCTACACTACACAAACACAACTGCACTACCCTAAAAACACTACCCCCAGCACGATCCCCTACACTAACCAAACACCACTGCACTAACCTAAATCCTAAAACAATACCCCCAGCACGACCCCCTACACTACCCAAACACCACTGCACTAACCTAAAACATGACCCCCTACACTGCAAAAACACCACTGCACTACCCTAAACCCTGAAACACTACCCCCAGCACGACCCCCTACACTACACAAGCACCAATGCACTACCCTAAACCCTAAAACACTACCCCCAGCACAACCCCCTACACTGCCCGAACACCACTGCACTGCCCTAAACCTTGAAACACCAGCCCCTGCACGACCCCCTACACTGTTCGAACACCACTGCAGTGCCCTAAACCCTGAAACACCACCCCCAGCACGACCCCCTACACTGCCCGAACACCACTGCACTGCCCTAAACCCTGAAACATCACCCCCAGCAAGACCCCCTACACTGCCCGAACACCACTGCCCTAAACCCTGAAACACCACCCCCAGCACGACCCCCTACACTGCCCGAGCACCACTGCACTGCCCTAAACCCTGAAACACCAGCCCCAGCATGACCCCTACACTGCCCGAACACCACTGCACTACCCTAAACCCAGAAACACTACCCCAGCACGATCCCCTACACTGCCCGAGCACCACTGCACTGCCCTAAACCCTGAAACACCAGCCCCAGCACGACCCCCTACAATGCCCGAACACCACTGCACTGCCCTAAACCCTGAAACACCAGCCCCAGCACGTCCACCTACACTGCCCGAACACCACTGCACTGCCCTAAACCCTGAAACACCAGCCCCAGCACGACCCCCTACACTGCCCGAACACCACTGCACTGCCCTAAACCATGAAACACCAACCCCAGCACGACCCCCTACACTGCCCGAACACAACTGCACTGCCCTAAACCCTGAAACACCAGCCCCAGCACGACCCCCTACACTGCCCGAACACCACCGCACTGCCCTAAACCCTGAAACACCAGCCCCAGCACGACCCACTACACTGCCTGAACACCACTGCACTGCCCTAAACCCTGAAACACCACCCTGTGCACAACCCCCTACACTGCCCGAACACCCCTGCACTGCCCTAAACCCTGAAACACCACCCCCAGCACGACACCCTACACTGCCCGAACACCACTGCACTGCCCTAAACCCTGAAACACCACCCCCTGCACGACCCCCTACACTGCCCCAAACTACTGCACTGTCCTAAACCCTGAAACACCATCCCCAGCACGACCCCCTACATTGCATGAACACCACTGCACTGCCCTAAACCCTGAAACACTACCCCCAGCAAGACCCCCTACACTGCCCAAACACCACTGCACTGCCCTAAACCCTGAAACTTCACCCCCAGCAAGACCCCCTACACTGCCTGAAAACCACTGCACTGCCCTAAACCCTGAAACACCAGCCCCAGCATGACCCCCTACACTGCCCGAACACCACTGCACTGCCCTAAACCCTGAAACACCACCCCCAGCACGACACCCTACACTGCCCGAACACCACTGCAGTGCCCTAAACCCTGAAACACCACCCCCTGCACGACCCCCTACACTGCCCGAAACTACTACACTGCCCTAAACCCTGAAACACCATCCCCAGCACGACCCCCTACATTGCACGAACACCACTGCACTGCCCTAAACCCTGAAACACTACCCCCAGCAAGACCCCCTACACTGCCCAAACACCACTGCACTGCCCTAAACCCTGAAACACCACCCCCAGCACGACCGCCTACACTGCCTGAAAACCACTGCACTGCCCTAAACCTTGAAACACCAGCCCCAGCATGACCCCCTACACTGCCCGAACACCACTGCACTGCCCTAAACCCTGAAACTCAACCCCCAGCACGACCCCCTACACTACCCGAACACCACTGCACTACCCTAAACCCTAAAATACTCCCCCAGCACGACCCCCTACACTACCCGAACACAACTGCACTGCCCTAAACCCTCAAACACTCCCCCCAGCATGACCCCCTACACTACCCAAACACTACTACACTGCCCTAAACCCTGAAACACTACCCCCGGATGACCCCCTTCACTACCCGAACACCACTGCCCTAAACCCTGAAACACCACCCCCAGCAAGACCCCCTACACTGCCCGAACACCACTGCACTGCCCTAAACCCTGAAACACCATCCCCAGCATGACCCCCTACACTGCCCGAACACCACTGCACTACCCTAAACCCTAAAACACGACCTCCTACACTACACAAACACCACTGCACTACCCTAAACCCTAAAACACTACCCCCAGCACGGCCCCCTACACTACACAAACACCACTGCACTACCCTAAACCCTAAAACACTACCCCTACACTACACAAACACCACTGCACTACCCTAAACCCTAAAACAATACCCCCAGCAGTACCCCCTACACTACCCAAACACCACTGCACTACCCTAAACCCTAAAACACTACCCCCAGCAGTACCCCCTACACTATCCAAACACCATTGCACTACCCTAAACCCTAAAACACTACCCCCAGCAGTACCCCCTACACTACCCAAACACCACTGCACTACCCTAAACCCTAAACCACTACCCCTAGCACGACCCCCTACACTACCCAAACACCACTGCACTACCCTAAACCCTAAAACACTATCCCCAGCACAACCCCCTACACTACCCAAACACCACTGCACTACCCTAAACCCTAAAACACTCCCCCAGCACGACTCCCTACACTACCTAAACACAACTGCACAATTTGTTACAGGCGTTGCAACGCAGGCCTGTGGTGCTTACTGGAAGTACCTGGTGGGCTAGTTGGGCCCCAGGGACCCTCAGGATTCAAGGTGACCTAATCCCCCAACTTAAAACGCGCCACGGGGCGCGTTTGCACAGTTGGTGAAAGGAGGGGCGGGGCCTCAGGTGACATGTGCGCAAACACGCCCTGTGGTGCGTTTTAAGTTGGGGAAATAATTCCCTTGAATCCTGAGGGACCCTGGGGGCCAACTAGCCCACCAGGTACCTTCAGTAAGCACAACAGAGTTGCGTTGCAGAGAGGTGACAAAAGGTGCGTGGCCTCGGAACACCTCTCTGCAACTCAGCTCGGTGGTCCTAACTGTAGGTACCTGGGGGGCTAGTTGGGCCCCAGGGACCCTCAGGATTCAAGGGGACTTAATCCCGCAACTTAAAATGCGCCACCGGGCGCGTTTGCACACATGTCACCTCAGGGCCCCCTCCCTTCACCACTGTGCAAACGCGCCCTGTAGCGCGTTTTAAGAGGTAGTTTTAATCCCCCTGCCCTATTATGTACTAGGGACTTACAGAGGAGGTCATGCTAATCACAGGGGTACCCCAACGCATAGTGTTCCCTAGTGTATGTAGGTGTTTTCACTGTATTCTAAGTGTCTTTTAGCATAGCACTGACTGGTTAGTCAGAGTCAGTTACCACCAGTACCCGTCTGAAAAAGTTGTGGGCACAGGATGATTTTGCAACAAGGCCTCTTTCTGCTCCTCTGTTGGTTCTTTCTGCACATCTTTTGCTTCTTCCTGCACTTTTCTTCGTCTTTGTTGACTTCTGTTGCTTCTTTCTGCATTTCTTTTGCTTCTTTCTGTGCGTTTTTTCTTCTTTCTTCACATGTCCTACCTCTGTAGGCATAGTTAGGAACTAGCATTTAAAAAACCTTTGAAATTCACTTAAAAATCATAGGTTTCAGGCACGTTATAGTTAGAAATTAGCATTTAAAAAACCTTTGAAATTCACTGAAAAAACCATAGGTTTCAGACACGTTATAGTTAGAAATTAGCATTTAAAAAACCTTTGAAATTCACTGAAAAACCATAGGTTTTAGGGACAGTTATAGTTAGTTGGACATTTCACTCGTACAAAACCATAGAAATTCCCCCGTTATAGTTAGTTCAGCTAACTATAACTCGCGCCCCGCAATGCACTGCTGATGACGTCACATATTACATCACTCATGACATGGTCAGTGACATCACTGATGACATCTCAAATGACATCACTGATGACATCATCCATGTGATAATTTCATGCATCTTCTCACACCCTAATATAACTTTTGATACACCCACTCTAAATTACAGACTGCCATTCTCAAAACCATACACACTCCAATACCAATTACTACATATCCACTCACTGATTCTTAGGTCTACACACACACATCTACTCACTCACCCGTACAGTCACTCATACTTACAGTCACTCAGTACAGGACTATCATATGCACTCATACACCTATATAAACACTCACACACCGCCACTCATCCATAGAGGTACTCACACACCTAGTCAGTCATGCAAAAAATTAATCACACACCCATTTACTCACCTATACAGTTATACACACACCAGCTCACTTACTCATACAAATACTAGCACATTCTTACGCTCTTATACAATAACTGATACAAGCACACACGCATCCATACAGCCACTCTCACAATCACACACTCTCACTTATAGCCATTTAAATACTCTAACATACATATATACTGCCTTTTACATATGTAGTTACTCGCACATGTACCACTGAGATATACATTCACTCACTAACACACCCATACACACACTCACCCACCCAAGCAGTCCATCACAGATGCACTCTTGAAATCATGCACCCAGTGAATCACCCACTCACACATCTATGTACAGAGTCACACACACCCCACCCACACAAACACTCAGGCAGCCATACAGATACTCAGTGAACCAATCAATAACCCATATAGACACTCATGTAGCTATTCGCAAATCCATGCATCCACTTACACACCAACAAACAGACGGATACAGACATTCACACAGTTTAGTCACTAACCCATGCATTCAGTAAGATACGTTTAATCACTCACTTGTAGAGTCAGTCACGCACGTACTAAATCATCCATTCAGACACTTATACACCCACTCATTCTTCAATACGCCTTTCCCTATATATATTAAACATATTTAAACTTTACAGAAACACACAGTCACTGGATGATGTCATCAGTGATGTCATTTGAGATGTCATCAGTGATGTCATCAGTGATGTCACTGACCATGTCATGAGTGATGTAATATGTGACGTCATCAGCAGTGCATTGCGGGGGCGCGAGTTATAGTTAGCTGAACTAACTATAACGGGGGAATTTCTATGGTTTTGTACGAGTGAAATGTCCAACTAACTATAACTGTCCCTAAAACCTATGGTTTTTTCAGTGAATATATATATATATATATATATATATATACTTCGCTCCGTTTTCCACCTTAACGGCGCGGCAGCACTCTTCATGACGGGTGCAGGCAAAAATGGAGGTGGATCCATTTAAATATAAAGGCTCCTGTTTTCAAAGAAAACTGCTGCACTCGCGGGGTTCATGCAATTACAATTTATTGCGAGGACGCGTTTCGGCGATTTGCCTTCTTCTGCTCGCACAGGCAAGTTAAACATATATGCATGATGTTTCATTTTTTAAAGTGTTATCTTGAATCTTATTGGCAGCAGTATATTGAAGGAGGAATGTAATTGGTTCTCAGCCGATGCCGCTTCCGTGTTAGTTACGGGTGATTTTATAGTTCACGGTGTACTGAGGGAGTAAATTTCAATATTAAAGTCTAGATGACACCAATGTCTCATATTGTTCCACCACATAAGACTCCCAATAGAACACCATGCTCCAATTCTTCGTTGTTCCTCCATGGTCTGCCACAACAGTTCAACTCGCTAGAAATATCTTGAATGGCACACCCCTCGTCAGCCATGAGACTTCTTTAGTATTCGGTGCAGGAGTCGGTAAATGATCCGTAGCCCCCCCAGTCTGGATGACTGGCGACCATCGTCAACGCCGGTACCAGGAATGCCTACATGGCGGTGCAATGCGCCTATAGAAATACTTCGCTCCGTTTTGTAATTGCATGAACCCCGCGAGTGCAGCAGTTTTCTTTGAAAACAGGAGCCTTTATATTTAAATGGATCCACCTCCATTTTTGCCTGCACCCGTCATGAAGAGTGCTGCCGCGCCTTAAGGTGGAAAACGGAGCGAGGTATTTCTATAGGCGCATTTCACCGCCATGTAGGCATTCCTGGTACCGGCGTTGACTATGGTCGCCAGTCATCCAATAACGCCCTCTGGTGGGTTTCCTCCGCTGCAGCTAATTAATCTCGGCCCTCCATTGAGTCTTTGATGGGGGGTAAATGGAGAGACACTGCAGTGGTCACACATGGCTTACCAGCTCACGAGAGCAAGACCTGCGCTCTGCACGTTCTCTTGAAAGGAAGGAACAACGATGTCAAATACAGTAGCACTTTATTAAGCAATTCAAACCCACAGGAAACAGTTCAACGTAAATGTGTGTTCATCAACACATGATCAGGTCAAAGCATAAAACAATTCAATTTAAATGTTGCCCAACAACATTTGAGCAGGATGAAAAAAATAAATGCATCGACAATGTTCAAACTCAGTTGTTCAAAGAAGCAAATATATGACCAAAATATTATGCTATAAGCAGCTGCCCAAGGAGCAACCCTAACTCTAAAGAGGATGGGTAGGCTAGTGCCTAGAAGGCTAATCTTTTCTTAAGAAAGCAACACCATTCAAGACTACGTAGTTTAAACTAAGTTAAATGCAATGGCTTGGGTTAGAATGAACTGAATTAGATGGGCTGTCAAAGCCAAAAGGCTAAATTATTAAAGAGGCTGAATAAACTAATGATGAAATAATCAGATAGGCTGACAAAACCAATAGTGAAATAATCAGATAGGCTGACAATGCCAATAGGCTATGCCATTAGATAGGGTGTTAAAGCCAAAAGGCTAAATTATTAAGAAAAGAATATTACCACCTTGAAAGTTTGAAGCTCTAGCCCAGTAGTACGGACGATCGATCGCACGGGAAGCCCTCCAGATGCAGTCAAGGTCTGATGCAATGGAAGAGTTCAAAGCTTATAGTGTGGGCGAGGCTCTTTTATATAGTTGAATGCAGAACTTTGTCGTTAAATGCAGAACTTGCCTACGTGTGCACGAGGCTTGACACAAGATGTGACGCAGGCCACTCGGCCACCCTGTTTACTGGAACATTTTATATGAGAAGTGGTATCAGGATAAAACAGAACTGGTGGCAGCAGGTCAGAGTTCTCTGACCGCAAAAAGTAAACAAAGGATAACTTTTACCGTGAAAATGCTTTAGAATTAATATTAAATATATTAATTCTTGGTCAAGTTCCTGCCTTGGGTTCCAGTTTAGCAAGTGCGGAAAGTCCCATAGCTAAGAATATCACAAATCTTGCATGTGACACTGCCAGATGTTCCATCAAGTTGTCAAGTGGGTGGGGGCCACCCTTGCTCTTGTAACTGTGGAAAGTTACAAGACAGGCTAATGTTGTATCTGGGTGGATGGGACAGATTTCTGCTAGCAGATCAGTGAGGCCTACGAGGTCTGTTTCATTATTATTATGAAAATGAGAGCAAGAGTCACTTGCTTTTGGGCCTACACATTTGTATCTTAGGAAGGTATGCTTGGGCCTATGTAAGATATGGTTTATCTAGGGAGCTGGGCTTGGGCCTATGTGAGATGTGCTACCAGGACAAGGGAAAGTGGACAATTTAAGACATTCTATCTGAGCCTGCCTGGTAGGGCCTACCTAGGAGTATCATGTTTGGTGGGTAGTGCCAAACCAGTAATGGGTTTCTTGTTAAATGGTAATACGGGACTTTCGGGACCCTCCAACATCTCCCTCCTCTTGTTCATTCTTTTGAACAAAATTCTTGCACTTAGTGTAGTCCTATTGTTGTTACTTCTACAACTTCTATAAGTGCTAAGTTATTCACATTCCCTGTTCTATCCTTGCTCTCCCTTAGCTAATTCTGCTATTCTCGGGAGGTGCAACTGCGGACATGGTGTTCTGACTTGAAGAGCATTTTGTACATTAGGACACAGCCCAAGTATTTGGAGACAGGTATGACATTGTAACACATGCTGTTTTCTGTGTCTGTAGGCCGGTGTGTAACATCCTGCCCTGTCAACTGTCCCTTCTTTATCAATGGCTATTTATTCACTTTGGTACAATATCTCTGTGTCATTTAAGCAGTATCTCAGGTATAATACTGTGATCACAACACACTTTTAAGGAGCATAGTCATTATAATGGCAGGAATGGGGGTCAATGCTGCTAGCAGCATCCATGATCATTTTCTCTAATTGTTCTGAAAGTCTTGAGGCATTGTTCCAATCGTTGGTACGTGTGGCTAGTGTGACTAGTTGGAAGAATGTCTTATCTTCTGCTGTACTTTTACTCTTTTCAAAAAGTCTGCTGAAGAATAAGGTAGAGCCTCAGAGATGATACCTGTAAACAGAAAAAGTAACCGTTGGTGCCTGTCTTCAAGTAATTTGAGAGGTTACTAGCACTTCTATTACTTAGGCACATTCGATATGAGGAAAACAAAGTGATGAAAAAGGTAAAGATGTCTCGTTGTCACAGGTTGTAGACTGAGGGGTTGGGGCATACATTTTTCCAGACGTCTTTAGTTGATGTATCGTTGGTATCCGCTTACACACTCTTCCTTTTTCTTTAACACGTGCAACCCTTCAGGATGAGCTTGGGATACCATTCCCACTTGGTTGTTTCCGTGGAACACATGTATTTTCTGTGTGGCTCCTGGCCCCTTGCACAACCCCTCAATCACATGTGAGATGAACGCCGGTCCATTGTCAGAACCCAAAAACATAGGTACTTTAAAGCGCGGTATGAACTCTTTCAGGAGCCATTTGGCAATAATTTGTGTATTGCCGTTCTTGGATTGGCATACTTCAGTCCAATTGCTGATCATGCACACAATAACCAACACGTACTTGTAGTTTGAGTAGGGGTCATGTTGATGAAGTCCATTTAATGTGGGGAAATGAAGTGGCCTGGGGCAGCGGAAATACAGCATTAGGAAAACAGGCTGATCTTCCCATCACGTCCTACAAGTGATGAACCATGAAAAAGACGGGCCATGGGACCAAGCATTATCGTTGGTATACATATTTTTCCATTTGGGCCTAACCGTATTCCTTTTCTTTTTGCATACATCCTCCCCTGTTCCCTTCTTCCTTTTCTCCCACCCAGGCCTTTCAATAATATACTTAGGGTCACAGTACATATCATCATCCTTTATCTTTATATCACGATATCATGTGTAGTAGAAGCAATCTGAACCATTGTATACTCACAACCAATTAATGCTATTCCTTTTTATACATCTGCATCAATAAATTATTTACCATTTGATACATAGTCCTTGGAGGAGGTGTGTGCAGCACATTCTACAATTGAAACTTTGATAGCAACATGTCTAGCAATAGGTGAGCTATCAATGGTGCACGCTGCATTTGTTGGCCAGCTGAGGTAAGGAGGGAACTCCAAATGAAGGAAAGAACCTAAAAATTATATTGCAATCACTGTACAAGACTTTAAAAAGAAATTCATTTATCTCTAGAAGCAAAAGAAGAATTAAAACATTGTACTATAGCTTGTCCCAACAGCAAACACAGATGGAAATCTTTTTTTCTCTCTTGGGACAAGTAGGCCCAACCCCCTACAGCTCAAACCCTTTGGCTGTTAGTTTGCAGTACCACATTATGGATCATGTAAGGGCACTGTCTGCAGTGAAGGTAATATTTGTGTCCATGTTATAATGCTGTCCAAACTTGTATTTACTGTTCATTAATTGAAAGCCTCTATTATTAGGGTGAGCGCTCTAAGTAAATGTTGTAAGCTCAGACTGTACTACTGACAGTCATTAGAATATAAAAATGTGTACACATATGTTCAATATTTAGCAATGTGAGGCTATGTATACTGCTCTCAGAATGCTCAGTAAACTACTGGAATATGGTAGGTACCATTTCTTTGCAACATATAAATAAGCAAGCATTGGCAAAGCCAGTAGGTCCGAAATTGTTGGTCAGCCCTTTGGCTCTGTCAATGCGCAACCCATCCTTTTCTTACAATATTTCTGTGGGAGCTGCTGGGCCCTCACCATTATAACAAACATTAGCAAAAAATAAAAATTGTTTTAGTGTCAAACATCACACATTGCACAGTCGTTACTGGCACAGAATGAAACAACTGTGTGTCGATATGCTCCTTGTGAAAGAACAGAATGAAGTCACTCACAGTGAAGCTAGCCAAGTAATAATAAATAAAGTGCACCCATGTCCTTGGATTTGTGCAGATATACAACTTTTGTGAATTCACAAGACTACAGAAGTAGGCCAAGAAATAGTACTCCTAGAAAACATATATGTGAACTTCATTTAAGCATGAGCAAATATGTAGGTGTACCAACTTCGCAACTTGTTTTTTTTTTCTTAAATATTTATTTGTTTATTTCTTTCTTTTAATTGTAGTACTTATCTTGCCTATTTTATTCCTAAGTAGTCAGTTCAGGCACTGCTGAGATTTGTTGCTGCTTAAATATCACAGTGGGCACATGGTCCAGCTTTGATCCAAACGTGTGGGAAACTTATGGTGATGTAACATTTGATCTAATATAGACCCCTTGTGTATTTTAAAGTAATTTTGGAAGGATTGGTTGTGTAACCCTCAAAATCCCCCCTCATACACGATCAGCAGTATATAATTTTGGATAAATAATTGATCAATTGTATGAATGTTTGAATGAGGGAAGATATATATGTTTTTTTAGTATGATGAATTAAAAAGATGCATGAACCTCTATATAGTGAAATGAACTTTTATATGATGTAATGGGTTATGTAGGTCTGTGTGGTAATGCTGGAACCCATTTAACAACTAAATGGATGTGAACGGATTTAATGGTAAAAACAATACTTAATGAATATGTAAAATCATTTATAGGATTATGTTTATTGTATATTTTCGTTTTATTAGGTACATCTACCCAATATGTTGTCTACTCTTCACCAAACATTCTCAGTCTATGACCTGTGGCTAGGTGCGCAACAGTAGCTGTGCCCTTGTGCAGGCACAACATTCAGAAATAAAATATACAAATACACTGAATTTAACACCTATAAAAAACATTCAACACATTGGTATCTTTTTGTGGTACTGACACGGACAGGGCTTCCTGGCCTCTTATTGCTCTAGATCTAGTTGTTATATATACTATGGGTGGCCAGTGTTCGTACCTGGTAGGGTGTATTCAACTGGATGACATTTTTTTCAGGGGCCCCAGTGATCACCACCCATCATATGTCTGGAAACTTTAAAATATCGAGGAATCCAGATTTATTTCATAGAGGTAAAGTTGAAGGGTGGCAGTCTAGATAGATGTGTGTCTGGAATTCGATGGTGGACCATATTCTGGACAATGCTACTGCTGTCCCCTTTGGGCAGAGTATCAATCATTAAAACAATTGTGTTACTTATACTCTTTTATTTTTCACAGCACGCCTGTTTGTCCACCCCGTGCTATTACTACCAAAATCTAAGGCCTATCTTGTCAGAGCTGATCAGCCCTCAGCACAAGTGATGTCTCACTCTCTCCATAGAAAAGGTAATGCACCCAATACATGCCTGGGGAATGTGGTCCCCACCTTTGAAATATACACAACGTGGCATTGGAGATGATATGTATGGCATGATGGCTGGCTGTGGACACAGACCCTGAGCCACTAGACCTGCTAAATGACCTGCTAAACATTGATGGAAACCCCGAGTTACATGTACTTTATGCCAAAAGCGGACAATATCTGTATAGGCTCATTCTTTACCAACAGTCTGCTCTTGTTGCCGCAACTGAACAAATAAGCTGGGATCAGTTGCATCATACACACCGTCCCTTGTTGGTGATACCCCAGCTACTTTTAGTGGCCAAACAACACTCTCTGAAAAATGTGTCACTGAAGGACATGCGTATATTTATATATCCATGCACACTCAGCTGACTTTACCTCAAGCAGTGGTGATGCACGTAGTGAAAAAACTATTTTGCCTTCCCGCTGCCGCAAAAACCCACTATTTTCGTCACCACCACTTCAACCCAGCACAACCCTTTAAACTGATGCCAGGCAAAGATGTTGCCAGTCAGTAGCGTGTCTTCAGTACAGTGGTCATAGAGGAACGAAGCATATATATATACATATATATATATATACATATACATACATACATACCCAGTTACTAAACTTCATAATGCGAGACCTGAAACCCTGTATCTAATCTCGGCTCCCCGTCCACCAAATTGTGTGATCTTAGACATTTATTTCTCATGTTCCTCTTTTCTAGCTTTGTTCAATATAGGCATGTCTGCCATGGTGGGGAAGAGACTCAGTCTCTCCTAATTCATTCTTTAAAACTTAAAAAGTGTTTACAACGCACTTGACATAATCTGTTGAACTAAACTGGAAACTTATACACTAAAATTATTATTTTCTTTTATCAAAACTGTTATTCCATTCACACAGCTCTCCATGTTCTGCTAACTGTATACAGATAAATATATATATTTTAATTTCCTGTTCGTTCGTACCCACAGGAAGCTATTGCATTGTGTCTTTCTGGCCTGGCTCAACGCCCAGACTCTGCGGCCAGCGTTAATATAACGGCAGCCCAAGAGAAATCCTTTAACCCTTCAATACCTCGTAATATCCAGACACGTGTTGTCTTTAATTGTACGTAAAATATAGCTTATTATAAAATAATATGGCGTTTTTGTAAAGTGCACGTTTACTCAGAATGGTATTTTGACGCTAAACAGCAGATCCTTATCGTTCCCTCAACTCAATGGTACTCATTTCATCCACCTCAGAATGATGAAGGGTTGATCAGACCCCGCATATATTCACTTCAGAACGATAAAATGCTAAGTAGACTTGGTAGCATCTGAACTTATGACCATGAAGTCAAACACAGGCTCAAGCACGTTCTCTGTGTGTCATGCATGTTGTGTAAACGCCGTATATTCTAGTCTTTTCTCCTAAAAGCCTATAATAATTGTATTGGACCTATGTTTTTAATCATATTATTGTTGTATATAGCTGAATTACTCTGTGTATTTGTATCAAAGGTAAAATAGCTCTACTTTCCTATGGAAGTTGGTGGTGTGGCCTTCATTAATTTGTTTCTACACTTTCTAATGTCCAGGCAATAACTGACCTTTAACCTTCTTTGGGTAGCAGTACATTTTCTTTAAGAAGGACAGGGCTGTTAACATACCATTAGATGAAATGCAATTTCAGTCTTTTCTATTCACTGAAAGCCACAAAACATTTCTCATCAGACAAGTACAAGTGGTGTCTCATTTGGTGCTTGCAAATTATTCTCCTAATTTGTCCAGTTTCAGAGGTGGACCCCAATGTGCACTACCTCTCCCTCCTCTCTCATGGTACCGCACTCCTGTTCCTTGGCACTTCATCTTCTCTACTCCCCCATTAGTCCTGCACAAAGATTACATCCCTTTCATAAACTTATTTTTACTTTATCATGTATTAAAAAATGGGTGTAGTTAGTGTGCATTCCATTCCATCAATTTGTCTCCTTGTCTCCTCTTTTCTCTCTAATAATTACCATCTGGTCCGAGATGTATGTTGCTCTTAGTCCAATGTCACTAACTTCCTTGGCCACGAGACACAATTTCAAAATCTTTGCTACTAGCTAACTCCAACTGTGTGTGTTCTGTAGCTGTACTTCCTAGATCTATGCTTGTACTTGGGCTACCTGCCCGTGCCTGAAGAGGTGGCACTTTTCACTGCCTGGGCTGTTGAATTGGACGCAGGCAGGAGTAAATTATTTGGGCCTTAATTGCCGTGTGTTGCGGCTGTATGTGGGGTGCAACACCTGCATGTTGCCTACTAAGGCACATCATGGTACTTGTAGTGTAACTGCATCTATATGTCTGTTTTTCATGATCGTTATCAATCATTACGTGTGTGAGCCTTCCCAGTGCTCATCAACAATGTAAACCGAGTGGTAGCCCTCTGGCTGCGCTCCAATGTTCTCCTCATAAGTACTTCCTTCCACTCGTGAGCTTATTATAGTAATGCCTAAATTTTATTAACAAGAATTGTAGGCCTGTGTTTCCAGTTAAATGTAACAATGTATTTCAAAGCATTTATAACCTACCCTCATGACATGGAGCAGGGGGTGTCTTTGTGTGCTTTAGCGAATCAGAAAGTTTAGCTACTTATGGGAACGTAAATGTAATATTAACTGTGATACTGCGCCACTTTATTTATTTAATTTCTTTTTTGTCTTGGTATTCAGCAACACGTAATGCTTTGAAAACAGGATATACTAATATAACAATAATATTCACGGTGAACTCAAGCACTCTCAACTCACATGTTTAAAAATACATTAGCAGGCCCAGGTATTCCTGTCTCGCTAAAACAGATCAAATACTGTTAGATGATCAGGCCAAAGCATAATATGGGGGGGGGTCAAGGGACATACCTGAGAGGAAGGGGCTTAAGGGAGCTAACAGGAGGAATGGAGATACGACTCCACCCCCACTTTGGCTACCAATTGGCCTGGACAAATGGTAGGCAAAACATGTGAGAGACAGAAGAAAAGAGGCGCAATGTATGGATAATGTGCAATGAAGACAAGTGCAACTACTTAGCGGGATTGCGGCTACGTATTAAAGGCAAGACAATCCAGACAACAGCTACCTGGCGCAACTGCCCGTAATAGTGAGGAAAAGTGGGGGCAATTGAGTCAACAATAATAACTAGCAGTCGGCCGCTTGGCTAGTGAGTGTAAAGTCGGCAGAACAGCAACAGATGTTGGGTGGTGGCGGGAGAGAACTGTGGTGGGACAGCAGGGCCAATAAATGTATAACAAAACGAAGCACAAGAAACAGACATAACGGACAACAAATAAACAATAATTAAATAAATGAAATGCATTTCAAAAAGGAATACGTATCAATGTAACAGTGGTGGCTGAGAAAGCAGCCTGGAAGGACAGAGGAAGGAGGGGCGAGGTGGGTCTACAGTGGAGCTGCGAGGCTTACTTCCACGTCCCGTGAAGGGACAGAATCGGAGAAGAAGGCGGGGTCGATGTCACAGCGGGTCAGAGAGTGCCAAGTGGCCTGTTCCTATTTCTGGAGTGGCGAGGTTAACAAAGGAGAAAGGCGCCGGGGAGAGACTAAGAGAAATTGCAGAAATAAAAAGAGAAAGGCACCCAAGCCATGCAAAATAGAATCAGAGAGGGATGTACTAGAGAGAGTGAAGAAAGGGTGTGTGAACAAACAGGAGAGACACCGAAGGAAAAAGGGGCGCATGGACGCCGAAAAATAGAATGGTGTTGCAAGGCGGGAAGGAGGTCAGGAAAGAGAAACATATGAAGAACAACAAATCGAGAAGGAAGGGAGTGAGGGAAGGAACCAAACCAAATATAGAAAAAAGCTACAGAAGACGAAAGTGAGAAGAAAAAACTAAAAAATGCACTGAAGAAAGAAGAATACAAAATGGCGGCAAGAGCATCAAAAATGGCGCCGAGACACACCCAATTTCAAAAGTGCAACAACACTACAGACACGCGTGCCACATGTGCACCGAGTCAAGGGCGCAACAGCCCACAACTAAATCCAAACAGTCATCTGAAAACCAACGTCAAAGACCTGCACTAATGAGGTACAAAAAACGTGCGCCAAATATGTAAACCAAGCGAAAGCGGCAAACGCAGGTGCACAGTGCCAGAATTCGAAAAACAGAAGTGTTTTCCAGGACTCAAACCTTAAGCAGAACGAAGCAAATGAAAAACCCCACATACTATAAATACCAAAACATAAAACGCTGCAGAAGCACCTGTGCACACGCCAGAATTCGAAAAACACACAGAAGTGTCTTTCAGGACTCAAACCTTAAGCAGTAACCAGAAGCATATGCAAGGGAAAGGGCAAAGACAAGAACGAGGAAGTGAAAATGGCAATGAAAGTGAGAGCACAATATTTCTTAAAAAGGCATCGACAAAGAGGCCAAAGACAGAATGGGCAAGAGAACGCAGCAAAAAGGAAACCACGACAACTAAAGAGCAGAGCACCAAAGAGCCCCGGGGAGATGTGACCAGCCACAAAGAGGGAAGAGGGCGGCGGTCGTGGCACGACAGAAACTACAGGGGACCAGGGAGGGGCACGGCGACACCCCGGAGGACCCAATCCACCGGACCACACACACCAGAGACCGGAGGAAAGGCAGGGGAAAAAGTGTCCCTGACTTACCCGGGCGGTGGAGGGGAGAGGCGGGGAGAGGCCATGGGCAGCCGCAGGCGTGTCCCAGGTCCACACTGCAGAGGAACCGTCCGCACGAGACCTTCGCGGTCGTCAGCTGATGGGGGGTAAATGGAGAGACACTGCAGTGGTCACACATGGCTTACCAGCTCACGAGAGCAAGACCTGCGCTCTGCACGTTCTCTTGAAAGGAAGGAACAACGATGTCAAATACAGTAGCACTTTATTAAGCAATTCAAACCCACAGGAAACAGTTCAACGTAAATGTGTGTTCATCAACACATGATCAGGTCAAAGCATAAAACAATTCAATTTAAATGTTGCCCAACAACATTTGAGCAGGATGAAAAAAATAAATGCATCGACAATGTTCAAACTCAGTTGTTCAAAGAAGCAAATATATGACCAAAATATTATGCTATAAGCAGCTGCCCAAGGAGCAACCCTAACTCTAAAGAGGATGGGTAGGCTAGTGCCTAGAAGGCTAATCTTTTCTTAAGAAAGCAACACCATTCAAGACTACGTAGTTTAAACTAAGTTAAATGCAATGGCTTGGGTTAGAATGAACTGAATTAGATGGGCTGTCAAAGCCAAAAGGCTAAATTATTAAAGAGGCTGAATAAACTAATGATGAAATAATCAGATAGGCTGACAAAACCAATAGTGAAATAATCAGATAGGCTGACAATGCCAATAGGCTATGCCATTAGATAGGGTGTTAAAGCCAAAAGGCTAAATTATTAAGAAAAGAATATTACCACCTTGAAAGTTTGAAGCTCTAGCCCAGTAGTACGGACGATCGATCGCACGGGAAGCCCTCCAGATGCAGTCAAGGTCTGATGCAATGGAAGAGTTCAAAGCTTATAGTGTGGGCGAGGCTCTTTTATATAGTTGAATGCAGAACTTTGTCGTTAAATGCAGAACTTGCCTACGTGTGCACGAGGCTTGACACAAGATGTGACGCAGGCCACTCGGCCACCCTGTTTACTGGAACATTTTATATGAGAAGTGGTATCAGGATAAAACAGAACTGGTGGCAGCAGGTCAGAGTTCTCTGACCGCAAAAAGTAAACAAAGGATAACTTTTACCGTGAAAAATGCTTTAGAATTAATATTAAATATATTAATTCTTGGTCAAGTTCCTGCCTTGGGTTCCAGTTTAGCAAGTGCGGAAAGTCCCATAGCTAAGAATATCACAAATCTTGCATGTGACACTGCCAGATGTTCCATCAAGTTGTCAAGTGGGTGGGGGCCACCCTTGCTCTTGTAACTGTGGAAAGTTACAAGACAGGCTAATGTTGTATCTGGGTGGATGGGACAGATTTCTGCTAGCAGATCAGTGAGGCCTACGAGGTCTGTTTCATTATTATTATGAAAATGAGAGCAAGAGTCACTTGCTTTTGGGCCTACACATTTGTATCTTAGGAAGGTATGCTTGGGCCTATGTAAGATATGGTTTATCTAGGGAGCTGGGCTTGGGCCTATGTGAGATGTGCTACCAGGACAAGGGAAAGTGGACAATTTAAGACATTCTATCTGAGCCTGCCTGGTAGGGCCTACCTAGGAGTATCATGTTTGGTGGGTAGTGCCAAACCAGTAATGGGTTTCTTGTTAAATGGTAATACGGGACTTTCGGGACCCTCCAACATCTTGGATGATACTCTGCCGGCTTCATTAAAGGTACCCTGCAGCTTTGGAAAGAGGAATCTTCCTCTCCCCTAGTCCCGTTGGTTGCGGGCAGTGCGATCCCTCTGCGGCCTGGAACCGCCGCATAATATGTAACCAACTTGCCGAAGCAAAACGCCCAGAAGCTTGAGGCCGCACACAGCTGCAGGTGAGTTACAAACTCTATTTGAACCAAGCAGGCAGCTTAACATCCCTTTGAAGTCCATGGCCTGACGCGTTTCGATGCCGCTGTTTGCATCTCCTCAGAGGCCGTGTCAGCGGAGGTGATTTATGGCTACCGCATTTATATATAGGATCCCTCGTTTCAAAGCTTATTCTGGGAGGGGGGGGGCTAACACACACTCCCTCCCCACAACAAAAAACAGACAAACAGTGACCTGAGGCCCTGGCCCACCCTGGAGGGATTTAAATGAAAAAGGGTTCCCTGCCATTTTTCTTTCTTTGCTGGTTGTATGGTACTCCAATGGGGCACGAAACAGCATTTTTATTTAATTTTGACCCAGGGAGGTCCCTTCTGGGACTCTCCTCCACAAGGCCTAGTGGGACAGGGTGTCTCTAACCTGCCCTCATATGGTATTTACATTCAGGACACCGGAGTCCCATTTCCTCAAATGGCTGCCAAACATCTCTGTGGATGTTGACAGCAGCCAATCAGATCTTAACTCTTTATCTGCCAGTCTCACTGGAGTCCTGCGGTAGCAGATATCTATACATTTGGAACCTTAATTTCTCAGAAACAGCTGAACAGAATTACACCAAATCACAAAAAGCATTCTTTCTGGGTAAATATCTAGCTTTCAGCCCAAGTTAGTGCAAATCTGTTTAGCCGTTTTTTTATTGTATCAGTATCTAACTTTCCCTATCGAAATTGCATGGGGGAAATGCATTTTGGGACATCATTGTGCAAGGGTGCCTGCATTGGTGCTACGCTGCCACAAGTGCGCCGCTCAAGGAGAGAGGAGAAGTGCACCATATCTGAATAAATATGGTTCATTTCTGCTCTCTCTCTTTCACTCAACACAGTGCAGCAAGTTCCCTTAATGTGTTGTGTGAAACGTTAATAAATCTGTGCCTTCATAAATAAATCTGGGAGAAATGTAATTTACGCTGGCATAATTCACATTTCGCTTTTTTCTTGTTACATGAAATTCCAGAAACTACACTATTATGCCATTATGTGTAATTATGTGCCACTCAAGGAAACATTGACAACAAATGCCTGTGAACAACAGCACACTAGTGGCTGTTCTCAAAGTTTTAGTTTTTAGCACTATTTTTAGCTCAAAAACTGCCCTCATATCAAAAATTGATGCAAGGATGAATTTCAGGCTAAAATATTGTGCAAAATTACACCTTTACATTTCAACAAATTACTCATTGTTATTTTGACAAAATCCTACAATATTATGTGAAGGAAAAGTGTGTGAATTTTGTACACCCCTATTAATAAGTATATGTCACCACATGATAGTTGCAACAGTTCAGGATGACCAGCCACAAAAAATGACAGGAAATCCTCTAAAGTTCCTTTGTTGCACAAGAAAGGCAATGCTTTCTCCCACAAACTTAAACTACTTCAACCAAGCTCCACTACACCACTGAGTAATAGGCTGAAAGGCTCGTGATCGCTTGATGCCCACTTGGTGTTCTGTGGGCAGGTTAATGGGGCAGCGCAGGCTCACCAGTAGGCACTGTCTGTCTTTTGCTGTAGCCTGCATACCCTTAACACTCCTGAATTGCAGATGTTGTAGAGTTAGTTCCAGTTTAGCTCAGGTCAGCTGGGTTACAGGTTCCTGTGTCTGCTCCACAGTCTTTCTGCTAGAGTTGTGCTTCATTGAAGACTCAGACAGATGGGCCTTGGTATTGTCTGTGAAGTCAGGAGATGCTGTCTTCACTTAGGGCCGTAAAGAATGTCTTCCAAGCTGTTTACAACAGTATGCCAGCAGGAACTAGGTTAATTTCCAGCCTTGGAAGGAACAGCCACCCAAAGCATAAGTCTTTACTCCTGAGTTCAAAGCTGGTGCTACCGACTGTCATTTCAAATGCTAGTTAAATACCAAGTACTTGATCTGGATGGCCACTGGGGTCACTAGCTAGAAGCCATGGCCTATCAAAGTATGTGCCACATTCACAATTCATGACCTCCAACGACCAGAGAAAAGAGCAGTTTTGCACATAGGTATTATTGACCTGCGTTAGATGAAAAAAGGACCAGGAAATGGTCATTTGAATGGGAATGTTTGACCTGTTGCTAAAAGATTAGAGGGCAACACTGAACATTCATTCAGCTCGTAAACTCCCAATAAGTACACACAATGACAAGCACACTACCCTATTTAGGAGGCGGGGATGTAAAATAGGTATAAGTAGGAGAGTCTCTATATCTAGTCCACTGAGTTCTTGCCACAACTTTTGGGGGTGTGCCCAATTCCAATATCCACAGTAAAAACAAATGAGGGTGCTGTTTGACCAACTGCGATTATTTGGTCTGCGAATGCAGACTGTCTGGTCCATGGTATATCTGGCCCACTGCAATGCCTTTTACCTGAACATTCCCGATGGATATATTGCCAAACTTCTATGCTAGTGAGAGTGCTGATGGGACCAAGACAAAGCTCATTTAGGCTCAGTTAAGGAGGTACACAGCCCTAGTCCCCTAGGATTTATCAGTGCCTGGTTCTCCTACAAGGCAAGGCTTGTTCCGACTTCACTCCGACTCGTTGGGGCTCCTTCCCCACTCCTCTCGTTTCTCTCTCTTTCTCACTTTCTCTCTCTCAGGTTTGTTCATTTTTCCACTTCATTTTTCGTTGTTAATTTTTTTGACTATTTTGCCATTTATTTGTCTGCCTAATGGCTCATTGTTTGTCTGTTTTGCCATTTATTTGTCTCCTGATATTTACATTTTTCATTATCATTCCCATTGCCCCCTCTGTCCTCCGTCCTCCTTGGACCTACTTAATGGAGGCTGCTCTGCTCCTGGTTGTGCTCTCCCCATCTGGGTCCATTTCCCACTCTGTGTGCTACTCACATGCTTCTTACCTGCTCATTGCGCTCCTTACACTCTTCTGTTCATGCTCTACTGCTTTCCGCATCCTGTGTCATTCTCAGACCAGCCCACCGCCTCCTGCTCTCCTTTCTCCTCTCTTGACCATCTTTTAAAAAAAAATTAATTTGTTTATTGAATTTCATTGAATATAAATCAAGAAAAGCAATAGTTGTGATATGTATTCATGGTGCACACAGTAGATCTGATTGCCCCACCCCTCCCACACACATCAACAGATATTAAACCCAACCCTCAAAATAGCAGTGACAGGAACAATAGCACATCACCACCACAAGGTGGTGAAGGAAGTGACCCGCCTAGGGCCACCCGGGTCACTAAGACCACCACTCAGCCTTCCGTACTAAATGAAGAGTCAGTCAGACAGTAGAGAATACAAACCAATAACTGTTTATCAATATACACTCAGAGCGGAGCCCAGTCTGCCCAGTCGCTAACAGTGCTGCAGAGGGGACTGAAATCGACAAGCATAAAGATACATTATGTACATTTCGTAACTGGGCTAAAACACACCCACAGTGGAATTTTCCAGGCAGGTGCAGCTAAACAGTAAATACAAACAAACGGTTTCAGCGCTTCTATCGCTCACAAATTATCTCAATTCCAAGGTCGTTCTATTCGGGCCCGCCACTAGACAAGTGGGAGAGGGCGTCTATCTAGTGAGAAAAGTATGCGCTAATAAGAACAGTGTATTCATTACTGGAACAGAACAGAAGTGAAGAAAATGAAACTCTAAGGGGAGCATTTCTCGGAATTTAAACAAGATCAGTTTCAAACAGCCTAAAATGGCGCCCAAATAGAAAATGGCGCAGCGAATGCTAACTTACATAAAACAGTACGTGAGCATAAGCGATTTCTATTCTAACAGACCCTCCTTTTAGCATGAGCTAAAACATTTTCTAATAGCAAGGAAAATTACAAACAGTAGGGAGAAATCGCATGAATAAGCCATTAGGAACATTCCATATGATCAACATCAGGAAAGGAAACAGTGAGGAGGAAGGAAGTCTCAAAAACTCCCTCATCTATATTCATCAAGTTGTCCAAGTCCTTTTGAATCATTATGGCAGCATTGGTGTCATGAATTGATATCTTCCGTTTTGGGGTGAGAATAGTGGTACAGTAAGAACAACAGAAGGGAAGACACTAAATAAGAATGCAACAGAGCACCAATATCGCAATGCGATATATCATCTTTTCAAAAATCCAACCCCAGCTGCCAAATCTCCAATTCCCACTCTCCATTCATTTGACATTTTCAAGGATATCCAGAATATGCTTGGTAATATTTTTTTCCATATTCGTTATCCCAACTACACACTGATCGCCAATTACCGCGCATACACCACCACTCTTTGCCAGAATTAAATCCACTGCATATCTAGTCTGTTCCGAATATATTCGCATACTCTCCAACTGAGTGGTGATGTTGCGTAAAGCTGCTACGGTAGTATTGGATACAATTTGTAGCTTACACCCAAAATATTCTCTGGCCTTTTCACCTCTAGCCATGGAAGTACCACCCAATAAGAAAATAGAGGAAAGGATGTATCCAAAAGTAATACCTTTGCTGTAATTATTGACCTCTATATCCGTTACCCCTTCACAGAACTCTTTGGTCAGTGTTCTTTTGACCCATCTTATTTCAGGCTTCGCACGTTTACAAGGCACACCCAAAGGCAGTACCATTCTAAGAGCCACATCGTCCGTACCATTATGGACATTGGAATAAGTCCCATTAGACAAATAGAAAAACCACTGCAGAGTACCAGGAATTCATCCCAAAGGTACTTGGATCTTCTAAATTCATCAGAGGGAACGTCTCCTTATACAATACTAGCCCTGAACATTTTATATATAATGAAGTGTCAGTACTATTGATAATAGTGCAACAAGCAGGGTAATAACCAACTTCCTGGGGAACTGTCAATTCCTTGTAATGCCCACCCACCAATGTTATGTTCTGTTCATTCATGTAGAAATTATCACAGTATGTATTGTTATCGCACCCGGGGTAACCCTCCCCCATTGGTTTTTTGTGGTACAGGCATGGCCCGAGTAACCAAAACCAAACACTCCTTTTACTACTACAAAATCAGGTGGCCGAGTGTACGTATAATTCACAAGTGATAATGGGTATGCAGTCCACAGACTGGTGACAGATTGAGTGGGCTAACAGGCTGTCCCTTCTCCGAAGAACCTCTTATGTGTCTCCAAAAATACATTACTCGGGGCTGCTCTTCTGTTTCTTGTCGGGGAGATAACCTTACCCTTACTACTTAAAGGTACACTTTGATCATTTTCCAGAACCCATGATACCCCACACAATATTATTAGCAACAAAACCACAAGAGCAACACAGATAATTTTGCTTTTCCGGGTCCACATCATATTAGGTTGTGCAACAAGAGCCATTGGATGCTCCTCCCCAGCAACCTTTCTACCAAAGGGATGCATAATGAATTGCAAAAGGGGCAAAAATGCAAAGAAAACATACAAGTCCCCAGTGTCCGTCAGAGTCTCACTGGTACAGGCTCCTATTGTCCATCAAAGGTTGGCACTCTTGCGCACCGGTGGTGGAGCTTACTCTGTCCTAAGCTCTTTTAATTTATCCCACATCGATAAAGATGGTATACCTGAAGGGTATACTTCTTGTCTCCCTAACTAATGTTCTAACAATAAGGACAAAGTAAATACAAAATTCTCCACTAATCTTCTGCTAATGCCGTTGGTACTGAGCGCAATACAACCTATCTTGTACAGTCCATCCCTAATCTTTCTTCTCCTTGGACTCAGTATCCCTCAGCCGAGGGCGCAAATTGTACCTGGTAGCCCCAGGCACTGTGTGATCAATAAACAAAGGCTCCTGAGTAGCTTGAATCTCTGAGGGAACAGCCTCATTCAAAACGTTGTCATTCTCCTTATCGGTTTGGGTCCAGATCAGCTGGGCGTCGCTGAAGGGGACAAACATGGGCACCTGCTCACACTCTGAATTGCCCACGCCTTCCTTGACCCACTGATCGTATGGTAGCGGTAGAGGAATCCTCCGGCAATGGGTAGCATGTACCCAGTTCTTTCGACCATCGACCTTTACAGCCATCCGTGTCACCAACAAAACCTGCTCAGGACCTTTCCAGTGTGGCTCCAAACTTCTCTTCCTCTGAAAATTTCGAAGCAAGACATAATCACCAGGCTGGATGTCATGGCCGAGTCCCTCTGGTGTGGAAGGTAGGGATTCCTGCACCTGTTGGTGAATAGAAGGTAAAGTTTCTGTTAACTGGCCAAGGTAACCAAGCAACACAGGGTACTCAATATTGGAGTACTTACAAGGACGCGGGATGCTCCAGACATTGGCTGGGCACCCAAACATGACCTCGTAAGGAGACAATCCTGTCCCAGAATGAGCTGCTGTTCTTGTTGACAACAGAGCTAATGGTAAAGTATCTGGCCACTTCAACCCTGTCGTCTCCTGAATTTTTGCCAGTTTCAGTTTGAGAGTACCATTGTACTTCTCAACCAAACCCGCTGACTGTGGATGATTGGCAGGATGACATTTCTGTTTTACATGAAGACCTTCACAAACCAATTCAATCACTTTCCCATTAAAATTACTTCCGTTGTGACTCCAGATAATTTGGGGCAAGCCGAAACGAGGAAAGAACTCCTTAAGGAGTACCTTCGCAGTTGTAATGGCTGTATTATCTTTAGTGGGGTAGGCCTCCACCCATTTACTGAACGCACATGCAACCACCAAAACTTACTTAAGATTATTGCATCTTTCTAATTCAATATAGTCCATTTGAACGACTTCAAAGGGAAAAGTTGGTGGTGCAAAATTACCAGGTGGTGTCGGGGTACCCTTCCCTGGATTATGCATCATGCAGACCATGCAATACTTTACTAAATGCGCAGCCGTCCTGGAAATATTGTCATTCTGCCATGCAGGAGATAACAATTTACAAATGCCTTTTGCACTAATATGAGCTGGACCACGTGCCATAGTAACCACAGGAAGAACATATGCATCTGGCAACATCCATCTTTGTTTTCCAGATTTATCAACCCAACAACCTTCGTCATTCAACTGTGCTGAACTCTCCTGCCATTGCGCCAGCTCCTCTATCGTGGCTTCACTCTGTATCTCCTTTACACTTTCGAGAGTATTTTCAAACATAACAACTTCTGGAACCCACCTAGCTGGACCTGCTACAAACATGTGTTTCATCTTTGTTCGGGTCGTTTCCTTAGCTGTCTGATCTGCAAAAGCATTTCCTCTACCCACGTCATCAGTAACCGTCCTGTGGGCACTACATTTAATTATGGCTAATTTCTTGGGGAGAGTTAAAGCGGACAAAAGACTCAATATGAGGTTCCCATGCTGAATCTTGGTGCCGTGAGAAGTAAGGAACACTCTCTATGCCCAAAGCCGGACAAAATTATGGGCAACCCCAAATGCGTACTGGCTGTCAGTATAAATATTGACAGCCAGTCCTTCATTCAATTCACAAGTTCGAATAAGGGCAACAAGCTCAGCAGCTTGAGCCGACTGATAGGGAACCCTTGATGTCTCTACCACTGTCCGCAATGAGGTGATAGCATAAGCTGCAGTGGTGGTGCCATCCGGTAATTTAAAACAAGAGCCATCGACATATAGTTCTCCTTGAGGGTCAGATAAGGGAACATCAGTCAGGTCTACCCGTCCCTTCATCTCTTCTTCCGTCCGGAAGATACAATCATGTTTATCGACTGCATCATTCTCAGAAGGGAGGGGTAGTAACGTGGCTGGGTTCAGAGTGGCAAATCATTTAATCGTAATGTGTTTAGCAAACAATGTCAATTCATAGCCAGTAAGACGTGCACTGGTGAGGTGCTGTGTCTTTGTTTTATTCAAAAGTGTATCCACAGCATGGGGTACCATAACTGTGAGGTCAGTATCAAGTACGAGTCCAGCCGATTGTATGATTGAAGTGGCCAGGCCGCGACCGCTCTCAGGCAACTCAGGAGGGCTCTAGCAACAGGGTCAAGCACAGCAGAAAAATAAGCACAAGGCCTCTACTTATCTCCAAATTTTTGTGTTAGGACAGAAAGCGCGCAACCAGCCATCTCATGGACATAGAGCACAAACTCTTTATTATAATTGGGCGTGCCAAGTACCGGAGCCGAACAAAGCCCAGTTTTTAATTGCTCAAAAGACTGCTGACATTCTGGCGTCCAAGGCAAAGGCTCATGCACTGCTTTTGTTGTTAATGCAAGCAAAGGTTTGATTAGTAATGAGTAGTTTCGGATCCACTGGCGACAGTAGGAAGTAATACCTATAAAAGCACGTACATCTTTCTGAGTTTGCGCAATGGGCATTTTAACAATGATACTAATACGGTCAGGGGTCAATCTCCTACCCTCCTTCGACAGCAGGTGATTTAAGTAGGTGACCTCCTGTCGACAATACTGAAATTTGGAAAGAGAAACCTTATGACCATGATGTGCGAAATGCAAAAGCAATTTCACCGTACTGTCTCTGCAACCCTGCTCCGTATCAGAAGCGATCAAGAGGTCGTCAACATACTGCACCAATACATTACCTGGAGGAAGTGACAATGAATCCAATTGCCTCTTTAATGCCTGACTATAGATACTAGGACTTTCCGTATAGCCTTGAGGAGCGCCACAGAATCTAAAACTTCTGCCAGCCAGTGTAAATCCAAACACATATCTACTATCTGGGTGAATAGGAATACTAAAAAATGCATTATTTAGATCAATAACAGAAAAGAACATAGCAGTAGATGGAATCATTGTTAAGAGCATAGTGATGTCAGGAACCACTGGAAACTGCAGAACCACAATTTTATTAACCTCTTGCAAATCAATCACAAAACGATAAACATCATCAATAACATCAGGGGAACCCGAAGGTGTCCGCTTAAGGACCGGAAGAATAGGGCTATTGCAAATATTGGCAGACGTCTCCTCAACTACTCCCTTTCGTATCAAATCCTGAATAATCTGAAGAAGAGCCCGTTCTCCTGCCTGTGGTATTTTATACTGAGGAATACAGGGTAAAGTAGCATTTTCTTTAACTTGTATAGAAATTGGTGGTATATGCAACAGACCCATATCTGTATCACTCGTGGCCCACAATGTAGGTGGCACCTGAGCAAATTCAACTGGAAGGGGTGCATCCTGGGACAAACACTCCTTAGCACTCACATCCGGACCCATAGTAATATAAACACCTGCAGGGGAACAATAAATAGTAGCATGCAACTTCTTCAATAAATCTAAACCCATCAAATTTTCACCACAGTCAGAAGTAAGAAGAAATGGAGAATCTACAGTAAAAGGACCAATGGTAAGGGCAAGGGGCCGTGAAATGGGGCTTACAACCGGTACTCCTGAAAAACCCACTGAAACCTTATTCTGGCCAGACAGAGCCGCCCCAGGGACCATATGGCGGGAAACAGAACGTTTTGTAGCGCCTGTATCCACCAAAAAATCTTTAGTCGATCCTTGCAAATCCGCCTTGCCATATGGGCCACGCTGATCTACAGGTATTTGTACTGATCCCGTACCCTGTCCCTCACTGTCCTAGCTGTAAGACATCCCAGTCACATCATCAAAATCATAATCATCATGATAATACTGACCATCTTTGGAATTGTCAAAATAATTATCAGAACGGCCTTCGGAAGCTGTGTTGGCGTGCTGTCTGCCTGTTCCATGTCCTCTATTACCAGAACCCCGTCCCCGTGGGGATGAAACCTTTTGCAAAAGTACGGGCACTCGCTGCGCCAATGGCCCTCCTCCTTACAATACGCACACTGATTCTGCCCCAACGGTGTTGCAGAGGGCTGCCGAGGATGTGGCAGCTGTCGAGAAGGACCTCCTCGTCCCCTACTATTTCCCCTAAACGCTTGCTGCAACAACACCTTTGTTTTTAAATCCTTATGTTTCTTAGCAGTCCTATCCTTTTCCACCTGATCTCGGTGTTCATAATACTGGGCCATATTCAAAATAACAGAGGGGGAAGACATGGACCAAGTACTCTCAGACGCCTGTAAACGAGTCGTAATTTCAGGAAGAAGGTTAGAAACAAACCTGTCAACAAACAATCAAACTCCTCCCTCAATAGACATATCCTGCCCACTATATTCCAAAAACATATCTTCCAACCGGGTAAAGAAATCAGACACACTCTCATCCTTCTTCTGTCGACAAGCTGTCAATTTGTCCCAGCTTACCTTCTTAGGTGGAATAAGTGAATGCATATATGTAATAATACGACCTGGCAAAGCAAGTATCTCGGCCCGGGGTTTATCACCTGACTTCCTTTCCTGATCCCATCCTTTAATCACATCCCATGTACCGCCCAGCTCCGCGACATGATCTTGAGTATGAACCTGTCTCCAAACATCAACCGGAATGAGAAGACCAAAAAACATTTCAATATCAGCAAGAGTCATTACAGTAAAAGAGGCAGCCTCTGTTAATTCTTTATAATAAGCTGTAGGATTTTTCCTAGGGTCAGGCAAATTAGCCTTAAGGGCTAAAACCTCACTTCTTTTCCACGGAGTATAAGCCCATTGCTCTTGGAAACTGGCTGCTACAGCCGGTCTAGTGACATTACCAAGCTGATCCGTTAACTCAGGTATTTCTGGGTGATATATGGGATGGACCTCACGCATCAGATACTAAGTTATTGGGGTAAGGCTCCTCTCATGTAATCTACCCCTGTAGGCAACTAAGGTTGTAACATTCCCAAACACTTGGCCTGGCTCCAAATCAGCAACATATACACGATCTCTAATATCAAATAAAATTTTGGGCGCTTCTGTCCCAATGTGTGTTTGCCAGAGACTAATCAATGTAGCAGACATATGTTTAAGGGCATGTTGCTATATAAAGGGTTCATAATCTCGCATAACTTCCCAAACATCCTCAACACCATAAATCGCACTACGAGCCCACCGTGCAGCCCGGTCAGCTATTACTTGTTTCTCTTCATCCCCTACCCCAGATCGCACTAACGGGCCCTTTCACTCCCTTAATTTCACCCAATCCCTATCCTCAAACCCTCATACTGGCGTGGCAGCATCCAAAAATATGGGGATGAATAACCATAGAAGGAGAAACAACAGAATCGATAGGTACAACTGTAGCTGATGGTTGCACCGAAGGAGAAAGAACAGAAGACATAGGTGTTGAAACAGTAGAGGTACTAGAGGTCACAGTCATCAGGGGTGGCGAGCACAAAGAAGGAGCGGGGGCGCTGTGGCCACAGCCGTCAAAATAACAGCCGTAGACACTAGAGCAACCGGAACAGATGAAACAGACTGTTATGGTTGTAAAGGAACAGTGGGATATATCCTCTGCGGGGCATAAGGAGGCGGGGGTCGAGTATCTAACAACTCCTCTACAAAAGTATCGTCTTCTTCTTTGGCCAAATAAGACTTATCAATATGCAACCGAAATCTCCTATCTTCACATTCAATTCCGGACTCTTGTTTTTATTTCTCTATCATATGCCACAGCTTTCTGTGTCAATGTTTGCATTTTCCCTTTCCGTGCGTCCCTCTCGATCTTTAACTGCCTCTGTCTGGCCTCCTTCTGCCAAGTCCTAAGGGAGTCAAACATGGACTGTCTACTTCTTTTCTTAAATAACTGCTCCTGTTAAAACCCAATCTTGAGTTCATCAAAAGTGCCCGACAGAGGCCACTGCAACTCGGCATTGTCCCTCGTATATTTGTGCCATAATGTAATAAACATAATAGGGCCAAGGCCATGTTTCACATACATATCAAAATTAGGGCTGCCTTCAGGAGGCGCAGGCTGAGCTTCTTCAAATCGAGCATCTGCAGAACAACGACAACACAAATTCCAAACTTTACTTAGGCCAGGCATTTTGAGAGAAAAACAATATCGATAGTTTTACCTGGCAAAGTATTTGCAAATACTTTTTTATCAAGACAGTCCTCAGGCCATACTAAACTCAAACCCAAACTGTACCATATCCACAAAGAACCAAAATAAACTCACCTGATATCAGTGGTACAAACTAACCTATTCTCCACTGCTGACTCTTCAGACCAAATGGTCAGATCCAAGGGTTTCGCCGTTCAGGACTCCAGTTCGGATGACCACTGGGCGAGGCACCGTCCAGTGGGACAGAGGCAGCAGCTGCGAGTACCGAACTCTTCGTGCAGGGATCCCTGAGCCTTTAGTCTGACCTGACGATGCTCCCCCCCTCCGACTACGGACAAGAGATGGGGCATAACCCAAAGGAGTCCCTGTTCAGGCGCCAACTGAAGGAAGTGACTCGCTTAGGGCCTCCCAGGTCACTAAGACCACCACTCAGCCTTCCGTACTAAATGAAGAGTCGGTCAGACAGTAGAGAATACAAACCAATAACTGTTTATTAATATACACTCAGAGCGGAGCCCGGTCTGCCCAGTCGCTAAGAGTGCTGCAGAGGGGACTGAAATCGACAAGCATAGAGCTACATTATGTACATTTCGTAACTGGGCTAAAACACGCCCACAGTGGAATTTTCCAGGCAGGTGCAGCTAAATAGTAAAATACAAAAAAATGGTTTCATCGCTTCTATCGCTCACAAAGTATCTAAATTCCAAGGTCGTTCCATTCGGGCCCGCCACTAGACAAGTGGGAGAGGGCCTCTATCTAGTGAGAAAGGTATGCGCTAATAAGAACAGTGTATTCATTACTGGAACAGAACAGAAATGAAGAAAATGAAACTCTAAGGGGAGCATTTCTCGGAATTTAAATAAGATCAGTTTTGAACAGCCTAAAATGGCACCCTAATAGAAAATGGCGCAGCGAATGCTAACTGAAATAATAACAGTACATGGGCATAAACGATTTCTATTCTAACAGTGGTAAGGGAAATACAGGGTTACAGCCAGCACAGGACCTTTAAGTGGAATAGCAAAGAGCGCTGTATTACACATGCAGCTTTAAATAGTGCCTGTATGTGAAGCGTGAGGAGATTCTGCAGGCTGAGCAGAGAGGGATGCATGTGCCAGGAGATAAGTGTGCAAAGGTTACCATATATCTCGGGGTTGTGAAGTGGGAGGCAAGAGTTCAGCATACAGTGTCAATTGTTCATTACAGTATATTAGATCCGTAATCCAATCATTGAATTTGATTGCCCAACCACGCCCCCACCGGCAGGCAACTCCTCTCTAGCAAGCAGTAGGACAAGCGCCACATACTTCATATATGCAGCATCCAAGTATTTCATATGGGGGGTTCAGCAGGAAAGTCTGGTACAATGCCTTAGTGCTACATTTCAGACGAATGTGAAGACCTCCATGGAGGAGGCCGGCACCTCTCAGACAGTCAGCTTGTGAAAAGAAGAGTTTGTTGTGGTACGAATCTTACCAAGAATTAAAGCCCAGCCTTTTGAGCTGAAGCCTACACAGGGACTCATGGGTGAAAGGTAGCATGGGAAGATAGGTTAAAGGGGCCAAAGGAGAATACAGGACCTTCTTACCAACGGGGGCACCTCCGCTGTGGCGGAGTAGCGTCACCACCCCCTAAAAATACAACAGGGAAGGAAAAATAAAACAACCCTCGTTTTATTTCTCCTTTCCTACCGACTCTTGGGGGCGGGGCCTGGGGGGGTGACAGCACAGAGGGGAGTGGTTGTGCACTCCCTTCCCTGCGCATGACAGTTTGGCCGGCTGTCTCAGGCCGGCCAAACCCTCATGCTTAGTGAAGCTCCCTCCAACCCCAGATGTTGCTGGGGTTGGAGAAAGCAGGCACAGACTCCCAGTCTGTCCTGAAGCGCTAAACGAGAGCGCTCAGACTAATCCTTAAGCTGCTCTCATGCGAGAGCAGCTTCAGGATTGGCCGCAGGGCAGGCTGGGAGCCTGTGCCTGAAGAACAGGAGCGCAGTGCAGGACGCAGCTGGCTGAAGGTAAGTTTAAAAAAAAAAAAAATTATATTGCCCCCCCCTCCCTTTGTGACCCCTCAAACCCACCCTCTTGAAAGGGTAATGTAAGGGTGTCCCATTGTAGCAGCGCTCCCTACCCGCCCATGCTCAACACATCAATTGTGTTTTTAGTGCCTGGAAAAATGGTCGATTCAGTGGGATGGGCACATTGAAAAAGAGATATAATAGCTTAGGCAGAAGCACCATCTTCATTAGTGCAATTTGGCCAGCTAACGAGAGTGGAAGAGAAACCCAGTAAGTAATTTGATCAGAGACTGCAGAAAAGGTGGTGGCACAATTAGAGTGTATTACTGCCATCCTGCCCTGGGAGACCACTAACCCCAGATACTTACGTTCTGCTGAGCACCACTGTAGAGGAAAGTCTGGGATGAAAGATATTGTGGCCTGTGTGAGGGGAAAGAGCTGCAATTTCTCCCAATTGATCTGAATGCCTGACAACCCACCGAACCTGACAAACTCCTTCAAGATGCCATTCAGGCTCAGATGCGGATCTCGAATTAAATGGGTAATATCATCAGCGTAAAGAGAAATTATCAAGTGCCAACTAGAGTAGCGCTGAGCATAGTCCGTATAGTGCTGCCTCATCTTGGTGGTCAGTGGCTCAACCACCGAAGCAAAAAATAAAGGTGATAACAGGCAGCCCTGCTGCATACCTTATGTAATCGCAAATCGGGGGAAATCACGCTGTTAATAAGCACCCTGTCGACAGGCTGAGAATAGAGAAGTGCACCTCTCTTTCAGGAAAGAAAGATACGGGGGAATCCCATTCGGCATAGAATGGCCTGCAGGTTAACACATTCGAGAGAGTCGAAGGCCATAGTAGCATCTAAGACGACCACCACTGCAGCCAGGTCTTGATTAATATCCTGCAGCACTGCAAACAGTGTTCACAGATTGTGGGAGGTGGAGCATCCGGGGATGAAACCCGACTGTTCGGGCACACCAGAAAAGTCATAAGAAGGGTACGAAAGTAACTTAGCTAAGATTTTAACATCGCAGTTGATCAAGGAGAGCGGTCTATAAGATTCACAGTGATCTGAGGTTTAAGCAGTTTGATAATCAAGGCCTCCCACATAGAAGGGAGGAGATGCCCCCGCTTTGTTTAAATCAGTACAAACACAAGGAGATGATGGACGAAGCGCTGAAACTTTTCAGACTCTCACCCCAGTCACAGATCTGGGTTGAATCCATCATCGTTCTTTAGCTCACTTCGCCACCCCAGTTCCTGGCTGATGAGGGGTGAAACCCTGAAACCGGTCCTAGGATGCTTGTTTCCAGTCCAGGTAGGACCTGGCCTGGCAGTTCGGGCTGGACTGTTCCCATTGGGCACAGGGTCAAGACTGATTTGCATATGGCTGGGTCCAAACTGGAATGGCATGGTGAGCAAAACAATGATGTATTTAGGTCCAGATCTCTGTACTGGGGTGAATGTATGACATTGTTCTGCATTCTGTCCATCAATTGTTCTTTTTGCATTTGTTTAAAACAGTAAGCAAGACTGGAGCCAAGATCAGGCATGGTGCCCCACCGGCCTGTAACTGTTGTATCGCCTCCCTGACCTCCTCCATAGTAAAATCCTGTTCAAGGAAAGTGTGCTGTGTCGCATAGCCAATCCAATCCAATGCTACATCCTCCAAGTAGGATCCCACCAAAATAGGATCCCCACACAAGAAGTGTAGGGAGAGCTGTAGAAGGTCGAACGATTCTGGAGGATACTAGGGTGTCAACATGCAGCTGATCCTGCTCCTCTCAAACACCCAACGTATTGTTAGTAGCCCATAGTTGCTATGGTTTTGCCCAGGCACTCACCTTCTCTGTAGGCTCGTGCAGTTGCATATTTACAGCGAAAATGGCATTCCCTAATGGCCCCTTCATGATACTCTGATAACACTGACTTAAATTGTTGGACTAACAGGGGGTCCATGGCTGCAGCTTGCTGAGTTTCAAAACTCTTAAGGTCCTTCTCCAAGCTGGATAGATAATCCTTTATGGAACACAACACCCCCTCACTCTTACCAAGGCAGAACCCTCGCATGGTAGCCAATTAACTGCACAGTTCCTTCAATACGTGGAGAGGTGTGGTGCAGCGGCCAGGGCAGCTGACTTCGGAGCACAGGGTTCACGGTTCGATCCCCGGCTCCGGCGGCGGCTCAGCACCATGTGACTCTGGGCAATAGCTCACTTAATTTCCACGACGGCCCCCAGCGCCTTGAGACCCGTAAGGGTGAGTAGTTCGCGCTTTACAAATATGGATTTAGATTTATACGTTTAAAGAAATCCAGAGATTTCCTGCCCTAGCGTTCCTTAAATTGTTGGTCTAACTGTGTGAGTGGAGAAAGGCGCCAGTTAACTCCCAGTGGTACCTGTGGCGGAATAGACAGTGCAACCAATACAGGGGAGTGATCAGAAAAAGTACGTGCCAGATGTGTAACCTCCCACACCCAGGATTCCTTCCTCCAGGGACCAGCTTCCGTGTACCCCAGAATAGAAGGTTCCTTCTCTGACGTGTGGGTGGTGAACTCTCCATATATCTAGCAGCTCATGGTCCCTCATGATATCTTGAAGGTGGTGTAAGGTACTACTACGATAGCTGGGTGGCATGTATGAGAAGTCCACACCCTCAGCGATAAGACAGTTGAAGTTGGCCCCCCCAGAGCAACAAAGACGGCCCTGTGAATGCGATTTGGCCCCACAGGCAGTCAAAAAAAGTAGGGTCTGGGTATTTGGCCCATAACAGTTAGCAATAGTGATGTTATGGGAGAATAATTCCCCCCATCTTAAAGCATATCTACCCCGTGATCACTCAAGGACACCTGAGGGATATACAGCACTCCCTTTCGAACTAGTTCTACAGTACCTCATGCCTAGGACAAGTAAGTAGGAGGAGAATACAGTGTAGGAAGCCCATTTCCCAGCGAATGATGAGTGGTTAGAAGGGGCCAGATGAGCCTCTTGCAACAGAGCGATGTGTATAACTTGCCGGTCTAGATAGTATAGAATATCTATGCTTACACAGATCACTTAAACCACGTACATTCCATGTGATGCAGTTATAGAGGGTGTGGTGGAGAGTAGAACCATCTTGCTAAGTAGTAGTCATACTGCTATGTGAAAGATGAAGTGTAGTGAGCTTATAACGAGTATCAGGCCAGTTGACGCCACACTACACAGGATGCATGTATGTCACAAAATTTTACTTTGAAGGAAAACATAACCCCCTTCCCACACTAATGGCCCAACCCCATCAGAAATACGCACCCACTCCATGTCGCCCAAAACATAAGAATTCAGAACAACCTATCAAGATGTTCCGGTAGAAGGAAAAGTTAAACCAATCAACCATATTGAGGGGTAACCTGCAGGGAGACCGCAGGGATCATCCTCGTCAGGCCGAGGGCATCAGTGGGAACAAGCATGGCCTCACCAAGCGGAAAGAGTGTGTGAAGTGGTAGCCTCAGCAAACGGAAGAGGAAGGCATAAGAAACCACCTAGTGTCAAAATCAAACCATATCTAAGTCCCAAGAAGATCGAAATTGGCCCCATGTAGTGGATACAATTTTTAGCCCAAGTCTGCTGATGATGAGGTGGCATGTAATGAAACAACGGATAACGCCAAGCCAGGGTCACGGACGGGATGTTTGCACAAAACGTTTGTGATATGCTGAGGTTTGGTGAAGAAATTAATGATCCTTTCCTTGTACAGAGATTCCAAGGGGGGCAGGGTATAGCATAGCGTATGGAATAGCTACCTGTTGCAGCTTCTGTTTAACTGGAATAAACTTGCAACGGGCCTCCTGGACCGTTGTAGTAAATCCTGGGAATAGATTGATTTCATTGCCATCAAAGCTCAGAGCATGTTTCTCCCTGGCCAACTGAAGAGCAGTATCATGATCTAAAAAATTGAGGAGTCTAGCAACAATCGGGCGTGCCGGGGTCCCCGGTGGGGGTTGAGCCGACAGGGTGTGGTGTGCGCGTTCCACAATAAGTAACCTCGAAAAGGAGTCTGCTCCAAACAGAGCAATTAATATATTCTCCACGTAATCTTCCAACTTGTCCGTATTGGTGGATTCAGGCACTCCTAAGATGTGGAGACTGTTGCGACGAGAACGCGCCTCTAGATCCTCATTCTTAGCCACTATTACCTTGAGGAATTGTTCCAAATTAAGAAGGGTGTCGCTTCAAGAAGATACTGTATCCTCGACCATAGAGAGGCTCTGCTTGGCCTTCTGGAGTCGAGCATCATGCCTCTCCAATTTGCAATTGATAGTGTCCACCCTGCTGCTCATGGAATCCATTTTAGTTTTGATGAAAGTCAGGCTTTGCCACATCACCAGCAGCAGGGTTTTCACATCAGCTGAGTCTGAGTGTGCCTCCAAGAAAGAGCCGACTGCAGCAGGTATCGCCACCCAGGCAGGCCGCACCTGACAGTCACTGCTGTCTGCCCACATCAACTGCTCCCCTCCTCTGGGGGGGGGGGGTGAGCAGCCACTGCACTGGAGAGCCGCCAGAGGAAGGAGAGACTTCAGCAAAAGAATAGCTGTCCTCTGGTGAAGCAGGATGATGGCAGATGTTATCCATGGACTGGAAGAGCCTCTTGAAAGTGTGGCCATCTTGCATGCCAGCTCTCTGGCGCCCCCTCCCAGAACCTACTTAAAGGCGGCTGCAGTGTGTATGTGCCATTGGAGTAATGAAAACACACCAAAGCCAAACCCATTTATGCCAGTCTTCACCTGAACTGTACCCAGAACTAGTAGCGCTGGTCCTCTCACCACACACCGCTACCCTGTTGTGCTCCTCCATGCCCTCGACTCTGGCCACTGTTCACCATGCCACAAAACACAGAGGGCAACTTCACTTTCGCCCCCTGTATGTTCTCATGCATTCTCCCACACACCACTCACCACCCCCGGACCTAAGACACCTACAACAGCCAACACCCCAAGCACCCACACACACATTAACCAACACCTCGCCCACACTCACAAAAGTCTTGCATGCATACTCCTCAATACCCGCTCACTCACTAAACACACCTCCAAGATTTGGGACCTAAAGCACAACCACTCCCTAGACCTACTGTTTCTCACCCATCTGGCATTCATGCGTCTTACCTACATTGGTCGAGTAATAACAATCACTATGGTCCAAAACAGGCGAGGGAACGTGCTAGTTAAACCACTAGAGAGCGGAGGAGACATTTCTCTGTTGTGACAAAGAATGGAATGCAAATGGATTATGAAATATGGCTCGATAGAAAAAGGTTGTGTGTCATTAGCAAGAGACTGAAATGTTTACGGTCTAGTGTTCCTTTACTGTCTCTGTTGACGCAGTGGCTGTCTATGTGGTAAGGGCATGCGTGCTCCTTGTCTCCACTGAGAGGCAGCCATATTTAATAGCGGGATCTACGGCCCATTCTAGTACGAAACAGACACCAACGAGTCACCATACTGCAGTGTTTACCGAGGTGCCACGCATTCAACTAGTGGCTTCAATTCTGAATAGAGTACACCTGCTCTGAGAGGGTGAGTTTAATATCCCTTAATTTCATTTAATTCCACTACAGTATATTTTAGCGTTCACTAACTAAATACATTATTCTGGCTAAGGTACTCATTACCCTCACAGTGAGTACATATATTTTTGTCACGGGTCTCACTAGCATGTTCCTTCACCTGTTTGGGACCATAGTGATTGTTACTACTTGGCCAATGTAGGTAAAATGTATGAATATTACCTACATAATTCTATCACCATCTGGAACCCCCCAATTAATTACCTCTATTTCTTCCAGATGTTCCATTCATCTGCTTGTCCTGATGAGACCCCTGTACCATGCTGAGAGATGAAACGTCGTCGACATATTGAACAAACAAAGAATTTGGATATTGACCCAATAGTTGATTATCAACCTTGTTGTCTGTTAAAACACACAGCAAGAAACTGTGGTTACACCTCACTTTCACTTCTCTTGCCACACACTGACTTGTGGTTTCCTTTGTCACTGGGACGTACAGCACTTTCAAAAAAGAAATTCATGGTGATATAGTAAGTTGATGGCATTGAATATAAGCTAATTCTGATACGTGGTGGTCTGGATACTAATTCATACTTTTTGTATCAATTCTGTACAGTCATGTTAGCTGATAAATGAGGAACAAATCTGATGATACCAAAGAGAGCCATTGTGATTAAGAAATTGAAAACATCAACAGCTGGATTACTACCTGTGCTGACGCTCTGGCTCTCCTCAAACATAAAACCACCACTGCAAGATCCAGACCAAATGCAAGGTGGCACACAGAAGAGCTCAAGCTGGACAAAACAATACTACAAGCATTTGCAGCATAAGTGGAGAACCACCCAGTAAACCATGGACAATGGCAACTTAAAAACCGCCCTAAAACGCTACAACCAGATTATCTGAAATGCAAAGCTCACAGACATTGCAGACCATATGGTCGCCTGCACAAACAGCAGCAAGGAGATTTTCACCCTCATCAAGGAGCTCACCTCTCCCCCAGCTGCCTCCACCAGCATCTTTCCCTCACATGACCTCTTTGACAAAGTAAAAGTATTCTTTAGCAAGAAAATCAACATCATCTATGGTCATTTAGACACCGTAATCTTGGCCACCCAACTCCCAATATGACCAGGGAGCGAACCCTGACTGCCTGGCCCACCATCCCCACAGATGAACCCACCGCTGCCATGAAGTCAGTCTACTAACCATTAAATAACGAATTTGCATTTTGCACAATTCCATGTAATTTTTACGAAATGTCATGTAATTACGAAAAAAAAGAAAGACCACAAGAGGGTGCTCCATCATTTCCCTACAACATGTCTGCAGAAGCTAATATTATGCTGGCGCTTAACTGCTTGGCTTTACAAAACTCTGATCTCTGTCACCTGCTTTGCTTTACAGACATTTATATAATACACTTTTAACCAAGAAGGCTCCAGGCTATTCTCTTGCCTGACCAGACTAGCTGATTAATGCATTCTAAGCAGTGTGATCCTAAAACACTCGGCGCTGTAAATACTGTATACCAGTGGTATAATTTGTATGCTATGTTTAAATAAGGTGTTGTTTTATGGGTTTTTTATATCTGCAATCCACCTTCACCACAGTGGGCTCTGCCATCGTCTGAATGGTACCCAGTTGCCATGGCAACAGAATAAGGAGTCGAAAAAAAATGAAAGTGTTGAATGTTTCCCTGAGCGTTTCTAGTAACGCGGGCTATAAAGAAGTGGAACGAAGCTTCATTTGCATGCTAGTGCATAAACTAGCACAGCGACGTTTTCTGCATAATTTCTGGCACTGACGGCTGCGCGCTCTTCTTAGATGTTTTCTTTTCTTTACGTGATCAGCAAAACAATGGATTCCACCTCCAATAAGATCAAGTAGATTTGAACCTGCGCGTGCGGTGGACTCGTCAGAGAAATGAATTACATACTTCAAGACTCCCTGTGGGAATGGTTATAATCTGAAATGCTTCCTGGATTTATTGATGTATTTCATCCACTTGGTTGGAAGGATTAGCATATGCAACCTCATTCGTTCCTCTCAACCTTTCAGAAGGAATCTATTGACACACAGCTTTTGCTTCTATGTAACCCTCTAATTTTTGATGTTCTCTTTCAAAGATGATTTCATTAACACTTTGGGTCTCACGATCAGTCATCTATATTTCTTTCATTTGAACTTGCAGCATGTGAGAGTAGCTCAGTAAAATTAATGCACTTAGTACACATGTATATAACATTCACTGAAAAAACACAGAGGTTAAAGTCAAATGAGATAAGAGCTTATGTTTAAAAAGGACAAGACACAGAAATTCACTGTCATAGTTCAGTGAATTAACTATAACTTGCGACCCATCATTTACTCCTTGTTAAATTACATCATTGATGGCATCACTGATGACATGTCAATCAATCAATCAATCGGGTTGTAAATCGCGGCTACTCACCCGTGAGGGTCTCAAGGTGCTGGGGGGTGTGGGGGTAGTGGGGGTGGCTGCTGGTCCGTCTGCCATTAGGTGTTCAGTCGAAGAGCCAGGTCTTGAGGTCCTTCCTGAATTGGATCAGCAACGGGGATGCTCTGAGGAAGGCAGGCAGGCAGGGTGTTCCAGGTCTTGGCGGTGAGGTAGGAGTAGTGTCTTCCTCCGGTTCTTATCATGTGGATCTGATGGACGGTGGCCAGAGCCAGCTGAGTGGAGCAGTGGTGTCTCGTGGGGACATGGAATGAGAGGCGGTGGTTCAGGTATGCTGATCTTGCGTCATGGAGGGCTTTGCAGATGTGAGTGAGGAGTTTGAAGGTCATTCTTTTGTTGACTGGGAGCCAGTGGAGTTCTTGGAGGTGTTTGGAGATCTGGCTGCGGTGAGAGATGTCGAGGACGAGTCAAGCTGCGGCGTTTTGAACGTTCTGAAGTTTCCCGAGGAGTTTCTGGGTGACTCCGGCGTAGAGTGTATTGCCGTAGTCGAGCCTGCTGCTGATGAGTGCGTGGGTGACTGTTTTTCTGGATTCAGTGGGGATCCATCTGAATGTCTTTCGAAGCAGGCGGAGTGTGTGGAATCCCGATGATGCGATGGTGTTGATCTGGTGGTTAATTGTGAGCGAGGAGTCCAGTATGATGGGGGGTGGTGTGGTTGTGTGCGGTGGTGTCAGGCTTGGTGGGAGGGTCTTGGGTGTCAAAGCTGTCGTAGATCTGCCTGATCATGTGGTGGAAGAAGGTGCCAAGTTTGTCGCAGAGGTCTTGGGAGGGTGGGACGTCCGTGGTCTTGCTGTTGTGCCTGGCGAATTCCTTGACGATGGCGAACAGTTCTTTACTGTTGTGTGTGTTGGCGTTTATTGTGTCCTGGAGGGCTGTTTTCTTAGTGGTTTTGAGGAGGAGGTGGTGTGCGGTGATTGCAGCTTTGAAGGTTGTGTGGGTTCAGTTGGAGATCCATTGGTGGAGGTTGCGTGCTGCGGTATTGGTGTTGGCGTCTGTCGGCGGTGTGGTAGTGCTGAGGGAGGTGGTGAGCTGTTCTTTGGTGACCTTGTTCCAGCTACGGCCGGGGGGGCGGTGAGGGCATTGGTGTATGGTGGGTTTGGTGGAGGTGAAGTGCATGCAGTGGTGGTCGGTCCAGAGGAGTTCGGTGGTGTGGCTGTAGGTGATGTTTCCGCTGGTGGAGAATACGGGGTTGAGCGTGTGTCCTGCTGCGTGGGTTGGATCGGTGACTAGCTCCTACATTGGCGAGGTTCTCCAAAAGGGATGCTGTGTTCTGGTCATTAAGGTTGTCCAGGTGGAAGTTGAGGTCGCAGAGTAGGATGTAATCGGTGGATGTGAGAGCCTGGGGGGTCGATGAGATCGATGATGGCTTCGGTGAAGGGCGGTCGGGGGCCAGGTGGTCTGTAGATGAGGGTGCCGCGGAGGGTGATGTTGGGGTTGGTCTGGATCCGGAAGTGGAGGTGTTCATTAGTTGTCGTTGGGCCGTCCAAGTGCGTAGTCAGGCGGAGGGTGTTTTGGTGGATGATGGCAATGCCTCCTCCTGGTTGGTTGGCGCGGTTCTTGCAGGTGATCTTGTAACCATTGGGGATGGTGGTGGCGATGTCCGGGCCAGAGCTGGGGTTCGTCCAGGTTTCTGTGAGGAAGGCGATGTCGGGAGAGACGGAGTCTAGGAGGTCCTAGAGTTTGGTGTTTGTGGAAGGAGCGCAAGTTGAGGAGGATGCAGCTAAGCCGGTTTGGTCCACTGTTGGTCGTTTGGGAAGCGAGGGGTGCTCTAGCGCGGAGGTGGGTCAGGGTGTAGATGCGTTTGTGGCAGAAGAAAGGTCCTTAGGTGTCCGTCAGCGATGCGAGGTGGCAGACAGCGTGGCATCCGACATTGAGGGCAAGGAGGGTGCCGGCGTCGTATCTGTGGAAGGACCGAGAACAAGGGTCTGTGGAGCTGGGCGCGGCCCTGGCGCAGACGGACATGCCTTTGGCGCACCTTTGGCACAGCCACCATTAAGTTGTGTGCGGGGGGCTGGGAGGCGGGAAACGCAGGGAGCGGAAAGGGTCACTGGAGTGGGGCAGGGTCGAGAGGCAAAAAAGGAAAAAGGAGAAAAGGAAGAGTGCAGAAAAAGCCAGGAAAAAAGACAGAGACGAAAGGCAGAGTCAAGGCAGTAAAAAAGCAGGCACAGAGAGACAGAGGGCAGCCCAGCAGCAGAGCAGTGACGCTCTACTACTAGACCACCAGGGATGAGGTGCAGGCAGGAGCCTGTGGGAGGAGGAGGGCTTCGAACTCCTGACCAGAGGGGCAGCAGCAGGGGCAGCATCTACCTGACGGAGCTGTGCAGGGAAAGGGAGCAGTCCACTAGTATCAACTGTCAACTGACATCATTGATAACAACACTGATTACATGATTCAATCATTGTGTCACTGTGCTATATGCTTTGTGGGCTGGCCCTAATTTAGCAAGTTAAAAATTAAACCTGTCCTTTAAAAGAAATTTGCAGATAGTGGGCATTACCTTTATTATTGCACAACAGAGATTTCATATGTGTCAACTCACCAACATTTAGTAAATGTCACCCTCTTTTTACTTATATTGATTCGCCTAAGGAAAAAAAAAAGAACCTCTATAGATATTAATGGATTCACATAGGGCCAGATGCATCAAGCCAAAAACCGGTCGCAAACGGGCAGATTCACAGAGTCTGCCCCTTTGCGACCGGTATTTTTGCATTTGGGATGCAAAAATTGCGATTACTTAAACTGCGATTGCATTTAAGGAATTGCAAATTGCGATTCCTTAAATGCAATACATGAAGCAAATTGAAATATCGATTTCGCTATTAGGGGTCGCAAATTACCGTCAAATGAAACTGGACGGTAATTTGCGAAAACTTTGAAAAATGCACTAAAGTGCATTTTTCAAAGTTACATGTTACACACACACATGCCCTTGGTGCATGTGTGTGTGCAACATGTGGTCACATGGCAATTTCATGGGTGCAACAGAGTGTCCTTTTGGCACCCTTGAAATTGCATGCGCAATTTGCGAGTACCTATTTGGTACTCGCAAATTGCGCATGCAATTTCCATTGATTCCTATGGGCCTCTAGGCCCATAGGAACGAATGGGTAGCAATTCCTTAATTGCGATTCGCAATTACGGAATGTTTAGGAATCGCACATTTTTTTGCGATTCCTACATGCATAGGTAATTACGATTCTTTAAAAATCGCAATTAAAGAATCGCAATTGCCTATCTTGATGCATGTGCACCATACTTTTTAAAGTTTGACCATAAATGAAAAAAGTATTCTTTATTAATTCACATTAATTGGAACACCCGCCAAAGAAGTCATAAGACTCACAATTTATAATCAAAAAGTTGACATGTGTGCATTAGTCAATAATAAGCCACCTTGGGGGCGTGGCCAAGCAGCACAATAAGATGGCAGTGATTTGAAAGAGCTCTGACATCTAGAGCACCAATCCCTTAAAAATAATCTGGCCAAAATCTCTTTGACTATATAAAGTGATAACCTACCGCAACAGCTGTGAGTATAGCAGCAGAAATTTGCAGAAGTGAGCTTGGCATCTGGTTGAGAGTCCGTCAGCTGGATGAAACGAAGGAACAGTGGCGGAGGAGCGTCGCCGCACTGCTTTGAAGCAGTGAAATAAAGGAAAAATAAATTGATAATAACTCAAGGTTATTATCTTTTTATTTTTTCCCTGCTGCAGTAGCTTTGTGGGTGGGGCGGGGCTGCTCTGCTGGCAGAGCAGGGGAGGAGTGGTTTGCACTCACTAAGTGCGCATGAATGTTTGGCTGGCCATCTCGGGTTGGCCAAACATTCATGCGCACTTTGCATATTTTCCACCCAGGCTGCATTACAGCCTGGGTGGAAAAACATACTCAGGCTCCCATTCCCTGGCTGGGCGCCGAACCACGGCCCTCATACCAATCACAACACTGCATTGCAGCTCTGTGATTGGCTCAGGGGAGCCTTAGCCTGGGTGCTTCCTGTTCCTGGAACACCGTCCGGGAGAGACGACGGCAGGACGACGGAGGATAGGCGCGGTGAGGGGGTAAGTTTTTTCTTTTTTTACACCCCACTTACCACCCCACCACCCATGATCCATGCTTGCCACACTTGCTAAGGATAATTCTGGCAGCAGATCATCATTTGAAGAGGTTGAATAATTGCATCACTATGTATAGTGATAAACCCTGGGACTTATTTCTACTGGCTGAACTATTTACTACTCTGCCCGAATGACAATACACTCCCTCTTTGTGCTGAGAAGGGCCTGGTGAAACCAGCTTTGATGCCCTAAGGATGATGCACGACTCACTATGACTATAATATATGTATTATTGCTGTGGTGCCATAATCCTTATATATACGGCTCTACCAATAGGTACAACAAAATACTACTTGTCACTCTGGCCACTCCTGGCTTTACGCCCACATGGGAATTGGTATATTATACCTTGAGTCACTCTGCTCTGCAGGTTTTATTGTTGGGGGTCATGGTTTTTTGGAATGTCACTGGGAGATTGGGTCCTGGTGCAGGACGGTTGACAGAGCGGGAGAAACCTAAAGCTAAGGCAGAGAACAATGATTTTAACATGTCATTACACTCGATCAGATTGTACCAATTGACAGATGTGCAGTTGCTGAGTAATGGCTATGAATAATAGACAGGACACCTACACTCATATTTAAAACTGGCAACATGGAATGTGAGAGACTTGAATAATCCCCAAAAATGCAGCCCCCATTCACGAGCCACTGGAAGGCCACGAGGACGCCATTCCCCAGAGCACAAGTAATGTTTATTGGGAGGAGGGCTCGCGGCCCTCTCCCCGAGATGTTTGTAGGTCCCGGGGACCCATTACCCTGGGGCGGTTTATTTTGGGGAGGGGTGTCAGGCCCCTGAGCCCTAAAATGGCCCTCGGTACCCCCATTCCCTGAGGTTCTGAAGTGAGACAGTGTCCTGGGAACCCCGTCTGAGTCTCTGGGTCAGTTTTTATATCTGCTCATGCAAGAAGAGAGCAAAGCTATGTCCCCTGCCCAGCAGGGAATACAAATCTAATTCCCTGCCCACACTCTCCCAGGAAGGGCATATAGATTAGCTCTCACCAGGCGTTGACAAAGAAATAAAAAATGGTTCAGCCAGGCAGGAGCAAAATAATAGAGCTGGAACCTGCTGGCACACAAGATGGTTGCTGGCTGGGGAGCCGGTAGTCTCTGTGGGGTCTTGGGGCTCTCCCTGCAGCCCCCAACATTAAAAGAAATTGTGGGTGCATGGGAAGGGTCCAGGGCACCTACTGTAAGTAAAATAATTGCCAGTTCCCGCTGCACCCAGGATGGGTGCTGGCTGGGGCTCTGGCAGGAGCGAGGGGAGCCTTGGGCTGCCACCTGTTGGTGCAACATTTGACAAAGTTGTGGATGCCTCGAGTGGCACCAGGGCACCCCCCGTAATTATGAAAATGGCAGGCTCCTGCCATAACCCAGGATGGGTTCTGGCTGGGGAGTTGGCAGGGGCCGCGGAGGCCACAGGGCTCCCCCCACCACCTTACAATGTACAGAACGTGTGGGTGTCCTGGGTGGGACCAGGACACACAAACACAATTCAAGGAAATAAAAAGAATAGCCAATGAGCAGCAGTAGCCGCTCATTTACTATTCACTGCTTCTTAGAAGAGAACGCACCATAATATCCTGAGAGGGCTTTATAATTAGATTTTTTAACCTCGTGGTGGTCCTGGAAGGGGCAAGGGCTCCACCTAGCATTTGCTTTGATGTTGGGGAGGGCAGAAGGAAGTGAAGCAGCCCCTCCCCCCCCCCCCCAGCAACATTTGAAAAAATTGCATCAAGTCTCTTGGGCCATTTTATCCATGATGCCAGGAGAGCTTAGCATTATTTTTAAAGCACTTGGAGCTGTAGCTGTATGATCTCCAGCTGGAGTCCTGTGGTTGGTTCTATGGCTGTATTTTATGGCCCGAAAAAAGTTTTTAAAAGACTCAAAGGCATGGTTATGGTTGCTTTAAAAATGCCTTATTGTGACAATAAGTATTATTAAACATTGCAGTGTGTGTATTTATAAAATATACATTTGATTATAATTATTTTGGGCATTTTAACAAAGTTGGTTTGCCTGCTTTATGCATGTTGATGTGCTCACTTCCTGGTAAAGCCAATAGCCCTGCCTTTCATATTTATATATTTAAAAAAAAGAGGGTTGGGTGCCAAGCCCCACACCACACACAGCCTTCGTTCACTGGGGTTTTGGGCACCTGAAGGGGGTTGCATGGCGATGGACATCTCACTTTACTTAAAAAAATAGAAATTAACTGAAAAAAATCAAAGATTAAACTGACTTTATGGATAGGAATGAAATATTATCTTACTTTATATTTAAAAAAAAACTTAGAAATTCATTGGAAGGTTAAAGGGACATTATAGGTAGGTGAAAATGTCAGATAAAACAATGTTTTAAACTAAAAAACGCTGAAATTAATCAGCTATAGATGTCTCAAGTAACTATAACTCTTGCCCAAAGTAACTATACCTCGTGCCCTCACCATGCACTGCCAATTATCTCACATATTTCTTCATTTAATGATATGTTCTATGGCATCATTGATAAGATGTATTATCAAAGATTTCTCTTGGATTACAACTCACAGAGGGTCAATTCACCACATTCGACCATATACAGAACATGCAAGTATACTGAATCCACTATTGTTTCAGAACCCATAAACCAATTATAAATACCAAATGAATCTTACGCAAGTATTGCAAAAATTCATTTATTAAAACCACAATCAATAATATAAAACACAGTAATGTAGCCAATTATATCTAAACAAGTTAAAACAATTATATATTTTGACAAATTTGTACATGTAACAAATAGATTTCCATATACATGAGAGACAAAAACAAGTGACACATTAAAAATCATAATAAATGCGTTAATTCGATTGAATCTGTTGCGTTGAAGTCTATCAATCCTTTTATAATTGCACAATACACTCCGGCTCCCCGTCAGACCCTTTCCCGCACCACATCTTCAACAAAGCCAGCAGCTCCGTCGCACCCCACCTGTGCAAAATCATCAATCTCTCCTTCGAGACCGCGACCTTCCCAGAGAGCTGGAAACACGCAGAGATCAACGCCCTACTCAAAAAACCCAAGGCGGACCCGAGAGACCTCAAGAACTTCCGGCCCATCTCTCTGCTTCCCGTTCCCAGCCAAGGTCATCGAGAAGATCGTCAACAAACAGCTAACCCGATACCTCGAAGAAAACAGCATCCTGGACCCATCCCAATCAGGGTTCCGCAGCAACCACGGCACTGAGACTGCCCTCATCGCCGCCACCGACGACATCAGGATCCTACTGGACAATGGTGAGACCGCAGCCCTCATCCTGCTGGACCTCTCCGCCGCCTTCGACACTGTCTGCCAACGCACTCTACGCGCACGCCTCCACGACGCAGGGATCCGAGACAAGGCCCTGGAATGGACCACCTCCTTCCTCGACGGCAGAACCCAGAGAGTCCGCCTCCCACCTTTCCGATCCGAAGCCTCCGAGATCATCTGCGGCGTACCCCAGGGATCGTCCCTCAGCCCAACACTGTTCAACATCTACATGGCCCCGCTCGCACGCATCGCCAGACAGCACGACCTCAACATTATCTCCTACGCCGACGACACTCAACTGATCCTCTCCTCACCAAGGACCCCTCGCCGCCAAAGCCAATCTCCATGAAGGAATGAAGGCCGTCGCCGATTGGATGAAGATCAGCCGACTAAAGCTGAACACGGAAAAACGGAGGTCCTCATCCTCGGCTCCAACCCCTCAGCCTGGGACGACTCCTGGTGGCCAACGACGCTGGGAGCACCCCGACACCCACCGACCACGCACGCAACCTGGGAGTCATCCTCGACTCAACGCTCTCCATGGCCAAGCAAGTCAACGCAGTCTCCTCCTCCTGCTTCAACACCCTCCGCATGCTTCGCAAGATCTACAGGTGGATCCCGACAGACACAAGAAGAACAGTCACCAAGGCCCTCGTCAGTAGCAGACTTGACTATGGGAACGCCCTCTACGCGGGAGCCCCGGCCAAGCTCATCAAGCGACTGCAACGCATACAAAACGTCTCCGCACGCCTGATCCTCGACGTACCACGCCACAGCCACATCACCCCCCACTTGAGGAACCTGCACTGGCTCCCCGTCGACAGGAGGATCACCTTCAAACTCCTCATCCACGCACACAAGGCACTCCACAAAACTGGCCCAGCCTACCTCAACAGACGACTCTTCTTCTACGTCCCCAACCGCCAGCTCCGCTCCGCCGACCTCTCCCTCGCCAGCGTCCCTCGCATTCAAAGAACAACCACCGGCGGCAGATCCTTCTCACACCTCGCTGCCAAGACCTGGAACATCCTTCCACTAAGCCTACGGCAGACCCAAGACCTGCTGACCTTCAGGAGGCTACTCAAGACCTGGCTGTTCGACCAGTAGCAGCACCCCCCCCTTCCCTCTCCCCAGCGCCTTGAGACCCTCGCGGGTAAGTAGTGCGCTCTACAAATTTTGTGATTGATTGATTGATTGATTATAATTAGGCTCAAACGTTCCTCAAATTTAACAATAGCAAAGAGCTTCGACTCGTTTCGGTGAGCTATGTATTTTTACGCCACCTTCTTCAAGACTCTTAAAATTAATGTCTCTCTTAAAGTAAGCACAGTGTCATATGTGCCTCTTAATGGAACTGTTCCATCAAAAAGAGATAAATGCTCATTCGTAGAGTATTTTTAACATATGGTATCTTCTTGTTTGGGATTGTAGGTTCTGGAACTTTGATGTTCTCGTATTTCACAAAATGTCAACCGCTAAACGATTAGGCAGTTCTATACCAGTATTTAAAAAAGGCTGACCAATGTAAACGGAATTCGGCAGCCCTCCAATGACAACAATCTTTTAACCAGAGGCAAATCAGTCCTCCGTCCGATATGAAGGGGTTTCAAATCTCCCTTAATGAATAAGTTGTATCCCGGTATGTTCTCGCAATGCGTTTTCATAGGATTCTCTAAGAAAATGAGTCCACCACGTGAAGGAACATCCGGTACCGCTCCGCAATAGGAAGGCCTAATCGTTTAGCGGTTGACATTTTGTGAAATACGAGAACATCAAAGTTCCAGAACCTACAATCCCAAACAAGAAGATACCATATGTTAAAAATACTCTACGAATGAGCATGTATCTCTTCTTGATGGAATAGTGCCATTACGAGGCACATATGACACTGTGCTTACTCTAAGAGGGACATTAATTTCAAGAGTCCTGAAGAAGGTGGCGTAAAAATACCTAGCTCACCGAAACGTGTTGACGCTCTTTGCTATTGTTAAATACGAGGAACGTTTGAGCCTAATTATAAAAGGATTGATAGACTCCAAAGCAACAGATTCAATCGAATTAACGCATTTAGGATGGTTTTTAATGTGTCACTTGTTTTTGTCTCATGTATATTGAAATCTATTTGTTACATGTACAAATTTGTCAAAATATATAATTGTTTTAACTTGTTTAGATATAATTGGCTACATTACCATGTTTTATATTGGTGATTATGGTTTTAATAAATGAATTTTTGCAATACTTACGTAAGATTCTTTTGGTATTTATAATTGGTTTATGGGTTCTGAAACAATAGTGGATTCAGTATACTTGCATGTTCTGTATATGGTCGAATGTGGTGAACTGACCCTCTGTGAGTTGTAATCCAAGAGAAATCTTTGTTTATACACTTGTTGTATTTGGTACCCCATCTCTTGGACAGTGGGGCCACTCCCTCTTTTGTTTGAATCATTGATAAGATCACTGCAACATCTGAAATGACTTCATTGATGACAACACTGTGCGTGACAGGAACGTAAGTTATAGTTATTCGAGATAACTATAACTGGTGAATTTCAGTGTTTTTTTTTGTTTGAGATGTTATGTTTTAAGTGACAGTTTAGCCTTACTATAGCACCTGTTTAATCCAGATAGAACCCTAGATAGATAGATAGATAGATAGATAGATAGATAGATAGATAGACAGATAGATAGATATTTACTGAAAAAAACTAAAGTTAAAGTGACTTTGTAGTTAGGCATGGTAATAATATTTTAGCCTATGTTAAAAAAAAAAACAACTAGAAATTTGCTGAAAAAAACCAAAGGCCAAATTGACATTATAGTTAGTTGTTGAAATAAATTAAAAACTAATGTTTAAAAACAAAATAAAACTTACAATTCAGCGGTTACAGTGTACTGAGCCAACTATATCTTGTGCCCTGCCATGCACTACTTATAATCTCACATTTTACGTCACTCATGACATTTTAAATGTCATCATTATTGACATAACTTATGGTGTCTCAAATGACATCAATGATGATATTAATGATCACATCACTGAGGATATCACCCAAGCTACAGCTTCTCAAATAGAAACAATGTAGTACTGTCCCTTCTGGTGGGAACCTCACCTGGCAGTTCAGGATGGACTGCTCCCATGTGGAGCAAGTTCGGTACTGATTTACAAAGGCAAGCCTTTTGCTAAAGTGGCATGATAGGTGAAAAAATATGGACTGGAATGTGTCCCAAGTGATTGCCAGTGACTGAGATTAATTCAAGCATTCCATCCATCAAATTATTGCTGTTGTATTTGATGGCCTAAGAACGGCAGCTATGCCCAGATAAGGGCCCATTGCTCTCTGTACCCTATTGATGTACTCCAAGCAGTGCAAATCTAGTCTAGGGCTGCTCGTAGTCCCTTCTGGAAGGGGCCTCTCCTGGCAGTTTGATACAGACTATTCCCATGAGGAGCAGGGTTGGTACGGATGCATACAGTGGGCCTTTGCCTAGATTGGTATAATGGGTGAAAAACAATGGAATGTGGACAGAGCAATTGCCAGTGGCTGAGATTAATTCAGGAATTCCATCCATCAACTTGTTGTTGTTGCAAATGACACCCCGTAGGGTCTGAAGTATGCACCACAAAGGTATAATAAGTTAAATGTGTGTTTATTGTAAAGCTGTTAAACCCAACCATGAAGCCATCACTGTCAGCTCATCAGGACACACTCCAACTGCCACACAGCAGAACTTTAGCTTTACCAAGGTGACTACACCTCTCTTCAAAAACAATAGAAGAGTTCCATTCAATCCAGTTGGGAGAGAAAGTAGATAGGATACAAAAAGACTAGTATAATTCAGTATTGAAGTAGCATACCCTTATCTGAGACCAGACTTCAACACAGCACCGAATAACTAGTACAGTCAGTACACACCACAGAGGGTGACATTCTCAAAGTCTTTTGCTAGCTCTGATGACAAAGGAGCAGGCCCCAGCAATAGGGATCAGACACCAGTTCCAGCACCCATTACACCTCGATGTTTAGACCAGGAATGAGGCAGACAGAGAGGGAGAGGCAGAGGTCAAGGGAGAGCATGGAAGGGCAACAAAAACAACTACCAGATTGGAGACAGACAGACCAGGAACCAACATTACAGTTGGTAAACATCCACACAGCCCCCATCCCCATGGCCAACACACCTATCCACAAATCTCCCATTTGCAACATATCTGAATGCATCATCACTCATGACAACAATAATACCTTGAGAAAAGGTCTGGGATTTGTCATAACGGAGAAATCAGATTTCTTCAAACTCAAGAGTGAACTATACTGTTCCTTGAGAACGATCGGACTCAAGCATTTCTCTAGGGATAAACCACCTCTTCCTCCTATAGAGGGGAATGGCTTACACCCTCCACCACATTTTGATCCACCTAGCCAAATGATGAGCCCAGAGATTCTAGCATTCAAAAATAAGGTTTAGAGGCAGGTCAGTGCACTAGAAAATCAGAGAAGGTATAGCCCCTAAAACATCTCGATCAATGAGAGGAGAGAACTTGAAACTCTATCCAATGATAGAGAAATCAATAATAAACCAGCAGCTAAGGGTGGCGTCATTGTTATCCAGAACACATCTGACTACAATGAAGAAATCATGAGGCAACTCACTGACTGTAGGCACTATCAGAGGATTGCATGTGACTCTTTAAAAAAGATTCTGGAGGAAATATGACAGGTTACTCTTACTGCACTCATAGAGGAGATCCTTAACACCAAAGAAAATACATATCTCAATAAAAACCAACCATGGCACCCATGCCATCTACACACTGCCCAAGATCCACAAGAAACTTGACCAACCACTGGGACGCCCTCTAGTCTCAGAGTGTGGGTCCGTCTTAGAACCCATCAGTAGGTACATTGATGCTCACATCAAAGACAAAGCCCTTAAACTCAAGTCATACATTAGAGATAGTTTGCTCCCATTCACAATGGCAGAGAACATACATGTAACCCTGGACGTCGAGTCACTTTACAGCAGTATCTCCCACAATGAGGCAATTGAAGTGATACACGAATGTCTAGCCAGAAGAGAAATGGACAATGACACGTGTCGGTTCATATTGACACTTAGAAACTTAGCCTTAAAACAGAATTATTTGATGATCAAAAGTGTGTTTTTTCTTAAGAAGAAGGGTGTGGCCATGGGCGCTTGCTCTGAGCCCTAAGTAGCAAATCTGTTTGTGGGAGGATTTGATTATAGGGTGATATATCACCCTACCAACTCATTTTCTGACAAGATCTGGGAGTGGAAATGCTCCATAGATGACATATTCTTGGTCTGGCATGGATCGGAGGATGAACTCAAAGAGTTTATCAAATGGATCAATACACAGGGCTTAGATCTCAAGTTCACGGTGAATTACAGCAACACAAAGGTCAGCTATCTGTATCTATAAGTCAAACATGAGAACGGCATCTCATCCACAACCCTGTATAAAAACCTACTGACACTAATGCACTACTCAGATACAACAGTCACCACTCTAGGGATAATCTACCCTACAGGCAGTTTGTACGACTTCGCAAAAGCTGCAAACTCAAAGAGGATTTCTTCAAGGAAGCAGGTACACTCAAGACTAACCTCTTAGAGAAAGGTTATCCCAAGAAAGTAGAGACCAGGGCTGTGAAAAGAGCTTGGTTCTGTCCAAGAGAGGACATACTTACTCCTAAGAAGAAGAACACTAATGGCAACATTGTGATGGCTGGCACCTTTCCACCTATGAGTCATGAGGTACAACAAATTGTGAAAAGAAACTGGTCTTCTTTCATTGGAATATGTAAGGAGAGGCCTCTATTTGCGTTCAAATGCAATAAAAATATCAGAGACCACATTGTTAGAGTGCACAGAGAACCACCAAAGAACAGTGACATAAGTACCTTATGGGGCCTCCGCACATTTGTTGGGCACCACAAATGCGGAGCTTGTATAGTATGCAATTTCACTGACAACACCAAGGTTTTAGATGCTAACATCAGAAAATTCACACTCAAATCATTCTCAAATTGTAACACCAAGAATGTTATTTATGTGGTTAGATGACCTTGCATAAAATTATATGTTGGGAAGACAACGCAAATAATTAAACAGCAAATAGCTCAGCACAGGAGCAGTATTCGCTGCAAGATGGAAGGCGTGCCTTTGGTACAACACTACCAGGAACTACAGCATACGGAAAATGATCTATACTGGCAAGTGGCGGAGGTCGGGACCCTGGACACCAGTGGAGGAAGCATCGGTGAAATCCTCGACCGCAGAGAACGCAAGTAGATAGAATGCTGAAAAGTACTACCTTGAGACTGAATGATGTTGATGAACTAAGACGTCTCTCAATCCTACCCACATAAATTGCTCCTTGTACATTCTCTCGTGAGGTGGTCCCCTTCACACACACTGTGTCACGGGTCAAGTTGGCTCACTTTCCAGTTACTGTCAATGGTTGCCTACACATATGTATGTAAAGAGATTGAAAGACTATATGTCACTGCTATGCATGAATGAAAATTACTATATATACCTATCATTGGTAAGCACATACATGCTGGAGTGATGTCACACATGGCACACAAACATACGACAGACCAATTATTATGATACACATGATCTCTCTTACACATTCAGTTACACTGAATGCGTCACCCGACAATTCACCACGTCACATAACCGTGTGACCACACTACTTACTTTTGTTAGTTTGACTTAGTCATAGATGTAGCCTATTGGCTATTTGCAGTGTAGTTAGGGCCTCAAGTATATATTGGCCAACACTCTCTACATTGACAACAGCATAAGGGTGAATTATGCATACCGCCACTCACACACTTTCTTGAAAATCACACTCCATCTACGGCATAGATCATGATTGATATGATGTGGCATTTGTAGCTAAACAACATTGTCAATTTTGCCTGCACACAGGAGTTTTCAGGCCTAAAATGGCGGCCGTGCTTGGTGATTTGATGTGTCATAGACAGTCAATAGATAAGGAGCAGAGTCTGCCAGCCTCCCGTAGTCTGCACGAGGAGATTGGCATACTCATTGAATGACTGCTGTTGGAAACACACCACTAACAGTAAGCTCTTGAGCATTATTTGGTGATCGTTATCTGGACATCACATAGTCTACGTTTTTAGATTTCTCTGTTTTCACACAGTTGGTGCATGCTCAGGAATTTGTACTTGATAGCGTATGGATAGATATTGATGGAATATTACAGTACATAATTTACGCTTGACTACATGGATGAGCCCTCGAGCACATTAATGGGCACGCAGTAGTACAAATCACTTGGTGGCTTGTGATTGACTGGTCTGATTTAGTAATGATACGAGAATGCTCTCACGCACATAATACAATTCTTGGGCACATCCACTTGAAAGAAGACAGTACTGATGGCAAGCGTCCATCATTAACAGAGCTCCACGTATTCTAATGGCATCATGAACCATGGACCACAGGACAAGATGCCATCATGGCACATGTATTGCGCCACTAACAGTATTAATAACTATCACTCCTGCATGAATATTAGATGGAGAGCAGTAGGGTAAGCTTGCATTTTTTGCGGCATTAGTTCCAGCATTCTGGAATATACATTGTTTTTGGTAATGGCCACTTACTTTATGGGTTTCCTAGGGTGCATGACTGTAGAGCTTGACCTTTCGGTCACAGGGCTTGTACTTAACATGGACACTAGCATTGTCACTCGTCATGAAGCTAGGCCTCTATTGCACGTGTACCATGATATGACATGGTCTGATTATCTTATCAGGCATCAGTTAATGAGAACGCTTGTTCACTTAATGCATGGGGTGACTACACAACCTTCCCACACTCTCATGAAGAGGATCCATGCCTCATATTGGGCCTTATTGATACATTGATACACATATATAACATAACTAGTAACTCACATGGGGATACTTGTGCATTGTTTCATGTAACAGGAGTCCAGATTGGATCATATGAAGTTACTTGGCACATTCAGATAGTGCCTTTTCTCTCCCCCCACCCCACCTCCCTTCGGAAGGAGTAATCTCTCCTACAGATATTACAGTCATGAAAGTGATACTCGTTTATTGTGGTTGTGCAGTGGTTATACTGAAAGATTGGATTTTCACTCAGACCTGCTTCTGGTGCAGATTGGTGACCTATTGAACAGCACACACAGCATATAACATATATCATACAGTGTCATCCAATGCAAACTGATGGTTTGTCTGGTTTCTGTCTTCCATAACATACAGATATTGAGCCATACGACTAGTCCAGAAGAGACCTTCTCACTTACGAGGGGTCGAAACGTCGACATACGTCTCCTTTGCTTCTTTGTTCAAAAGTCAAACAATTATTTGCATCTGTACTTGAGGAGAATACACTACAGTAACAAAAAACTTTCCAGTCTAATTATTTATTTTTTCAACCCAGATGAGAACCTTCCAGTGGTTTGCCTAAATTATACATTTGTTGCAGGTTTCCCATGATTCACACAGAGGATTCTATCAGGTTTCAAAGAGTCCCACGGTGGACTTTGTTTATAGAACGTACACCCTATAGCAAACATTACATCAACTTCCATGGTGCATATCTTTTCATGAGTAGATCTACTAGGGCCTTGTCCGTTCACCCCATTTCAGGGACCTGTTCACCTGATAAATTAGCTCCACACTCAGACACATGGCTTGAGGACTGGGCTGTCTTTTCACCCAGCCCCTTTACCATATCACTCTGTATCTTCACAATTTTACCTACATTCCACCAATGTCCACCCTCAACCCTCACTGTGTTACCACACACCTTTTCCACCTTCACAGGTTCTCCATAACTGGCATCCCCTTTCTTCACAAAATTTTATTTTTTACTCGTACCACATCCCCAACTTGGAACGCCATATGTCTAGCAACATCGTATCCTTCTTTTATTTTCTTCTGTTCCTTTTCCACTCTTCTAAGTATAGCCCTTTGGTCCACATTTCTCGTAAATTTTCTTTGGACAGTTTTGGCTAACTAGGCTAGAAAAAGTATCGATGTGGATTGATGTCCTCTTAAGGGGTCACCTTGGTGAGGGAATGTGGCATAGAATGATAGAACCACAACATAGATTTCATGGCTTCTTCAATGTCACACCTATTGTTCTTGGCCCATTTTATACACTCAATTTCTACCCTATTCACCCTTTCCACCAAACCATTCATTCGGGAATGATAGAGTGAAGTCCTTAGACGTTTCACTCCAGTCTCTTTCAAGAAAAGCTCCATATATTGACATACAAATTGAAGTCCATTGTCAGAGATGAGACATTCTGGGAAACATTCCCTCATAAAGATATCTTTCAGAAATAACACTGCATTACTCACGGTGGGGGTTGAAAAGAAAGGATCTTCAGGCCATTTGCTATTTTAATCCATCAGCAAAAACGCATACTTTTGATGGTAGGGTATAAAGTTAAAAAGTCACACCATGTCTATCCCTACTTTCCCTCATTGCCTCTTAGGGAACTGAATTGGATGTAAAAGTGGTATCACTACTTTGAGCCCATTCTCGACTCTCCTGCATACCACACACTCCTTTACCACCATATCTATATCTCTGTCCATAGAGGGCCACCAGTAATGGGCACTAACCCTTCTCTTTACACAGAAATAAAGGTCTGGCAAATTCAATTTCTCAATCAATAATGTAGTCTTGGAACAAGTTATTAGCTTAAAATATCTGGGCATTTATTTTAACATCCGTGGTTCTCATGTCACACATCTAGGGCACGTTAAAGTCTCGGCTTTGTCAATGACAATGAGTTTTAAAAAACTGGTCTCTAAGATGAGCGGGCCTGCCTTAACAGGCAGCTGTAAAGTAATTAATGCCAAAATTATGCCTATGCTTACATACAGCACTTTGATTTTTTTTCTCTGGTTGGCTGGATAAAGCATAATTGAGATGGTACAGAGGTCTTTTTAATCTCCCTGATGCCACTCCATCTTCACAGCTATGGCTGGAATTCAGTCTTTTTAAGCAAACATTAATACTAAAGGCTCGATTCTTGTGATATTATGGGAAGCTTAGCAAGGCGGCTCCAGGGTGATTAAAGGAAATGATAAGGCGAGGCATCTATGATAAAGCACTAACATGAGAATCCTCCTTGAGGGATGAAGTGGAAGCCCTGGAGGTGCCCAACATCACAGACTTTAAGTTAACCCCAAAGCCCTGAGCAAAACTGCTGTTAAAAATGGCGAGGATACAATCCAGGGTCATGGACATTCAAGAACTGTCTCGAAAATCTCATGCTAGTTTATGTGACTCATTGTATCAAGAGCAGGGGTGAGCCATGTATTTAGGCCTCCCACATTAAATTGACTGTCAAGAAAGAGCAGTTGAGGCTGAGATGCAGCTTAATTTCTCTAAAAGCGTATGAATTTGGAAGGAGCAGCAGTGCCGCTTATGTAACTTTTAGAAAGAAAGTCTCAGCCACATATTATGTATCTGCCCAATTTTGAAAAAAGTAAGATGTTTCTGGCTGAAACCCCTGTTTCATAAACTTGGCATAAGGCAATGTAACACGGCTATCTCCGCCTGTCTGAGTGGTGTGAGCCCACAGTTATCGGCCAGATGTGTGAAATTCCTCAAAGAAGTAAAAGAATTATTGACTTTACTGCCAATGACCTCTTAATTATCAGCGTCATCAATGACTTTGATTTCCTTGCCATTTTACACGGGCGCTTTGGTTTTTATCACTTCTCCTATATTTATTTATATAGGGTTTGAATACGGGCTCTCTTTTGTGACCAAGACTGAAACTTGCAGAGAGTATTTTTGAACTTCAAGTTTTTATGGAACTGTGATAATGAATGCAGTTTTATTGCTGAGACCATACTATTGTTTATTATTTTAAAGGAGCTAGGGAGTATATGCTGTTTCATGTGCTGAATTTGCTTATTGGACCTCAGTCAAAATGTAGCCATTTTTAGCAGGGCATTGGTTCTCCTGTTTTAATTATAGTAGGAGATACGCTCTGGTGCTTTTATAAAATCACATAGAGGCTGTTGGAGGGGCTTGTTTGTTGCACATAGCATCAGTAACTGGCCTAGTGGATATTATAGTTGTTTTGGGGAACAGTTTATATCTTTTATAATTTTTAGAATTGATTTTTACTCTTGATAAATATTTTCTATTCATGTTAGCATTGTACTTTGCACTTCAGGGAAACCGGTTCCTAACAGAGTTTCAGGCCGCTATATTAATTGAATGATTATGCTATGTGCTACTTTATCTTAACTGTGGTTTTTATACTGTGATGGTTTTTAATAACTTAAAGCAATACAATCTTATCTATCTATCTATCTATCTATCTATCTATCTATCTATCTATCTATCTATCTTCTCTTCGTCATGGTTGACCCTAGGTGTCCTTCATGAGCACTATTTACCAACAAAGCGGGAACAGTATTGGGAGGTACACACTTGTCACATCTCATCACAACCTCATCTTCTATGGAAAGTTCCTCTGCAATCTTGTTGACATAGAGTTTCTTGGGCATAGTATATTTGCAAAATGCATTTGTCCAAGGCCTAGGCTGATTTGAGCTGTGGTGGAATGTCCCAGTTTCAAAAATAAAGAGGCATCAATTTCATTTATTGGCCTCAGCGAATTCTATGCCAGGTTTATTCCTTAATGCGCTACCAAAATGAAATTTCTTACTAACATTTTGAAAAACAATATGCTGTTTATCTGGGATGATAACTGCCAGGAAACGTTTGACATGGTCAAATCAGAAATGACAAATGCAAAGGCATTGAGTGCATGTGACCCTGGCATACCTTGTACCTTTACTGTGGATGCTAGTAAATATGGTTTGGGTGTGGTATTGACTCAAAGCACTACTGATGAGGAGGTTACCATTAGCTATGCATCTAGAGTGCTTTGTGAGTCTAAGTTGAACTACTCGGTTGAAGAAAAAGAGCTTTTGGCTTGTTACTGGGCAAGTGAAAAGTTCAGAAGTTATGTATGGGGTACAAGGTTCATTATACAGACTGATCATAAGCCACTCATTTACATTCTGAGTGGTGACAAGGTTAAGTATACCACCCTACGCATAGCCCAACTTACCACTAAACTACTACAGCATGATTTTGAAGTCAAACATATTCCGGGTAAAGAAATCCCATCCTTGTCGACTAATTATGTAGTGCCGAAGTAGGCACGACGAAGGTACAATACGTTAAAAGTGTCTTTATTGTAAAGCTGATGCACACAACCATGAAGCGACTGCTGTCGTCTCATCAGGACACATTCCAACTGCCACACGGCGGAACGTTCTCTGCATGAGCTTCAGCCGGGGGATCTTTACCCCAACATTCTGCATGCTAATGCCCCAGCCTGCATAAAGACCAAGCATAACACATCCTAAGTGTGATGGGTATTCCCAGATGTGGGTCCTGTGTTTACTGTGTCATAGGACTGAAACTACACCCTACTGATATGCCCCAAGTAGGGCAAAAATGGTCTAGAGTTGCTTGAGGTCCCTTCTGGAGGGTTCCTCACCTGGCAGCTCAGAACAGATTGTTCCCATGAGAAGCAGGGTCGGTACTGACTTGCATAAAGTGAGCCTTTGTCTAGAGTGGCATGGTGGGCAACAAACGATAGACTGGAATGTGTCAAACAACTTCAGGTGACTGGGATTAAGTCAAGCATTCAATCCATGATCTTGGTATTGTCGCATGTGATGCCCTAAGTGTGACCGCTATACCCAGACATGGGTCCCATGCTCATTGTGCAATATGACCCAAGCTATACTCTACTGACGAGCCCCAAGTAAGGCGGAATTGGTCTGCAGTGTCTTGTAGTCCCTTCTGGAGGCGGCCTTTCCAGGCAGTTCCTGTGAAGGGAATGGTCAGCACTGGTTTGCATAAGGCGGGCCTTTGTCTAAAGTGGCATGGTGTGTGAAAAAACAATGGTCTGGAATGTAGCCTGAGTGACTGCTAGTGGCTGAGATTAAGTCAAGCATTCCATCTATCACTTTGTTGTTGTTGCGGTGTTCTTAATGTTAACACAGCTTGGGATAGATATAAACTGCAGTTCCAGTGCTGGGTGCTGTTAGAATAGAAGTGATTTCGTTCATGTATTATCATATGTAAGTTAGTATTCGCTGCACCATTTTCTAATTTGGGCGCCATTTTGAATCATGATTGAAACTGATCCTTTGGCGGTTCTGAGAAAAGGTCTTTGCTGAGTTGCGCTTCTCCAAGGCCGAGTTTTGCTTCACTAATGAAAACACTGTCTTAATTAGCGCATACCTTTCCCAATAGATAAGGCCTTCTCCCACTAGTCTAGTGGCAGGCACGGGCAGGTTGACCTGGAGTAGTAGATAGTGTGTGCCCGGCCTCAGAATCGAAACTTATTTCCTGTATTTCTTTGCTTTGCAGCACCTGCCTGGAAAATTCCATTATAGGCGTGTTCTAGCTCAGTTACGAAATGTTTATAATGTATCTTTATGCTTGTCGATTTCAGTCCCTCTGCAGCACTCTTAGCGACTGGGCAGACTGGGCTCCATTCTGAGTGTACCTGAATAAACAAATATTGGTTTGCATTCTCTACTGTCTGACCGACTCTTCATTTGCATGGAAGGCTGAGAGGTGGTCATTAGTGACCCGAGTGACCCGAATCGGGCCACTTCCTTCAGTTGACGTCCGAACAGGGACTCCTTCGGGCGAGTGACCCATCCCCTTCCCGCGGGGGGGAGTTCGATGCTATCGTCAGGTCGGACTGACGGACTAGGGATCCCTGCACGAAGAGTTCTTGATTCTCGCAGCTGCCCCTTCTACTCATATCAGGTGAGTTTGTTTTGGTTCTTTGTTCATATGGTGTCATTGTGGTTTGAATTTGGTACGGTCTGAAGACTGTTTTTGGGTGAAAAGCATTTGCAATTGCTTTGTCAGGCATAAATAGTGAATTTGTTTTCTTTTTGAAAAAATGCCTGGCATCAGTAAGATTTTCTCGTTGTGTTGTCGCTGTTGTTCTACAGATGCTCGATTAGAAGAAGCACAGCAGGCGCCTCCAGAAGGCACTCCGAATTTTGATATGTATGTGAAGCATGGCCTTGGCCCTATTATGTTTAGTACATTATGGCACAAATATACGAGGGACAATGCCGTGTTGCCGTGGCCGCTGACGGGCACGTTTGATGAACAAAAGATTCGGTTCTTACCGGAACAGTTATTTAAGAGACGAAGTAGTCAGTCTATGTTTGACTCTCTCAGAACATGGCAGAAAGCAGATAGACAGAGGCGGTTGAAGATGGAAAAGGATGCACGGAAAGGGAAGATGCAGACTTTGACTCAGAAAGCTGTAGCATATGATAAGGATAAACAGGAGACAGGGGTCGAATGTGCAGATAGGAGATTTTGGTTGCAAATTGACAGATCTTATTTGGCCCAAGAAGAAAATGATACTTTTGTGGAAGAATTGCTAGATACTCGACCCCCACCTCCGTATCCCCCACAGAGGATATATCCTGCTGTTCCCTCACCGTCACCACATCCTGCCACATCTGTTCCAACTGCTCCTGTATCTACAGTTGTTGCTTCGACGTCTTTGGCCACAGCACCTCCTGCTTTTTCTTTGTCCTTGCCATCTTCGGCAACTGTGGTTATTAGCACACCAGCTGATTCAACTCCTGTATCCTCTTCTGCTCTTTCCCCTCCAGTACCATCGCTAGCAAAGATTGTACCTGTTACATCTGTCACTTCTCCTTCCCTGGTTTTCCATCCCTTTGGTATCTTTAAGTAGTGAAATGCCGGTTCGTGGATTTGAGGAAAGAGTTTTGACCAAATTTAAGGAGCGCATGGGTCCATTTGTTCGATCTGAGGTGGGGGACGAGGAGAAGAAGGTAGTAGCCAATCAGACTGCACAATGGGGTTGTAATCCCATTTACAGTGTGGAGGATGTTTGGAGTGTGATGAAAGATTATGAGCCCTTTGTACAGCAGCACACCCTTAAGCATATGTCCGATACGTTAATTAATCTCTGGCAGCAATATTTTGGGGATGATGCACCACAAATTCTATTTGATATTAAAGATCACGTATATGCTAGTGGTATGGAGCCCGGCCAAGTTTTTGGGAGTATCACGACATTAATTGCCTATAGGGGTAGGTTGCATGAGAAGAGCCCCACCCCGGTATCTCAGATTCCGATGCGGGAGGTTCACCCTATATATCATCCAGAAATACCAGAGTTAATGGACCAGCATGGTAATGTTACCAGACCGGGTGTAGCGGCCCGTTTTCAGGAACAATGGGTGCATACTCAGTGGAAGAGGAGTGAGGTTTTATCCCTTAATGCTCATTTGCCTGACCCTAGGAAAAATCCTACTGGTTATTATAAAGAATTGACTGAGGCTGCCTCTTCTACTGTAATGACTCTTGCTGACATTGAATTGTTCTTTGGTCTTCTTGTTCTGCTTGACATTTGGAGACAGGTTCATACTCAAGACCATGTTGCGGGGCTGGGTGGTACATGGGATGTGATTAAAGGATGGGATCAGGAACGAAAGTCTGGTGATAAGCCCCGAGCTGAGATACTTGCCTTCCCAGGTCGCATTATCGCATATATGCATTCTCTTATTCCGCCGAAGAAAGTAAGTTGGGACAAGTTGACGGCTTTTTGACAGAAGAAGGATGAAAGTGTGTCTGATTTTTTCACTCGGTTTGAAGATACGTTTTTGGATTTTAGTGGGCAGGATATGTCTATTGAGGGAGGTGTTCAGTTATTTGTTGATAGGTTTGTTTCTAATTTACTTCGTGAAATTGCGACTTGTTTGAAGGCGTCTGAGAGTACCTGGACCACCTCTTCCCCCTCTGTTATTCTGAATATGGCTCAATACTATGAGCATCGTGATCAGGAAGAGAACGAAAAGATAGATAGAAAAAATAAGGATTTAAAGACGAAGGTACTGTTGCAGCAAGCGTTTAGGGGAAATGGTAGAGGCGTGGGGGTCCTGCTTGGCAGCTTCTTCGCACTAGCAGACAGTCGACCATGACACCTTTGGGGCCAAATCAATGTGCATATTCTAAGGAGGAGGGCCATTGGCGTAGTGAGTGTCCAGTTCTTTTGCAAAAAGTGGCGGTCCCTAGCAGACGAGGTCCTCGTGGACGAGGTCGTGGGACTGATAGAGCTCAAGGTGCTGCAGTTTCACAGGGTCGTTCTGATAACAATTACTTTGATGAGCCTCGCGATGGACAGTATTATCATGATGATTACGATACGGATGAGGTGACAGGGATGTCTTGCAGCTAGGACAGCCAGGGACGGAGTGAGAGACCAGTTCCGATACCTGTAGATCAACGTGGTCCTTATGTCACCGCAGACTTGCATGGCTCAACTAAGGAATTTTTGGTGGATACATGTGCAACGAAGAGTTCTGTTTCTCGTTCTTTGGTCCCTGGGGCATCTCTGTCTGGCCATAATAATGTTTCGGTAGGTTTTTCAGGTGTACCAGTTGTAAGCCCCATTTCACGACCCCTTGCATTGACAATCGGTCCTTTTACCGTGGATTCTCCATTTTTGTTGACATCCAATTGTGGTGAGAATCTGATGGGTTTAGATTTGTTAAAAAAATTACATGCTACTATTTATTGTTCCCCGGAAGGTGTTTATATGACGATGGGCCCAAATGTGAGTACTAAACGGTGTCTGTCTCATCCTCTTCCTGCCGAATTTGTTGATGTACCATCCACTTTATGGGCAGCGGGTGATACAGATGTGGAGCTGTTGCATATACCACCGGTTTCGATTCAGGTTAAAGGTTAGGGTAGAAAGTTAAAAAGTCACACCATGTCTATCCCTACTTTCCCTCATTGCCTCTTAGGGAACTGAATTGGATGTAAACGTGGTATCACTACTTTGAGCCCATTCTCGACTCTCCTGCATACCACACACTCCTTTACCACCATATCTATATCTCTGTCCATAGAGGGCCACCAGTAATGGGCACTAACCCTTCTCTTTACACAGAAATAAAAGTCTGGCAAATTCAATTTCTCAATCAATAATGTAGTCTTGGAACAAGTTATTAGCTTAAAATATCTGGGCATTTATTTTAACATCCGTGGTTCTCATGTCACACATTTAGGGCACGTTAAAGTCTCGGCTTTGTCAATGACAATGAGTTTTAAAAAACTGGTCTCTAAGATGAGCGGGCCTGCCTTAACAGGCAGCTGTAAAGTAATTAATGCCAAAATTATGCCTACGCTTACATACAGCACTTTGATTTTTTTTCTCTGGTTGGCTGGATAAAGCATAATTGAGATGGTACAGAGGTCTTTTTAGCCTCCCTGATGCCACTCCATCTTCACAGCTATGGCTGGAATTCAGTCTTTTTAAGCTAAAATTAATACTAAAGGCTCGATTCTTGTGATATTATGGGAAGCTTTGCAAGGCGGCTCCAAGGTCATTAAAGGAAATGATAAGGCGAGGCATCTATGATAAGGCACTAACATGAGAATCCTCCTTGAGGGATGAAGTAGCAGCCCTGGAGGTGCCCAACATCACAGCCTTTAAGTTAACCCTGAAGCCCTGAGCAAAACTGCTGTTAAAAACGGCGAGGATACAATCCAGGGTCATGGACATTCAAGAACTGTCCCGAAAATCTCATGCTAGTTTATGTGACTCATTGTATCAAGAGCAGGGGTGAGCCATGTATTTAGGCCTCCCACATTAAATTGACAGTCAAGAAAGAGCCGTTGAGGCTGAGATGCAGCTTAATTTCTCTAAAAGCGTATGAATTTGGAAGGTTAACAGTGTCTATGGAGCAGCAGTGCCGCTTATGTAACTTTAAGAAAGAAAGTCTCATCCACATAATATGTATCTGCCCAATTCTGAAAAATGTAAGATGTTTCTGGCTGAAACCCCTGTTTCGTAAACTTGGCATAAGGCAATGTAACACAGCTATCTCCACATGTCTGAGTGGTGTGAGCCCACAGTTATCGGCCAGATGTGTGAAATTCCTCAAAGAAGTAAAAGAATTATTGACTTTATTGTCATAGACCTCTTAATTATCAGCGTCATCAATGACTTTGATTTCCTTGCAATTTTACACGGGCGCTTTGGTTTTTTATCACTTCTCCTATATTTATTTATATAGGGTTTGAATACGGGCTCTCTTTTGTGATCAAGACTGAAACTTGCAGAGAGTATGTTTGAACTTCAAGTGTTTATGGAACTGTGATAATGAATGCAGTATTATTGCTGAGACCATACTATTGTTTATTATTTTAAAGGAGCTAGGGAGTATATGCTGTTTCGTGTGCTGAATTTGCTTATTGGACCTCAGTCAAAATGTAGTCATTTTTAGCAGGGCATTGGTTCTCCTGTTTTAATTGTTTTAATTATAGTAGGGGATATGCCCTGGTGCTTTGATAAAATCACATAGAGGTTGTTGGAGGGGGCTGGTTTGTCGCACATAGCGTCTGTAACTGGCCTAGTGGATATTATAGTTATTTTGGGGAACAGCTTATATCTTTTATAATTTTTAGAATTGGTTTTTACTCTTGATAACTATTTTCTATTCACTTTAGCATTGCACTTTGCACTTCAGGGAAACCGGTTCCTAACAGAGTTTCATGCCGCTATATTAATTGAATGATTATGCTATGTGCTACTTTATCTTAACTGTGGTTTTTATACTGTGATGGTTTTTAATAACTTGAAACAATAAAATCTTAACTATCTATCTATCTATCTATCTATCTATCTATCTATCTTCTCTTCATCATGGTTGACCCTAGGTGTCCTTCATGGACACTATTTACCAACAAAGCGGGAATAGTATTGGGAGGAACACACTTGTCACATCTCATCACAACCTCATCTTCTATGGAAAGTTCCTCTGCAATCTTGTTGACATAGAGTTTCTTGGGCATAGTATATTTGCAAAAGGCATTTGTCCAAGGCGTAGGCTGATTTGAGCTGTGGTGGAATGTCCCAGTTTCAAAAATAAGGAGGAATCATTTTCATTTATTGGCCTCAGCGAATACTATGCCAGGTTTATTCCGTAATGCGCTACCAGAATGAAATCTCTTGCTAACATTTTGAAAAACAATGTGCCGTTTATCTGGGATGATAACTGCCAAGAAACTTTTGACATGGTCAAATCAGAAATGACAAATACAAAGGCATTGAGTGCATATGACCCTGGCATACCTTGTACCTTCACTGTGGATGCTAGTAAATATGGTTTGGGTGTGGTATTGACTCAAAGCACTACTGATGAGGAGGTTACCATTAGCTATGCATCTAGAGTGCTTTGTGAGTCTAAGTTGTACTACTCAGTTAAAGAAAAAGAGCTTTTGGCTTGTTACTGGGCAAGTGAAAAGTTCAGACGTTATGTATGGGGCACAAGGTTCATTATTCAGACTGATCATAAGCAACTCATTTACATTCTGAGTGGTGACAAGGTTAAGTATACCACCCTACGCATAGCCCAACTTACCAATAAACTACTACAGCATGATTTTGAAGTCAAACATATTCCGGATAAAGAAATCCCATCCTCGTCGACAAATTATGTAGTGCCGAAGTAGGCACGACAAAGGTACAATACGTTAAAAGTGTCTTTGTTGTAAAGCTGATGCACACAACCATGAAGCGACTGCTGTTGTCTTATCAGGACACATTCCAAATGTCACCCGGCGGAACGTTCTCTGCATGAGCTTCAGCCGGGGGATCTTTACCCCAACATTCTGCCTGCTAATGCCCCAGCCTGCATAAAGACCAAGCATAACACATCCTAAGTGTGATGGGTATTCCCAGATGTGGGTCCTGTGTTTACTGTGCCATAGGACTGAAACTACACCCTACTGATAAGCCCCAAGTAGGGCAAAAATGGTCTAGAGTTGCTTGAGGTCCCTTCTGGAGGGTTCCTCACCTGGCAGTTCAGAACGGATTGTTCCCATGAGAAGCAGGGTCGGTACTGACTTGCATAAAGTGAGCCTTTGTCTAGAGTGGCATGGTGGGCAACAAACGATAGACTGGAATGTGTCAAACAACTTCAGGTGACTGGGATTAAGTCAAGCATTCAATCCATGATCTTGGTATTGTTGCATGTGATGCCCTAAGTGTGACCGGTAAACCCAGTCATAGGCCCCATGCTCACTGTGCCATATGACCCAAGCTACACTCTACTGACGAGCCCCAAGTAAGGCGGAACTGGTCTGCGGTGTCTTGTAGTCCCTTCTGGAGGGGGCCTTTCCAGGCAGTTCCTGTGAAGAGAAAGGTCAGCACTAATTTGCATAAGGCGGGCCTTTGTCTAAAGTGGCATGGTGTGTGAAAAAACAATGGACTGGAATGTAGCCTTAGTGATTGCTAGTGGCTGAGATTAATTCAAGCATTCTATCTATCACTTTGTTGTTGTTGCGGTGTTCTTAATGTTAACACAGTTTGGGATAGATATAAACTGCAGTTCCAGTGCTGGGTGCTGTTAGAATAGAAGTGATTTCGTTCATGTATTATCATATGTAAATTAGCATTCGCGGCACCATTTTCTAATTTGGGTGCCATTTTGAATCATGATCGAAACTGATCCTTTGCTATGTCTCAGAAAAGGCCTTTGCTGAGTTACGTTTCTCCAAGGCCGAGTTTTGCTTCACTAATGAATACACTGTCTTTATTAGCGCATACCTTTCCCACTAGATAAGGCCTTCTCCCACCAGTCTAGTGGCAGGCATGGGCAGGTCGACCTTGAGTAGTAGATAGTGTGTGCCCGGCCTCAGAATCAAAACTTATTTCCTGTATTTCTTTGCTTTGCAGCACCTGCCTGGAAAATTCCATTATAGGCGTATTCTAGCTCAGTTACTAAATGTTTATAATGTATCTTTATGCTTGTCGATTTCAGTCCCTCTGCAGCACTCTTAGCGACTGGGCAGACTGGGCTCCACTCTGAGTGTACCTGAATAAAAATATATTGGTTTGCATTCTCTACTGTCTGACCAACTCTTCATTTGTATGGAAGGCTGAGAGGTGGTCATTAGTGACCTGAGTGACCCGAATCGGGCCACTTCCTTCAGTTGGCGCCCGAACAGGGACTCCTTCGGGTGAGTGACCCATTCCCTTCCCGTGGACAGTGGGGGAGTTCAAGGCTATCGTCGGGTCAGACTGACTGACCAGGGATCCCTGCACGAAGAGTTCTTGATGCTCGCAGCTGCCCCTTCTACTCATATCAGGTGAGTTTGTTTTGGTTCATTGTGCATATGGTGTCATTAGCAATTGCTTTGTCAGGCATAAATAGTGAATTTGTTTTCTTTTTGAAAAAATGCCTGGCATCAGTAAGATTTTCTCGTTGTGCTGTTGCTGTTGTTCTACAGATGCTCGATTAGAAGAAGCACAGCTGGCGCCTCCAGAAGGCACTCCGAATTTTGATATGTATGTGAAGCATGACCTTGGCCCTATTATGTTTAGTACATTATGGACAATGCCGAGTTGCAGTGACCGCTGATGGGCACGTTTGATGAACAAAAGATTGGGTTCTTACAGGAACAGGTATTTAAGAGATGAAGTAGATAGTCTATGTTTGACTCTCTCAGAACATGGCAGAAAGTAGCTAGACAGAGGAGGTTGAAGATGGAAAAGTATGCACGGAATGGGAAGATGCAGACATTGACTCAGAAAGCTGTAGCATATGATAAGGATAAACAGGAGACAGGGGTCGAATGTGCAGATAGGAGGTTTTGGTTGCAAATTGACAGATCTTATTTGGCCCAAGAAAAAAATGATACTTTTGTGGAAGAAATGCTAGATACTCGACCCCCACCTCCGTATGCCCCACAGAGGATATATCCTGCTGTTCCCTCACAGTCACCACAGCCTGCCACATCTATTCCAACTGCTCCTGTAGCTACAGTTGTTGCTTCGACGTCTTTGGCCAGAGCACCTCCTGCTTCTTCTTTGTCCTCGCCATCTCCGGCAACCATGGTTATTAGTACACCAGCTGTTTCGACTCCTGTATCGTCTTCTGCTCTTTCCCCTCCAGTACAAGCGCCAGCGACGATTGTACCTGTTACACCTGTCACTTCTCCTTCCCTGGTTTTCCATCCCCCGGTATCTTTAAGTAGTGAAATGCTGGTTCGTGGATTTGAGGATAGAGATTTGATGAAATTTAAGGAGTGCATGAGTCCATTTGTTCGATCTGAGGTGGGGGACGAGGAGAAGGTAGTAGCCAATCAGGCTGCACAATGGGGTTGTAATCCCATTTACAGTGTGGAGGATGTTTGGAGTGTGATGAAAGATTATGAGCCCTTTGTACAGCAGCACACCCTTAAGCATATGTCCGCTACGTTAATTAATCTCTGGCAGCAATATTTTGGGGATGATGCACCACAAATTCTATTTGATATTAAAGATCGCGTATATGCTAGTGGTATGGAGCCCGGCCAAGTTTTTGGGAGTAATTGCCTATAGGGGTAGGTTGCATGAGAAGAGTCCCACCCCGGTATCTCAGTTTCCGATGTGGGAGGTTCACCCTATATATCATCCAGAAATACCAGAGTTAACGCACCAGCGTGGTAATGTTACCAGACTGGGTGTAGCGGCCCGTTTTCAGGAACAATGGGTGTATACTCAGTGGAAGAGGAGTGAGGTTTTATCCCTTAAAGCTCATTTGCCCGACCCTAGGAAAAATCCTACTGCTTATTATAAAGAATTGACTGAGGCTGCCTCTTCTACTGTAATGACTATTGCTGACATTGAATTGTTCTTTGGTCTTCTTGTTCCAGTTGACATTTGGAGACAGGTTCATACTCAAGACCATGTTGCGGGGCTGGGTGGTACATGGGATGTGATTAAAGGATGGGATCAGGAACAAAAGCCTGGTGATAAGCCCCGAGCTGAGATACTTGCCTTGCCAGGTCGCATTATTGCATATATGCATTCTCTTATTCCGCCGGTGAAAGTAATTTGGGACAAGTTGACGGCTTGTCGACAGAAGAAGGATGAAAGTGTGTCTGATTTTTTCACTCGGTTTGAAGATACGTTTTTGGATTATAGTGAGCAGGATATGTCTATTGAGGGAGGTGTTTGGTTGTTTGTTGTTAGGTTTGTTTCTAATTTACTTCCTGAAATTGCGACTCATTTGAAGGCGTCTTAGAGTACCTGGACCACCTCTTACCCCTCTGTTATTCTGAATATGGCTCAATACTATGAGCATCGTGATCAGGCAGAGAAAGAAAAGATAGATAGAAAGAATAAGGATTTAAAGACGAAGGTACTTTTGCAGCAAGCGTTTAGGGGAAATGGTAGAGGGCGTGGGGGTCCTGCTTGGCAGTTTACTCGCACTAGCAGACAGTCGACCATGACACCTTTGGGGCAGAATCAATGTGCATATTCTAAGGAGGAGGGCCATTGGGGTAGTGAGTGTCCAGTTCTTTTGCAAAAAGTGGCGGTCCTTTGCGGACGAGGTCCTCGTGGACGAGGTCGTGGGACTGATAGAGCTCAAGGTCCTGCAGTTTCACAGGGTTGTTCTGATAACAATTACTTTGATGACCCTCGCAATGGACAGTATTATCATGATGACTACGACACGGATGAGGTGGCAGGGATGTCATACAACTAGGACAGCCAGGGACAGAGTGAGGGACCAGTTCCGATACCTGTAGATCAACGTGGTCCTTATATCACTGCAGATTTGCATGGCTCGACTAAGGAATTTTTGGTGGATACATGTGCAACGAAGAGTTCTGTTTCTCGTTCTTTGGTCCCTGGGGCGTCTCTGTCTGGCCATAATAATGTTTCGGTAGGTTTTTCAAGTGTACCGGTTGTAAGCCCCATTTCACGACCCCTTGCATTGACTATCGGTCCTTTTACGGTGTATTCTCCATTTTTGTTGACATCCAATTGTGGTGAGAATCTAATGGGTTTAGATTTGTTGAAAAAATTACATGCTACTATTTATTGTTCCCCGGAAGGTGTTTATATGACGATGGGCCCAAATGTGAGTACTAAACAGTGTCTGTCTCATCCTCTTCCTGCTGAATTTGCTGATGTACCATCCACTTTATGGGCAGCGGGTGATGCAGATGTGGAGCTGTTGCATATACCACCAGTTTCGATTCAGGTTAAAGATAATGCTGTTTTGCCTCGTATTCCTCAGTATAAAATACCCCAGGCGGGAGAACGGGCCCTTCTACAAATTATTCATCGTTTGATACGCAAAGGAGTAGTTGAAGAGACGTCTGCCAATATTTGTAATAGTCCCATTCTTTCGATTCTTAAACGGACACCCTCAGGTTCCTGTGATGATCATGGGGATGTTTACCGTTTTTTGACTGATTTGCGCAAAAATAATAAAATAGTGGTTCCCCAGTTGTTCCAGATATTACCACACTTTTGACAATGATTCCTTCCACCGCCAAATTCTTTTCTGTCATTGATTTGAAAAACGCGGTCTTCAGTATTCCTATCCATTCAGATAGCAGATATCTGTTTGGGTTCACTCTAGCTGGTAGGAGCCTTAGGTTCTGTCGAGCTCCTCAGGGCTATACAGAGAGTCCGAGCTTTTATAGCCAGGCATTGAAAGGTCAGTTGGATTCCTTGTAGCTTCCTGCAGGTAATGTATTGGTTCAGTATGCTGATGACCTCTTTATTGCTTCTGATACCAAACAAGGTTGTAAAGGTACTACAGTTAAGTTATTGCTGCATTTAGCTCATCGTGGACATAAGGTTTCCCTTTCTAAATTTCAGTATTGTCGATAGGAGGTCACCTATTTAGGTCACCAACTGTCGCAGGAGGGTAGGTGGTTGACCCCTGAGCGTATCAGTACGATTGTTAAAATGCCCATTCCACAGACTCAGAAAGATTTGCACTCTTTTATAGGTATCACTTCCTACTGTCACCAGTGGATACCTAACTACTCCCTACTAACTAAACCTTTGCTTGCATTAACAACTAAAGAAGTGCATGAGCCTTTGCCTTGGACGCCGGACTGTCAGCAGTCTTTTGAGCAATTGAAAGCTGCACTTTGTTCGGCTCCTGTGCTTGGTACACCTAATTACAGCAATCCCTTTGTGTTATACGTACATGAGATGGCTGGGTGTGCGCTTTCTGTCCTAACACAAAAATTTGGGGATAAGCAACGGCCGTGTGCTTATTTCTCTGCTGTGCTCGATCCTGTTGCGAGAGCCCTCCCGAGTTGTCTAAGAGCGGTCGCGGCTGTGGCCACTTCAATCAGACAATCGGCTGGACTCGTACTTGATACTGACCTCACAGTTATGGTACCCCATGCTGTGGACACGCTTTTGAATAAGACAAAGACACAGCACCTCACCAGTGCACGTCTTACCGGCTATGAATTGACATTGTTTGCTAAACACATCACAATCAAAAGATGTGCCACTCTGAATCCAGCCACGTTACTACCCCTCCCTTCCGAGAGTGATGAAGTTGACAAACATGATTGCATCTTCTGGATGGAGGAAGAGACGAAAGGATGGGTAGACTTGACTGAAGTTCCCTTATCTGACCCACAAGAGGAACTATATGTCGATGACTCTTGTTTTAAGTTACCAGATGGCATTACGACTGCAGCCTACACTATTACCACACTGTTCACTGTAGTAGAGACATCACGGGTCCCTTATCAGTCGGCTCAAGCTGGCGAGCTAGCTGCCCTTATTCGAGCTTGTGAAGTGAGTGAGAGACTGGTTGTCAATATCTATACTGATAGTCAGTATGCCTTTGGGGTTGCACATAATTTTGGGCGACTCTGGAGGGAGAGAGGGTTCCTTACTTCGCATGGCACCAAGATCCACATGGGCACCTTATATTGAGGCTTTTGTCTGCTTTGACACTCCCCAAGAAATTGGCAATTGTGAAGTTTAGCGCCCACCGGAAGGTTACTGATGATGTAGGTAGAGGATATGCTTTTGCAGATCAGACAGCTAAGGAAACGGCCCGGGCAAAGATGAAAAGAATGTTTGTAGCAGGTCCAGCTAGATGGGTCCCTGAGGTTGTCATGTTTGAAGATACTCATGAAAGTGTAAGAGAAATACAGAGTGAAGCTACAACAGAGGAATTGGTGGTGTGGCAGGAAAGTACAGCACAGTTGAATGACGAAGGGTGTTGGATTGATAAATCAGGGAAGCAGAGATGGATGTTGCCCGATGCATATGTTTTCCCCGTAGTCACTATGGCACACGGTCCAGCTCATATTAGCGCTAAAGGCATTTGTAAATTACTAGACTCTGTATGGCAGAATGACAATATCTCTAAGACAGCTGCACACTTGGTGAAATACTGCATGGTATGCATGATGCATAATCCCGGGAAGGGTACCCCTACTCCGGCTGGTAATTTTGTACCACCCACTTTTCCTTTTGAGGTCCTTCAAATGGATTCTATCGAATTAGAGAGATGCAACAATCTGAAGTATGTTTAGGTGGTTGTATGCGCATTCAGTAAATAGGTTGATGCTTACCCCACTAACGACAATACGACCATTACGACTGCAAAGGTTCTCCTGAAGGAGTTCTCTCCTCATTTCGGCTTGCCCGAGTGATCTGTAGTGATAACGGAAGTCATTTTAATGCAAAAGTGATTCAATTGATTTGTGAAGGTCTGCACATAAAGCATAAATTTCATGCTGCCAATCATCCACAGTCAGCGGGTTTGGGTTACAGTGGCCAGATGCTTTACATTTAGCACTTTTGTCAACAAGAACTACAGCTCATTCTAGAACAGGATTGTCACCGTATGAGGTCGTGTTTGGACGCCCGGCGAATGTCTGGGGCGTCCCGCGACATCGTCGGTTCTCTGATATTGAGAATCCTGTGTTATTGGATTATCTTGGCCAGTTAACAGAAAGTTTACGTTCTATTCACCAAGGTCCAGGATTCCCTGCCTTCCACGCCAGAAGGACCCGGCCATGATATTCAGCCTGGAGACTTAGTATTGATTAAGAACTTTCAGCGGAAGAAGAGTTTGTAGCCGCGGTGGAAGGGGCCAGAGAAATTCCATTTAGTAACGTGCACCACAGTGAAAGTTGCTGGCTGAAAGAACTGGATCCATGCGGCCCATTGTCGCAGGGTCCCTCTGCCTTTGCCCTACGACCAGAGGGTAAGAGACGGCATCGGGGACTCCGAGTGCGAGGCGGTGCCTCAGTTTGTCCCGTTCAGTGATGCCCAACTGACTTAACCACAAACGGATAAGGAGAATGAAAATGTGCTGAATGCAGCTGTTCCTCCCGAAATACGAGCTGTCCAGGAACCCTTGTTTGTTGACCATTCTGTGCCTGGAACTACCAGGTACAATTTGCGCCCTCGGCTGAAGGAAAGTGCATCCAAGGAGAAAAGAGATTAGGGATGGACTAAGTAAGATAGGTTGTACTGAGTTATAGTATTAACGGAGATCTGTTGAGCTAGGTGAAGAATTTCTGCTTACTTTAGTTAGTTGTTTGAACATTAGATAGGGTAAATTGAAGTATACCGTGAAGTATACCGTGAAGGTATACCACCGTGATCGACACGGGATACGAGCTTAGGACAGAGCAAGCTCCACCGCTGGTGCTCAAGAGTGCCAACTCATTGATGGACAATAGGAGCCTGTACCAGTGAGGCTCTGACGGACACTGGGAACTTATATATTTCCGTTGCATTTTGTCGCCCCATTCTATCATTCGTTATGCATCGTTTTGGTAGGTTGATTGCCGAGGAAGAGCAGCCGATGGTTCTTGTTGCTCAACATAATGTAGTGTGGACCCGTAATCGAAAATTGATCTATGTGTTTTCTGCAATTTTGTTGATGACAATCTTATGTGGGGTATTGTGGGTTCGGAAAATGCTTATAGCGTACCTTCACGCAGTGGAGGCAAAGGTCTTTCCCCAAAAAGAAATAAGAGAGTAGTTTCGAGTAATATATTCTTGGAGACGCATAAGAGATTCTTCGGTAATGGAACAGCATGCTACCCCACTGATTCTGTCACTAGTCTATGGACTGCATATCCATTATCTTTAGTAAATTATACATATACTGAACCCCCTGACTTTGTTGAGATAAAAGGAGTGTTTTGATCTGGCTATTCAGGACCATGCCTGTACCATCGAAAACCACTGGGGGAGGGTTATCCTGGCTGTGATAACAACACACATTGTGATAATTTCTATATGGAGGAATAGAACATAACGCTGGTAGGTTGGCACTACAAAGAATTGATGATCCCCCGACAAGCCGGTTATTATCCTGCTTGTTGTCCTATTATTAATAATACAGACACGTCACTGTGCATTAATTGTTCTGGACTAGTGATTTATAAAGAGACAATCCCTTTGGTAAGGGCAGATGATCCAAGTACTGTCAGAATGAATACTCGATATTCCGCAGTGGATTATGATGGACCCATTTATGCACACCCAGGGATTTTCCTTCTTGTCTAATGGGACATACTCTAATGTTCATAACGGGACAAATGATGTGTCCCTTGGGATATTGTTGCCCTTGGGCGTGCCCTGTAAAAGTGCCAGACCTAAGGTAAAATGGGTGAAAAGAACGTTGACGAAGGAGTTTTGTGAGGGGGTTACAGATATTGAGATAAATAATTACAGTAACAGTATTACCTTCGGATATATTATGTCTTCTATCTTTACACTAGGTGGAACAGCCATGGCAAGAGGTGAAAAGGCTCGAGAATACTTTGGGTGTAAGTTACACATTTTATCCAACACGACTGTGGTGGCTCTGCGCGACATCACCACTCAGTTACAAAGCATGCAGATTTATTCCGAACAGACTCGATATTCAGTGGATTTTATTTTGGCTAAGAATGGTGGTGTGTGCGCAGTAGTTAGCAACCAGTGCGGATTCGGGATAACAAACATGAAAAAAAATATTACCAAACATATTCTAGATATACTAGAAAATGTCAAGGGGATGGAAAGCGGAAATTGGAGTTGGTCTCTTTATGGTGGTTGGGGTTGGATTCTTGAAAAGGTGATTTACCTGATTTTAGTATTAGTGCTTTGCTGTGCCCTTATTCAGTGCTTCCCCTTTTGTTGCTCTTATTGTACCACCTTTTTTCAATCCTAAGAGAAAAATCTCAATTCATGATAACAATGCTGCGATTATGGTCCAGAAAGAGCTAGATGACATGATGCAGATAGATGAGTGCATTTTTGATACTTCTTCCCTCCTTACAGTCTCCCTTCCTGATGCTGAATGTGTGGAGTGTTCATAAATGTTGTACTCATGATTTTCTGTTTTATTAATCTGTCTGTTCTTTGCTATCATTAGTAAATATTTTAGCTCATGCTAAAAGGAGGGTCTGTTAGAATAGAAATGATTTCGTTCATGTATTATCATATGTAAGTTAGCATTCGCGGCACCATTTTCTAATTTGGGCGCCATTTTGAATCATTATCGAAACTGATTCTTTGCTATTTCTGAGAAAAGGCCTTTGCTGAGTTGCGTTTCTCCAAGGCTGAGTTTTGCTTCACTAAAGAATACACTGTCTTTATTAGCGCATACCTTTCCCACTAGATAAGGCCTTCTCCCACTAGTCTAGTGGCAGGCACGGGCAGGGCGACCTTGAGTAGTAGATAGTGTGTGTCCGGCCTCAGAATCAAAACTTATTTCCTGTATTTCTTTGCTTTGCAGCACCTGCCTGGAAAATTCCAGTATAGGCGTGTTCTAGCTCAGTTACAAAATGTTTATAATCTATCTTTATGCTTGTCGATTTCAGTTCCTCGGCAGTGCTCTTAGCGACTGGGCAGACTGGGCTCCACTCTGAGTGTACCTGAATAAACAAATATTGGTTTGTATTCTCTACTGTCTGACCGACTCTTCATTTGTATGGAAGGCTGAGAGGTGGTCATTAGTGACCCGAGTGACCCGAATCGGGCCACTTCCTTCAGTGCACAATAGAGACCACAGCGTTAAGGCAGCTGATTATATGCGTTCTAGCACGTTGTTCTCTATTGAGAACACCAAGACATCACTATGTTGCCCCAACACAGGAACTCTAGAAAAATCATATGGAATGAGAAAATATATAATGGACAATGTGCAAATCAGCAATCTTAATTTAAAATATTCACAGTAATTTACTATTAAAAGGTTTTTTTTACAATAGCAAAACAAATAAGATAAAACCTCAGAATTGTCCCTCTGTATGAGTAGATTGTCATATATCGTTACAAATGCTAAAAGGCAGATCCTGTTACAAATACATCCATGCATAAAAGTGAACATTATATTCATCTAGTGGAAACTTTGCATTGTGTAAACAGTGATCTTGAGAAAATTTGTCAACACAGAATTCCAACAGTGCCAGCATCCCCCATGGGAAATATTACTCCTTTCACTGTTGGCTGTGTATGCACATATGAAAATATACAGGGGGCACAAGGCAATCCCCAACCATAAAGGAATAAACCAGGCTTCATCTGGTCTACTCCTGGGCATTATTAGTGAGAGGGATCAAAAGGTTTCACCAAGAGTTGTTATAATGTGTCAGGGTTCCAGCTAACTGCATTCCAGCCTCCAGACGAGGCCTTCAAAGATTGAGTGACACAGGGGTGGCTCCTCCGTTTAAGCGGTGGAGCATCACCCCACTTAAAAATCCCCTCAAAGATGAAAAATAAAATGGTAATTAATTACCATTTTATTTTTCATCCTCCGAGCCGAGCATCAGGATGGGGGTGGGGCTGCTGCTGAGTGACAGAAGCATCTCACTCATCAGGGAGGAGGGTGGGCTGATATGGCAATGTTTAAAGTGCGCATGTTTTTTTGGCCGGCTGTCTTGCGACGGCCAGCCACACATGCACACAGCTGGGTTAGAGAAAGCCAAAGCCACCAGAGCGCTGTGGAGCACCGAGTGAGGCTGCTCCCACCAATCCTAGGGCTGCTCTCATGCTGGTGAGAGCAGCCCTAGGGTTGGCTGAGGGAGTTGCTGCTTACAGTTCTTGTGTGGAAATATACATAGATATATGTTTTTTTAAGCGCACACCGGCGCCTGACCCCCACCCTCCTCTCCTCCAGTAGATGCCAGCTGCCACTGTAGTGACAACAATGAACCTCATGATCACGGGAAACATTACAGCATGGCGGTCTAGTCACCGTAAGGGGGAAAGTGCCTTGTACATGGAAAAAAGGTCTGCTTGGCCCTTTCCGAAGTTCATCTGTGAAGAAAGGCATTCATATGTAATCCCTCTCTGCCAGGCATTTCCTTGCAGCGAATAAAATTACTGTCCACATAAGAGACCAGTAAATAACTGTAATGAGGATGTTTAGGCTTTGAAGTTCCTATTAGAAATTAGCAAACTGCTTTAATTGATATACTGGTTCTCTTTTTGATTTGTTTCACGAGGGTTACCCCAACATTTCTGGTATTTGTGCATCTATCCTATATGATATTTTGATTATTCATACCCATCTGCAGTGAGTAGCACGCTACTTCCAGATTGCTCATAACTAGTTCTGCAAATATAAATGAAAGTCACTTGTAGCTCACCTATGTGAAAGTGACTACATCCCATGCTGTAGTTAAGTTTTAGATGCCTTTATGACATGAACAGATTGTTTCTTTTCATAGATAGCTTACTAAGACTCAATAGGCTGAAGCATATGTGTTAACTGTGCGTCCTGTAATTCATTGACTAAAAGTAGCTGATTTCACCAAGACATTGCACCAGACAGAAAAATGATTGTCTAACCCTTGAAATGTAAATCACACACAAAACAAGGTGAACAGTTAAAAGAAATGAAATAGATGCATAGCTTAATGAGAAAAGAGAGGCTTACAAATATCAAAGTGAATTAATATCCAGATATGCAAATTAATTAATTTATAATGAAGGGATGCATTTTGGATAAATATTTAAAACCACTTTTACCTTTACTTTTATGCAAACATTTTTGACTACACCCTATTCTTTTCCTAAGAAGGCAAGTATATATAAAGATAAACTTTGTATGCAAGACATCATTAGCGATTTTACAGGCAAATAAAGATAAAATATTTTTGTACATGTAAGGTCTTTTTAAAGCTTGCTAATATATACATAGGAGTTCAGTCTCATGATGATTTTTATATTGGCTAAATGGTTCTTAGAATGTCTTATTTATTTCTATGCCAAGCCATGTAAGTATTCCTGCATACCTTATAAAGCCATTGGGTGTACAGCGGATATCTGCACTTTGACATGTCCCCTAGGCAATCAGTCCTCCTGTCCGCCCCACCCAATTGCTTCATACTTTTTCCTCCAATTATTCTCTATGAAGAGGGGAGGGTGAACTCCTGTGCATTGTCGTGCATCATTGCTCCACACAGAAGGCACACAAATGTAGCCATTTCTATTTGTTTCCAAGTTTGATTTTTATGAGGCCGTGTGGCCTTGTAGTTCTAAATACCGCACATAACTGCAGCTTTCAGAGAGCAGATGGAAACTTAATAACATTTGTGCTTGGTTTAAATCAGAAAAAGGACACAAACCCAGCGCAAAGTGTTGCATTGGGATTTACTTTGCAACACAAATGATGATGTGTGTTTGAAAGTTGACCAAAGTACTATGAAGTCGCTTCAAGTGGCTGCTTTTTCATAGTGTGAAGGAGGTGTCCCATGGATGGTACATGTATTTCCCCATGCAATCACTCATGGGTTTTGATGCAAATCCCTATCTACTAACATTTGTAGACAGTGATTTCCTTGAGGCAGGGGTAACAGCGGAGACATTTTCCAGCTTTGCATCTGTGTGGAACTGTGCAGCCCACATACAAAGTGGTTAAAGTATTAAACTATGTTGTAGCAAAGTTTTTATACTAGAAGCATACCCTTCATAATAGTACAAAACCTATGCTTGAAAAAATGCACATACCCTTGAACTACAGTCCATAAACTCTGGGTTAGATTCACAGATTCAAAGTCTCTGATTGTCTGGCCTCAAGAGAAAATTTTCTCTTGCTCCCACCATTACATGAGCAGGGTTAAAGTTCCCCTTTTCTGAAGAAAAAAATAAAAGGCTATATAAGGGACTGGGTTGGGAAACCCTGAATCCAAGGCCTAGATGAGAGGACCCCCAAAAACACCCCTCAGACCCAAAGTACGAAATCAAAAAAATGTTTGTTTCACAGGGTTTGTGAATTTGCCAAAGAGTTTTCATATCCCAATAGGTACAGGCCATCTGTATGTTATAGTCTGAATGTGTTATGGTCTGAATGGAAGTTTCATGAGTTATGAATTTCAGATCTATGCATAACTGATGAATTTAAGTTCTTTTTGAGTTTTAATTAGTAACCATAACTGTTCTTTAACCACTTTTTTCCATTGAATTTTAGGGATTTGTAATACTTATTAAGGTGTTCTAAGCGATCCTAACCACAACTTCATTTAGACCATATTTTTTTCCATTTACCTTTTGAAAGCAACACACTTAAAAATAAGTTATTGTTTTACCACAAACTCATCAAACCACTGAAATTTACCAGTTATGTTTAGCAACGCATGCAACCCACGACATAGCTTCAGGGCTTTTTAATTGGATCTTTGCCAGATACTTCCCTCGGTGAGTTAGGAAATGAATACATTGGCTGCATTGCCTGACACATGTTTTTTGACGTTTATCTTGTTTAGGTTTACTAACAAGGGTGAAGGCTCAGCCTAGCAGCTGAACAGTACTAAAAAGAACCTCACCCAAAACTCTGGTGATCACCTGGCCATCTGGATAAAAGGTAACTCTCAAATGACTGTTAATTCCCGAGTACTATTGGCTCAGCCAACTAAGGCAATTACTACAGGAATTGGTTTGACCTCATGGTCACCGATTTCAATCCCTGCGGATCAACTTAGCCTTTCATCCGCCCAAAAGTCATAACACAAGTATCAATAGGATGACTTACAATAAATACCAGGAGGCGTATTTAACCAAAGTTCAAGCGCTGCAGGGCAGCAAGCAAAGTTGGTGCACTGTGTGAAAGTGAGAGAGTTGAAATGTGCTATATTTACTAAGAGCTGTCACACTTGTGGCTGACTAGCACCAACACATGCCCCCTTGCACCATACTGCAAGGGGGCCTGCATTATGGGCAGGATTGTTTTGTTCTGGAAAAGATACCTTTTGCTACAATCTCCTCTTTCAGTGGGCCTGATTTAGATCTTGGCGGACGGGTTACTCCGTCACAACTGTGACAGAATCCTGTTAATGTTAATGATATTTATACAGCGCAGCTGCTACCCGAAGGTGTCCTGGCGATAGTTATATCTCCTGTGGCCAAAGAAAGACGTTCATTGGGCAAAGAGCCAGGTCTTTAGGCTTTTCCTAAAAGCCAAGAGGTTCGTGATGCATCTTAACTGGAACGACAGATCGTTCCAGGCCTTGGCCGTATTGTAAGTGAAACTTCTGCCTCCCCATCGAACTTTTTTTATGCGTGGCACTGAGACCAACCTAGCCCCTAATGAGCGAAGTGGCCTTTTCGGTGTGTACCAGTGGAGATACTGTTTTAGGTAGTCAGGACCTGAACCATGCAATGCCTTGAAGACCAGGCACAGGGCTTTAAAGCGTACTCGGTTTCTTACTGGTAACCAGTGCAATTTGTTTATTTGCTTGGTAATGGGCGCAAACCGAGGTGTGCCCAAAAGCAGTCTGGCTGCTGCATTCTGCAGTGATTGAAGTTTATTCAGGAGCCTTTGTTGAGCATTGAGGTACAAACTATTACAGTAGTCCAATCTCGACATAACGAGAGTTACGACCACTATTTGTCGGCTGCTCGGGGGCAGGAACGGCAATATTTTCCTAATTGTTTTGATTACATAAAAGGTTTTAGATGCCACTGAATTAACCTGTTGCCTAAAGGTAAGACCCTCATCCATTATCACACCCAAGTTTTTCACCGTATTAGTGGGTGAGGGGAGAGAGCCCATCGAGTCTGGCCACCAGTTTGGAGTCCAGAAGTTAATATTGTTTCCAAACAACATGACTTCTGTTTTACCAGTGTTGAGTTTTAGACAATTCTCTGCCATCCAGCTCCCCACTGATAACATACACTCTTGGAATTGATTGTCTAAACCAGCCTCCTCTCCGGGTAGCAGTGACACTACAATTTGGGTGTCATCCGCATATGATGTCAAGCCAAATCCAAACGCCCTAACTATAGGCACCAGAGAGGAGACATAAACATTAAAAAGTGTGGGGCTAAGGGAAGAGCCCTGTGGAACACCGCAAGGCAGTGCAAACGGTTTTGACTGATGATCTCCAAGTGCAACAATTTGTCTCCTGCCAGATAGAAAGGATCTTAAAAGGTCCCAAGCTTTCCCACGGACCCCGCATGCCTTTAGACGGTCCATCAAAATATCATGATGGACCGTATCAAAGGCAGCGGACAGATCCAACAGCACCAGAACTGCCTTGCCCCCGATCTACAGCTCCCCTGATCTCATCTGTGGCCTTAATGAGTGCAGTATCAGTGCTATGGCCTTCCCTAAAGCCATATTGAGAAGAGTCCAAAGCTTGTGTCTCTACTAGAAAGGCACTGAGTTGTGTATTCATATTTTTTTCTATCAGTTTCGCTGGGAGTGGAAGCCTAGAAATGGGGCGGAAGTTGTTGGGATCGTTAGGATCCAGATTGTTTTTTTTTAATAGGGGCAGGATGGAGGCTAATTTCCAACATGTAGGAAACTGCCCAGTTGCATACATGTCATTAAAAATTGGTAATAGCAGCGATGCGATAGGGATCGGAGCCAGCTTGGCCACTGCCACTGGACATGGGTCATAGGGTGACCCTGAGTTTGCAGCCGTGAGGAGCTCTTGAATGTCTTCAAGAGACACTGGTGAGAAATTCTCGAACATTACGTTGGGAACTGTTGCTAACTTTGGTTCCTCCGCAGTTGCATGTACCCCCCAGAGTTCGACCCACTGAAGGGCGCAAAGATGGACTCTACTTTGGTCAGGAAAAACTTGGCGATATCTTCGCAAAGTTCCTGGCTGGGCTGGACTTTGGCTGGACCTGGAGAAGCCAGATTGGGAACAGTTCTGAATAGCTCTTTTGCTGAATTCTTTGCCAAATCAATACGAATTGTAAAGTACTTTTGTTTGGCGGCAAAAATAAGCTGTTTATAATTTTGCAGACTGAGCTTATACAGTGTTTTATCAGCTTCTCCATAGCCCTTCCTCCAGTTTCGCTCCAGCCGTTTACACACGAGTTTCTGATTTCTCAAATCCTCTGTAAACCATGGCGCTGAAGGTTGCGATCTTTTAGGGCGAAGAGTCTTAACAGGAGCTAGAGTCTTGCAGGCTTGTTCCAGCCAATTCGTGTAGACTACAGACGCTTCGTCCACTCCCACTGGCAATTGACCTGCTGTGGCAGTTAGAAGCTTCTGCAAAGCTGTCCCTTCAACTTTATTCCATGCTCTAGTGGCTACAGGGCCTTTGGGACACTGCCCCCTCATGTTCAGTCCCGTCAGTGTCAACTCAAATCGGACAGCGGCATGGTCCGACCAGACGAGTGGCAGTAGTCCCATAAACTTGAGACCTGGGTGGTTAGAGAAGATACCATCCAAGGTATGTCCTGCCTCATGAGTGGGACCGGCGACCAGCTGCCTCAAGTCAGCACCGTTCATCATATCATTCATGGCCAATGTGTCCAAGTCAGTAAGTGCCTCTAAATAGACATTGAAATCACCCATAACCGTGTAGGCATCTGTACATAAACCTTCTTCCAGTACATTACCAAGTGCGGCTATAAATGAATTTCTGGCTCCTGGTGGCCTGTACAGTAAACTTCCTTTGAAAGTGTGGTGGTGGGATACATAAAAATTAAAAGATAGTGCTTCACATGCCTCCATAACGATGGGCTGGAAGACTGCCTTGATTGCCCCATGATAGATCACCGCCAATCCCCCCCCCTTTCTTGTGCGGCCTGTCTAGAGTGAAGCATAAAAATCCCAGAGGGGTAGCTTTCACTATATCTGGGCCTGAAGAATTATCCGTCCAGGATTCTGTGATGAAAGCAATTTTTATCTCCTCTTCCTCTATAAGCCTTGCGCACTCCAGGCTTTGCTTGACCAATGATCTAGCATTAAGCATTATGCATTTGATTATTTGGTCAGCACCTCCCACTGGCCCTACCCTCTTATCCACCCTTGGAGAGATGGGATGCATAAACATTTTTGGGAGTGACCTTCTACATTGGGGGCATGCTTCAGGGAGGAGAACTGGCTGCGCATCCAAGGAAAGACAGATACAGTCCCTGGCCCTGCCCGCGCCATTTAACTTCAGCAGTGTTGATCTGTCGCAATAGCGTTTGGGGGACTTACCTGGCCCAAAACTCCCAAGGGTCCTGGCGCTGAGCGCGGGCCAAGCACGGACGGGCGCAGACGGGCTTGCCTTTGGCGCGCTGGCGGCGCACTCGCGCCATCCTCGTTTTTAAACTGTAGGTGAGGGGAAGCCTAGTCTGCCAACCAAGCCCTCCCCAAGATGGCGGCCCTCCGTGATTCAGAGCAGACTCAGCCCTCCAAAACTGCTCCCTGTACCAGCAAGAGACTTCAAGTACAAAGTAAGTGCAGGTATTTTAAAAGCAGAAATCCGTATATTATAAAAACAGTAGGTTAAAAAAGAACTCAGTGCAAGTTTAAAAGCGGACTCAGTGCAACTTGATTTTACGATCTAAAATGAGCAAATAGCAAAGTGCCTAAGCGAGGGAAATGCCTCTGTGTTCTCCCGGCTCAAGCCTCAGGAGATCTAACGCTGCGCGCTCGCGCCAGCCTCGTTTTTAAACTGTAGGTGAGGGGAAGCCTAGTCTGCCAACCAAGCCCTCCCCAAGATGGCGGTCCTCCGTGATTCAGAGCCGACTCAGCCCTCCAAAACTGCTCCCTGTCCGCTGAAATATAAATCCCATCATATCCTATGGCATTTATATTTCGGCGGACAGGATGTCCGTCACCGTTGTGACGGAGTAACACGTCTGCCAAGATCTAAATCTGGTCTTAAGTGTGATTCAGTATGCATCACGCATAGAAAGAGGAATTACAGAGGAGAAATAAAGATATTTCTCCTTATTACACCTCACTGAGGAAGGGGTAGCATTTTGATGCATTCCCAAGTTTGCTAGTTTTAGCAAAACTGGGAATGCGCAAAATCCATGGGTGGATGCAGGGGAATGCCCATGTTACACCCATAGAACGCCTCCCAGATGCACTGTAACACAATGCAGAGCAAGAGGCTGCTTGCATTACATTTTCTTGAACAAGCCACTCAAGGCAAAGCACGTCGCCTGCTTAGTAAGCATTAACTAACATTTTGCATCATGGCTGCGCTAAACACATGGTATAACCATGACACAAAATGTTTAGTAAATCTGGACCTAAACATTCAGCGCTGAGACGCTCCATGGGGCGATTGCACATTTTACAAACACATACGTTATGTGTACAGATAATATACAAAAATATCAAACAACACTTTTGCAGTTTTATATAGCACGAACTAGGCAGAAGGGTTTTGGAGCTGCTTGCATAAGCACCAGTTTCATAACCCAAAGTCAGATTCATTTTTTTTAAGGCAGGGGAAGGTTAACTGGTTTATTGAGAATCATAGGATGTTGAACCAGTGCTGGGGCTTGAACCTGGTTTCCCAATTCCAAAGTCAAAAGCCCTGTCTGTAATGTCCCATCCTCTTCCCACTTTATAGTTGAGAAGAATACAAAGAGCAACAGTTGTCACTTTCAGATGGTACTCAGCGCGCATTAATAATCATAGCAGAGGAAAAGAGACAAAGCACGTGTTTCGCCTGAGGGGTGACTGATATGAATACCAGGGCCTAGATTTATCAAGTTTTGCGTTGCCCTTGCGCCAGGCAAAGTGATGTAAAGTGATGCAAATCTAGAATGAAATTTAACATGCCACACAGAGGCACCCCTCTTGGCCCTGTGTGGCTTGGTAAATCTTATGTAATGCAAGACAGCACAAGTTACTACCTTGCGTTCATCTGCGCTTGGAAGGCGTTACATGGATAGAGCATGGGTGTTTCCAAGCATCCATCCATGTAGTCTGCCGCATTCCCAGATTTCCCAACACTAGTAGACCTGGGAATGCGTCAGAATTGCACACCTTCCCAATAGAGGAGCACTGAGGAGAAATATTTTTATTTCTCCATGTTTTTTTCCTCTTTCTAAGTGTGCTGCACTTTGCTGCACATTTAGAATGAGGAAAGTGCCTCTAAGGATTGTTTTCGTGCAGGAACAGGCGTCTTCCTGCACAAAAACAATCCTATCTGTAACACAGGTACCCTTATCGCACATCGCAAGGGTGCTTGTGTTGACGCGAGGCTGCACTGAGTGCTCCAGCGCAATGACTGGAATGCGTCATATCTTAACCCCTTGACCGCGATCGGAATTCCGCTCGTGTGCTGGACATTCCGATCGCGGGTGTGGTCGTGACGAGCTCAGCTCGTCATGCGCACATCGCTACCGCGCAGCATGACGAGCTGAGCTCGTCACGCGCATCGAAGGGGTTAATAGATATGGAGCATTCCTGCCCTTGCCCTGTCACGCAACGCAGCGCATAATGATAAATCGTGCCCCAGATATTTTTCAATGCAAAGTGAGGGCGCACTGTCTCGTTCTTCAGCGTATGCGCTCCCTAGGATGAATATGTAGTCTCAAGAGAGTGCTCTTGGCAGAACTTTTGCCTCTACGCCTTCATTTTAATGACTTTTACTCTCTCAAGTTCAGAAGCATAAGTTGTGTCGAATAAACTAATAAATGTGACACCTTACGGGTCTCTCACAACCACATGAGTCAGCCTTTGTGCGATCAAACTTTTTCAACTGCTGAAGGTAATAGCTTTGACCCAAGATTCTTAAATTCTGTGCTAAATGCTTTCTTTAATTAAGCTGATATTTAAGCCCACTGCTCCTTTGACTGACATTATGGTACAGCTGAAAAATATAGTTGGTTTGTAAGTGGAGAGCTGCTGTGATTCTGAGAATCCTCATGCATAATAAATGAGGCTAGTTTTCTGGGAAAACCACACGACATTTATGCAGCACCTTAACTAGGCAAAAGGTCAATACCAAAAACTGTTATGTAGTACAATGGCAGGGAAAATGTAGGTGAAAGGTTAGGTGACTGCCCAGGCCTATATTGGGGTACCTAACAGTGTCTCCTTTTAAGGGGCCAGAGACCAGTACTAATACCCAAAAGTACATTTGATGTGGGGGTGACTTCAAAGCAGCTCTCTGAAGTGCACAAGCATCACTTTCAACCCAGTCCTGTCTACCAGACTATCTGTGGGAGGTAATCAGTCCTTGGTGTGGGGAAAGAACACTGCCTATTCAAGTGAAATGTTAGCCCCTCCCTTCCATCCTGTCCAGGTAAGGCCATCAGAATGCAGATGTATGTAGATGGGTACTCAGACATACTTGTCCTTCCTGTGTTGTGGCTGTCTAGAGGAAATTCACAAAGTGTAGCCGTCAGCCATCCCAGGCGTATATTGGAGACAGGCTGTCAGGCACACAGAGCAGTAAGTTCAGAGAAATGTCCACTTTCTAAATGTAGCATTTCTAAAAGAGTAATGTTAAATCCACCTTTACCAGTGAGGAGGATTTATCATTGCCATTCCAAAAATATGAAACAAGAAAAAGCTACTCCTCTCTGATCACAAATTACAGCTTAAAAATGTATAGGAATTCCCAATGCTAGCCTAAGAGAGGGTAGGCCTCACAGTAGTGAAAAATGAATTTGGATAGTTGTCTCTACCAAGACATGTATAGATTAAACACACATGTCCTACCTTTTACTTACAAGTCACCCTGCCCTTACGGCTACCTAGGCCCTACCTTAGTGGTAACATACATAATTAAAGGGGAGTATAAGGCTTAGCAAGTAGTTTCCAGGTAATTAATGCCACAGACTTTCCGCAACACTTTCCGTTGGGTAGGGGATAAACTATATATGTCATACCGACCATCGGGGCCCGTTAGATGGGGCTTCTTGCTTAGAGTCCGAGGGGATTCATTAGTATTGCTTGAATATGCTCACAATTATTAGATGCTGCAATTATTTTTCTGCATAGCTTTAAACAACAAAAAAGTTTTTACTAAGACACGTGATCTAGATGGGCCCAGCGAATAGCCGCTTGGCATTGTGGTTCCCTGGTCAGAATCACTGCTCTCCCCCGTGCAGCTCCACCGTTAAGGCGCTGCCCTTAGCGCCATCTTGAGCCCTCCAGGTAGGTGTTCGAGGCACTCCTCCACCGCAGGCTCCTGCCTGTGCCTCATCCCTGGAGGTCTAGTGGAAGAGCACCCTGCCCTTCTGCTATTCTGCTCAGCTCTCTATCATTTTCGTGTCTGCCTTTTTTCTCTCGTTTTGTCCCCTTTTCTCTCTGCCTTTTTCTCTTGTGCCTCTGCTTCTGTGCCTTTCTCTCCCTCATTCTTCCCCTTTTTTCTCTGCCTTTTTTCTTGTGCCTCTGCTTCTGTGCCTTTCTCTTCCTCATTTTTTCCCTTTATTTCTCTGCCTTTTTCTCTTGTGCCTCTGCTTCTTTGCCTTTTTCTCCCTCGTTGTTCCTCGTTTCTCTCTGCCTTTTACTCTTGTGCCTCTGTTTCTTTGCCTCTTCTCTGTCTCTTTTTTCTCCCTGTTTTCCTCTTGCCCTCCCCGCTCCCTCTTCCTGCGCTCCCCACCGCTGCTGCCCCCATGGCCCCTCTCCCCCAGTGTGACGTTCCCGCCTCCCAGCTGACCGCCCTCCCCGACCCATACTTAATGGCAGCCGCGTGCCGCTGGTGTGCCAAAATCAAGCCCGTCTTCCACTGTCCGTGACCAGGGCCAGGGACCCTGGCCCCCTGACCTCCCGCCGCTACGACCCCAGCACTCTCCACGCACACAACCCCAGACGCAACAACTACTGCCAGCTCTCGACGCCGAGCAACACTCAAGGCCCGATCTCCTGCTGACACTGCAGCCGCACCTTCACCCACCTCCGGATGCCAGCAGTAGCCTCCAGCCCACCGGACAACAACGCACACAAACCACTGGACTGCATCCTCCTCAACGTACGCTCCCTGCACAGACACGCTGTAGAAATCTGGGACCTCCTCAACACTCACACGCCCGACGTCACCTTCCTCACAGAGACCTGGACCAATGCCAGCCCCGCACCCGACATCGCAACCGCCATCCCTGACGGATACAGGATGCTGAGGAAAGACCGCCCCAACTGACCAGGAGGAGCCCTCGCCATCCTCCACAAAAGCTCCCTCCGACTGACAATCACCAACTCGGATGACACCTCGCCCCCCCATGGAGCACATCCACTTCCAGATCCAGCCCAACCCCAGAACGATGCTCCGCGGAACACTCGCCTACAGACCACCTGGAGCCAGCACCCCCTTCACCACCGTCATCGCCAACCACATCACACTCCACGCCCTCGGCTCTATGGACTACATAATACTCGGAGACCTGAACTTAAACCTGGACAACCACAGCGATCCCAACACCACCGCCCTCCTGGAGAAGCTCACCAACATTAGACTAAAACAACTTGTCTCCACCCCATTCACACAGCAGGACACACACTCGACCCCATCTTCGCCGGAGGAAACAACTTTTGCTTCAGCCACACCACAGAACTGCTTTGGACCGACCACCACTGCATCCATTTCTCCTTTACGATACCCACCGCACCTAAGCCCAAGCGCTGCCGCCCATGCAGAAGCTGGAACAAAATCTCCGAAGAACTCCTCACCTCCGCCCTCACCTGCACTCCACCCCCTCCTATGACAGACGCCAATACAACTGCAAGCAACCTCAACCAATGGATCACCAACTATGCCAACACTCTCGCCCCCCTTCATAACACCACAAGACGACACAACAAGAAAGCCAACTGGTTCACCACAGAACTCCGAGAATCCAAGCGCACCTGCCAACAACTGGAGAAGACGTGGAGAAACAGTGGAACCCTGGAAGCATGCGCCGCCTACAAAACAGCCATCACAGGTCACCACCAACTCATCAAATCACACAAAGAAAAACTTCATCCAAGACAGAATCCTCTCCAACGCCCCCAACTCCAAGGAACTCTTCACCATCAAACAGTAATACGCCAAACCCAACATCGAAACAACTCACGTCCCTCCTTCCCAAGACCTCTGCAACAAACTCAGCTCCTTAGTCCACCTCAAGATCAAGACGCTCTACGACAACTTCGACCCCCACCCCCAACGACGCCATCCAACAGACCCTTCTCACCTGGATCCCTCTCACCACAGAAGACACATTAAAAACAATGAAGAGCATCCACTCCGGAGCACCTTCTGACCCCTGCACATCTTTCACAGGGCCGCCACTGCCATGGCACCCGAGCTACTCCAAACCACCAACTGCTCCCTCGACACAGCCATATTCCCTGACAACTGGAAGCGCAGCGAAGTCAACCCCCTCCTAAAGAAGCCCTCCGCAGACCCGCCGGACATCAAGAATTTCAGGCCCATCTCACTGCTTCCTTTTACCGTCAAAGTCATCGAAAAGACTGTCAACACCCAGCTAGCATGCTTCAAAGAAACCCACAGCATCCTTAACACTTCTCAGTCTGGATTCCGCAGTAATCACAGCACAGAGACCGCCCTCCTCACTGCCACCGACGACATCTGTGCCCTTCTCGACCAAGGTCACACGGCAGCCCTCATCCTCCTGGACCTATCAGCAGCCTTTGACACCGTCTCCCACCGCACACTAGCCACCAGACTCCACGATGCATGCATCCAAGGAAAGGCCTTAGACTGGATACGTTCTTTCTTACTAGGCAGAACACAGAGAATAAGACTCCCACCCTTACACTCAAAACCGACAGAGATCAGATGCGGAGTACCCCAAGGATCCTCCTGCAGCCCCACACTCTTCAATGTCTACATGGCCCCCCTTGCAACCATCGTCAGAAACCACAGTCTCAACATCGTCTCCCATGCCGATGACACCCAGCTCATCCTCTCCCTCACCAAGGAACCCGACATCACCAGGCACAACTTCCAAGAAGGGATGAAAGCCGTCATGACCTGGATAAGCAACAGCTGCCTGAAGCTCAACTCAGAGAAAACAGAAGTCCTCATCCTCGGCTCCACACCCTCCGCATGGTACAACACCTGGTGGCCCTCCACCCTCAGACACCCACCCACCCCAATGGACCACACACGCAACCTCGGCATCATACTCGACTCTTCACTCACCATAAACCGCCAGATCAACGCAGTATCCTCCACATGCTTCAACACCCTCCGCATACTTCGCAAGACATTCAAGTGGATCGCACCCGACTTCAGAAAAACCATCACCCACGCACTCATCACCAGCAGACTGGACTATGGCAACTTCCTCTATGCCAGAATCAACAAAAAGAATATATACCATTACATCGCATGCGTTTGCAACGCATGCGATTACAACGCGGTCATTACAACGACCGCGTTGTTACATCGCAGTACCATTACAACGCAAGTCGCTACAACGACTTGCTCTAGATGGCGCGCTGGACTTAGGAATAGTATAATTTACTATTCCAACTCCAGTGTGTGCAACAGTAGGGAAGGTGTTGGAATAGTAAATTATACTATGCCTTAGTTTAGAGCGCCATCTAGAGCAAGTCGTTGTAACGACTTGCGTTGTAATGGTACTGCGATGTAACAACGCGGTCGTTGTAACGACCACGTTGTAAAGGTAACGCGATGTAATGACCGCGTTGTTAAGGTTGTTTCCCCAACAAAAGCCTACTCTGCGAACTCCAGACCGTCCAGAACGCCACAGCCAGACTTATCCTTGATATCCCACGACACAACCACATCACCCAACACCTCCGCGACCACCACTGGCTCACCGTCGAAAAAAGAATAACCTTCAAGCTGCTCACACACGCCTACAAAGCCCTCCATAACACCGGACCCCAATACCTCAACAACAGAATCTCCTTCCACGCCCCCAAGAGAAACCTCCACTCAACCGACCTTGCCCTAGCCACCGTCCCTCGTTTCTAGCAGGACCAGAGCTGGTGAAAGATCCTTCTCCTACCTCGCAGCCAAGACCTTGAACGAACTCCCCCTTCACCTCCGACGGAGCCCGACACTGCACCAGTTCAGAAGGGACTTCAAGACCTGGCTCTTTGAATGACCCTAATGGAGCTGCTCATTCCCCCCCAGCGACTTGAGACCCTCGCGGGTGAGTAGTGCTCTACAAAAAACCCTAATTGATTGGTGGTAATAAAGGATTATCAGATTATTGCTCACAAAGTAATATTTATGGTACACCGTTTTCTTAAGGTAAAGGGAGGACTCAGACGAGTGCGGACACCCACAGTACACAATTAGAGAGCCTAGCAGCCTCTATTTTTGGATTCATTATTCATATGGAAGTTGGACCTCAATTGAATTTGAGGTATGTGAGATAGTATTGTTTTTAACATATACTAAAGACACTTGACTCATAAATAGGAGTAATGGTTATATATTTTCCCCTTACAGGTGGTAACTGGACTGTGCCAACTGGTAATGTTCATTAAGATAATTACACAGGATTTTTAAGGCGGCAAGTGTAATTACACCAACATGAAATATTGAGTGCTCCTCAGCAAGAGGTATGTTTTGAGCCATTTGGAAAATATAAGAGCACTAAGATTGAATGATCAATCTTTTAATCTGGAAAACTGATCTATTGCTTTTACTCATTTACCCACTGCAGGTGTTTGGATGGGTTTTTGACCTGTGATATATCTGTTGATGGTGTGTTTGTACCCATCTTAAATTTGTGGCATGTAGAAAGACATTTTTTACTGATGAGTCCATTTGTTGAGCGACCTCCAGAGCTGGGGTTCTAATAAAGTTGTACCCACAATGTAAAATATAGTGACCAGTGTTGAATGAGGTGCCTGAATGACATTGAGTGTGATATGTGTGCATCAACACACCCCTAGTCCTGATTGGAGTGAGATGTTAATCATTAGGAAAAAATTAGAAAAAGGTGCTATTTATGGGAGATGATTTCAAATGATGTACTGCACATTAATTTTTACAATGTAATTATAGGTAGTGGTTTTTGGGATTCTGTTTGAATATTTATATGTCTTTTTATGCAGGATCATTCACGAACTGGTATTTTATACAAGGGGAATTTATTATATTTTTATGTCCTGAAGAAGGTGGTAGTAAATTATCGTTTCCACCAAAACGCGTCAACGCATCTAGTGTGCGAAGTTTGAGGAACAGACGAACACAATAGAGAAGGAATTGGTTGTTATCATGTGTTTTTGCTGATTCCTACAAGTTGCCCGGAATCAATGACATATGTGATTGTCTTGTATGTTTCCTCTCTTTTATTGACCTTATGTATTGTGATGCACTTTTAACATACTCGCATAGAGTTCCTTTTATTGAACTAATTGTGTCTGCTTTTTGTAATATTAAGCTTGCACTGATAATAGATATAAGGATTTTTATTAAACTTGCAATACGAATATTTAAGCTAAGGTGTGTGACATTTGGCTCATCCAGGATTGGGGTGATGTATGATGATTGCGAGAGTGTTTATGCATGTAAGTTGTGAATGAATAGTGACTCCACAGGGAATTATACTTGACTTGAATGTAGTTTAAATGCCAAGGTGAAGTGGCAGTAAACTGCACACACAGGCACTGCAGTGGCATGCCTGACACAGGTTTGACAGGATACTTCTGTGGGTGGCACAATCAGTGCTGCAGCCCACCAGTAGCATTTAACTTACAGGCCCCGGGTGCGAGGTATACCACTGTATAAGGGATTTACAAGTAAATTAAATATGCCAATCAGGTATATACCAATTTCACCATGTTTAATGGAGAAGCACATGCACTTTAGCATTGGTTAGCAGTGGCAAAGAACTCAGAGTATTAAGGCCCAAAAAATAATCAGCAAAACAGGAGGCAAAAGGTCTACGGGAAAGACCACCCTAAGGATGACAGGTCTAACATGTGTCCCCCAGCTGAAAGTGGAGAGATCTACCGAACCTCTAGGGAGTTCACATCACTAGGGCGGATAAACCTAGATAGACGTGGTCTACCCCATGTCAGTGTTCCACCCTGAAGTCCATCCCCAGTAGGGAAATGGACCACCTCAACAGTTTTGGGTTCTCACCCCTCATTTGCATAAGCCACCTGAGGGACCTATGGTCAGTCTGAATCAGAAAGTGAGTGCCAAACAGGTATGGCCTCAACGTCTTAAATGCCCAGGCCACAGTAAAAGCTTCTCTCTCAATAGCATTCCACCTCTGTTCCCTGGGAAGTAACCTCCTGGAGATGAAGGCTACAGGTTGGTCTAGGCCCTCCTCATTACGTTGGGATAGTACTGCCCCTATGCCATGCTGTGAGGGATCTGCTGGAACAATAGACTCCTTGGTGAAGTCAGGGGCCCTGAACTCAAGAGCTGTGCACATGACTTGCTTAAGGGAGTCAAATGCAGCTTGGTATGCCTCTGTCCAAATCACATTTCTGGACTGCTTCTTGGAAGTCTTCTCAGTCAAGGGGGTAACAATGGTGCCATATCCCTTAACAAACCTCCTACAGTACCTTGTGAGACCCAAGAATGCTCTGACCTCAGTCTGGGTTTTGGGGTGCAGCCAGGCCATGATGGTTTATATCTGGGCATGAAGGGGTCACACTTCTCTCCTGCCCACCAGGTGTCCCAAGCACTTACTTGCCTTGATAGTCATGCCTGCCTGTTGAAGAGCCTGAATCACTTCCTGGAGGTGAAAAGGGTGGTTCTTCCAGCTGCTACTGAAGACAACTATGACATCCAGATAGGCAGTACAAAAGGCCTCCATAACAGCAAGGACCTGGTTCACCAGCCTCTGGGAGGTGGCAGTGGCATTCTTTAATCGAAAGGGTAGCACCCTAAACTGATAGTGACACTCTGAAGTGGAGAAGGGTGGCCTCTCCTTTGCTCCCTCTCTTAGGGCAATCTGCCAAAGTTACTGATTTACTGGGCAGGCTCTAACCTGTTAATCAGCTCATCAGCTCAGAGGATGAGGTGAGCATCTGTCTAAGTCACTGAATTTAGCCCTCTGTAATCTACACAGAACCTCAGTTCAGGTGTAGTCCCAGTGGGGCGGTTTTTGGTACCAGAAACACAGGACTGGACAAGGAGCTACTGGTGGGTTCTATCACCCCAACTCCAGTATTTTGGATACTTCAGTTTTAATGCTGGACCTCATCTTATCTGACAACCTGTAAATCTTATTCTTAACAGGGAGGTTGTCCACTGTATCGACATCATGGGTACACAGGTGGGTAGTCCCAGGGATAAGGGAGACCAGAGAAGAGTACTATCCCAACATTTGGTGGCAGTGTCTCTGTTGTTAAGGTTTTAGAGTGGGGAAAGGATTACATCTTCCACAGACCCATCCTTCTCCTTGGAGTCCAAGAGGTCAGGGAGAGGTTCACTCTCCTCTACTCTTCTCCATCTGTCACCAACAGCATAGTGTGCTCAGACATTTGAAAGTGCAATTTGAGGTGATTTACATGCAGCACCCACATGCAGTTGCCTAGGGGTCTTGAGGTCCACTAGGTATGTGGCCTTACCCTTTCTTTCAATCACCTTGTAGGGGACATTCTAGTGATGCTGGAAGGCCTTGGGCTCTATCAGCTCCATCACCCATATCTTCTGACCAGGTTGGAACTCCACAGTGGTAGAATTTTTATCATACCACTCCTTCCCGACTTCCTGGCTGGCTTCTAGGTTACTGGAAGCTTGCTTCCATAAATTAGCCATTTAGCTCCTGAAGGCCAGCATGTAGCTCATTACCTCCTGGTGTACCTTCCTGGGAGCTTGCTCCCACCCTTCTTTCACCAAACTCAGAGGTCTTCTGACTGGGTGCCCATACAATAGCTCGAAGGGCTTGAAACCCACTTCTCTCTGTGGCACCACTCTGTATGCAAACAACAGGCATGGTAAGAGGATATCACATTTTTTCCTCAAGGCCTCAGGCAGGCCTCAAATCATGCCTTTCAGGGTCTTGTTGAACCTCCAACAGCCCCATTGGTTTGTGGATGGCAAGGGATGAAGGACTTGTAGGTTACCCTACACTGCTTCCACATTGACAGCATATAAGCAGACCTGAAGTTTGTGCCCCTGTCAGACACAACTTTCTTGGGAAAACCCACTCAGGTAAAAAAAAAAAAAACATCGGGCCTTTTCCACTGCAGGTACAGTCATGGTTCTCAGAAGGATTGCCTCTGGATACCTAATGGCATGATCCACCAGAACCAGGATAAACCAAACCTGCTGCCTGAAGCAGTCTGGTAATCTATAGGCCCTACAATATCAATGCCCACCCCCTCAAAGGATGTGCCAAAGACAGGCAGTGCATTAAGGGGGGCTTTAAGCCTCTGCCCTGTCTTCCCACTGGCCTGGCAGGGGTCACACAAGTCCTACAGAACGCATCTGAGGAATTCTTGATCCTAGGCGAATAGAAGTGGGGGACAATCCTTGCACAGGTCTTGTCTTGCCACAGGTGGAATGCATGGGGAATTGCCTGTTCTGGGCAAACCAGCTGACTCCTTACCATAGTCATACTGGCTCCTGTATCTGTCAGAGCCTCAACCCCTTACCCATTGATGGTGACCCATTGCCTATACTTTGTAGTATTTGAGAGTGCATGGATCTTTGGAACCATCTCACTGTCACACAGGGACACTAGGGTAACGCTACTAAACTCCCCTCCATTAACTGGGACAAACTCCTCCCCTACCGCTACACTAGCCACCCCTGGAATCTTTCCTCCAGTGGGAGGTGGTGCTCTTTTTGTACACTTGGGAGCCCCCATGTAGTGTCCCTCCTCGAAGCACTCAGAGTAGTTTGTCTTCTGGTGGCCAGATTGGGAATGTGAACCAGACCCTTTCTCCTCTGAGTTGTTTTGTGGGCCTGAAGAGAACTCCTTCATTTACTCTCTCCCCTCCTTCCTCTGGTGGGAACCCTGACCGTCCTTTTGGGAGCCCTCCCAGATACTATTTTGAAGACTCTGATGCTGACCCAGATGTCCGTCTCCTCAGCAAGTTTCCTGGAGTCAGTAAGCTTGCTATCAATAAGGTGTTGGCACAGCTCTGGAAAACAAGTATCAAGAATGTGCTACTTTAAAAGCAAGCTGTACAACCCTTCATAATCATTCACTTTGCTGCCACTCACCCAGCCCTTCAGTGCCTTAGCAGCATAGCCCAAGATATCCACCCATGTTTGTGTAGAGAGTTTGTGACTGGCCCTGAACCATTGCCTGTACTTCTCAGGGGCCAGTCCAAACTTGCTGTCTAAAATGGCCTTCATGGCAATGTAGCTAGTCTGTTTCCCCCACCTCTCATGTAAGGAGTGTGCCCCTCCACAGTGTGGGCATGTACCACCATAGACTACACCCCCAGAACTCCTCTGGGATCCTGTACACTTTTAAAGCCACTTCGTAGGCTGCGATCCATTTATCTATTTGTAAAACAAGGATAGGTGCCAACATGGGATTATACTTAAGAGAATACTCTTTGATTTTTCATTACTTGTTGATGTCTTACATCCAGAACTGAAATCATTTATATCAAAATATGCATGACATTATTTCAAATGAAGAGAAAACAATTATACCAACAGGTGTATTCAGTATTAGATCTGTTTTAGAAATACATAATCAAAGAGCGAAAAGAGTAGAGAAAAAGAGAAACATTTTATTGTATGTAATAGACGAGGAGAGATCCGGACAAAGGAAAAATTAACCCTCTAGTTCTAATAGTATCTTGTTTATTTTGTGTTCAGATGGCAAAATAATGAAGATTTTTCTGTTTCTTAGTTTGTAATTTGGGGCACCAAACTTGTCTTTGCACAATGTACAAAGTTTTTTCCCCTAAACATCCTGTAAGTTTATTGTCATGACACCACCTTAAGACTCATTTCTACTAATTGTTTGTGGTTAGATATATAGCTTAGTGTTGAGAAGTACTCAAGCAAAATGAGCGCATGTTCGTCCATCCAAAGTTTATCGCAACATAAAGTGAATAGTAATTCAATGCAGAGAGCGATGCCAGCCAGTTCTCCCAACCGCCACTCCTGGCAACTGTAGTCCCCCTCCAACTTTCGCCTCCCACGCGAAATGTACTCCTCACCAGCCTTCTACCCCCAGCATTCTAGCCCAATGTTCCACACACCTTCCCCCCCAACACCTTATAACAAAACAAAAGGGAAAAATACAACGTTATATATATTACACCAGTTGAACAAAACCCCTGTACATCACTAACACTGGTCCATAGAATCACTAGACATCCTAAGTTTCTCTATTCCATCATGAACTCTTTAAGATGCCCTGGAAATTTCCTCTCCCTCACACTATGATGTACCAACACTTCAGGAACATTTTGAGCTCCTCCACCTGCCACCACAAGACTCCCACTCTCACACCTCTCATTCACCCTCAAATTGGGTTCATTTGCTGTCCCATCACCCATCAAGCATCCACTCACGTCCTCCTCAAAATTCCACTCTTGACCACCATATACACTAGCCCCCTTACATAAACTCACATGGCGTAAATTCCGCACCCTTCCATTCTCAAATCTTACAACACCTTCTAACATACTCACAATCCTCAATGGATCCGACCAACGAGGTGCTCTCTTTTCCACCATGCCTAGTTTCCTCACTCACATGTGCTGACCTACCGAAATACGAATTGTCTTGTCCACGTTGACCTTGTCCTTAGCCAGAGTTTGATACTTTTCCACCTTACACTTCATCCTAAGATCAACCTCCGACTTACTTTCTTTCCCTTCATACGTCTTAACAACCAGGGCACAAGTTTTGAAGAAGGTTTCCTCCCCTCTTAACACTTCAAACAGCATTCTGCCCGTTACAGAGAGTGGTGTAATCCTGTATGATAACAACATACTTTGAAGAGCTTTCTTCCATGACAATCCAGATTTAAGAAGTGCCAAATGTATTGCCTCTTTGACCACTCTAGTGAACCGCTCAACCTGGCCATTTCTGTTGAATGATACAATGATGCCCTCACATGCTTGAGCCCACACTTTTCCAGGAACAATTTCATTTCACCAGACGTGAGCTGTATCAGAAACCAACGTTTCTGGTACACCTTCCCTAGAGAAAACATCCTCCATAAAATCAATAACCACCTCCATTGTCACACTACTGTAAAGGAACCACCAAGGGTTTAATCACTTTCTCACTTGATTGACATGCATTACACTCCCTCACCCAATGATCCACCATTCCATCCACTCCCAGCCTCCAAAAATGTTCTTTTATTTTTCTCCTGGTACTTGACATTCCCCAGTGACCTTCATGACCCAATTTAACAATGCATTCACGCATTCTGATAGGAGGTATAATCCTATGTCCTCTCAGAACAATACCAATGCACACAGATAATTCCTCTTACACTTTCCAAAATGTGCTATGTGCCCCTTGTAACTCCTATTGTGATGGCCAACCATTTATAATAAATTCCTTAAAACCCAAAAGCACTACATATTTTCCCATTTCATCCATCCATTTCACCACCGACAACTCCAACCCACTCTCAGCATCACTTCCCTTACCACATGTCACATCCTCATATGTGTACGCCACCTCACATTCATTCTCATCCTTTTCATGTGTGTTACATGATTCAAGGGGTAACTGTCATAACCCATCTGCAACACAATTATTCTTGCCTGGAACATGTACAATATCATGATGATACATTTGCAACTTTGAAGCCAAACGTGCTAACCCCGGTGTAAGATTTTTCCCGCCCTCTGGTTTTAAAATATTTACCAAAGGCTTGTGATCTTTACAGATTTTGAATTTCCTCCCTCAAATATACATTTTGAACCATATCACAGCCCATGATGCAGCAAGTAATTCCGTCTCTATTATGGAATAATTCCTTTCCGCTTGTGTCATGGTACCAGACACATATGCCACTACCCACTCATTACCATCCTTCTTCTGAGATAATACCGCTCCAACCCTGTAGCAATAGGCATCCACAGATATAGTACAACCCACTCCCATTACAAATGATTCTAAACATGGTGTATTTACAACATAATTCTTAATTGTTGCAAACTCCTCACTGTGCACCTGCTCCCAACAAAATGCCACATTTTTTTTAGTAAGGCCTTGAAGTTCTCCACCTTTGAAGTGTAATTCACCACAAAATGGGAATAAAGTTCTGTGAGCCCCAAAAAAGACCTCCACTGTTCTTTACTCTTGGGTTTTGGGACCTTCATAATGGCTCCCACATGACCGATTTTAGGACGTACACCTTCCCTGGATATAACATGTCCCAGGTATTCCACCTGCCGTTTTCTGAAATTATACTTTTCTTCTTTTACTGTTACACCATTCTTCATTAAAGCATGTAATACCTTCCTCAATATCCTGTCATGCTCATCTTGATCCTTCCCAAATATCAAAATGTTGTCTTGAAACACCTTCGCATCTGTAATTCCTGATAGTACCCTGGAGCTCTCCCACTGGAACACGTCAGATGCACTTGCCAAACCAAATGGCATCCTTTTATACTGGAACATGCCCTCAGGTGTTATAAAGTCCGTACAATGCCTAGACTCAAGATACAGTAGAATCTGATGATAAGCGCTGGTTAAATGAATTTTAGTGAAAACAGTAGCCTCCGCAACTGATGATACCAGTTCTTGCAAATTGGGTAAGGGGAAAGTATCAACCCAAATAGCCTCGTTAAGACAGTGTAAGTCCACATGCAATCTTAAATCTCTGTTAGACTTCAAAGAAATTACAATAGGAGATACCCAGTCAGAACTCTCTATTGGTTCGATAATGTTTTTTCCACATAAATCCTGCAACATATTTTTTAAACTTTGCTCTGTAGTTCAATAGAACATTCCTCACTTTCTGCCTTATAGGCATGTTTGCGCAAAACAATGCTATATTCAAAACGTTATGCTGCCCAACTGACTCTCAAACACACTCGGAAATTCTTTTTTCAAATTAGAATACACAATTTGTTTCCAGTAGGTTTACTCTCCTCATCCACAGAATATACAGACAGATTAGCACATGGATCCATCTTCAACCCAAGTTCAAAAATATGAGGCCACCCCAGAATCATAGCACCTTTTTCAGCCACAAACACTTTGCCAACACACTTCCTACCTGCAAACTTTAACGCAGCTTGCATTACCCCCACCATTGGAATCTTATGTCTGGAATAACTACCTGGTGTTATGTTAGTTTTCTTCAACTTCCTACCCGGCCACAATTGTTCAAACATTTTTTCACCCATTATGGTATACCGCACACACAAGTCCACCATAACTTCAACCTGTACTCCATCAATGCTCAATAAACACCTAGGCAAAGGTACACCCTTCCTCTTGCATCCCTCCCTCTGGATCCTCAATGCTACTCCCTGCATGCTGTACTCATCCTCTCCACACTGCTCTGCAACAAAATTAACCTTCCTCCCCATGTTTTTGCACACACGAGTGAAATGTCCTTTCTTCTTACACATACTCCACATCTTGACAATCGCTAGACACACTTTAGAATTGGTTAAATGGATAATCGAACTACACCTATAACACACCAGCCCTTTGTAATTTGAACTGGAGTCATTTTTGCTACTCATTTTACTGGTGAGCACAGCATTCCAATTCTTTTTTTTCTCCTCATTTTTCTCACCACCAACCACACAAACCACACCATCACTCTTGTTCTCCTTCCTTACAACTTGAATACATTTCTCTGTTACTTCAATGCTTCTAGCTACCTCCACTGCTGCCTTAAAAGACAATTACCCAGAAGACCATAGTTTTTCCTGGATCTTCTTGGATTTAGTTTTCACCAACAATTGATCCCTTAACACATGGTCATATATCATACGCTCAAATGCACACATAACAGCTGACCCTCTTAGTGCCGCCATATACTGATCAATTGCTTCGTTCTCTTTCTGTTCCCTAGAATAAAATGTATATTGTTCCACATAAAGTTTTCTGCCATACCTCTCCTGCAATTGCTTAACTGCACATGGCAAACATCAGCCTCACCCACATTGTCCAAAGGTGGTAAATATTTTAATTCTCTTAACGCTATTGCCCCAAATCTATGCTTAATCAGAGATAAATGCCTTTCAGGAGTACATTCCCCATCTTCTAATACTTTCACATACGCCTTGAATAAATCAACCCATAACTCCCATTGAATAAGCGGTTCACCTGGCTCTGTAAGAAAAAACGGTGGTGCTTGAATACTAGCCATAATGTATACTGTACAATCACCCTTTAATTGTCCCCTTAATTGTCACTCTAATTTGAGAACACATAAAAAAATGGGGTGCTAATCATCGAAAAGTCAGCACACAATGGAACTGCAATATATTTTCAGCTACACAATAACAGAATAGAACACAAAAAATGAAGGTGTGCTAATAACCCAAAATTAAGCACACATAAAATGCCCCCAAGATGTAGGTGTAGTAAACAAAGTCACTATAAACTTGAGAGGGAGACTCCCTATGCACTGGCTCCCTTGTAACCTGGTGTAATGCTATGTTGAGGTTCGCGAAACACTGTGACACGCACAAAACTGGTGCTGAAGGTATGAGCGTCACCGTGACTCGCACTCCTCTGCTTCTTGAGCAAATCCCCCTTCAGAAGAGTACTTATGGTGAAGTACCACTTCTTTCCGAAGTGAAGGGTGTGTGCGTCAATGCGGAACAAACATTGCACAGCACAACTCCACTCTGATGCCCCAGAGCAGTAAACGCAGTGCAGGTTTTCTTCCATATGGTGCCACATGCTGACATGAAGGGAGTGCGTGTCACCATGAGGACACACACTGCACGGCTTAGCTCAACTCTGATGCTCCAGAGCCGTATGCGTGGTGCAGGTTTATCCAATATGGTGCCGACATGGCGTGCGGCCATAATGTGCTGATGTCACAGCATGTTCCTGCATGTCGACACTGCTTGCCTCGCTCCACTAGCCCTCGCGGTCGCCGTCACTGCTTGCCTCAGCCTTCACGCAGTCACCGCCTCCTGGTGCCACTATACCTACCTGTCCGCTAACAGTCATCCTTAACACATAAATTGCCTCCACGCTTACCAAGTAATGCCATAATCACGCCGAAAATGAATGGGACCAAATAACTTCTGACTCCTCACATCAGCCTTATCCCACTTGGAGTCTGCTGCAAATCACAGTACAGTGCACCCTGACATCGCTCTCACCCATACCGTCGCCATTGTTGAGAAGGACTCAAGCAAAACGAGGGCAAGTATGTCCATCCAAAGCTAATTAGAACAGAAAGTGAATACTAATTCAATGCAGAGAGTGATGCCAGCTAGTGCTCCTAACCGCTGCTCCTGGCAACTGTCGTTCCCTTGCAATGTTTGCTTCCCACACAAACGTAGCCCTCACCAGCTTTCTACCCCCAACATTCTATCCCAATGTTTAACACTTAGTTTTAATAAAATCTGATTCATATAAAAATTGCAACACCACTTGAGATTAAATAAGCAAAAACGCTCCAAGGTTCCAACATGTTTTGGTCACATATTCAGTTTACATGTTTGTTTTCAACTTATTCAATATGTAAAGTCAAATGTGTTGCATCATAACGCATTACTTAATGTTTATTTGACAATTGAATGGCCAGACCTCAGCTCTTTCCTTAATGAAAACATTGGTGAACTCTTCATATTCATATTACATGGTAATTTCTCTAGTCAAAAACATTTTATTGTCATTGTTTGTGTCACAAGATTCTTACCCCACTGACAATATCATCAATAGGTCAATCAGGTTATGTCCTTGGTCCTCAATTATCACGATTCAAGAGGCGGTAGCAATAATATGGAGCATAATACATACCACAGCAAGTTTCCTTCCCTCCTGCTTCAATATGTATGTGGGGCTTCTGTATGTTCTTTTGAAGTTAGCACAAGAATTATTGCTAGAGAGACTAATTGTTCACTCAATTGTATTTCTTCCCCAAAAGTGTTCTTACCGTATGTCCTATGCTAACTGGTGACTATGGTCTGGTAAGGCGTTATCATCCATCACTACATAGATTCATTCATCGGAAATGGCAGTTAATAAACTTTTATTTAAACTCACTAGAATTTGCCAAGTTACCCACTCCATCATAGAATTGTTCTGAGAAAAGTTAGATTATGCCTAGTCCCTGAAGTAGGCAGAAGGGAAAGTTGTAACCTGAAATAGAGAGAGGAGTTGGCCCATGGACATTTGTAGATGGAGGTCGGTGCAGTAGACACAATAGTACTCTGGGCTACATCCAAAGTCAACATTCATTCTTTATGAAATACACATGCTATACACATGTAGTACACCATTAGAAGATGACAGTGTGGAAAATGCAAGCTTATAAAATGATACTAATCCAAAATGCGGCATGATATTACTCACAGGGCCCAAATTTGCATTGAAAGGATGATAGCCATAACAATGTATGAAAAGGGGAACACAGAAATGTTTCATTTTTAAAAAATATGTACACAAATAACATACATAACCCTTCCATGGTGGCACTTAGAATAGAGAATACAATAACAATAATTGGATATTTCAACAGAAATACTAATATGTATTTTATGTACTTAATAGCAATAAAATTGTAAACTGCAAGAAGTTTATAATATAAAAACATATTTCATTACCGTGCATTAGCCAAAGCTTAACATTAACTATCAGATGTAACAGCAACTAGAGTTCAAACATAAAAGACCATGGGTCGGTGCTAAATCGTAATCCCTGTTGACAATGATTGCAGTTAATTTAGTTTAGCAAATTCAAACTCCTGCTACTCTCTTCATCCTTGCTCAAGAACATATATCTTGATACTAGCCAGCAAGCATTGCATTACACAATGAACATCCCCTTTTGGTTGCATTTACCTTTATAAACAATGTCCTGGGTTACCCAATGAATCCTCTATCTTGACCTTAATACCACCGTTTGACCCATTCAGTTTTCTTTAACTATAGCCTTAGTGTAGTTTCTCATAATGTTACGCAGAATATATATACCCATGTGGTGTATATTTATCACTCTTTGCTTCCAAAACTGGTACTCTTTCAATTCCCATGACAATTTGGAAATACCTTAATCAATGTATTCAAATCTGATACTTTAGTCTATTTAGAATTTTGCAAAATGAATTGTTTTTGCTGACAACAATATGTGATATAAAAATATTTTAACTAAGTTATTGTCTCTTCAGTGATTCACACCATGAAAGATGTATTAGAATGACAGATATTCTAATTTCAACAGCTTATTTCCATATATCTAGACATTATTCCTCTGGAGGAATGATGTGGGGATCTCACCATGTTGCTGAAAAGTCTGTGTAACAGGTTTCAGAATCTTCTATTAAATTATTTTAAGGTAACTTGGTATCAGGTTCCTGGCAAGTATTACCCAATTCCTTTTCCACACTTCATTCACATTTTTGCCACAAATCTAGTTGCCATGGTTTCCTTATTTTCCTTAATCATAATTGATCACCAGCTATTTCTAGTTTCACTATAATCATGAGTAAACTGTAAGCCTTATTTATTTATTTGCAAAGTTTTATATAGCGCTGGCTAGACCCGGAGGTATCAGAGCGCTTTACATGAGGATCAGCGAGTTACAGGTTACATAATTACATCAAGTACAGGAGCCAAGTATAGACATAGGAGAAAAACATGAGATTACACAATAATATGAGTTAATAGCGCATAGCATAGCCAAGACACACGTCTTATGGGGAATGAAAGGTATAGGGGGAATGGTAAACAGGGGTGAGGAATGCAGATAGAGTCAAGCAGATCGGCAAGGGGGAAAAGTACTTCAAGGGGAACAAAGCAGTCAAAGCAGTCAAAGTGAAAGAAAGACAAACCGATCTGAGTATCGGTGAAAGTATACGAAGGGAGGGGTGCGGGAGACCATAGGGGGGGGTGGATTAGAAGAAAAGGTCGATCAGGCGAACAAGGAGCAGACCAGTAGCAAAGAGGATAGGTCGAAGCTGCCATGATGGAGGACCCACAGAAGCCGATAGCATTATCCCAATATGGCAGGATATACACAATCAAACAAAAAAAACAATAAAGGTAGCTGGTTCCACGGTTCCATGCAGGGCTGAAGAAGGGGAGGCAGCCAAAGAATCACGGAGGGAGGAGGTGGGGGAGGGAAGGAAACACAACGGGGAGACGAGGAAAACAATGTCTGATGTCCGGCTGGGTAGGTGACGGCCAAGGGGGTGAACCAGAGCCAAACTCCTCTATAGCTGCATAGGACAGCTCCACCGGGCATCGGCCAAGGTTGCTCGGGCCTTATTTTATGGAACTTTTAAGGGACTTGATTTTACTCTGTACTGTTGGTGTTCTTGTATTTATTTCAGCAGTAGATTCTAGTGTGCCATTATTAGCTCACCTTAATCCATTGTAAGGACTACCCCAATTCATTAATCACTTTTTTTAAAGAAGACATCAGATTTCTCTGTGCCCGTGACTGGTAAAATGTGTTTTTTGTTTGTAAGCAAGACATTTCCCTAAACAAATGTATTGTTTTCAATAACTGAATTATTAGAGCCAATACTTGTTTGGCTAAAATAGACAGTCATCAGTCAGGATTGATAGTTTGTGGGACCTCACCTCATATTGAAGCCTTACAATATGATGGTTTCTCCTAAGAGCAACCCTTGGGAGTAAGGGGTGCTCCTTACCAACATTATAGTGTGAATAGGTCATCATTTTCCCTTATTCTGGTGTTTGGCTTATCATATTATGTCAGTGTTGGACATGGCCCTTTTTGCAGGGTCATCCCTGAACTTTTTGCCTTTCTCCTAGTCTTTTTTCTGACCTGGTGTTGGTGGTTTTAGGACTCTGGGCACTTTAGCACTGCTGTCCAGTGTAAAGTGCGTTTGCTCTCTGTGGTAAACATGGTAAGATTGGTCTACACCTGTTTGGCGTTTTTGATTTACCTGTCAGTCCCTTGTAAAGTGGTATCTCAGATACCCAGGGCCAGTAAATTAAATGCTACTGGTGGGCTTGCAGCGCTGATTGCATCACCCACCAAAGTAGCCTTTCAAACCTGTCTCAGGCCTCTGCCATTGCAGGGCCTGTGCGCGCAGTGTTACTGCCCGCTGACGTGACACCTAAAGTGTGTGCCACGTCTGTGACCCCCCTTTTACTGCATGTCAGTCACCCCTAAGGTAGACCCTAGCTAGCCCTATGGGAAGGGTGCGTTGTAGGTGCATGTCTGACTCTGCAGTGACAGGGGCTGGTGAGGTGTGTGGCTCCAGGGAGGGCAGGGTGAGTCAGCGCTAGGCTGAATGGAAGATCTGCATTTGGAGTAGTGGGAGGAGTAGTCCCCTGACCCTGAATAGGTCTGTGCCTGCCTGGGTGAATGCTGGCTCCACCCCCCTGTGGAGTGTCTGATGACCGAGCCCCCACCTGACAAAGGAGGGTGGAAGCCTGGTAAACAGAGTGCTTCGACACCCCCCAGAACCAGTTCAGGCTGGTTCCCCAAGCCCTGTGCCAGGGCAGAACAAAGAAGAAATGTACTATAAATATTGGGACTGTGACCCCATGAAGGGTTGTGCTGCTTTGGGGTGCTTTCTGCTTGCTGGGCCCCAGGAGGAACCGCCACGAGGGACTGCCCCTCTGCTGGGGGGCCCTGTGAGCTGGTCTGCCTTGGCCCAGCTGTGTCCCTCTAAAATTCCTGGCTCCTAGCGCCTCGTGAGCGCTACCTCTTCCCAGCTGCTCCAGGACGAGAGGAGCGCTGGTGCCCTGCAGCGCAGTGCTGCGAGGCCTGCAGGGGGAATCCCGGCGTGGGGACTCCCCCGTGCTGCTGGGAAGTCAAGCGGGAGCCTACCCCGCATCTTTGTGTGTCCCGGACCAGAGCGGGAGCCCACCCCGCATTTGCGTGCTGTCAGGTGAAGCGGGAGCCTACCCCGCATTTTGGTGTTTCCTTGGAAGCAGAGCGGGAGCCCACCCCGCACTTTTGCAGTTCCGAAGAGGCCACCGCATTTGGAGCGGCGCCCCGGAAGTCATGCAGCTGTGCCTATTTGTGGGTGTGGTGCAAGAGAAGACGCCACAGGAAGTCAGGCGAGGCTGAAGCCTGATCGTGGGCGGGGCTCTGCCCAGGAAGCGGATTAGCGAGACCGGCTTGGAGAAGAGACCAGAGCCTCGCGGGCACCTTTCGGCCGCTCCCCGCCTTTTCCCCAGCGAGTGGTCTCGATGAAGAAGAAGCCCTGGTGAGTGGGGCTGCACTTGAGCCTTTTTCCTTTGTGCCGTGAGTTGCACCGGAAGAGCCCCGGTGAGGGGGGTGCTCATCAGGCACAGTTGGTGCCGATTTTGGGAGAGCATAGCTGCGCCGCCAGAGAGCAGGCAGCTGCAACGTGGGGGCAATTTTGTTTTTAGAGTCCTGGAGTGGGGCTCAGGAGGCACTGCAGTGCCAAGGGTGAATCCTCCAGCTGCACCACAAGAGCGCGGGCAGCTGCCACGTGAAGGGGCATTGTTTCTGGTCTCTGGAGAGACCCGGGTGGATCACACTCTCGCCCTGATTTCTGGTGCTGGCCGGTTGGGCCTGCACACCGCTGCTGTGGCAGCTAAAAGCCCTGACTTTTGGGACAGAGGGCATTTGGGCCCAGAAGAAGGCCAGTTGGCCTGGGGTCATTTTGTGTCCTGGTGGGGCGTAAGGCCCCCAGGAGATGTGCGCACCTTCCTAGTGTTACTGGGGTGCACTGCTGGTTATTAGGATGTATGCCTAAGGTGATGCCTAATGCAAATGTCATGCTATGATGTTTAGGCCTAATGAGATTGCATAATGTGTTTATGCCTAATGTGATAATGCTGAGTTCATTATTTTACCAGTAGTTAATGGTTGTGTTATTACTTGTGCTTTCTAATGGTTCTGACCGTGGCCCGATTGGCCCGGTCATGTATATAATCCCGTGTGAATTTCTACCTGGTGCCAGTAGGCACAGTGTATATTTTGTGATTATGATTCTAATGTGTTTATGATAATACAAAGGCTGTTTTCGATATAACCTTGTGTGGAGTTTCTTTTGTGGTGAGCCTAGAGTGTTGCTGTTGTGTGTGTGTTGCGCAAACGCTTTACACATTGCCTCTGGGATAAGCCTGACTGCTCGTGCCAAGCTACCAAGGGGGTCAGCAGGGGTTATCTTCAGCGTGTAACTCCCTTGCCCTGACTGGAGTCTTGGTTTCTGCTTTTCTTAGGCGCAAGCCCTAGCCAACCAGAAATCCCATTTCTAACACATAGTCTCAGCAATGAATGTTTCTCAAAACCTTTAATATTCTAAAACTTTCTAGAGAACATCCATATTCAAGAAGTCATAGTCTTCTTATATCTCTGGTTATGATGCTATCTCCTGGGGCCCATATTACCCTCCCATAGAGCAGTCTTACACTGCTGATAAAACAATGTTGTTTATCATGCATCATTATTGCCAAAGATGTTTTATCCTAGTTGCCAGGATAGAATTTTAACAGTTTATTAATCCAGTCATTCAAAGAGATTTCCTAAGTTCTTGCATAGTTGGCATTTTGCACCATCATTTTATGGGTGCTATACTTGATTCCATAATTGATGGAGTAGAGATCTTTTTTGTCTGCTTGCCTGGGCAACCCAATGGCTTTGTAGCACACATAACTAAACTGGTTATACCTCAGGCAATGCTCCTGCCTCCTCACTTGGTTGCCAGGTTTGAGTGATCCAAGGTTAACCTCAACGAAAGCCTTTAAACAATTTGCATTGAATTTGTCTTCATAAACGGAGGTGTTGTTTGTAGACATTATGCTAGTTCTGGAGAAATGTGTTCAAGTAGCATTGTGTACTCCTGCCTTACTTGCAAAATCACCATCTTAGTATTCATGGGGTGTAGTGCTTTTGTGTGTATGTAGAAGTGTGCATGTGATGTGTCTATGTATGTGAGAAAAGGAGAGATTAAGAGAGAGTGAGTGAAATATGGAACAATAAGTGGTGAGAGGACACTCTTGATTTCATGCTTTTAAGGCATACTTCTTTAATAACATAACTTTGTTTTCTCCAATATGTTTATTAATAAAAGAAAAATGACAGTATCATTAAAATAGCTTCAAATGAATATTTTCCTACTTGTAAAGGTTCATAACGTGTTTCCATGCTAGCATCCCCAAATTTTCATGCAAAATGTTGAGAGCTTTCTGTAGTTTTGCACAAGATGGTGATTACGCAGATATTGGTCAAACTATTGCAGTAATGCATATTTCCCACGACTATGTGCACTGCTGCCTTGACACAAAAGAGTTGAACTATCATTTTTAATGTGTGAATTTTTTAATATACATGTACCTTTACATTATGTTTAATAACATTTCAAAGAAGCAACAATACCTATAGAGGCAAATTCACAAAGCCTTTCACACTCTAAAAACTGAGTTACTGAGCTCAAATGACTGATTGTCCAAGTGCAGGATATTCACAAGATGATACCTTGAACTAAAAAATGATTTTCTTTTCCTACCATGGAATATTACCCATGCTTGCATAATATTCTGTGGAGGTAAATCCCAGACAAGGGAATTAGCGTTTCAATGTGTGGTATGAATTGGAAGCTTAAAAAAGCTCACCAACTTATCAGTCTGTTGCAATTTTCTAACTTCTCTGTAATACTTTCTACGCTTTGAAGCGTCAGATATATATTTGCTCAAGGGCTTGAGTAAAGATCTTTCCATGGTAGAATGACTCAAAATTGAATGGAGGTGTAAGAGAATGGGTTTCAGAGCTTATCAGTATGGTTTTCCTGTGGAGAAAAAGGGAAAACATGTGGGGAAAAAGTTGTTTCTTATAAAGACTGAAAAAAGGAAAAATATGACATTGCACAAAGCTGCTGGCAATTGGCAATGAGCAATTGAGCCCTTCTGAAAATTTTGCATCTTTCAAACATCAATATTTACCCTCAAAACAGGATTAACCCCTTCGCTGCTAGGCCTGTGCTAAGCCTTTTTTTGGCTATTTGGGGTAGTGCGCGCTTAGGCCCCTGTAACTTTTTGACCACATAAGGTATCCACGCCACATTTGCGTCCTTTTCTTCCAACATCATGGGGATTGTAAAGGTACCCAGGGTTTGTGGATTCCCTGGAGGGGACCCAGAAATTAGCCAAAATACAGCAACATTTTGTTTTTGGGGGAAAAATGCAAAAAAAGGGCTACAGATGAAAGCATCTTGTTTTTTCCCTGCAAATGGCATCAAAAAGGGGTTGTGGTGCTGAAATCACCATCTTCCCAGCTTTCAGGGACAAGCAGACTTTTGTCAGAAAACCAACTTTTTTACACAGTTTTGGCATTTTTCTGGGACATAGCCTATTTTTGCTATTTTTTGTGCTTTCAACCTCCTTCCAGTTAATGGTAGAAATGGGTATGAAACCAATAATGGATCCTGAAAAGCCATACATTTCTGAAAAGTAGACAAAATTCTGAATTCAGCAAGGGGTCATTTGTGTAGATCCTTAAAGTTTTCCTTATAGAAACTAACAGTTAAATGAAGGAAAAATTGAAAATTAGTTGAAAAAAACAGCCATTTGTGTCAACGTTTTCACCTGTAACTTCTTATAATTATGACAGCTATTTGAAAGCAATATACCGTTATATCCGCTGGACCTTTCTGGTTGTGGGGATATATAGGACGTGTAGGTTCACCAAGAACCCGACGAACCCAGAGCCAATAACTGAGCAGCATCTTGCAATGGTTTTTTATTATGTACCGGGTATATAGCAATTATTTTGGGAAAATGTATACATGGAAAAATTGTTATGAAAGACACCTATGTATTTCTGAAATGGGAACAAAATGTAGATTTTAGAAACAGTAGATATTTGCACATTTCCGAAATTGGGAGTACCCATACTAGCATGAGAATTATAGGTCATTTTTCAAAATGACTTATTTTTTACACATTGTCTTTCATTTGGAAGGCAGAAATGCATCGAAAGTCAATAGGTAATAACAGTTCTCACCAGGTTCTGTTACCCAGAATCCCTTGGAAACCTAAAACATTGGTAAAAAAAACACATTTTCCTCACTTTTCTGTGGTGGAAAGTTCTGGAATCTGCGCGGATCCACAAAATTCTACCCACCCCGCGTTCCCCAAGGTCTTCCGAAAACAATGGTACCTCACTTGTGTGGGTAGGCCTAGTGCCCGCGACAGGAAGCAGCGCAAAACGCAACGTGGACGCACCACATTTTCACAGTGAAAAATGACCCTTTTTTTGCAAAGTGCCTAGCTGTAGTTTTTTAACCCTAGCTCTGCCGGCACCTAGAGAAACCTAGCAAACCTATACATTTTTGGACACTAGACACCCAGGGGAATCCAGGGTGGGGTGACTTGACTGCCTCCCACCAGGTTCCGTTACCCAGAATTCCTCGCAAACCTAAAAAATTGTCAAAAAAAACACATTTTCCCCACATTTCTGTGGTGGAAAGTTCTGGAATCTGCGTGGATCCACAAATTTCCGCCCACCCCGCGTTCTCCAAAGTCTTACGAGAAAAATGGTACCTCACTTGTGTGGGTCGGCCTAGTGCCTGCGACAGGAAACGACGCAAAACGCAACGTGGTCACACCTCAATTTCGCAGTGAAAAATGACCCTTTTTTGGCAAAGTGCCTAGCTGTAGTTTTTGAACCCTACCTCTGCCGGTACCTAGGGAAACCTAGCAAACCTATACATTTTTGAAAACTAGACACCCAGGGGAATCCAGGATGGGGTGACTTGACTGCCTCCCATCAGGTTCTGTTACCCAGAATCCCTTGCAAACCTAAAAAATTGCCAAAAAAAACACATTTTCCCCACATTTCTGTGGTGGAAAGTTCTGGAATCTGTGTGGAACCACAAATTTCCACCCACCCCGCGTTCCCCAAAGTCTTACGAGAAAAATGGTACCTCACTTGTGTGGGTCGGCCTAGTGCCCGCGACAGGAAACGGCGCAAAACGCAACGTGGTCACACCTCAATTTCGCAGTGAAAAATGACCCTTTTTTGGCAAAGTGCCTAGCAGTAGTTTTTGAACCCTAGCTCTGCCGGCACCTAGGGAAACCTAGCAAACCTATACATTTTTGAAAACTAGACACCCAGGGGAATCCAGGATGGGGTGACTTGACTTCCTCCCACCAGGTTCTGTTACCCAGAATCCCTTGCAAACCTAAATAATTGTAAAAAAAAACACATTTCCCCCACATTTCTGTGCTGGTAAGTTCTGGAATCTGCGTGGATCCACAAATTTCTGCCCACCCCGCGTTACCCAAAGTCTTACAAGAAAAATGGTACCTCACTTGTGTGGGTCGGCCTAGTGCCCGCGACAGGAAACGGCGCAAAACACAACGTGGTCACACCTCAATTTCGCAGTGAAAAATGACCCTTTTTTGGCAAAGTGCCTAGCTGTAGTTTTTTAACCCTACCTCTGCCGGTACCTAGGGAAACCTAGCAAACCTATACATTTTTGAAAACTAGACACCCAGGGGAATCCAGGATGGGGTGACTTGACTGCCTCCCACCAGGTTCTGTTACCCAGAATCCCTTGCAAACCTAAAAAATTGTCCAAAAAAACACATTTTCCCCACATTTCTGTGGTGGAAAGTTCTGGAATCTGCGTGGATCCACAAATTTCTGCCCACCCCGCGTTCCCCAAAGTCTTACAAGAAAAATGGTACCTCACTTGTGTGGGTCGGCCTAGTGCCTGCGACAGGAAACGGCGCAAAACGCAACGTGGTCACACCTCAATTTTGCAGTGAAAAATGACCCTTTTTGGCAAAGTGCCTAGCTGTAGTTTTTGAACCCTAGCTCTGCCGGCACCTAGGGAAACCTAGCAAACCTATACATTTTTGAAAACTAGACACCCAGGGGAATCCAGGATGGGGTGACTTGACTTCCTCCCACCAGGTTCTGTTACCCAGAATCCCTTGCAAACCTAAACAATTGTAAAAAAAACACATTTCCCCACATTTCTGTGCTGGAAAGTTCTGGAATCTGCGTGGATCCACAAATTTCCGCCCACCCCGCGTTCCCCAAAGTCTTACGAGAAAAATGGTACCTCACTTGTGTGGGTCGGCCTAGTGCCCGCGACAGGAAACGGCGCAAAACGCAACGTGGTCACACCTCAATTTCGCAGTGAAAAATGACCCTTTTTGGCAAAGTGCCTAGCTGTAGTTTTTGAACCCTACCTCTGCCGGCACCTAGGGAAACCTAGCAAACCTATACATTTTTGAAAACTAGACACCCAGGGGAATCCAGGATGGGGTGACTTGACTTCCTCCCACCAGGTTCTGTTACCCAGAATCCCTTGCAAACCTAAAAAATTGTCCCAAAAAACACATTTCCCCCACATTTCTGTGCTGGAAAGTTCTGGAATCTGCGTGGATCCACAAATATCCGCCCACCCTGCGTTCCCCAAAGTCTTACGAGAAAAATGGTACCTCACTTGTGTGGGTCGGCCTAGTGCCCGCGACAGGAAACGGCGCAAAACGCAACGTGGTCACACCTCAATTTCGCAGTGAAAAATGACCCTTTTTTGGCAAAGTGCCTAGCTGTAGTTTTTGAACCCTACCTCTGCCGGCACCTAGGGAAACCTAGCAAACCTATACATTTTTGAAAACTAGACACCCAGGGGAATCCAGGATGGGGTGACTTGACTGCCTCCCACCAGGTTCTGTTACCCAGAATCCCTTGCAAACCTAAAAAATTGTCCAAAAAAACACATTTTCCCCACATTTCTGTGGTGGAAAGTTCTGGAATCTGCGTGGGTCCACAAATTTCCGCCCACCCCGCGTTCCTCAAAGTCTTACGAGAAAAATGGTACCTCACTTGTGTGGGTCGGCCTAGTGCCTGCGACAGGAAACGGCGCAAAACGCAACGTGGTCACACCTCAATTTCGCAGTGAAAAATGACACTTTTTTGGCAAAGTGGCTAGCTGTAGTTTGTGAACCCTAGCTCTGCCGGCACCTCGGTAAACCTACCAAACACACACATTTCTGAAAAGTAGACACCCGGGGGCTTCCAGGGAGGTATGGCTTGCATGGATCCCCCAACCTTTCCTTACCCAGAATCCCCTGCAAACCTCAATTTTAGCTGAAAAAATCACTTTTTTCACACATTTTTGTGTGGGAAAGTGTGGCATCACTGGCCTCACACAAATTTCCTACTACCCAGCGTTCCCCCAGGTCTCCCGATAAAAATGGTGCCTTACTTGTGTGGGAGGCCCAAGTACCCGCGACAGGCAAGGGCCCAAAACGTAGTGAGGCGACATCAAAATTGCCTATCTCAAAACCACCTGGTTTTGCAAGGGGAGTCACCTGGGTTTTTGGCCCCGTGCTCGGCGGCCTTCTAGGAAACCTACCAAACCCACACATTTCTGAAAAGTAGACACCCAGGGGCTTCCAGGGAGGTATGGCTTGCGTGGATCCCCCAACGTTTCCTTACCCAGAATCCCCTGCAAACCTCAATTTTAGCTGAAAAAATCACTTTTTTCACACATTTTTGTGTGGGAAAGTGTGGCATCACCGGCCTCACACAAATTTCCTACCACCCAGCGTTCCCCCAGGTCTCCCGATAAAAATGGGGCCTCACTTGTGTGGGAGGCCCAAGTACCCGCGACAGCCAAGGGCCCAAAACGTAGTGAGGCGACATCAAAATTGCCTATCTCAAAACCACCTGGTTTTGCAAGGGGGGTCACCTGGGTTTTTGGCCCCGTGCTCGGCGGCCATCTAGGGAAACCTACCAAACCCACACATTTCTGAAAAGTAGACACCCGGGGGCTTCCAGGGAGGTATGGCTTGCGTGGATCCCCCAACGTTTCCTTACCCAGAATCCTCTGCAAACCTCAATTTTAGCTGAACAAATCACTTTTTTCACACATTTTTGTGTGGGAAAGTGTGGCATCACCGGCCTCACACAAATTTCCTACCACCCAGCGTTCCCCCAGGTCTCCCAATAAAAATGGTGCCTCACTTGTGTGGGAGGCCCAAGTACCCGCGACAGGCAAGGGCCCAAAACGTAGTGAGGCGACATCAAAATTGCCTATCTCAAAACCACCTGGTTTTGCAAGGGGGGTCACCTGGGTTTTTGGCCCCGTGCTCGGCGGCCATCTAGGAAACCTACCAAACCCACACATTTCTGAAAAGTAGACACCCGGGGACTTCCAGGGAGGTATGGCTTGCATGGATCCCCCAACGTTTCCTTACCCAGAATCCCCTGCAAACCTCAATTTTAGCTGAAATAATCACTTTTTTCACACATTTTTGTGTGGGAAAGTGTGGCATCACTGGCCTCACACAAATTTCCTACCACCCAGCGTTCCCCCAGGTCTCCCGATAAAAATGGTGCCTCACTTGGGGGAGGGCCCAGGTACCCGCAACAGGCTGCCTGCTTGAGAAAGACAAAAAAAAAATATTATTGCACAGCCATCTACAAAAACCAGGGAGGAACCTTGTAAAACGCGGTCCCACAGCTTTTGTATGACAACGGACTGGGAGTATATTTATCGAAGTCTCCATGCCGAAAAAATAAAGAACTATCAAGTGGCAAGGAGTCAAGATACCCCGTAATAAGGCGGTGTTCAAATCTGAACAGACATATCCATTAAGGAGAACGCGTGAGCAAGTTGTAAGCTCTAATCCGAAAGAGAGGATATTTACAGTGGCCACAAAAAGAGGGGCACAGAGAGATTAATATATTTTGGTCTTGAAAAAGATGGATTATTAACAGAAACCATCGAAACGCGTCGACGCAAATTTACTGCATAATCCAGGGGAACATTTGGCTCTTCAGATGTGGTCAAATTAAGTGCATCAAGGCCCAGTGAATAAATTGTCCCAAACGATATGCTAAATTTATGACAAATTTTACTGTCAAATTTCTTTTCCCTTTTTTTCTTTCTTTTCCCTCTTTTCTCTATTAAGTGAATGTATATTGTATGACTTTTTAATCTTTTGTAGTGCATTGTAAATATATTGTGTTTTTTAAGAAAAGACTGTGCCATATGGATTATGTGATTTTTTAAAGATATGTTAATTTGATACTAATGTTTTAAATAAAAAGATCACTTGTGATTAATTTGGAGTTGTACTATAGATATTTTTAGGTATAAAGTTTATTTTATTTGTTTCAAAATACACACTAAGGGATAGCAAGTTTTTTTCTACTAAATAGTACTCTAGTCCCTTTGTGCAGTAAGGGGTCTCTCTCTATACTTATCATACTCTTGGTTACCACCATAGTGTGGTTGTGGGGTGATTTAAGTGAATCCTTCACTGTTGGTGGTGTATATGTGAGAAGGCTTTTAGGTGCTAAGTCTCTCTGATCTACCACTATTTTTGTGGGTGTGGGTTGATTTAGGCAGATCACCGTGTTGGTATGGTGTGCGAATTGTCTTTTAGGTGCTAAATCACTCTGGATTACCACCATGGTGTGGTTGAGGGGGGATGTAAGTGAATCCCTCACTGTGGGTGGTGTATGTGTGAGGAGGCTTTTAGGTGCTAATCCTCTCTGGTCTACCACTATTTTTGTGGGAGTGGGTTGATTTAGGTAAATCACCCTTTTGGTGTGGTGCTTGAGTTGACTGGGTAGGAGTCACTCGTGTCTACCACCTTTATGTGGTTGGTGGTTGACTTTAGGTAACACCGACTTGATTTGGCATTATAGTTGAGAGGCGTTTGCATTTTTTTTTCACGCATTCCTTCCTTTCTTGTGTGGTTGTGGAATGGTCTCACGTTAGTGTATTTGTTTTTGCTGTGGGGTTATCTCTTCTGCACCGTTGGGGTTTGGTACACTGTGTGTTCGCGTTCATTTCAGTCTGGCAAGCTGGTATGTTTGTGGCATAAGGGGTTTGGATGGTTATGCGTGGTGTAGTAGTGCGGGTTTGTTTGGTTTTGTATGGAAAGGGAGAGGATTTGGGTAAGTGCAGTCTTTTTGTTTCCTTAAAGACTGTTTTTATCTTGCCCAGTTTGTTGTTTTCATTAATGTGTGTACATGGGTGGACATTGTCATTTTCCATAATTTCATATCTTTTGTTAACATTCAAGTCAATTGTTACATTCTTTTGTGCTTTCTTTGCATTTTGATGTTAACTTGCATGCCCATTGTACTGTGCTTCCTTTGCTTTTGATCTTAACTTGTATGCCCTTAGTCATCCTCAGGTCTTTGCAATGGGTCCTCATGTTATTTCTATGCATGAACCTTTTACCAATGTGTACTTTTCCTTGGGCCATTGCATTGTGTTCTTGTTCACTGTAAAGAATGGAGATGTGTTATAGTTGCTGCTCAGCCAGTGTGAGTGTGGTGTGGAATGTTGGCGCGTGATGATGCTGCAGAATGTTGGATGAGTGAGAGTGTCAGTTGGTGTATGGGCTGAGCAGCAGAAATGCTGCTCCTGGTGGGGCTCTCTGTACTTCTTCTCTTGATCTTGCCATCTTAGTAAATACTACCTAAGCTACCCTGGAGTTTGATGTTCGTTTCATTACAACACATACCCTTGGAATGTTTTGTGAACTTGAAAAAAACAAACTACATTTGTAGGGAAACAGATTGTGACCTCCGAAAAAGTCCAGCTTTTTTGCTTTTGGACCCTGGATATTGGACTCGGATGTGAGTGACTCCCTTTCACTATAAGATTCTGATTAATGTGTACACGTGGTTGCACATGTGCAGTCTGGCTAAGGAAGACTGTTTTCTGACTCAGCCTGGCACCTACGCATCCAAAAAAAATTCCCTTACTTTTTGGCTATAGTGTAATATCTGAAATGTGTGAACTGTTTTTTGCACTTTAGATCATGTATGTTTAATGATTACTTTTAATTGGCATGACGTAGGAAGGCAATTGAGGTGTCTTTCCCTACCAAAATATGGGTTCTGAATGCATATCCAGAGATAGTTTTCCTCTATTGGCATTCATTTTTTAGAAGAATTCTAAAACTGGACATTTTCCTGAGCCAGCCTTAAGGGAATTCATTCTGTGAGCAACTCTGCTGGGACCGGTTAATGTCATTTTTGCAGTTCAAAACTCCCTCTGAACCATAATCCCATTTTGATGGATTAGTTTGCTTCTGGGAGAGGAAATGGGCAAGGATGAAACATCCAAAAGGTGATTAGTTGACCTGCTCTGAGAAACACTGACAGTATATTCCAAAATAAGGACAAAGGGAGATCACTGGCACCATTCTCTATAGTAGGGGTTGCTTGAATTATTGAAGGGGAGAGATCAGAACTAGCTGAGTGGAGCCCAGCTCAGACGAGACATATTTCCAATGTCCCTTCCAGCTGCCATTTTGAAACATCCCAGAATTCTGCGCAGGGGGTTGGATAGCCCTTAGCTTAGTATTCCCCCTGCCTTAACCCCACCTCTAAATTTCGCAGGTGGAATGTGTGCAAAAGAATTCAAGCAGACACTGTGCCAGTGGTGTCATGGCAAATGAGCAAGAGTGGATCTTGTACAAAAGTGCTAATGACCAGCCCTTAGCTGTACTATAATGATACAACACCCAAAGTAAACTGCAGCGATTACCAAGGGGACACTTATCAGGGTTGAAACGGGCGGAAAGAACATTTTAATGACAATATCTTTTACACCTGAAACGTCTGTAACGTGAAATAGCACCACAAATATTCAACTGAATGGTAACAAATATCAAAAATCACATTAATAATACTTTCATAATTGTGAGATTATAGGAACAGATATATATTAATATATATATATATATATATATATATATATATATATATATTCACTGAAAAAACCATAGGTTTCAGGGACGTTATAGTTACAAATTAGCATTTAAAAACCTTTGAAATTCACTGAAAAAACCATAGGTTTTAGGGACAGTTATATTTAGTTGGACATTGCACTCGTACAAAACCCGTGAAATTCCCCGTTATAGTTAGTCCAGCTAACTATAACTCGCGCCCCGCAATGCACTGCTGATGACGTCACATATTACATCACTCATGACATGGTCAGTGACATCACTGATGACATCACTGATGACATCTCAAATGACATCACTGATGACATCATCCAGTGACTGTGTGTTTCTGTAAAGTTTAAATATTTTTAATATATATAGGAAAAGACGTATTGAAGAATGAGTGGGTGTGTAAGTGTCTGTATGGATGATTTAGTAGGTGCGTGACTGACTCTATAAGTGAGTGATTTAACGTATCTTACTGAATGCATGGGTTAGTGACTAAACTGTGTGAATGTCTGTATCCGTCTGTCTGTTGCTGTGTAAGTGGCTGCATGTGTTTGTGAATAGCTACATGAGTGTCTATATGAGTTATTGAATGCTTGTCTGAGTATCTGTATGGGTGCCTGAGTGTTTGTGTGGGAGGGGTGTGTGCAACTCTGTGCATAGATGTGTGAGTGGGTGATTCACTGGGTGGATGGTTTCAAGAGTGCATCTGTGATAGACTGTATGGGTGGGTAAGTGTGTGTAAGAGTGTGTTAGTGAGTGAATGTATGTCCCAGTGGTACATGTGTGAGTAACTACATATGTGAAAGGCAGTATATATGTGTGTGAGTGATTGTGATAGTGGCTGTATGGATGAGTGTGTGCTTGTATCAGTGATTGTATAAGAGCGTAAGAATGTGCTACTATTTGTATGAGTAAGTGAGCTGGTGTGTGTATAACTGTATAGGTGAGTAAATGGTAGTGTGTTTAATTATTTGCATGACTGACTAGGTGTGTGAGTACCTCTATGGATGAGTGGCGGTGTTTGAGTGTCTATATAGGAGTATGAGTGCATATGATAGTCCTGTACTGAGTGAGCGTAAGTATGAGTGACTGTACGGGTGAGTGAGTGGATGTGTGCGTAGACCTAAGAATCAGTGAGTGGGTATGTAGTTATTGGTGTTGGAGTGTCTATGGTTTTGCGAATGGCAGTCTGTAATTTAGAGTGGGTGTATCAAAGGTTATATTGGGGTGTGAGGAGGTGCATCAGATTATCACGTGGATGATGTCATCAGTGATGTCATTTGAGATGTCATCAGTGATGTCATCAGTGATGTCACTGACCATGTCATGAGTGATGTAATATGTGACGTCATCAGCAGTGCATTGCGGGGCGCGAGTTATAGTTAGCTGGACTAACTATAACGGGGAATTTCACGGGTTTTGTACGAGTGCAATGTCCAACTAACTATAACTGTCCCTAAAACCTATGGTTTTTTCAGTGAATTTCAAAGGTTTTTTAAATGCTAATTTGTAACTATAACGTCCCTGAAACCTATGGTTTTTTCAGTGAATTTCAAAGGTTTTTAAATGCTAATTTGTAACTATAACATGTCTGAAACCTACGGTTTTTTCAGTGAATTTCAAAGGTTTTGTAAATGACAATTTTTAAATGTATTAATTGTTATATAAATTTTTTTCATACTGATTTCCAAATTTTTTAGAAACAATTTTTTTAAAATATTTTATTTTTTAAATTACATTGTAATTACATTATACATTACATTACAAAAAATACTTTCTCAGAATGAATTACTTTAGTTTAAATACTTTGCACATAGGCAATAGACTTTTAAGTACAGTAGTTACAGTTGTTGCAATGGGCAACACATTTTCAAACACAATGCAACATTCAGCTCAATGTGAATTTCTAGTTAAATGCAATTAGTTACTTTATGGATTACTTTTCTAACCACAGGACTGGTGGGACCCCCTGAGCAAACCTAGGGGGTCAGGGTGTTTCTACCCTGCCCCCTTTGTGCGCTTTGCGCACTTGTTTCTGTCCCTCGGTTCTACCGAGGGACAAAATGGCTGCCAACATTTCCTGAATCGGAATGTTGACAGCCAGCTGACAGCCAATTAACATGCAGCTCGTGATCGGGAGGGTACGCGGACCCTACTCGGCCATAGATATCACTATATTTTTACTTTTGATTTTCTCAGCAACTACTGAACGGATTTACACTATTTAACAAAAAGGGTTCTTTCTGAACCAAGAACTACCTCTTTGCCAAATTTGGTGTAATTCCGTTCAGCAGTTCGGGCTGTAGCCGTGTCTAAAGTTTCCTATGGAAAATTGCATGGGAAAACGTGTTTTGGGACCCCCTTTTTTCTCGGCCCCGCTGACGAATCCCCCGAGACTTTCAGGGTAGGAGCGGACTGGAGCGGGCCACAAAGTTTGAAAATTTTGCGAAGATACGTCAACCGGCAAGAGAGTTATTTCAAATAGAATGTCGCGGATTTCCTATGGATAATAGGTTGTAACTATAACTATCTACTGGCGACCGCCAGTAGATATATATATATATATATATATATATATATATATATATATATATATATATATATATATATATATATATATATATATAATCGTGTTTTTCTCTTTTTTCCCAATGGATGTTTAATTGTGGAGTTAATGAACAGAAAAAATATGTTATTTGCTCAGCAATTATTTCTACTTTCAGTTAGAACTTCCTAAACGTGGCATCTGTTCAGAAACAGGAAACTGCTTTTAACACAACATAATTGTAAAATTGTGTTTATACATGATGGGTGTTATGCTTAGCATTTTTGGTATTGTGGAAATTGTATTTAAACAAATAGTTTGATCCTAAATGTATCAGCTTGATGTAACCTCTGCACAAGTTTTTCTATCCTAAACAAATGTAACTCAGCCTTGGACTCGACTCATAGTTCAACCACGCTGTTTTACCTTAGCATAGTTGGCTGCAGTTCCAGCAAAACGGGAATCAGCAATTAACTACCTCGGTTAACTCATTCAAATAGCAATTGATGCTTTTATTATAAGTTATGTGGGGTAGAAGCTAGGCCAGGGTGAAATTTTTATTATGCTGGAGTAATCAGAATCATTTTGTTCCTCCCGCTTTTGACACACAATTAACAAAGATTACACAATTATGCCAGTTTGCATAATTATGAGTAATTTGGCACAGAAATCCTACCACAGTAGCACAGCAACAATGAATTTAGTGAGTGTGAGTGGCTGCTGGCTGCTGCTGTTTGTGTTCTGTTTCATATATCCCACTTTTGTTCATCTTCTGATCAATTTTGGAAGCAAGGGTGCATGTTGCACTCAGAGAGTAGCTCTAAATGCTGGGTTATGCTCCTCGCATAATTCCACGTAATCTCACATCATTTTGCTGTAATTTTGCATAATTGTGCTACAGCAAGTTACGCCCACCCATAGTGGCGGCTCTGCAGGATCTACCTCCCTGCACAATTCTATGGTTTTATTGGGGAAAGCATCTGGTAAAGTCAATTACTATTCCTCCCGAGAGTAAGAGGAAAAAAGGCATATAAAAGGGCCTGGTAGTGAGAAAACACATGCACTGGGAGAACTGGTAATTCTGTCTCTAGCACATTTTCCCCAATTCTGAGCCCAGTAACTTGAAATAGCTGGTAACTAGGGTGGAGATACTAGCTTGAATCAGTAATTACAGGCCCAGCATTTCTACCCCCAGTTACCAGCTAACTCATGATGGGCCTCTAAACCCGCATGCACTAACAAAAGCACTGCGCTGAGCACTACTGTGCACCCAATGCGGAAAGTCTGCCCTACACTTTTGGTTAACAGTACAGTTGTTAGTGGATAGACACAGATATATGTAAGATATCTTTACCTTTGCACACAGGTGACACATCTAGGAAATTTGTTGGCTAGTGCAATGTTGATATACATGAAACAATGGATTTAAATCCTCTATTGAGATGTAATTCCTCCAATTTTCTTCTCCAAGGGCTTATGAAATAAAAAGATCCTCCGAAAAGGAGGTTTGTGATGTTTTCTACTCAATCCTTGGAAGACACTTCTGTTGACTCATAGCAAATATCTTCTACTAGATCAAATTCCTATCACATAGGTTTTTGGACCATTACAAAAATACAGAGGAGAAAACAACAGTGAATTACAGAAGTGTAGGAATCTGGCTCTTTATACAGTGGATGAAGATGAGATACACTGTGTAAAGAGTCCAGGCAATCCTTATTGGTTTACAGAGGCAAAAAGTATAACACTAAATACTCTCATTTGTGGTAGTGTGGACAGCGGTTTAGGCTTATCAGAGGGCAGTGCTTAGCATGTGTTGTACTCACAGAGGCAATAAATGAGACACACACTCAAGAATAAATCGTAGACCAATTTAGAAAAATAACTTGTGTTTTTATATACATTTTGATACCAAGAACTTCATTATCAGATAAGTACTTTTTAAAATATGAATTTTCACAGGTAAGTAAGCCGTTCACTTAAATGCGTCTTTATGCAACAATGCTTCCCTATGGGAGAAAAGGCATATGTTACATAAAGTTATTTACAGTTGGATTCTGGGGGTCTCCTCAGGACTTAGGGTCATAGGGTTCCAAGGTCCAAAGTACCACCAGTAGTTGCTTGTTACCTGCCCATGGGCATCCAGCTGCAGAGGTGCTGGCAACTGTGCTGCTACACCGGTGGAAAAAAGGGGGGCACCTTGAAACAGGCTGCAGAGGGGGACTTGGGGACAAGTCTGGGAGCTTCCAATAGGGGTGCTCAGGTCACAGGGGTCCTGGGAACAAGGGGGCACAGCGGGTTTTTTGGTACACGGGCTGGGCCGCTCAGTGCAGAGTGGAAGGGTCAGCTGGGCTCTGTGAGTCCTAGGCCCTTGCAGTTGTCGATTGTTGAGGGTGCAAAATCAGCCCAGGTGGGCCACTTCGGAAGTGGGTCTCTGAAGCGCTGATGTCGCTAGATGGCTGCTCAGTCTTGGTGTAGTGGGAGTCCGGATTGAACTCTCACGGGCTTGCTGCAAGGGGACTGGTACCACGGGTATTGGTCCTGTGCGACTCCGGTTGGTCCTGGTGTCCTCTCACTTGGTGGGGGGACAGACCTGACCTTCATAGGAGCAGGTTCCTCTTCCTGGGGGGCTGCTGCATCGGGCTGGCCGGGGAGCGGCAACTCAGTGAACTGAACTGGGTGCCTGCGGACTACAGGGGAGTAGCTCCTCTACTCCAAGGGAGATTGCTGGCAATTTACAAAGGGCTGGCAGTCTACCGGGGTTCTTGGAAGCTGTTTAGCTGCAGGACTAGTTGCTGGTCATGATTGTCAAGACTGGTGCAGACAGGCAGGGTTTGACTCAAAAAGTCCACAGCAAGTCTTCCGTTCTCGCTTTTCTTTTGGCTCTTCTTTGTCCTCTTCTTCTGGATCCATTGAATCTACGTTCCTGGTGCCATGTGTGCCACCTAAATATTCAATTTAGGGACATTAAGGGGAGTGACAGGAAGTAGCCAATTGGGTACTTACCTTTATGGTGTCTACACCCTCTATATGACCACTTCCTGTGGGAAGTGGGCATAACCCTGACCCAGAGAGCTTAATTCCTCCAAAACTAACATGGTGGAATTCTAAAATTCGTGTTCACATCAGGTAGCCCACCTTAGGGGTGGAACTAGTCTGAGAGGGGAACACACCTCCTGACTAGCAAATTTTTAGGCCTGGGCAGTAAACTCTGCTCTGTTTGCCAACATCAAGTTGGTAAGCGCGACTGAAGAAAATCCACCTCCCAGCAAGATTTCTCAACGAGGGCTGTCACGGATGGTCACGACCGCTCGTGTTGAGAAACCTTTCTTCGCGTTGATAAAGCTGCTGCTTGGGTAGAAAATCTACTCGAGTGGCAAGAAAAGAAGCAGCACCCTCTTGAGCTGCGCATGGTGCCGTTTGCACTAATTTTACAGTGCGGACAAACACCCGGCGCTGAAAATCAATGCGAATGGCATGACCAAACACTCCAGCGCTTGTGGAACTCCACATAGTACGGTGGAGATTTTTAGTCACTTCGCAGACTTTGGGAACTCCACAAACTCAGCCCAGGCCTACTAATTTTCCCACCTGCCCTGGTGCTAAATGGTCCCGGGCATGGGGTGGCACTTCCCCTGTCTGGGGAAGCCTTGGGTCACAGATCAAAGGTGGCAGAGGCCTTTGAAGCCTCCTGCCTTGATATGCTGATCACTTGGCCATCCTGTTTGGAGGAGGTGACAGCACCTCCGGCCGACGCAGGCATTATTTCTGCTCTCAGAGAGCACAGACTTTTACCTGCAGGGGCTCAGAAACGTGTTTGTGGTGGCAGGCTGGTCTACACCAGTCAGCCGGCACACTAGTAGTCGGGTGCATATATTAATAAATCCATCACTGGAATCAGTGTGGGTTTATTAATACAAGATGTTTGATACCAAACATCTCTAGTTTCAGTGAAGCCATCATGTAGCTGGCGAACTCATAAACACCAGTGTCCAGCACCTGTTCTTAAAAATGGCTTCCCTGTTCACTTGCAATATGTAAGAATCGATTTAGACATCACAGGGGCATATCTGCTCATGCAGATATGTCCACACATGTAGTATAGTGCACCCTGCCTTAGGGTTGTAAGGCCTGCTGTAGGGGTGACTTACCTATACTGCATGCAGTGTCTGCAGGCATTTTATCTGCACCATGGCACACAGCCTGCAATGGCAGATTACATGTTCGTGCTGAGGGATCCCTTAGGGTGGCACAATACATGCTGCAGCCTTTAGGGACCCTCTTTAGCCTCCTTGTCCTCAGTACCAGAGGTACCATTTACTATGGACATGCAGGGAGATCTAAAGGTCTTGCCAATTAGAGGAACAATTGTGCAGCTTTAGGGAAAGAGATCTGGCACTGGGGACCTGAATAGCAGGAACCCAGGGCACCTCATTCAAAATTGGATCAGATACCAGGCAAAACGTAGAGGTGACCATGTCAAAAAGGGGCACTTATCTACAGGAAGGATCTTGACAATTGCTAAGGATATCTGGCTATTCAGTTGATCTATCACAAAAATAGAATAGCCCTTTCTCTTCCTAATTTTCATATAAAGCCTTTGTTTGAAATGTGATAATCCCGATTAGAAACATAGAAAGACCTTTTTTAACTGCTCAAACGGAATATTCAGTAAGTGAAGCAATACAATGAATTGTGTGTAACTCTGGCTGCTGACATGTGGGGTGACCTGCACATCACACACTTCTTTTCAGAAAAAAGTCAATTCAGCCTTTCTTCTTTCTGAAGTCAATAAATTAAGTTCTGTACACTTAGTTAAGCTAACATCTGACTTATACACAAGAAAGAAAGTGGTATGAAGTCATGTACATTATTTAAGTTTTCAATTCAAATCCTTTATTCGATCTTACACATAAGATCATAAAAGTACTTACAATAACAATTTATAAAAAGACATAAATAAAAAATAGCATAAATCCTGATAATTAAAAAGGTGCTATCATCCAATGTATCATAAAATCCATTTCATCTATATATAAAAGCTGGGTACAATAAAAGTGTAAAAGACAGTTCTTATTCGTCTTATGGGCCAGCCTGCTTCCTCTTTTTCAAACATGCCCATAAAAATGATGCTAGCGAAAAACACACAAAAGAGTTCTGCAAGGATTTGAGAAAAAACAATGCTACACGACAAAATTTAAAATTGTAACGCTTACAAATCGGTACAATAAAATTATGTCTTTCCTGACGGTAAAAACCACAAAAGAATAAAACATGAAGATCATTTTGTGGGGATAGATTGTCGCACAGGCACACGGGAAGATCAGAATGTTTGTATTTCTTCCCTGGATATCCCACCATCAGTGGAATCAGATTTAAACGGAATCTTAATAAATTATATTTGTGGTGTGGCAATGTGACATCAGCCAGGTAAAAATAACTTCCCTCCACCAGCACTGAAGTTAGTTCATACAGACGAGCTGTCTGGGTGTGGAAGTTTTTTTCCCTTCTTAAATATTGGGCCCTCAGAATGAATATCTCAGCCAATTTCCGCTTTGTTAGGGACTTACAGGTAGATGGGTCTTTAAAAAGGCGACTTAGACCAATTGCAGTTAGTTCCGACTCCACATACTTTAGCCACCTGATCCTGCTGTGGTTGTCTGATTTTAAAATAGTTGTTATTAAATTTTGCGTGAGGGGGATTGTATCCCTGCGCCAAATGGAATGCCACAGCAGGAGTGGTGCCATTTTGAGCAAATCCATAATGTATGGTAGAGCCAGTTCCATGTGAAGCACGTAATTTGAGTATGACTGGGGAGGGAGGTAAAAGACTTAAAAAATTTGTTCTCGGTGGATTGCAAGGAATCACTGGGAGCCATCCCCCATACTCCTGCCCCATACACCGCTGCCGCCTTTGTTTTCGCGTGATAAATTTTTTCCATTGGAATTAGAGGTTTGGCTCCCAACCTTTTAGAGAATGTTTTCAACGCCATTAGGCTTCTCTGCATATCCATTGCTCATCCTTCTAGCAATTTGATCCATGATTGATTTTTATCAAAGAGAACTCCTAGATAGGGAAACGAGTCCACCACATCAATTTTACCAGAGTCCATAAAAAAAGAAGGTGGTCTGTCACGTTTCCCTGCCCACGCGATGATTATAAAAGATTTGGTCTGATTGACCTTTAAATCTAATGAATTCATAAAAACCGCATAGGCGGATATAAGATGCTGGAGCGCCATCCCAGTTCGGGCCATCAGAACAGCGTCATCAGCATACGCCAAAATCGGTAACCGCTGATGATTAGAGAGCACAGGGACATCCAAGGCTGCGCCCTCAAGATGTTTTCCCACACCGTTGGTATAGATGGAAAATAAAAACGGTGCCAGGACGCAGCCTTGCCTTACCCCTCTTAAGATCTTGAATGGTTGGGTACACTCCCCGTTCTTCCCGTAACGGACTGAAGAGGAGGCGTCAGAATACAGCTGTCTGATGAAGTCAACCAGTGCCTGATCTATTCCCATCTCCTCCATTATTTGCCAAAGTCTAGGGTGGGACATGCAGTCAAAGGCTGCGGATAGGTCCATAAAGGCAAGATAGATCTTCCCACCCTTGGCTCTGACATATCTGTCCATGATCAATGAGAGGTTCAGGCATTGGTCTAACGTGCCCTTTCCCTCTTGGAAGCCATATTGGGACTCCATTAAAATGTTCTTGCTCCTCACCCACGCCTCCAATCTCGTCAAAAGAAGGCGGCCCATGAGTTTGGCCGTCGTATCGATCAGCGAGATTGGCCGGTAATTTTTAGGATTACTTTTGTCTCCCTTTTTGTGAATTGGGACGATTATACTGGTTTTCCAAGACATGGGGGGGGGGCAACTATAGCGATTTTATTAAAAACATTGGTTAAAAGGGGGACCCATATGTCCATGTTCTCAAAGAAAAAATCCATTGGGACACCATCGGGACCCGGGGCTTTCCCAATGCTGCAGGCCTCTATCCCATTCCTAACTTCATTATTGAAAAAAGAGAGATGATTCCCGAAGGTAATACAAACAGGGGGTATCGGGTAATCAATTGGGGCAAAAATACCTTTAAAATGAGCCACTCAGTCCTCCTCCCCTACATTAACATCAAGCGCTGGGTCATTAGACGTTTTAAAGTGGGGGCCATTTATTATTCCCCAGAACTCCTTAGAGTTGCCTGAAGCCGAGGCCTGCTCTAATTTGGCCCAGGTTTCTTCCCTTAGCGCCTTCTCCCTATTTTTCCTGGCCGTTTTATATTCCCTACGGAGAATGGAGATTTCGGAGGTGTTTCTTGGTTTGCAGCCTAAAGCTTTGGTGAGGGCTTTCTTTTTTTTTTTAACAGAGGTTATAAAGTTAATAGGGTTGTTTACTATGGTTTTGCACAGGCGCTCATGTGTCTCAAAGTGAGACAAATTGACACTAAGGCACAGAATTACAAACATTTTGCACTGTGTTTGAGTCACAAAAGTGATGCAAATCCGCGCAGAATGTTTTTCTTTGAGGAAACTTGCCTGAACGTAACACAAAGCAGCACACAGTGCTGCTTTGTGTTAGTCTGTGTCAAGGGGAGATTCCATGGGTAGTACATGAGCATTCCCATGCAACCACCCATGTTTTTACACAAAACTCAATCTACTAACAATAGTAGGCAAGGCTTTGTGCCACAAAATAACACTGCTTGAAAGCAGGCTTTCAAAAGGAGAAATGATTTTATTTTTACTCACTTTTCCCACTTTGCATGTGTGCTGCATTGTACAACACACATCCGAATTAGGAAAAGTTTTAAGGTTTTCCTAGACTTAGGGGCCGATTCCGATTCAGGCCGGAAATCACTCCGACCGAGCCGGACCCGGAGAGATTTCCGACCGAATCGGACTCTGGCAGTCCGACCGAACGAGTACGATGCGCAGGCATGCAATCGGACTTGAGTCGGTCGGACTCCCATTGAAGTCAATGGGAGCCGGACGTACAACGCGTATGCGGGCTCCCATTGACTCAATGGGTGCGAGGCGAACAAGGGCGCCCCCTACAGCGGGTACGCCTCGATGCGACTCGCGGCGTACATGCACAGGTAGGGGGGACCCATGGGTCCCCCCTGTGTGCGACTCACACGGCTACACGTACAGGGGGGTCCGACACGGACCCCCAAAGTCCAGCTCCGACTGCTCTTTTGAGCCGGACGGCGCGAGTCGGTCGGACTGCTCAAGGCGCGCATCGTACTTGCCCGGCCGGGGAACGTCTCCATTGCGCGGTGCGAGTCGTGTCCATGCGAGTCGGTCGGAGCGGTTCGGACCCGCAAACAAGTCGGTCGGCGATTTCGCGTGCGCTCGCATCGTACTCGCTCGGCCGGACGCACGTACTGAATCGGTCAGGAAAGAGGGCTCCGAATCGGATCCGGTTAAGCCGAATCCGATTCGGTGCCCTACCGGCTGAGATCGGAATCGGCCCCATAGTGTTCTGTACTCTAAGGGCACCTTTCCAGTACAAAATCTATGCTAGACTCACACAGACACCTTTGCACTATGGCGCAAAAGGTGTGGGCGTGGAGCTCATCAGCCTAATTCAGTGGAGCTGGATCAATTTTCTGAGTGAGGGTGCTGCTATCAGTGTTATATCACAGGGATTGTGAGGAATCCATGCATCACACAAAGAACAAGTGTAGCAAATGAACCACACCCATTCAGCAGGAGAGTGTAAGGGTGTGGTATGTAGCCGGGAGTGCATTTTGGAGCACACCGTTTCAAATATATTTGTAAAGCATGGTGTGGTAGTGCACCATCATTGACAAACAGCAGATATTCCATTGAAACAGGCACTAAATCTGCACAAACATGCAAATTTACTGATAAATCTATATAGAGCACAAAAGATAATGGGCCTCATTTACAATATTTTGATGCACGGCAGCGCAGCAAGCCTTCCTGCTGCTCTGCCGTGCGTCAAAATAAAAGGGCAGGAATGCGCCGTATCTACAAGATGCAGTGCATTCCTGTCCTTCTCCCCTGCGCCGGCGCACAAACTGCAGCTGTGCCCCACCGCTGACACCCTTAAGTCATTTTGCAAGGGTGCCTGCGTTGAGGGGATGATTGTTTTTGTGCAGGAAGGGACACCAATACTTCCAGTCTCTTTGTCCTAATTGTGCACCAGTGCTAGGGAGAGAGCAGGATAGAGCCATATCTTTGTAGATATGGCACGTTCCTGCTCTCTTCCTCTTACGTAACGCCACACAGCAATTTTGGGTGCTGCGATGCGTTGTGCCAAGGTTTTATTAATCTGGGCCCAAGTTTTGCATCCAGTTATTAAACATTATTAATGTCTGCAGGTAAATAATTCAGCAATGCTCGAGCACCTGCATAACCCCCGAAATGCCGCCAACCAATTAAATTACCACCGACACAAAGCTATTTGCATCACGAGGGATTAAGAAGCATGTCTGCAATATAAACTGCATTGCTTTTTGCTGCTTTTTTCCCTCTTTTTGTCCTGCGCCATTTTATGCACAATCATAACCTAATGTTTGAGCCACAGATAAGTAACTACAGTAAATTACATCTAGGAACATTGTCATACATCAAAGTACTGAGGCAAAACAAAATCGATATGAAGGCACTGGACCGAAATTATGAGATCGATTGAGATTAGGATTACAATACTCAGGCCCACTCATTCTGATGTGCTTTTTATTCTGTATATTTTTATAATTCTGCCATTGCAAAGCAAAATTGCGAGAGAACAGCACAGATGTCTATTAAATAAATGACTCAGAACAAAAACCTGATGAAAGCATCAGAGAAGGCGCAACGGTCACCTAGCCTCATGAAAACATATTTTCTGGCAACTGTGCGCTGGTAAATTACTCTTTCGAACCTTTTTGAATTAGGTGTAAAATGCATGTACTGTGCATCAGATTAGTCGTAGATGAGGAATAAAAGCAATCATACAAAATAATTAGCTTCTGGCAAAATTGCGTACATCTGGTCTATTCACAGAAAAATATACATGATAAGGTCTCTTTTGATTTAAGACATGAAAAAAAGAACTCACAATAATCCTATTACATTCAAATAGGCTAAAAATAAAGGGTTGCTTCATTCAGCTTGTCTGTGTTTCATTAACTCCTGAGCCTATTATCCCAGTTTGCATCTGGGTATGTAAAAACAAATGTACCGTGTTCATTATTCAAAGTTGTCAGAGAGTTATTCAAATAGCATACAATCAACTGTTACTATTTGTCATTATTCAAAGACAGCAGTCACGTAAACCAGGAGGCTGCTGGTCGGTGTACAGTAAGTCCCCCATTGCATTTATATAGAGGATTCATAACTGATTACTATGTAATACAACTGATAACATCCGGCTGAGGGCCCGATTCACAAAGGGGCACCGCACTCGTGGCGGGACCTCCGTACTGCAATTTACCAATGCGGAGGTCCCACCGCGAGTGTGGACCACGACTGCAGGGCCTCCGCCACGAGTGCGGAAGCTCTTTGTGAATCAGCCCCTGAGTCTTTGTAAGAGTCACCAGAACCCAGAGATGTTAATGTAGGACCATATTACGCTTACCTGTTATGTTTTCTTTTAAATTACGTTTATTTTGGAGCAGTTATCTTGAAAAATGTTTTCAATGCAAGCAATGTTTGTAGTGGAACAGTTCTCTGTAAGGTACTGCTAACAATGGGTAATGATTACAACTTAAAAGTTCAGGTTTGGTTTACCTTTCATGAATAGAATGCTGATGAAAAAATAGGCAATGACAAGGCTTTGCAAAATTGTTTGAGACTATCATTGTGATGATGAAATCCATATTTCACAGGTACCTTCAAAATGCTTGACAGATTTCACGAGTCTCAGTAAAATGTGGGTTTTATGCAATTTTCATTAACTCACCAGTTTTAAAACAATACATAAGAACCAGGCAGAGCAAAAGTACATGTGTTAATTTTGCATTGCCTTGCTCAGTTTGAGGCCCAAATTTTTTTTTCCATACAAGAAATGTACTTCTCCCAGTGGATCACAGAATGCGCTGACACAATCGCCCCCCTCAAGCCAGCCAAATCCAAAGGACCTGCCAGAAAATCCAGCTGGGGAGCTACTTTGCATCAAGTGTAATTATCAGTAACAGATTATGTGTCAGGAGAAGCAGAGGCTGAGACATTAGAGAGGTTTAAAGTACCAGGGTATTCACCAGCTGTCCTTTCAGAGGTGAAAGAAAAGGTTCAAAAACGTACACATCAACAACTACTGGCAGACAAAATAAAGGATATCAATGGAGATAATCCAGTTAGGATGTTTACAAGCTTCTTCATGAGTTCACCACAAGTCTGCAATATTCTTTAAAGGAATTGGCAAAAACTTAAAGCAGTCAGTTTAATAGGGTCCAGCATAGCAACACAACCTCAAGTTACGTATAAAAGATCAGCTTCATTGAAGGACCATCTAATGCATAGGCATTTTTACTGAGACTTATGACCAGAAGAATAACATCACAAGATTTTTTCCATGCATTGGGTGCCAAGCCTGTAACTTTAGCAGCAAGGTCAAGGAATATGAGATTCCGGGTCCTAACGAAAGAGTCAAATAACTAAGCTACTAAACTGTAATTCAGAATACACAGAATATTATCTAATATGTCAGTGTGAAAAGAAATAAATTGGAAGTATGACACATTGTGCCAAGAAGGGAGTCCTTGATCACATGCGTGCTATAACGATCCTATTTATCCTGTCGCAAGACACTTTGAAATAAATGATGAGCGCAATCAGGACCAGGTAAGTTTATTCTGTCTAGATCAAGTATCAAGAGTGGAGAGGGGTGGTGACAGGGTTTGAAAACCAAGGCAGTTGGAATCAAGGTACATTGTTGATTTGCAGACCAAAATTCCATTGGGCCTTAATAGTAATGAGGAGCTTTGGATCAAAATAGGGAATGGATTGATGAAATAATTGAAAAATAAACCTGCGATATGGATTGGGTTTTCTGGCAGAAGTTTAGATGTTTTTGGATATATGTAGGAAATAGGTTACAAACTAAATCCAGATGGCATGTAGGCCAATATATTAATGGTAAGGACACAGAAGTATAATAGCACAGTACCCTATAAATGATGCTTGTTTCCGGTTCAGGGAAGACCTGGCTTGGCAGTTCGGGCTGGACTGTTCCCATGAGGCACAGGGTCAAGACTGATTTGCATATAGCTGGGTCTGAACTGAGGTGGCGAAGTGAGCTAAAGAACGATGATGGATTTAACCCAGATCTGTGACTGGGGGTGAGAATAAATATGCCACAATTTTGTGCCAAGAATATTTGGATGAAGTTCTTTATTTAATTTTCTTATCTTTCTTTGTCGTTTCCTTCCTTCCTTCCTTCCTTCCTTCCTTCCTTCCTTCCTTCCTTCCTTCCTTCCTTCCTTCCTTCCTCCCTCCTTCCCTCCCTCCTTCCCTTCTTTCCTTCCCTCCCTCCCTATATAGCAGATGCATTGTCACCAATTGACATAAGAGGATGGTCAGTTACACACACATACACTTGCTCTCTCTACGCATCCTTTCTCTCGCCCTCCAATATCGGAACAGCAAAAAAATGTACTTTCTTCTTCCCTATTTCGTTTGTTGAGCTAACAAATAATTGCTTATTTGATTCAGGAAGTGTTCAAGGGCACATTACTTCGGTACTTGGGAGAGATGTAATCAGCAATAGGTTTATATCCTTAACATCGAACATGGACAGATATAATAGAGAGAACACAGTATGTCAATTGGAGTAAAATGAATAAAGGCAATTCCTATGTAAATCCAGTGTTTTACAAGTGTTAGGCTTACATGAACATATAGCATCAATCATATATGTATAACTACAAGACTCAGTTTTTGTACACATTGAGATCATGGAATTCTTGAGCATCAGAATATACTTATTTCACAGTCCTTTATTGTGAAAAATATATGCAGTAAGTCCCCTATTCGAATTGGTACTGGTGGGATTGCCTTTACAGGATTACCACTTCTGATGACAGATCTGCTTAATCTGCAAGGTTTTCAGACTACTTCATCAGATTACAATACATTGAGCCTGAGGGCCCTTTCGGTTCAGTTTTTAGCAATGCAGGCTGTCAAATGCCAGATTATTTGCAAAACATTTCACTGCTTAATAGCCAGTGAAACATTTTGAAACAATAATGTCAACATTATCCGGGATAGCCACAAAAACAAGCCCACGCAAAATACTTTGCAACAGAACTCTTAGTGTCACATTGCAACATGCTGAATATTTTAAACAAATACCTGGCTCACTCATTCTGTGCCATACTGCTCCCTATTTCAAAATTTCTGGCAGAATCAGTATGTCTTCCTGATTGGGAGACGTGTGTTAAAAATTCTGCCAGATGTGCTTCAAGCTGAATGTATGGGTCATAATATTAGTTTATCGTAGACTTCAGCAAATCTTTTGTAACAGCTCAGGGGTACCAATTGGCTCAGGGACGAACTTGTTGTTTCTGCTCTCTAGGAGTGAGGATGAAGCCATCAAGTGAACTTTGAAAGGGTAGCTCCTTTGAAGCCTGCTGTGAGGGCACCCTGGCTGTTAGGGCAGCTCTCTGAAACAGGAGAACTGTACCCTGGATGCCAAAATAAATCCCTTGTTTAGAGATTTGTCTCTGATAAACTACCCCCTTCTCTCTGGGAGAGAGCCCCTTTGTCCTGCACCCTGAAGGAGACCCCTTTGAGAGAAAAGGTCAAGAAACCTTTGGGGGTACCACTATTTTTCTATTCGGCTGCCAAGATGATCTTCCCCATTTGCCTTCATTGCGGTTTCCTGTGCTTTTTTCATTGTATACCACTCAAGATGTCCCAACCATCTCGTCGCATTGTCAACTTTTCTATTAAAAAAAAAAAAAAGATGAAACTGCCAATCAAGTTAACCAATGGCTCTGATGAAGACATCACTCCCCAATATGATATTGTGGGTTAGGTTCATTGTTGTTTAGGTGATGGACTACATGGATATTTATGTAACTGTGGGTATCTGGTGGCGCTAGACCGGGACAAAGTCACAAGTTTAGGTCGACCACAATGGAGTGGGGGCTGGATACAGGGACCAGGTTAGTCCTGCTGAAAAAGTTACCTTCTCAAATTCTGGCACGTAGAGTTCAAAACTTCAGGATTTCACAGGAGGAGCTCAGCTGATGCCAGCCTGATTCTGATTCAGAACCTGTGGAAGTACCTCTTGGGCATCAGAAACCCACTCCAGCAGAGGCCAGCAGAGCTCAGTCAGGTCCAGTTACAGGTCCTGACAGGGCCAGTTACAGCAGGTCAGCTGGGCATTTGCCAGGAGGCCTCTGGAACCTGTTGTGTCCCTATAGCTCAGAAGAGATCAGCCAACTGATCTTTAGAGTCACTCAGGTTAGCCTGGGATGAAGGGAGCAGGTCCAGTCTTCCTTTTCAGAGAGCAGGGCAACGCCTCGAGCAGCAGGACAGTCCTCTGAAGAACAAGGCAGGCCTCAAGCATCAAGGCAGTCCTCTGGCGAACAAGGCAGTCCTTCTTCTGTAATGCCCACAGGTCCAGGAGTATACCGATGAGTGGTGCAGGAGGTCCAATATTTATACCCGGTGCCACCCTTTAAAGAGGGGTAAACTTCTAGTCCACCCCAACGTCTGGTTCTGAGAAGTTCCTTCCTTCTGCTTTCTTTCCCTGCCCAGGCTCCAAGAGGTCTAGGGCGAGAAAAGGCTGGTGTCAAGTTCCTTTGTGAGTGTGCTAGAGGCAACCCTTGGAAATGTAAGTGTGGCAGGGAACAGCTCTGCTCCTCCTGTCCTGGCAGAATGGTCCTCTCCCAGCTACACTCAGGTGCTCTTGTTCACTGTCTGAACCCAAAACGCATTCCTGATGGGGGAGCAATTAACAGGCCCATGCAGCTGGAACTTCTAGAAGGCCTCAAAAAGTTTAGGGAAGGACAATGCCAACTTTCTAAAAGTGGCATTTTCAAAACTGTAATATGAAAATCAAACTTAACCATTAAAGAGGATTTTAAATTAAAATTAATTTGAGTCCGACATAACATTTCTAACTGTTCCGAATCAAAAGTTAGCACTTATTAAATGTAATAATGTAACCCAATGTTATCCTTTTGGAGAGGTAGACCTCACAGGAGTGAAAAACAGATTTAGGAGTATTTTACTACCAGGACATGTAAAACTTAAAAGTACATGTCCAGTCTTTTAAATAGACTGCCCCCCCTGGGCTGTTCAGGACCTACCTGAGTGGAGTCTTACATGTATTAAAAAGGAAGATTTGGGCCTGGCAAAAATGGTTTATTTTGCCAGGTCGAAATGGTAGTTTAAAACTGCACACACAGGCTGCAATGGCAGGCCAGAGACATGTTTTAAGGGCGACTCAAGGGGGTGGCACAATAAGTGCTGCAGGTCCACTAGTCGCATTTAATTTAAAGGCCATGTGCACATGTAATACCTCTTCACTATGGACTTACAAGTAAATTAGATATGGCAATTTGGTGTAAACCAATTCCACCATGTTTAAAGGAGAGAGCATAAGCACTTCAGCACTGGCTAGCAGAGGTAAAGTGTGCAGAGTCCTAAAGGCCAACAAAAAATGGGTTCAGAAAACAGTAGGGTGAAGGCAAAGTGTTCAGGGAGGCCCCTCAAAGAGGGCCAATTTCAGCAATGATATTACTTTCTGTTATTCAAATTGCATTAAAACATTGTTGATTACAGTATGCAGTACCTATGTTTCTTTGTGGTTATTAGGGGGCTCCTGCTGTTGCCACTGACATCATAACATGTGCCATGTTCCTCCAATTTTCAAATGTTTAGGCTCTGCTCCCAAGTGGCAACATGGCGCCACCTGTTACTTCTAAATGTAGATATTGTCCCCAGTTCCACCTCCACTCAGTGTATGTGGTCCTCCACCAGCAGCACTTTCAACACTATCCCTCTAACTGTATACTCTTCTATGTCCCTTTGCTATCCCCCTGTTTCAAGCAGGGCTTCCCCAGCACCAACATTTTCTCCAGCAGAAATAGAAAATTGTTCAGTACGGCTATCACTCCACTTTGATACTCCATCCAGTTTCCCACCACCATATACACATCCTAATTATCATCATCTGCAACCCCATCTCCTTATGCTGAATAGGTAGGAAAATCATATTTTTCCCCCACAGGCTTCTGTTACATACTTTCAGGTGCTTGTGGCCCCACGTTGCGTTCACAGTGTAGCTGGAGCCCATAGCAGTAACATTGGTGATTTCTGCGCCTCTGTGAGATGCTTTCCCACATGCAACTGCCTGCAGGAGCCAAGACTAACCAGGCTGTCTGTGAACATGCCAGTCTTAATTCAGCCAGCGCCCAACACTTGTTGAAGGGACAGGCTCCATTCCGCGTAGGGAAAAAGAGGCTTGCCAGGAATTGAATACGTTCAGAGCACCTTTCACTTAGTAGTGGAGCTGGCTCCAACTTTGCCTCTGGCCTCCATCAACTGTGCAGGAAAGAGTTCTTCCAACACCAGTTTGTCTGCACCATGAGCTTGCCGTTTTCCAAAGCAACTTCACATTTTACCTCATTGGTCTCTAACACTAGTTCTCAGCTTGTGACCGAAAAGGCCTAATACGTGGGTCTACAGGCTAGAATATGGGAGTGATGTTCGCAGCCCAAGAAGAAGCCACCATCATGCACACCAGCAGGCTCCTCCTTCGGTCGAGTCTACCAAACTGCAGTAGTTGCCTGCTGGTTGCAAAAGAAATATTGTCAGCTTACTAACATCTTACAGTGGGCTTAAAGCCTATCCATCGCTTACCATTGGTTGGCTTTATTGTTATTCATTGGCCTACTTCGAATTCAGTGGCTTACTCTGTCCATCTTCTGTTTTTCCCTCTTTTACAACATAGCCTCTTTACTTGTGTCCTTCCACTGCTTACTTTTATGTAGTTACTTTTTTCTTTTTAGCTGAAGCACTACACAAGGGACATGTGTTTTCCAGCTGTCTCCGTTATGTGCTTCTCGCTTCCCGCTCCTTATTGCTCTCCCTTGTCTAACTACTTTTGCTTGTCTTTTCCATCTGTCTGCCTTGTGTGCTTCTCTCACTCACTCACTCCATGTTGTTCTCTCCCTCCTGTGCTTCTCCACGGTATGCCTCCCTGTGCTGCTTTTCTCTCTTCCACTCCCTACCCACTTCTCTGTTTAACCCCCATCCTCCCAGTTTATTAATTTCTTTTATAATTTGAGCCTATGCACTAAAAATCTTTTTTTATTTACTGATCCAAGTGGAATCCACCATCTTGGATCAGTAAATAAAAAATTACAGCAAGTGCCGCATGCGTCATTCCATTAGCATACAGATGCATTCTGACACATACATGCCGCAGTGGAATGATGCGACAGCAATTACTTCCTTTTTTCTAAAAAAACAAATACACAGTGCTGCACAGCACCGCCACAAGCAACTGGCAAGCCAGTAGGTCCCAAAGGCGAAACTATTTGCTTTGCTACTGCTTGTTTATATTAATGCCACTGCTGTCACTACTGACCTCACTTGACCAACAGACTGAATTTAGTAGAGGCCCAACACCTCAATAATCACAATGAAATATTTAGCAAAACAATGAGGTCATAGAACCCCCACACAGTTTGCTCCTCAATTTACAGAGCTTCAAGACTTTTGCTATTTGTAGAAGGGCTTCAGAGAGAAGTGCTCAACAGTTTAGTCTTTAGTGTTTACTTCATTCCAAAGCCTTGGAGGACATTTTCCCTTGAGTCCTTATCACTCCAAAATCTTAGGGTGTAGGGGAAAAATCTCTCCATCCCCCACGGTTCTCACACCCATGGCAGAGGCAGAACATTTGCTGGTCCTCTAAATTAATTGTAATCACTCAAGCACTAGTTTGGGTCCTGTGCTTAATTTGAGCCAGTAGCTGCTAGTGAGGGCCACCGGCACTCATTTTTAAGAACCAGCACTTATTTTTCTGCATCAGTTATTTCCAGAGAGAAAGAGAGGGAAAACATACAAAGGGGAAAAAAGGAGGACTGAGAAAGATGGAAACAACGCCTCAAAAGGAGAAAGTAGGAACATGCATGAGTGAGATTAAAAGTCAGGGAGTAACTGGATGTGTATTAGAGAGGCATGAGGTGTACTGAAGACTGTGCAGCCTTGATAATCAGCACACTGACATTTATTAACACCAGCTGCGGGCTTCTGAACCCAGCTTTGGGCACAGCACTCATTCATTTTAGGTCAAACCTAGACAGTGCATGCACTGTCTGGAAGACATGCTGTATTCAGTATGTGAGGTTAAATTCTGCCCCTACTGGCGACTGGTTTAAGTGTCAGTTGCTCGTAAAGATTGCGTTTCTTTTGTTTATTTTCCTTATTTATCCCACCTGCCTGTGTCTTGCTCCTCCCCATGAGTATTGGCCTATTACGCCTATCCTTCCTTTAAAGAATTTTTCCTTGTGTGTTGGTGCACTCTTTCTCTATTTGCAGCCTGAACATATTGTTTCAGAATGTTCTTTTTTCATCAGGGCTGCGTTTATTTGATAAGAATGTCACGCTGGGACCCGTTCCTAAGGTGTGTCATACCCCTACAACACTGCCGGACTTCAAGGACGAAGTTTAAAACTCTTTCTACCCCTTAAAAGCATGTTTACCATCGAATCAGGGTTGGCATTCCAGTGACTGGCATATGTGCTTCATTATATGACCCATTCCTCTTAGAACAGGAAAGACAGTTTTGTTTTCCAGGTTGGCAGGGCTTGGCGCCTGTCCTTACAGCGAACTCCAGCCCTCCATCCAGTGGTGGGAACCGTTCCGTGAATGTCTCACTGAATTTATCTCACATTTATAATGAGCTGGTGTGACTCAAAGGATACAATTGTACTCACTGGGCCGATATCAGGTGCTCTGTTTATCAGAACATTACCTCAGCCTAAAAATACCTGCTGTGTGCAGGGCTGGGCTGTCCTCGAGTGACCTTCATCCGCCCCTGTGGATAAGCCGATCACAGAACTCTTGTGCAGGTGGCTCTGGGCAGAGAACAATTATCCCCTTTATTCAGTTATTTCACTGCTTACGTCTGACTGGGAGTGCACAGGCAGGAATCTTTAGCCCAACTTCACAACAAAAATCGCCAAATACAACCTACACGTTTTCATTGTTTCTGTCTTCGAGTGTTCCCCTCCTGTGTGGGTGTGGCTCTGATCCTTAAAGTGAGGGCACCGAGGGAGTTACAACAGCACCTCCTTCTGAGCCCAGGTCTTGTGCGCTCTGCTGCTACATACAAGGAACCGGAACCTAGAGACATTTAAACACATGTTACATGCGCATTGAAGCCAGTGGTCGAAGTGGGGGAAAAAAAGTAGGGGAACTGTGGGCAGAGAATCAGAGGGCGAGAATAACCCGCGTTTTGGGTGAGTGGGCAGAGCTAGAGGTGTGGCCAGAAAGAGCAAATTATTCTAATTTATAGTATTTGCTTGGCATTTCAGTACACAGTTACAGCTTATTACGTTATTTAATTCAAACAATGGATACACGTTTATTTAAGGTCTAATATGAGTTATTGACATTAAAATACATTCACAAAGTGGGATTCGTTTCCAATCACAGAATGCACCGAATACGCTTAAAAGTGGAAGCACAAGCCATTTGTCTCCAAGCCATGCAGTTTCTGTTATCAGCACTTCTCCTCCCTTTTTTCACAAGAGCAGTTCAAACATGAATGGCAAAATATCCTAGTTTGCAAATGTTCTCTATATAATTATTGCTCTGCAATATTTGCCACATAATGCATCATCAGCTGCATAATTTTATGATTTTAACTAATAAATTGTTTGTAGCTCAAACGGATCAAAAGTTACTAAAAATTCTGACTTGTGTTTCTGCGAAGTGAACAGCCCTTTCCAAAGGTTGACTGATCACCTTTCTCACTGCTGCATTTGTATGTTACACTGGTACTAATAAGGCAAAATGTTTGCACAGACTGTCAGCCTGTATAAAAATGTCAAAATAATAAAGTATCCGAAAATATGCTGCATTACGCTGCAGCCTTCTTTTTGCTGCATAATTTAGTAAACACTGTCGCATAATTTTGTCCTCCATTGCTGCATAATTCCAGGGGCCTCAAAACAGGCAACACATGTTAAAAGTGCTTGTGCATGAAACAGAGAGACAGTGAAGTCTGTGAACTTAGTTGAGTGTGAGTGCAAATCCTGCATTGCCGACCACTGGTGAGTTCCTGCTACTACTGCTGAAACAAGTCGAATGGAAGTACTAATGGGTGAGGCAAACTGGCATCAAGGGCAGGGCCGGCTTTAGCGCTGGTGGAGCCCGGTGCGACAATATTTGTTGCCCCCCCGTGACCTCCTTCTCCATGGATTCCCTCACTACCACCCTTTAACAGTGCCCCTCAAGTCTCCATAACCACACTCTCGCTCAGATGCATTTAATTCGATTTGCAGCGCCACTGAAACCAATGTAGGGTGTCAGAGCATTTTAGATCACACACATTACACAGAGACAATCAATCATACATGTGTAAATCACTGTATAGGAAATGTTACATAAGACAAAGGGCTACAAGGTGTAGGAGTCACATGACAACCATACTAGTAGGCAGTATAGTTTAATGGAGATTAGTCTGGAGAAACACAAACTCTGAATTTAGAACGTAATACCATGGTTGGGGGTTCTCTTCAATAACCACAATTGATTTCTATCCATATCAACCCTTTTTGCAACCTTAGGATAATCAAAGACTGAGGAAAAAACCATAACGCTCTAATGTATACCTTGCAGTTTGCATGCAGCTCTTAGATGACAGTTAATAGCTCACTGTCCTATGTTAGGATTTTGACTTATAAACTACAACTAACAAAAGGATCTCACTGACAAAAGCAGTAACCCACTGACCTATTTACATTATGTGCACTTTGTGATCTGCAAGGTACATGTTCTTTGCAGCAGGCACATTAACTCTCTGCGCTACTTTTCCACGAGTCAAAACTTCCACTTGACAAAATTCGATCTCTCTCTAGGAAGAACATTAATCACCGAAGTTATCATGACATTCTTATTGTTGCTGAAAATTGCTGGAGGCCAGGAAGGAGGCAGTAAGTGCTTTCAAAACCATAATATACTTGCAAAGACGATGCCCCCACCCAAAGTTATTGCCCGGTGCGGTCACACCGGTCGCACTGCCCTAGAGCCATCCCTTCTCAGGGGTCCTGTGACCTCAGTGACAGAGTCACTGTTGCTCTAGGGTGTGCTGCTTCATAGGCCTGCCCGCAAAACTGTAGGTGAACTTCAGCGTGGATTGTGGTGGACAGGCCTTCAAGGTTAACCCACACTTGCCACCACTATGGTCCACCTGCTGGTGCTACGACACCAGGTCTTCTAAGGTCTATCGGGGCCTTCTAAGATGTAGCATGGGAATGTGCTCCTGCAGGAAGTGGTCTGGTGGACTGGTCATGAAGGCTGAACCTGGTTCCCTAGTTCCAAATTTAGCAGGACTGACCATGGGGCCACATCCTCTCCCCCACTGAATACCATACTGTCCCACTGAGAGAAACTTGCGCTGCCTTCAACTACAACCCAATTGTGCCCCGCTATAAACACCTGGATGTGACTCAATTCAAATTATGCACTAGACAAGAGTAATATGCTGCCTAAAAAAACAAAAGTAACAACATCCTGGAAAAAGCAAACACTCAAGGGAATGCAAGATTAAGTAAAGCATGTTAAATGTAAGAAGGTACAACATGGTTACCTTAACGCTTTTACACTCATTATTCAGAAATCAAGGAGTGTTTTGCCTGAAAAGTTAAGGACATGACTACAGGGCCCGGAAGGGACCTCGTTTCAATGTCAATTGCTTATATCCTTACAAAACCTAAGTAGCATGGTTTGAAATGACCACATCTGTGAGCACAGAGCCGTGGTACACAATTTGTTTTCCAATCCACCCATCAAGCATGTATTGCACAGTACTTCCAGGAATGGTGCTCTTCTCCACCCCGGGAAACCAATGTTGTTTAAAGAAAGACGAGAAAACAAAAGTAGCGCTTCACTTGAAAACTCTGTAAAGTGGCTCTAATGTGTTTGGGTGTGAATTAAATCAATCTGGCTGCTTTGCGACCACTCTATCTTGCTTTATTTAGTTATGTTATTTTTCACATTTTGAAACTTTTATTTCTCTCCGTCCCAAGGCTGCACTTTGGAATAGAAAAATGTCTGAAAAGATGAAATTTCCAGCAAAAGTGTTTTTCTTTTTTGGATCCATTTCACGGAGGAACAAATAAACAAAAGGAGAGGAAAGAAGGAGTAATCAAATGTTTCTTGAAGTCATGGTTTTCAGTAAGTGAGGAGAAGCGAAACAGAAAGAGAGGGAGGAAAAGTAAGAAAGGGGGGGGCAGCTGCCAGCAACAGAGCAGAAGTGGAGACTGTCCTTGTCTTTTCTGGGCAAGAAGGAAAAGACAGAGTCGTTTTCCTTCTCTGCCCACCCGCCTGCCCGTCCCCAAACGGTCACGAACGCCAAGCCTTATCTATCAGCTGTGGCTATTTCTGCCGTCCTGGGACACGTGTTTAAAATAAAAAAAGTAGGGGAACGGAATCTATTAATTTGAAGAAGTAGGGGCATGCAGTGCCCTGCCGATCCCACCCACTTCGACCACTTATTGAAGCCAGTGCTTAATTTGTAAAATATTAAGTGCCGGGCCTCTGACCAGGAGGCCACTGCAGCTTGCACCACCCATCGCCCTTGTCATCGCTGCCAAAACAACTACTAACCATATCTCTCGCATGTAAATGCGACAGTTCATATTATTCCAGGTCCCCAAAGCTAAAGGAATGGCTGGGGAGGCAGGCATTAGAAATTTTAATGCTTATTGTATTCCTAAACTACCGTTGTTCTGCTCATCTCTAAATTAAAGTAGCAGCGCCACCATGTGGTAGACTGTTCTATGTATGGTGTTGACAATTAGGTGCCGGTGCTGAGCACCGGAAACCAATTAAGTGCCGGTGCTTAGCACCGGAAAGCCCCGGCTCAAATTAAGCACTGATTGAAGCAGGCTTAATATGTGTGAAGCGCTATTCTCTAACTCACTGGCCAAGCGGCCTTTAAACGGCAGCATGTGGAAAACACATGAGAGACCATAAGACAGCTCAGGCAATATTTCAAGACAGATTTTCGTTTAAAGGTCAAAAAACAGTATACGGTGACGGCGTCACGAGGCCATAAAAGTGCCTGCTGAGCGCTATACAATCACAATGCCAACAGTTTTGTCATCTGCAAGCTGCACTACACCCTTCCCCAACAAACACTAAATCTGTTCTTTACCCCCCATGCATCTCTACCCCCCTGTAGACAAGAATGTGCGTTGGAGGGTTCAAACCCCACCCTCTCCTTGCATAAATAGCTCTAACTTTCACAAATGCGAGAACAATTGCATTGCAAATGCTTGTTTAAATTAAGTACTGTTCAGGTCAACCGGTTTAAGCACGCATCACACTTTGAATTACAATAACTGTAACAGTCTGACAGGTAGTTCAGCAAATCCATCTTGAGAGGATTTAGCTGCCATGCGAACGGTGCAGAGTTCATGAATAAAATAAAAGAAGTAAATCAGTGAAAGATTTCAGTATGAAAGCAGGGTATTTGACGATTGACATGCCCCTAGGCCTAGTAACATTACGTTTTGTACTGCAAGATGCCAGCTCGTTGTCTTCCCGTGGGAAAGGGCCGGCGCCATCTTTAGTGCGGTCGCGGTTTGCGATTATTAAGCAGTTTTGCATCACGCGGACAGGTATTGTGATTTGTCGAAATAAGGGCGGCTAATTTACGTTTGCATCATTGATGGAAATGAATGTCAGAGTGAACAAATCAGCCGAAATTGAAAATTCAAAGGCAGCAGTGAGTTGCAATAATAAAACCAGCAGGGAGAGATACCTGCGAATGAGTCTGGTATTTGCCTCCAGCCTGATAGATATCACAGCTGCAGCTTTTGTGCTATGTTTCTATCGAGATGCCAGGCGTCATCTAATGAAAAGGAATAAGGTACAAAGAATTTTTAATGTTTTACCGCCGGCTACCTAAACTAGCACTCGGCTTCAAAGCATGTGATTTATTCTACCGGAGACAAAGCTCTGTGGCTCATAGGCACTGTTGTAGTTTTCCATTACCTATGTCCCAAGACACCAGCAGCACTTCAGAAACCTTTCTGCATTTATGAATCTTTTCGAAATTCATGTTAGAAGCCAACAGCATCCGGCATATTCCCTGGAATAGAAATAGTGTAACAGTGAACATTTCTTTTTGTCAACTTTTATATCCAATGAAGAAGAGAGATCTCAATTTCATCTTTAATATTAAATAGTGAGAGTGGAGAGGCAAACTGGATGGCAGATAGTTTGGTTGTAAGACTGTTAAAAATGCAATACATACACATTCCAGATATATTCTCGTTTCAGTTACTGACATTTGTACTGCATATGCTGGAGGCTCAGTACAACAGAAAATTCGGTGATGGGACTGACACGGGTGATGGGTTCCTTACATTTGCTGGACATTTAGAAAGCATAATGTTTGTATAATTGCACATCTATATTGGAGTGTCATGAGGCTAATGCTATGGCATTTAGGTTCTGTAAAAAATTGGGTTGTTGATTGACTGGGGTGTGATCCCTGATTAAGCAGCAACCACATACCTTGTCAGGGTGAGGTAAAAGTCAACCCCAAATTAACCTTCCCAGTGTGTTCTGAGTGACTGCCACTTATTGCAGTATTATACCTCTATTTGTATTTTGTATCTTATGTATCATGCACACTTGTCACTTTTTCCTCTTGTAACATATCATTTGCTACCTCTTCTTGTATCTTGTTTGCTTTTGTTATATGCACAATTGTCACTTTTTCCTCATGTAATGCAACGTTTGCTTTTGTAACATGCCCAATTGTAATTTTCTCCTCATGTAACGTTACTGTTCCCATTGTGAAGCGCTCTGACACCTTCGGGTAAAGTCCGCGCTATATAAAAACGCATAAAATAAAATAAATAAAAAAATAAATAAATAAAACCTGTGCTCAACGCTCTGGTAGCTTGCAGAGAGCAGCCAGGCTTAACTTAGAGGCAATGTGTAAAGTATTTGTGCAACACTTCAAAGAACTGTGATGTGAGCTCCTGTGTTATCCTCGGGGATCCCGTCGACAAGGGCTTGCGATGTGAAGTCCGGCGTCAAGGCTGTTGGAGTCTTCTGTCTCTGAGGCTCAAGTCAGGACGTCAGCCAACTAGCCCTTGGGGTCACTCTGGGGTCTTGGGTTCAATGGGGCACTCTGGGGTCCTGGGTTCAACAAAAGCAGGTTGTCATGATCAGGAAATGAGATGACTGTTTCATGTATATTCCCATGGACAAGGCGAATAAACAAGGAAATGAAAACCTTGAGTTTACTGGACTTCGAGTACGATGATCCTTTGCCTTGACCTGGCTGGGCGTCTCCTGTGTTTAAGGTAGTCACACCCAGTTACCAATGCTTACTGTTCTAACTCACTCTCGCTGGACAGAGAGGAGGAATGCTTTCTTTGGCATGTAGTTGTCTATGTCCTGAAACCTTGGAAGGAGAGTTGTAAGCGTGAAGCATTCAGAATCCTCATGGAGCCTAGTTGCTCGTAATTCTGCCGAGTACAAGCGGCCTCTGTGGCCCATTTGTCATATGCGGTAAGCAGCGCTGTGGAAGCACATTCGTTTTGGATAAAATCAAAGTTTCATCTTAGAAATATCTGTTATAATTTTCTGGTTGAGTAGACAGGAATGCATTTTTCTCTCTTGGCAGTATGTGTTGTTAACTGCATTCAGTTTCAAAAGTTAAACAAGACTTTGTGCAAACAATTTACTCTTCCAAGAAAACTAAGACTCTCTGTATTATCAAGAAGCTCGAGGAAAGTGCATTCAGTGTGTTTGGTAGTGAACACTGTTAATTGCATTCAACTTCAAAAGTTAAAAGTCTTTTTCTTTCAAATTAACTCATCTGAGAAGAAATAATATTCCACTGGAAGAATGTGAATTTGTCATGTCCAACAGTGAACTCTATTAACTGCTTTCAGTTTCAAATGTGTGAAAGACTTTGCAACAAAAATTAACTACTTCAAGGAATCTAAGACTTGCTTGTTCAGAGGCTTCCTGAAAGTGCGAAGATTAATTATCTAACTCAGGCAATCTCCGTGAGTTATTCAGCTTCATGGGCAAATACAAACTATGTTCAAAGTATTATTTACTTTTCATTCAGTTTCATGGGCAAATACAAACTATGTTCAAAGTATTATTTACTTTTCAAGCACAAACCAAGTGAACTAATAAAGAAGTGTCAAAGCGCTGAGGAAAAGAGACACTATGAATACAAGCGCTGATGTAAGCACCGTTGTGAGAAAAATTTAAGGCATAACTATTTGGATAACGCTGAGGAAAGCTTATCCTATTGTGAGAAGTCAATCACAAGATATTATCATAGCTCGAAAGTGCAATCTATGTGTTATTTTTGTTTATGAGAGAAATACTACAGAAGAAGAACGATCCTATCAAGGATTTGCTCTCTCTTCTGAAAGAGAACTAAGGATCTTATTTCGGAAAAGTCTATTCGTTGTGAAAAGATAAAATCATGGAAGATACCAGTGGTATAATAGAGCATACGTTTTATGTGATTGTTGAGTTTGAGATATGCACATACTATACTAATATTTCTTACATTTGTCATTTCAGACATCCTTCTCAGGAGTCCCATTCATTCCTCTTTCCCCTCACCTGGCATCTCAGGGGTCCTGTGTTAGTTTCATTTAGGAACCCAGTGATGCCTGGAGGTGGGTCCATGCTTAGCATTGTGCCAGTCCTGAGAAGTGACAGAGACAGTCCTGACACAGGTCCAGCCCTTCCCACCCAGGCAAGAGCTGGCAGCAAGTCAGCACAGCAGGGAAGAAGTCCTTCAGATCAGTAGTCCAGCAGAGTGGCAGTTCTTTCAGCAGCACAGAGGTCCTTCTTCCTGGTAGAGTATCCAGATGTCCAGAAGAGTTCTGAAGAGTTGGTGTCTGAGGACCAATATATATACCCAGTTGCAGGGTCTGGTGGCTTAGTGGACTAAAGCGCCCACTGTGGGGGCCTATGTTTGACCTCATGTTCACAGGTTCAAATCCCAACAGGTCCACTCAGCCTTTCATCCCTCTGAGGTTGATAAATGAGTACCATTGAGTTGGGTAACAATAAACATCTGTTTTTCAGCGCCAAGATACCCTTGAGTGAATGTGCGCTTCACAAATATAAATGTTATGTTATATTATGTTCTGTCTTTGAAGTGGAAGAAACTTTTAGAGGCTTGCTTTTGAAGTGCATAGGTACCTTGCCTTCCTTGCCTGGCTCCAGACTAGCTACAGGGGGTATGCAGTCCTTTGTGTGGAGGCAGGTCACAGCCCATTCAAGTGTAATTGGGGCTTTGTCCAGCTCCTCCTTCCCATCCTATCAGTGATGTCCAACCCAGGCACACCTAAGCTCTCTGTTGTGTTTTGCTGTCGAGGAGGAATACACAAAGCCCAACTGTGAACTACACCAAGTCATGTGGCCTAGAGGTAGGCACAGGCACTGAATGGTTGAGGCAGGAAAATGTCAACTTTCTAAAAAAGGCATTTTCAAAACTGTAATTTAAAATCGGACCTCACAATAAGTTAGGATTTTTCATTACAATTCCAAACACACCAAACACGATTGAGTTACCTGTCCCCATTTGGAAGTTATAGATTGTTAAATGCGATAAAGTAACACCAATGTTATCTATGGGAGACCTAGGCCTTAGGTAGTGAAAAATTAATCTAAAAGTGTTTCGATATTAGGTATGTAAAACTTAAAAAGTACATGTCCAACTTTTTGAATATATTGCACCCTGCCCTCGGCTGTCCAGATCAAAACTAGAGGTGATTTGCACGTATTAAAAAGGAAGGTTTGGACCTGGCAAAATGATTTATTTGCAAGGTCAAAATGGCAGTTTAAAACTCCACAAATAGGCTGCAATGGCAAGCCTGAGACATGTTTGAAGAGATATTTAAGTGGGTGGCACAATAGTGCTGCAGGCCCACTAGTAGCATTTAATTTACAGGCTCTGAGCAAAGGCAGTACCACTTTACTGGGGACTTACAAGTAAATTAAATATGCCAATTGGGTGTAAGCCAATTCTCCTATGTTTTAAGGAGAGAGCACAAGCTCTTTAGCACTGTTTAGCACTGGTAAAATGTGCAGAATCCTAAAGTCAGCAAAAAGTAAGTTAGCAAACAGGAGCTCTGAACACTTGGGGCCCCATGCATCAACCGAAAAACCGCTCGCAAACGGGCAAATTCGCAGAATCTGCCCCTTTGCGACCAGTATTTTTGCATTTGGGATGCATCATCCCAAATGCAAAAATTGCAATTTAAGTAATCGCTAAAATAGCGATTACTTAAATTGCGATTGCATTTAGGGAATCACAAATTGCGCATGCAATTCCCATTCATTCCTATGGGCCTCTAGGCCCATAGGAATGAATGGGAAGCCATTCCTTAATTGCGACTCGCAATTTGCGAGTCGCAATTAAGGAATGTGTAGGAATCACTATTTTTTTAGCGATTCCTACATGCATAGGCTTTTGCGATTCCATAATTGCGATTCCTTAATAATTGCAATTAAGGAATCGCAAAAGCCTACCTTGATGCATGTGTCCCTAAAAGTTAGGGGAAAAACCACACCAAGAATGCCAGGTCTAACAGTTTCCTCTGCCACAGAATGGAACACTTTGGACATTCATTAATGTGCATGTATTTATTAACAATATAAGTGGTTACACAATAAGCTTAGGCAGTGTTCAATGATGTAGGAGGAAGTGATGCAAACACCCTATTAGACCCCTCACTCTATTGAAATAGGCCCATTTTCTACTTCATGGCAGTCTAATGCCCAATGTATTACCCTATGTACCATCATGGCTACTTACTTTGCCACAAATATAATAAATGTCTTATGTACTTGCGGAGCTAATAAAATCTACACAGGGGATGAAAGGTCAGTACCTCTTCAATCATTGGCTGTTGTGTCATTCTTCGGCCATTGATTAATTGTAGCTCTCACTCATAACCTATGGAGTTTTGCCATTTCACCAAGGCATGTGGCATTTCATTGGTGCAGCAGTGGAATGAACTACATAAGATGGCCCATCTTATTTTTGATATTCCAGAATTTCCAAGGCCTGTGCTTCACACATTACACTAGGGGATAGGCGGAACTTGCAAAGTTTCACTCAGCAAAATTCCACAGAGTTACATGAAAACTCTGTGAGATTCCACAGAGTTCGTTGAACGGGCAGAAATCAGCATGTTGAACTTCTTGTGCTGATTTTTAGCACTAATAGCTCATTCTATGCTAAAAGATCAGCGTGAGTGACATCACACGGCACAACAGGGAGCGCTGTTGTTCAAGTTTATTTTTCTGCCACTCAAATTGATTTTCTACTCGTGTGGCAGCTATCTCACCGCGAACAGCTGTCACTAACCGCGACCGCCCACCTGCCCGCATTGGGAAAATCTTGCTAGGTGCCCTCCTACCGCCCAACAACTGCGCTAGGGGATGCCAGTTCTCGCTCACCAACTTACTGTTGGTGAGCCACGCACAAGACAAAAATTTCTCCATGCGGTGGTTGGCGGAGTTTTGCTGGAACTCAACATGACAAGCGTAACGTGGAGTGGCCAAAAATCTGTCAACTCCACTAGCAGAGCAAAATTTATCGCCCACGGTCCACCACTACATTACACATGCTTTGACTGTGACCATTGTTACTGAAGACCTCATGACAACTCTGTGTTGCCTCTCGGCACATGAAAATGCAGGGATAACAGGATACAGGACCCCTCCATCTTTACCTATATGCTGTCCAGGGTCATTAGCGTCATCTGAAACTGCATGGAAGCGCACTACCCACTGCAGACAAAATTAGATAAATGTAAGGCAAGCTCATGGATAGGTTTCATGTCAAGCCCTATATGGTTTAGGTTTATTTTATTATGCATAGTTATTAAAAACAGTTATGTGCTGTCAAGATAAAAAAGTCATTATGGTTCAACAGTAAAATATTAATACACATGACAAAAGTGCTGTTTAGTGCTTACATACAAGTTTACAAGACTGATAAAACCATTCGGTGAATGCCAAAGGTATGACAGTAAAAACAGTAAAAAACAGGGGGCCCTAAAAAGTATACACTGCAGTACTACATGGCTGTGATGATAATAGTTAGTGTGGCCTGCGGTGAGCATCTATTGTATAAGGCAATAGTGCCAGACAACCACAGGGCAGAGTGCAGAGAGTGCGTTCCTATCAGGAGGAGTCTCCTGATGGCTGAGTGACAGGACGGAATTTCCCATCTCGGTGGGCTCTTTTTTAAGTTTGTTAAAAATTAAGGGGCAGATTTACAAGCCCCTTGCAACACTTTTGCACCGCCGTTGCGTCACTTTTTGTGACGCAGCGGCGGCTTAAAAAATGCGGCCAATTTACAACTTGACGCATCTAGGGAGATGCGTCACGTTGTAAAGCCCTGCGTCACATTATACCTGCGTCAGGTATAATGTATGCAGGGTGGGCGTTCCTACGCAGGAAACCCTCATAAAGTCACGCAGTGAAATCTACAAGATTTCACTGCGTCACTTCTAGGACACCACTGCGTCAAAACCTTATGCCTGCTTGAAGCAGGCATAAGGAGTGACGCAGTGTAATGGGAATAGGCCTCAAAATGCACTGCTGGAGTTGCGTCGAGCTTGCGACCCGACTCCAGCAATGCGTCACTTTTACCCCAACAGATGCGGCAGAATTTCTGACGCATCTGTCAATCCTTGCGCCATGGTGCGCCGTATTGTAAATACAGCATATCCATGGTGGCGCAAGGGTTTCTCAGGGTGGCGCAGGGAAAGTGACGCATCTCTACAGACGCGTCACTTTCTTGTAAATCTGCCCCTAAGTTCTAAGGAAGCAGGTTCCGGTTGGCATGTCGGGTTCTTCATTGTCCGCTTAATGCTAGAGCGGCTTGTGCGCTCCTATGATGTTGATTCATTTTTTGTTCCGCCAGTGTGAGAAATTTGACCACTCTACAGTTCAGTTGTGTGGCCCCTGATTCGAAACATGCAAGCACCTCTTGCCGCCTAGTGCGGATCCCTAACTGCTTGAGTTGGAACTTTAGCAGCTGTATCCTCTCTTGCTGCAGCACCATGCATGTGCAGATTAAGTGCAGAATGTCTCCTGGGCCTGTATCGCACAGACTGCACGTGCTTGGTGAGCATGCCCTCTGCCATGGTAGAAGGTGTTCGGTGAACGATAGAATGCCCAGGCGGTGCTTTAAAAACTTTATCTTGAGAGTGTTTGGGTAACCGTGATTGAAGTATTTTTGGGGTGCAGATGATTTGTAAGAGTTCAGGGTCATCCAGGCATGAGATCTGGCTGAGAACAGAGCCTTGTCTTCCAGCCGTGAGACTTGTTTTACTGACTTCCAGACCAATTTTTTGAAGGATGTGTGTTGTAGCTGAGTGTTCCAGAGATTAGTGAGCCCTGTGATTTCAAAGGATTCTTGAAGGTAGCGTCTGTCCGGAGAGGTATCCCTACGCTGGAGTTCTTGCCATAGCAGCTGGTTTAGAGTGTTTGAGGCAGAGAGTCTTATCTTGTTCCAGCAGATGATGTAAGCGCCATGCCTGTCCAGTGACTGTTTCACTAAGCCGAACTCCAGCCTTATCTGAGCTGGTGAAGTATATTTTGGGAGGCTGAGCATGGTTCTATACGCCATTATCAGGGAGCTGTCCAGTTGCTTGGCATCGCTCCCCCGCATTGCTTCGCTGCCGTAAGTTAACGTGGGGAGTAGCTTGGCCTGTGCTACCTTCAGGAGGGGGCATAGTGAGGGCCCCGTCAGTTTTGAAGACAGGTTTTTTAGCGTTATTGCTACGACCAGGCCTCTCCTTCTGATCTCTTCTGTCTGGCGCATAAAGGCCCCTTCCTTATCAAAAATGACACAGAGGTATTTGTAATCAGTGGTGGGTTCAATAAGAGCACCTCCCAGGTGCCACCTCTTCTGCCGCCTTCTTCTGTTGTTTACCGTCATAGTCCGAGTTTTCTTGAAATTAATTTAAGACTATTCTCTGCAGCGTACTTCTGCATTTCATCGAGTAGATGTTGAAGACCGACATATGTATGGCTGAACAGCACCACGTCATCAGCATACATAAGGTTTGTCAGTGGTTTTCCTCCGAGCCTGGGTGCGTGTGCGCTGCTGATGTTGAGAGCTTGAGGGAGGTCGGCCATATAGAGGTTGAACAGAGTGGGTGCCAGCATGCAACCCTGTTTTAGGCCTTTGGTTGTAGGGACTTTTCTAGAGAGATAAGTTCCCCCTCCCAGTTTCACCTGGACCCAGGTATCAGTGTGTAGAAGCAGCAGGATGACCAAGATGTCCTGAGGGATTCCCCAGCGTGCCAGCTTCCCCCAGAGTTTCCCCCTCTCAACGTTATTGAATGCTGCACTAAAGTCAACGAAGCATAGATGTAGTTGCAGGTTGGCTGTTTTGGTCGCATCGATAAGAAGAGAGAGTGGGAGGATGTTTGTTGTCGTACCAGTCATTTTGCAGAAGCCGGTCTTGTTTGGCGGGATTATTTTGTTGGAGTCTGCCCAGGCTATGAGATCCTCCAAGATGGTACCTGCAAAATACTTTGCCTCGTTGTCAATCAGGGCCACTAGGCGATAGTTGCTAGTCCGGGCCTTGTCGTCGCTCTTCTAGATCGGCGCGATCGTTGAGCCTCTCCATGATTCGGGTATTCTGCCTTTTGACCAGATCTCCGAAAATAGAGGTGGCAGGAAGTTAGCCCAGTCGGCCGGTTTGTGTTTGAACAGGGCCGGTGGGATTCCATTCAGGCCCAGAGCCCCCTCTCTTCTCCCTTTTGCGATTTGCTTTTTGATTGCCAATGGGAGTGGGTCACCTGGCTCGCGCCCTGATAATTTTGCTGGATCAGGCATGTTCGATGCCCGCATTGTCTCGGGGCCTGCTTCCGGGCGATCTCGTGGCATCCGTCCATTTGGATCCATTGAGCAAATGTCCCCGGCTCCGTTGTTAAAGTGCTCAGATAGTAATTTGAGCCATATTTCCTCTGAAATGTGGGACGAGATTCCCTCGTGGTGTGGACGGATTACAACATTCACCTTTTTCCAGAAACGGGCGCTGTCGTTGTGATTAGCATCATGGAGCAGCTGTACCCAGATTTCATCTTCTTGCTCTTTCTTGATTTCCCAGTTTAGTTTCTTCAGAAGCTTCCATCAGTCTCGCAAAAATGTGCGGGCGCTTAAGTCCCCTGAATGTCTCCTCAAGTGCCTTAGGGTGGAGTTTGTTGATTTCTTGAGTGTTTTTTGTTGGTCCCTTTGAGCTTTGGGGATCCTGTTTCTCGGGCCAGTTATCCAGCAAGAGTCTGCTTTCGGCAGTGTTGTGCCCCGGAGGCTTAAGAGCTTTGCAGTAAAGTGTTCCCAGTGTTCTATTCAGTCAGTTGTACCTGTTACTGTTGATTGAAAAAGCTCGGTTGCTGTTTTTGACAGAGACTCCGTATTTGTTGCTGCGCATTTGATCCTCCTTAAATTTGAAGTGTAGGTAGGCACCAAATCTAGTTCTTGCTGGATGGCGAAGGTTGCCGTGGCTGACAGTAGGATTTCCTGTGGACGATGGTCCCTGTCCCCCTTATCCCCCATTCTGAACCCATGAATGAAGGGAAACAATGATAGGCTTGCGAACATGTAATCTAAAATTGAACATGATGAATTAGTGTAATGTGAGGGAACAGGGGGAGAAACCTCAGGGAATCTGCCGTTGAGAGCCCTTAGATTTAGATGTTCTAGGTCTTCCAAGAGACGTTTTTTTTCCCGGATCTTGCTTGCGGTTGATGAAGCAGATTGTGGCGGGATGTTACAGAGTGAAGTGAGGATGGCGGTCTCTGCACCACCCGATGTGCCAAGGAGATGTTGATTAAAGTCCCCGGTTACAATGAAATATGGGGTTTCCATTTCAGTTATGAAACTGGATACTTTGGCTGTTAAGTTCTCTGAATCTTTGGCTTTCCGTTTTGGGTTGACGTAAGTGTTGACTAGGACCACCTCATCTTGCCCTCCATGGAGAGAGAGGGCAATCTTCACTGCGGAGGTAGGTGCAAGGGGGCCGACCAGAGCTGCTGAGGTGACTCTCGTTGTGGAAACATAGGTCGCCAGCCCTCCTGAGTGGTGTCCGTATTTTTTGATCATTGTGGCCGGTGTGAAGAAACACTAATATAGCCTTGGATGTGATGCGGTAATGTGAGCCATGTTTCCTGCAGCATGATTATGTCGAAAAGTTTGAGATATTGTAAGAAGTTCTGATCCTTGATTTTGGGCGACAAGCCGTTTATATTCCACGAGCATAAGTGGAGAGGGTTGACGTCTGTTCTATCCCTAAGACCGTTTTGTGTTGATCGTCATTGCCTTCCTGCGGAGATGGTTATTGTCCCGGTCATTGAGCTTAAGGCGGGCGGTCTGCTTCGCGTGACGGGTGCCGCACAAGAGCTGTTTTGTCTGTCAGTTCTCAGGTTGGACCCCGCTGAGGTGATTGGCCTAGCGCCCCTCTAAGCACTGAAATTGGACCCCCCTGGGGTTTTGTGACTGCTGGCCCCAAAGTGGGGGCCAAAAAAGGTAATGGATACGCTGGAGTTAGATACAGAGCAATATCTATCCCCCAGGCTTTGAAGGTGCCCTGTTCAGCTAGCACCTTCTGGTCAACTTTTGCTGATTTCCAAGTGGCCTTAGTGGTCTATGGCATTGAAGGGTCTGCGGGGCGAATGAATTCAATCAAGAGTATGACAGCTGAGCTTAGATCAGTGAGGGTTGGAATCGCTTGCAGCAGCCTTAGAATATTCCCCCTATTCAGGGTGTCCTGAAGTCCTTTTGATGTAAACATGGGGTAAAGGAGAGTGGCGTGAGTGGCCATCTGCATGTCTCCCTTCAAAGGAGTTTTCTGTTGGAGGTTGTTGACTGGTGCTGGGGTGCCAGAAAGTCAGCTACTTTGTAGTACTGCCTTTGGCGGGGGTTCCCAGCCGTTGGTCAGCAAACTTGCAGTTATATTCCTTGGCTGTATCTCGAGTGTTATTGGCCCAGAGCCTGCCTCTGTCGAGAGATGCTTAGGGGGGTGCAGTGCGTTCTGTTCGGGCAGAGCTGCGTGATTCTCACTCTGATCTACAAGGTGCCTTCCAGACGTGAAGCTGGTCGGTAAGGGCAGGTTTTCCAGATTGTGCACTGCCGTCCAGGGCTGCCCAATTTTGCTGTTGAGGAATTCAGTGCCGGCCTCCTTGCTTATAACCTTTTGTGACTTAGAACTCTTTGGGGCTGCCCCCAGCGATACTGGTCTGGGCTAATCCATTACTGTCGATTGTCGTGGTTGCTCTGGGATTGTGAGGGGGGCAGAGGTCCTCCATTTGGTACCTGATCGTTCAGGCCTCGGTTGGCTGCTGCTCTGGGGGGCCTTCTTATTTTGAGATGAAGTTAGGTTCCCATTTCCATTGCCTCTTTTGATTGGCTTGAGCTCCTGTTCCGGGTTTTGTAAAAAAGAGGGACTTCCTTGGTCCGGATAGTTATTCGGCAGGAGGTCTCTGGTTTGAATTTTGTCTGTACCAGGTTTAGTGGGCAGCTGTGTGTGTTGACGGGAGAAGATTGGGTAGAAGATTGTGGGCTTTTCAGCGATTTTCTGATTGCACCCTTTCCTTCTCTGTTGTCGTCGCTGTTAAGCCTGTAAGCCCTATATGGGACACTGTCATTGGAAGATAACACAAGTGCTCTTCTGAGTCAGCACGCTGTTACAATGAAATTAAGTAATAAAAAGTTTTAATTTTAAACGTCGAACAAACAGTAAAATATTAAACTTAAATTACATACATTTACAAGTATTAATCAATTAAATATTTAATTTACCATACATTAATTAACAATAATATTATTTTAAATATAATTTAAATTACTTCACACTCTACAAATCCAACAATCCGCTATACCATCATAAATTACTTACTTTATTAAACAAATAAATTAAACATTTTAAATTACAAAACATAGTACAAAAAAACCTGACAATTATACTAATATTACTAACACCTAAAATAATATTGTAAATGATATATAATATATTATAATAAAATGATGTAGTTTTTACAACTATATTTAGGTAAATAGTATTAAATAAAGCTACATAATTTAAACTAATATTGTATACATGACACAATATTTATGAACACAATTTTTTACATGATATTTATGTATAGATAGGATAGATAGATAATTTTATTGTATTTGATTAATTAAAACCATTACAAAATTACACTTTAAAATTCATGTTTTTTAAGGAAAAGAAGGGAAAAGGAGAGGTGTTGAGAAGGAAAAAAGGAGTATATTAAAAAGTAGGTTGTCTAAAAACTGTAAAAGTCTCATAATTTTGCAACGGCTTGCTCATTTTTCCCATTGTTATTGATTCTTCTGCAGGGCTGGAGCCTGTTCCAAGGAACTTCCTGCGGCTGGGCGTAGAACTTTTGGTTGTGGGAGTTGCACCTCATTGCCAAACTAATAGCAGCTGTTTAGGCAGTAGAGAGGTGCGCAACTCTTCCCTGCTTAGCTTCTACATGTGTCAAGAATTCACTAGTTTCCCGTTTAGCTGCGGGTCCTTGGAGTTAAAGCATGCAATCACAGCCTGTCTCGGGGTACGGATCCCTCGAAGATAAAATTGCGGTTTGAGTAGGCATACCCTTTCATCCTTTAATTTGGGGCAGGAGCAGATTAAATGTGCCATATCCTCAAAACCGTTGCTGCATAGCCGACAAGTGTTAGCAAATTGCCCCCTCAGCCATGGTGGGAGGTGTAGAATTGCTGGCAGCAATCATACCCTGTATTTTAAGAACTTTTCTTTTGTCTTCCTAGAGTACCTCAGGCTGAAGTATGCCTGTGTACCTAATGATTTGTAACCATTCATTGTCATCAACGCATGGCTTCTTCGGGCAAAGGCGGCCTTGTCTTCCACAAGAGAGATTTTCTTTATTGCCTTTTTGACTACTTGCTTGAAGGCTGTGTGGGTGGTTTGCATTTCCCAAAGGTCAGTTAAACCAGTGGTCATCAGGGAGTCCTTTAAGTATTGTCTGACCAGCGAGATTGATCTGTACTAAAGTTCTTGCCAAAGCTGGTGGTTCGATGTATTTGGGGGTGAGTTCCCGAGTTTGTGCCAGCAGATTATATAAGAGCCTTGCCTTGCCAAAAGTTGTTTGGTTAGGCCGAACTCTAAACGGATCTGGGGTGGTGAGGCGTAAGTTGGAATGTTAAACAAGACTCTGTAGGCCCTGGCCATTGTGGTATCCAAAGATTTTGAGTCCCTACCCCTCGGTGCTTCGCTGCCATCAGTGATGGTAGGTAGAATTTTAACTTGTGCTTCTCGGAGGAGGGGAGAAGAGATAGGGCCTGTTAGTTTTGTTTTTAACTGCCTTAATGTTCTTGCTATTGCCATCCCCTTCCTTCCGATTGTCTCGAGTTGACTGGCAAATTGACCACCTTCGCCGATACATACCTCTAAGTATTTGTAAGTCGGGGTGTTCATGATTGGTGTTTTTTGCTGGTACCAAGTGTGGGGCCGTCGATTGCTATTTTTAATTGTCAGGGTTTTTGTTTTTTCAAGGCTCACTTCTAGGTGGTTTTCTGCTGCATACTCTTGCGTTTTGTCGAGTAGGCATTCCATCCCCACCTGGGTATGGCTTGCCAGTACCACATCATCGGCATATAAGATGCAGGAGATAGCTTTGCCGCCGAGTCGGGGGGCGTGGGCATTGCAGGTGCTTAAAATCGATGTCATGTCTGCCATGTACAGGTTGAACAGGGTTGGTGCTAGCACACAACCCTGTTTGAGCCCCTTGATAGTTGGTATGCGCCTCGAAAGATGTGTGCCATTGCCTAGTTTGACCTGTACCCATGTGTCAGTGTGGAGGTGTATTACAAGGTTCAAGAGTGCTGACAGAATGCCCCAATTCGCCAGTTTCCTATTTAGACTTGCTAAGTCGACATTGTCAAAGGCTGCCTTAAAATCGATGAAACAGAAATGGATCGCCTGTACTGTTGATTTTACCTTGTCGATGAGCAGTGACATAGTTAATATGTTAGTTGAGGTACCTGAGTCTTTGCAAAACCCATTTTGATTTGGGGGGATTATTTCCTTCTCCTTAGCCCAGTCCTGGAGATCTATCAGTAGAGTACCGGCAAAGTATTTTGCCTCAATGTCTAGTAGTGCAATCAACTGATAGTTGTTCGGGGAGGTTTTGTCGCCTAACTTGTAAATCGGGGAGATTATAGCACCCTTCCAGGAGGCTGGTAGATGCCCGAACTGTCTGATGCTTTGGAAGAAGGGGACCAGGATGCCTGACCAGAACTCTGGATCTTGTTTAAAAAGGGTTGGTGGAATCCAGTTTGACCCCCGGGCCACTTCCATCCTTCCTTTCGAGATTTGCTTCTTAATAGTTGTTGCACAGATTCGATTATCCGCTTCCTCCAGGTTCCATTCGATTTGAGTGAGGCATGTCGGTTGGAAGTCTGAGTTGGATCTTGATCCAGGCGATTGCTGGTTGAAGTGGGATTCCCAAAAAGTTGTCCAGGTCTCCTCTGTAATGTGTGATGATAGCCCTCCATGGGCCGGGTGAAGAGCTTTGTTGATGGTGGCCCAAAAACGTGAGCTGTTTTTGCTTTGGAGTCATGGTGAAGTTTTGCACAAAATGCATTTTAATTTGACCTGTTGATGTCCCATTTAAGCTTTTTGATTCTGCCTTTCTGTTGACGTAATAATATTTTTAGTTTTTGGTCGCCAGGGTGGTACCTCAGTGATCTGAGTAATTTGTTTGTGGATTTTTTTTAACAGTTTCAATTCAGTCTGCTGTGCATTAGGGGGCCTCCCTTCATCCCTAGACTCGTTAGATGGTGTGTATCTGGCAATAGATAAAAAGGAACATGAAAGATTGGCAATAAAAGTTTCCCATTTGCTAATTGGATTGTCGGTGGGATCGATTTAATGCTGTAACATTATCTTTGCACCCCTGAGAACCTCCCCGAAATTTACGAGTGACGACTTGATTCGTTTTAAGTTTATTGTGTGGCATGCTTGCCTGCCAACTGTGTTGAGTATAAAATTATGCGGAATTATTTGGAGTGAAACTTCCTGGGGTCGATGGTCGCTATCCCCTTTATCACCTAGGTGGAATCCTGTTACTTGATGGAAGAGTGGGAGGGAGACTAGGGTTTAGTCTGAAGTAGAATTTGCAGTTTCCGAGTAATATGAGGCAGCCGGTGGGGAGTCTTCCTGAAATCTTCCATTCAGTGCCCTCAGATTGATGTGCTCCAAATCTTCCAATAATTTCCTGCCCGTCTTGGTTGCTCTGACATGTTCGCTTCTAGTTTGGGCTGGTATGTTCCAGTAGAGCGATTGAGCTTGTACATCCTCGTTTTTTGATGAGCCCAGGATTTGTTGGTTTAAATCCCCAGAGAGGATAAGGTTGGAGGTGTTCTGTGAGCTTTTGATTGACAGGAGATGGCCCACTAGGGGGCATATTCTCAAGAACGTGTGATAACCATCACAAATTTATCTTAACGCAACTTTGCATATCGCAGTCCATCGCGGGAAAACAACGCCGTGTTAACTTAGCATTCTCAATCTGGCGGCACCATGCGATAGTCCCACGATAACGCGTCAAATGTCCGCGTTAAAATCAACGCGACGCCGCAAAAATGCGAAACACTAACGCAAATAAAGTCGTGATGAGGCCAACCACGATAAAAAAATCAGCGATAACCAGCGACAGGTCTGCAATACCCACACGTCATGAGGGAAAATGCACAATAAAAGCAGAACAAGAAAAAAAACCAACAAAAACAAAATAAACTGCGTAGCAACATGGATGCACCCGGAACCAGTGCCCAGGTCAACGCGAACCCCACAAGCCCCACAGACCACCAGCAAGGAACCTCGGGTCGGGAAAGGCCAAGGAGAAGAGGAAGACAGGGCACAGTCCGCATGACAACCTGACCGTCCCACGGAGGTGACAGAGCACGAACAACAACTGTCCGTCACCTCCACCGTGTCATTGGCAACACAGACGGACGAATGGCATTCCATCGTGAATGTAGTCGGAGCGTCGATGAGGCCAAGATGCGCTGGCACGATGTGAAAAGCCAAACCAAGCAGAAACCCGCTGCCAACAGGAAGGCAGCAACGGCGAATGGAGGTGGGAGCCCAGCGCCACAGGAGGAGCTGGAGCAAATGGCAGCCACAGTCATCAGTGCGGAGACGATGCAAGGAGTCTGGAGTCCTGATACAGCACGACATGACCGGACACAACATCAACAGGGTGAGTAACGAACAGGGACTGGGGAAACAGGGGGGGACGGGCACAATGGCACCATGCACAACGACGTGTAGCACACCGCACACCCACAACGACCCTGGGTCATGTCCCTGATCCCCGTGGCACACTGCAGCACACATACAAACATCAAGTAGGCCCCCGTCCACCATGTGCCCAAAGGGTCACACCCCACACATCACCAAGTCCACGACACACACATGCACCCGTGCGAAAGACAGCAAAGATGCGTATGTGAGAGCCACACTGACAATGCAAGTGACACCACATGACTAGCAGCATGGCCGGAGTACAATCACCATGACATTGTGCACGCCACGATACTGAGGTGGCTGAGTGTGGACCACATCTGGAAAGGAGCAGGTCACACTCTGACACATCCACCTGCACAAACAACCACTGACGGCAACAAGACATTTGCAGACAAACAATGCACAAGAGTATAAAAACCGTCCAAGAGCACAAATGACCCAAGTCGCCAACATCACTGCACCTTAAAAGCCCAAAAGTCAAAAGCACACCGCCTCCGAGGGATAAGGGGCAGCAAAATCACAGCTGCAGGTGCGACCCTCCCAAAATGCAGCACACACACATAGCAATGCCAGCACATCCACATGGACGACAATGTGGTACACAGTGCAACACTTACACTGCAGAACAGAGGACACAACTGGGTTCGCCTGTGCGTAGGAAATGGCCAATCACATCTGACCTAGCAGGGAACTGTGAGATGCAAATGGACGTGTACAACCACACCTACGTCATGTAGTCCAAATGTCCACTGTCCCGCATCAGACAGTCCGCCCCTCCCAAACAGTCACAATGTACATTGACATGCAGTCTGTATATAAACCTGAATAATGCGTGAACATACATGCCAACACAATCTCAACAAGCATCTCCCCTTCACATTGCAGAGGGACAAACAACACCTCCAGCAGAGCAGACCAGACAACTTCACAGTGATTCTGAAGAGGACCTCCACACTTCCGACACCGACGCCCTACAACAGTACATGGACATCTTCGGGCAATCGACCCCCAGGAGCAGGGCAGCCCAGCTGCATCAAGGATACCCCACCCCATGCACAGACAACACAGCTGGATGCACGCACCACCACGGCTGGCTCCCAGCAGCGCACCCAAGCACACATCGCATTCCAAGGCCAGGTGTCAGACTGCCAGAAGGGGGTGTCCGAACAGGTGCGGGTGGGGTCCCACCTCATGGGAGCCGAACTAGATCATGTACGTGGGTGTCTAAGTCCCATCATGGACCACCTACACTCCCCAAAGGAGACCCACACTGCGACAGAGACACCCGCATCTGCACATTTCCATGAGTGACCACACCCTGAGCCACGGGATAATCATCCACACCCCCACGCTGGACTGGCACACGCCGGCCCAGCCCACTCCTCTTACGTATTGAGTGGGGGACGACAAAGCTACATGTGCAATGTCCCACACTCTGGCTGCGGTGACATGGCTGCGTCCTCTGCACACGGCACAATGTGATTTGTGGGGCCGTGGACCGAATGCATACATCATGAGCACACGTACACAATCATAGAGCTCTTGAACTGGCCATGGGCACATGCGCCCCACAGCTTTATTGGCATGGTCACATGCACAGTGACGCATGTGCTGGATGTGTGTGGGGTGAGTGTCAGCCAGCCCTCAGGGAGTCGTTGGTGCTGGCAACAACTGGAACAGTGATCACAATTGAAGCAGAAACATAATACACCAGCATAACAGAAACAACTGTGAAGCATCATGACGGTAGCCAGAGAGAGTACAATGTTCACCCAACATGCAAGCAGAATCATCCTTGATTCGTTGTGCACTGAGTAAATGGCACCTGTAGGGCTGAGCAGGGTATCAAGCTGATGATGGCACCCACAACAGGTGTGAGCAACTCTGACAGTCTGGCAGTTAGACACTTACGACTCTGGCACCTGTCGTTTGGAGTTGGTCCTGGCAGTGGTGGCGTGTGCATCCTGCGGTGATGCGATGTCCGGGCAGGCCAGGACTCGATCTGATGTGTGAGCCCAGGTGGACTCCAGTTGAGGCCGGAGGCAGCGGACAGCGCAGGGCCACAGAGACATGGCATTGAGGCCCCCCAGGCCATTGGAACCGAGGCCATCCAACATGCCCTCAGGTTGGGGCCATGATTTGAGCTGCACAGAGTTAGTGGCCCCGGTTGCACTGCGGCGGGCACAGCCACACCGCCACAGGACGGTGACTTGCGGTGCAGTGAGATAGTGCCACGCTAGGGGAGCGGGTCCTCGTCGATGTCGAAGGTGAATGTCGCGGAGGTTTGTGGGGGACAGTGGAAGGGCCCCACCAGGGCAGTAGCCGGCCGGAAGCGGCAAATGGAGGAGTGGAATGCTACAGCCTCGTCTTGGCAACATAGTCAGTATCACCAACACGATGATGAAGACAACCCCCAAACCATGGACTCAGTATCCAACAGATCTCAAGAAGTAAGTGTCCATGGATGTCGGGGAACAGACTTAGTGGCACCGGAGCTGTGAGGGGATGCAGTCTGCGACGTGGCCAGTACAATGTTATCAGCTCGGCCATAAATGATTCATGACAGAGTTCCCAATGTGTGGCCTACTCGACCGCTGTGTGGTCCGTAGGCAGCGGGCAGCGCGGGCCAACCGCTGTTCAGCAAGCTCCTCCTGGAACACTAACACACGGCGTTGAAATGGCATGTGGTGATGACTCGTGGTTGACCAAGGCAGTAGCGACAGAGCTGAGCGGGTGTTTGGCCAGCGACGATGCCGTGTCCTGCCTGGTACAGACTGGATTGGATTTGTGTGAGGCCTGCAGGCCCGCAGTGTAGTCCGAAGGGGTAGTCTCCAAGGGCCCACAGACAAGTGTGGCTGGGATGCCATGCACATACTTCGTGTCACCACATAGAAGGGAGTATAGTGAGTTAAACTCACCATTTGCGTGTGTACTCGGCTATTGCCAAATCAAGACTCACTCCCACATGTGTGACCTACTTGACCGCAGTGTAGGCCCGGGGCAGCGGTCAGTAGGGGCACACATCCATGGGTCGTTGGCCCGCGATGCACAGAGTTAGTGACACCAGGGCAGTTGCCGTCGGTGTCCGGACACCTCCGTGAAGATGGTCCTTTTCTCCTCCGGATTGAACCGCGTCTTCCTCTTACTCGTCTCCTTGCGTACAATGATATGGACTCCGCCATGCAGATATCACGACTCAGTTCCACATGTGTGACCTACTTGAGCGTAGCGTAGGCCGGAGGCAGCGGTGCAGTACGTAAAAGGTAAAGGGGTGAAGCGGGCCTGTGTCGCGGGGTCCGTGATGGTGTGAGGAGGCTGCCAGGGACGCGGGGTTCGGGCTTGGAGTTTGCGCTGGCACGTGGTGGGCCCTCTTCGGCACACGCCTGTGTTGGCAGGTGAGCTGTGAGGCCTGTATTCGCAGGGGCGGGCATGACAGGTTGTGAGTCCAGCGGCCCGTGGTGCAGCAGGCGCATAGGTTCGCAGGCCACAGCGCTCACGGCGAGGGCGTCGGCCTCGTGGCGGGCTAGGAGGCGCTGCACTGGCAGGCACGTTTGCCATTCCGGAAGAGGACCACGCCGAGGGCTACGTGCTTTTTATTCACACCCCTACGCTGGCCTTGCGTACGCCTGGCCAGGCCACTCCACACACGCTTGCCGGGGGGGACGTCACAATCTACATTTCCATGTTCTTCCCCACTGGCTGTGGTGACATGGTTGCGTCCACTGTCCACTGCACTCCACACATCAGCAGTGCATGTGGGCATGGATATGTCTGTGGTCTGCATACTGCTATCTGTCCAGGACATCTCCGCCACAGTTGGCATTGTGTACATTCTCATTCATGGGTCACTTGCCTCCTTCGCACATACCTGGTTCCCACCTCTCCCCACATTCAACTATTGTGTGGCTGCGGTGCCATACCGTTGATCGTTCGTGTACACAGCTGAGCAAGGTTGCCACACTGAGTTGTGCTGTCGTGTCTGGTGGGTGGGCATGTTGTCTGGCATGTTGTATGTGATTTTGTGACGTGCGCATTGCCAGTGTTGTGAGTTGCATGATTGTGGAGTTGAGGTGTGTGCTGTTTTTATTTGGTACTTACCTACATGCAGTGCATTTCCATGGGTGCCATCCTGGTAACGCTGGTTGATGATGGACTGTCGGGGGATGCTGGAATCATGCACACTGGCTGGGTAGTTGGCTGCAACCTTGGTGTAGGGTCCCAGCTGGTCCACTATTGCCTGCACATTGGTGGGATGCGTGTGCTTTCTGTTGCGGTAATTGTGTGTTTTTTCTGCAGGGGGCACTAGTTGCACATGTGTGCGGTGGATTGCCCCCAACAGGTGCGGGACTCCTGCTATGGCGTGTAGTCCTTGCTTGGTTTCCAGCTGTTCCTGCACATTGTGGGGGACGTTTAGGTACTGGGGTACCTGGCTGGTGATGGCATCCAGGACAGGTGTGGGAAACTTGGATGGGGCTGGCTGTGTGTCTTCTCCGACTCTGGCGAATGTTGTATGGGGGGTACGGGAGGCCAACTTGTGCAGCACAGCCAGCAGCTTTGTCTGCGGAGGGATGTTGGTTGTCCGCTGTGTTGGTACAGTCAGCCTGTGGGCAATGGTGACCCGGATGCGGTGGATGGTTGTCCTTTTGAGCCTGTAGTGGGCATTGACATTGTCTGGTGTTAGGTCTGTGGGGCTGGTGCGTTTCCTGAGGGTCCGCTGTCTTTGTCTGCGCTGCCTCTGTGGTGGTCTGGGGGGGCCGGGGGGTGCTGGGGCCCTGGGGGAGGTGGTGGAGGGTGTTGTTGCCCTCTCTGGGCTCTGGGATGCATGGTGAGTAGCTCCATGGCATCTGTTGTTCTTCATGTGTGGATGTGGACTGGTCTCCCTTTGATGGTGCAGGTTGTCGTCCAACTTTACACCAGGTCAGAGCAGGTATTAGGTTCCTGCTGCTAACGCGCCTCATCGCCTGTTTTGTGGTCTTATTGCTGATTGGGCTGGTTGTTGAGAATGTTGTGGTGTGCTGTTGTCGCCGATTTTTGCTCGGGAATGCCTACTCTGCATCTCATTAGCGATAGTTGCAGAGGTCATCTGTGGCGATGCTTTTTGCGGATGCTATCGCGGGTAAAATGGTGTTATGGGCTGTTAACACCAGCTTGTGAATGGTGCGATGAATTTATCGCCACTTTGGCTGCGATAAAGTGCCGCTAACTACGCGATGTGTCCTTGAGAATATGCCCCTAGGTGCCTTGATTCCTGATTTTTCTGTTTTGGATTTATGTATGTGTTGACAATTAACACCTCCTCCTTGAAACCTTTGAGGTTTCGGACTAATTTGATAGCTTTTACTGATGGTAAGGGAGGTGGAATTTCCCTTGCGGTAGCAATTTTTGTTATTGAGATACAAGTTGCTAGACCGCCTGAGAGATGTCCATATTGCGATTTCCTGAGAGCTGGAGTGTGGAAGCAGATTAACCCTTGTAGTTGGAATGGGTCTGTCGTCCACGTTTCCTGCAGTAGGACAATGTTGAAGGATTTGAGGTATGTTATAAACTCTGGATCGGCTGCCTTGATGTTTAGTCCATTGATGTTCCATGAGCATAATCTCAGAGCTGTATTGTCCTGTTGCGGCTGCCTTTTGTATTGGGTGGTTTGTCATTGTGTAATCCTGTTTATCTTAACAGTTCTAAGGATCTGCTGAGTCTCCGGGTGCATGGAAAGGAGGTGTTTTTGGCCAGTTCGAACACTGTGTGCCTGCTTCATTTGGGGAGACTAGCCTAGTGCTCCCCTGAGCACACAGGATGTATTTTCTCTGCTGTTCGTGGTTTCCTGCTGCTAAGTAGAAAGTAGTGGGAGAGGGTATCCAGTCTTAAGGTATGGTGAGATACGTATGCCCCAAGCTTGAAAGATTTCCCATTCGTTCAATACTTCGTTTGTTATTTGGATTGATCTCCAGGTGACCTTGGTGGATTCCCTGCCCGGTGCCACATCAGCCCTTGTAAATTCTATGGAAAAGAGATCAGTTGTGTTGATGTTTCTTAAGGTTGGTATGGTAGCCAATAATTGGAGGATATTCCCTCTTTTCAGAGTGTCACAGTTCCCTTTCTATTTAAACTCTGGAGTGAAGAGTAAAGTGCTGGATTGTGTTGGCTTCCAGGCAGTGGTTGCTTTGGGGGCTGCTCCCCTGTATCTGTCCGACAGGAGGGCCAGAGATACTGCTGGATATTCCCGTGATAACTTTCGGGCCCTAATATTTCTGGGCGGCAGTAACCAGGGAAGCCTTCTGTGCCCGGTTCTGCAGTCATTGGGTCTTTTTGATGTTGCATGGGCAAGGTACCGAATTGGATGATGTCTTTATAATTGTGCCAATGGGCATTCCCTGTGCTGTTGCCGAGACTGGATTTGCCCCAGCGTTTTCCCTTTTAGCTTTCCTTGGTGTTAGTGAGTGCATGGGGTTAGGTACTAAGGTCTCGGCTATTGTTGTGATTGTGTTGGTGTGGATTGTCTCTGCTTGTGGTGGAGCTGTGTTGGAACTTGCCTTGTCCTTTGTGTGAGCCCCATTGCCCGTTGGGTATTTATTTTGAGCTCTCGCCTGTTTGCATTCCTGTATTACAGGTAGCTCACTTACGTCTGACGTGAGTGGATCAGGGCGGTTGCGGCTATGCCACTGAGGCTGCATTGAGTCTCTATTTTTAATAACTGGTATGTAAGTTAAGTCGCCCTGTACCTCCGTAGTGGCCCTGCTGGGTGCTAATTGTAATTGGTTGGCTGACCGAGTTGTGGGTCCAGGGAAGTCAGTTAACTGGTTGGTTATTTCAAGTTGTGTTGTCGCCTGAACCTGTTATTTAATGTCAAAGAGGGGGTATACTGCTGCATGACTGAGGTTGGCCGTTTTTTTGCGGCCTTTCCTCCGAAGTTGGCATCTTTGTTTGGCATTTTGAACTGTGATTGTTTCGCTTTGTGTTTGTGTTGGCACGGTATCATGGTCTCCCCCTGAATGACTCCCAGTTGTTGAAAGGATTAAGCTTTTTGTGGCGGCTTGCGTTGCAGTTGGCTTCTTCGATGTTTCTTTTTCTAGTGTGGCAGTGTTTTTATTGTCCTTTGGTTCTTTATGTAAGCCCTCATGCAGAGTGGACAAGATTGAGGGTAGTGAGGATAGCTTGTCAGCAATGGGTCCACAACTACATGACAATTTGGCCTCATGTTGGGCACGGCTGATGAGTAAATTTAAGTTCCCCAGTTTTTGTCAATCCCTCCTACAAAGAGAGCTAAGGTGTTAAGTAGTGTCAATTGCAGGTCCAATTTGTCGGACTGATATTGGAGGGCGTCAACTGTTCTTTGCATGGCGTTTAGTAAGGTATCCCAAGTGTTGGTTGTTCGACTCGGCGAGACTGTGATGTAGGTTGTGGTCTTGTGGTTAGGTGGCGATATGCTGTTTGCAGCATTGCAGGCTTGGTCTTGTTCTGCGTATTTGCTGTGTAAACACGGAGCGGAGTTTTTTGGGGAGTCCGGAGTATAGGAGGTAACCAAATCGGCCCACTCCTGAGACCCTAAGTATGAAAGTGCTTCGTGTTTGCTCCCCAGGACTTCTAGGGCTGCATCGCATTCCTCCTTCATTGCTTCTGAGTGTTTCATTGCAGCCAGATTTGTTTGCAGCTGTGACTGCCGATCTGGGGTTTGCTTTTGGAATAAGATAAAACTGGTGAATTTGTGTATTGTTCGCCAGGAGTGCAATGTTTTTTTCCCTTCTCCTTTCCAGCTACTTTGTGAGCGCTGGAATGAGCTTCGGCACATTCTTCGGGGCTGTGTGCTTTAAGTCCCAACTGATGATGTGTGAGTAGTTGGGCTGTTTCCCAGTCCTGATTAGTGCTTGCTTGGATGGGTGAGTGGGCTGGTGAGCCCAGTCCATAGGCTGATTGCCCAGGGGGAGGGCTGGGAGGACTGAGAGAGGCTTGGGTTGGAGATTTGTCCTTTTCTTTTTTTCACTGGTGTATTGGCCGCATTGCTAGTTGCGGCTGGGTCCGCCTGCTTCTCCCTTGGTTGTGGAGCGGCCATGAGTTGCTCAGAAGGTGGTAGTTCACTGGGTTGTGGGTCAGCAGGTTGAATATTTAATTGAATAAGGAGAAGAGGCTCCTGAAGGCCTTGGACTTTACCACTAGTGGAAAATATGGAGGAACCTACATCCTTAAGGAAGTGAAATTTAGAGTAAACTTTTGGTTGGTAGAGGTGTGTAGTTGGCCTCCCCCCTGTAGGAGCACTGTCGGAGGTCCCCGATGTCTTTGCTGGGGGAGCTCTCTGACACTGAACCTGGGGGGTTATGTCCACTAGATCTTCGGGAGAGGTCACCTGGTCACGTTTTGTTGCCCTAGTCTTCCTTTTGCATTTGGGTCCCTGGGAGGCCAGGAAGGGTTGGTCCCTATTCCTTCCTAACCTCATAGTGGTGGACTCCCTATGACCTCCTATGGGCTGTGGGCTTTGTGCCGACTTTGATGAAGGGGTTCCTAGGCTGGCCAAGTGGCCTGCGGGCTAGATAGCGTTGGACTCCCTATGACCTCCTGTAGGCTGTGTGCTTTGTGTCGACTTTGATGGAGGAGTTCCTCCGCTGGTCGAGTAGGCCTGCTGGCTAGATGGATGCTGAGTAGATGCTCGGTGAACCAATGCGCACTGGAGGGATCCGTATAATCGGGGACTTCCTTATAGTGCCCTTCAGCGGGGTTAATAGTTCCTTGATGGCGTTATGGCCTTGTCAGCCTTGCGAGTCTGGAGCGGGGGCCCTAGGTGCGGGGCAAGGGGGGAGAGCGGGGAGCAGGGTAGTGGGATGTGAGAGATAGAAGAGGGGTGGCAAGCCCAACAGGCTACCCGAGTCTCAACCCCAGGCTTAACCACTGCTCCCACCACTCACTGGAATACACTGCCACTACCACTTCCCGAGCCCCTGCTCGCTGTTACTGTTGCTGCCTCTGCCGAGAGAGCGCTGTTCCCTCGAGGAAACTTGATATAGCTCCTTGCTGCGCTGCGCCAACCCACCTCGATGATACTGCTCTTGAGTGAGGTGGGCCCGCAGTGTAGACGTCTGGAGGAGAGGGTGAAAAGCAGAAGGCTGGGAAGGCCTTGTCCTTGGCGCAAGCGGAGCACACTTCAGGAGCCCACAAGCCGCACCCGGTACTAGCCAGGCCACCTCCGTGGGACTCCTGGAGCTCTCACTTGGCCGCCGCTGAGTACAGCTACCGTGCTCACTCCCAGTATGCCCCCTAGCTGTCTTGTTGCACCTGGCAGTATGACAGTGTGGCAGGTTGGTGGGGTGGCTGTTGTGGGGGCTGTCGTGGGGGTGAGGCGCGTGGTGCGCAGGAGGGCTTGGTCCCACCACACCCCACTTCATCCAGCTGTAGGAGTATGGCTGTAGGGATGTGCTTTGTGCTCCCTCGAGTCACTGCTCAGCTGCAGCTCAGCTCAGCCGCTGCACAACACAACACCAGCCGTACACCAGCCGTCGGCCGCCGAAACCATGCGCCTACCCCTATGGTGGAATTGAGGAAGGCAAGGTCTGGTCAGCAAGGTCCGATTGGTCTGGTCGGGTGGAGCTTGGGAAGTAAGAGGGCGCAGAGGCGGTTGTGGTCCTCTCAGTCTCGGCGTGTTCACGATTCGACTCCAGCGCCTGCTCCAGCTTCCAGCTTCAACACAATCTCCACCCACAAGCAAGTGGGGGCCACCAGGCGACCGCAGACCACACCCGAACCTAGTCGGGCCGTCTCTGCAGCCCGCCTGCAGCCCACACTCTGCAGCCGCCAACTACCAGCATACGCACTCGCTAAGGTTACCGTCAATGGCAGTTGAAAGGTGATGGTGGGTAATGGCGGTAGTGGTAGTGGTAGTGGTATCGGGTGGCCGCCACCGCTGCCGTTCACAAACACCCGAGTTAACAATATTAAAAACTCAATATTTTGTCTAAACTCCCTCAAAACCATCACTTATGAAGATGTTTTACCCTCATCCTTCATAAAAAGCCCTCTCTGGAGAAGCTCTCTCACCGCTAATCTCTATTGTCAAAGCTTTCTTTAGTCAACATATCTTCCCCGAAGCTCTCAAGATAGGCAAGATCTTCCAACACCTGAAGAAACGGCCACCAACCCTGATGAACTTGGCAACTACTGTCAAATCACTTATATACACCTCACCAAATCCAGGATAATGCAGCATTTCCTGCACAACTATAAATCTGTCTTCAAAGCTGCTGCATGAAGATAGCTACTTTACAAGTCATAGATAATGACCTTCTAACTACAGATGATGATAACCACTATCTCCATATGTTACAGGACCTCTTAACGGCCTAAACACTTTTGACCTCAGCCTCATTCACACCCTGAAATCTTAAATGGGATTCACTGGAAATGTCCTGCACTGGTTCTCCTCCTACATATCCAACTGACACAAATTTGTTCACATGGGTACCCCCAAGCCCTAGAAAGCCCTGATTACCTGTGGTGTACCCCGGGGGTCTAGCTTGACTTAAGCCACCTTGAACGTATGCATGGCACCCTATGGGGCTCTGCCTATAGACATTAATATCAAAATGTATCAATTCACAGATGATACACAACTGCATTTGAAGGTCTTTTCTGCTCCAGACAGCCAATGCCTCTAACACTATTTACATTTCATCCAAATCTGGACATCAGGACCAACCTGAAGCATAACCAAACCAAACAGAATTCCTGCTGTTCCCCCAAAAACAAGTACCAACTAGTACAAACCTAGGTCAATGACATGAATTTATATGGATTCAAACTTAATCTATCACCCTCGACACCAACATCACATTCAAAGAACACGTCTAAGAAAACTAAAATGGACTGATGACAGCTTTCTTTTCTTGTACATTCAAAACCATTCCTCCCAGAAAGCAACATTAGAACTGATTTCAAGATCTTATATTCACTCATCTGAACAGTAGCATTACCTTGCTACACGGCTTCCAGGATTCTACACCTACCTTCCTCCAAGCCCCTTGGAAGGACATCCTACATATAGCAGACTGCTTCATCAAGGTCCTGAATAAATATGACAACATTATGTCCACCCTAATGCAACTTTATTAGCTGCCTTTGACAGACTAAACCATTCTTCAAAACCAACCAGCTACACCATCTACAAAAACATCACAACTGGCACCACTGCCTGTTTAGCTGACAAGATCTTCATCTCTGGTGGCTCTTAGTACACCTGCAGCCAGGCCACCAACAGACTGAAGCTAGAGTAGTGCAAAGTAAACAAGGCAAAAAGTCTTCTCCATCTTTGCAGCCAAGAGCTGGAAAATATCCCTGTATTCAATAGGACAGACCCAACCCTACTGGTCTGGTCTTTTTCCACTTGTATACAGGTGGTGTGTTCCAGCCAGTACATGTCACCATTCTATTGACAGTTGGGGCAGACAGGGGGATGGCAGAGGTGAGAAGGTGTTTGGTTCTGAACTGCTTGAGATTCCTCAATAACCTACACAACAAACTCTGTAAGACCAGATTTCTCCTTGGCCTCATCTTTGGAACAATTTTCTTATCACAGCTACTTGGAGGAAGTATGGGTCACATGTACTAACCATTTGTGATTTGTAAATCGATGACAAATAGGTTAACAACTCCGAAAAGATAAGTTGGATATGTATCAACTTAATTTTTGGTTTAAGTCGTGAAAATAGCAATGCAAACCAAATTGAATGAGTGATTACCCATTACTTATCCTCAATTAGCTTGTCTTATTTTGAAATGTACTATTCGTGTGAAAATTGCAAGTGGTTGCAAAAACAGGGTTTTGCACTCACAAATTAGCACAAAGTGGACGCAGTTGGTAATTAGGTGCAAACTATAAAAGGGATAGCAACTTTATTTTTTTTTCACAATGGCGGTTATGCATGCTAGGATGAAGAGGATGAGGCTGCATTTTCAGAGTGATGGTGGTTTTACTTTCAGAAGTCTGAGGAAGAGATATACAAAAAGTACAGGTTCCACAGCACTGTTATTTTGGATTTAATTGCTGAATTAGACCCTGTGTTGGGAATGGACAAACATAGGAGTGTTTAAATACCAATCCACCTTTAGGTATTTTGCTTTGTACACCTTTTAGCCTCAGGAAGCTATCAGGGGGTTGTTAGTACAGCAGGAGGGATTACACAGAGTGCATGTTCATGATTTGTGCATAATCCTTTAGATGTAATGCTGCTAAACATTCACATATATATATTTGTTTTCAGCTCCCCTCAAGACTTGCAGCAAACTAAATTAGTTTAATGCTGTGTGGTACATTTCCATATATTATAGGTTGCGTTGTTGGCACATGTGTTGTGTTTCCCTTCTAGCGCTACTGAATTTCTGTATAGGAATCAGAAGAGCCAGCACTCCTTAAACATTCAGATAGTTTGTAATGCTGGCTCTTTAATAACTGACCTTGTGGCAAAATGTCCAGGTTCCACTCATGACTGCCATATATTATGGCACTGTGCCTTATAAAGCCAGCTTGGAAGAGAAGATTTTGGGGATGATTTTCTTTTAGGTATTTTGAATTTTCAACATTTATTTGTATTAATCCATACTACATAGTTGTGGTTTTAATGTTATGTTTAATTTGTGTTTGGGGACAGTCCTTGTGCACAATGCAAACGGATAATGACCCCATACCTCAATACAAATACAATGAGCCAATGCTGGTACAATATTGCCCACATGCGAACAAGGGCTGTTATAGACTGCACATTGGGCTGCTTAAGGAGAGGGTTTCATGCCTTCACAAGAGTGGGGGAGCATTTCAATATTCACCTCCAGTGGCATGCAAGATTGTTGCAGTGTGTACTATGCCGCACAATATAGCTACAAAGAAGGGACTTCCAATGCAGCCTGAGCAAGACAGCTATAATGAGTAGAAAGACCACCAACCCGCAAACCCATCCAAGATGTCACCAGAGGAGCAGATGAAAGAGAGAGATGCTGTAACATTACCTACAACTACTGTTGGGGTAAGTGTATATAAATAAAAATGTGCAATGTATCATGAGGTAGTCACAGTCAAAATGCAGAAAAATAATTTTTATTTCCGTGTTCATTCACAGAAAATGCCAAGCTATACAACAGTGCCTGCGTATTTATTTTTGACAAGATTTTCAAATATACAGTAATGTAACAAAATACTATTTTTTTATTTTAAAAAACATATATTCAATGTCTTGTTCTTTGTTTGCTGGGAGTGGGCCTCTCTCGATTAGTTTGCAACATATCTACTTCAAAATGTGCAACAAGACTGTGTGGACTAGATCTTATAACATCAGACATAGACATACTACCATGGCTAGATAGCTTCTCATTTTCTCGATCAGGGGTAGCCTAATGCCTAAAATATGTTTGCATAGTTTGCAGAAATTCTAGACATGATGTCACCTGCCCTAAACGTTTTGCAACATCTTTGCTACAGTGTGACATTTCTTGCTGGATATATATGGTGCAACAATTGATTATTCCCATTGCAGTTGCCAATTTTCCAATACTTTTTTCCAAACTGTTGCATCTCACATCTTATATACATGTTGATGTCTTCTATTTTGTTCCTATGTCTCCTCAACAATTGTATCAAGTAATGAGTTCATTGTTTAATTCAAATTGTCAATAATATCAATCATGGAAGATATGCCTTCATCCATGTTTTGTGCTAGCATTTTAATTGCATCCAAGTGTTTTGATTGAATGTTTAACATTGATTTCTCAATTTGGGCAAATGTCTATCTAGATGATGTGACAACTGTATAATCAGGTCTTGTTGGAAGCCGTGGTCATAGAGGTAAGAATCTTTGCCTCCTGATTCTCTGGATATAAAAGTTTGTTGTACGTCATGTAGTTGCCCATACATTTCTTACAGATCTAGGTGGGAATCTTCTTGTCATCAAAGTTGTTTCAGACATTGTTGGTGTAATTTTCTATGTTGCAGGTACATCATTGTTGTTATATACTTCTAATCCATCATCATCTACATTGTAATCATCTTGTTCCTCTGTAATAGTGTCTTCTATCTCTGTATATGAAATGCAATATAACTTACATTAAAATGTTTTCACTTTAGCATTGCCACTGAGGAGCATATGTGCTAGGGTAAGCATGTTAAATATATGATACACTATTTTGTTTCTTTCCAGAACCATGCTTCTAAAGATTAAAGTTATTCTACTTTGAAAAGTCCTTCACTTATATTAGTTGTAAACTGTGCATTTATTTTTTACTCATAAAACCTGCAAGGCATTGATTGGACTGCAAACCGCATAATGCATTTTGTTGTATGTAATAAAGGGTAATGCAGTGACATATTGAATGAGCACAAATCTAATGAAATTTTTGACAGAATTAAATAACAGATATAATAAACATATTTTAAATTATAATATTTGTATTTGATTATTTTTAACAAACTTTTGACACTAACCTGGGTGCTGCTGAGGAGGTTCTGATGTATCAATATTTGTTAGGCCAGATATTGACTCCATAGTTATGGTGCTCTCGATGGCTTCATCCATTGCTGTGGTTGGTTGCTAAATAGAATGACCCCTCCAGGGCCAGTAGTTTCCTTCCTCTGACTGGCCAGTGTTTCCTTCATGCATGAGTGAAGGTTGTACCACTTCTTCCATACTCCAGCAATGCCCCATGTAGTTATCCCCATTACATTTATCCTTTCTTGTATGTGACTCCATATTCGCTACTTGGTGGCTTCAGGGACAGTTAAGGAGGGGTTTACCAAATAGCTGGTCCTTATTTACTACACACTGCTCCATCAGTATAGCAATCTCATCATTCGAGAACTTTTGTTCTCACATTCTCGGAGAGACCTCTGACTGCCCTTCCTGACTTATCATTTTGACACAGTGATGTAGCTGAGAGTCAAACATGTCCCCACTGCTAGCTTCTGTGCTTCAAAACGGCAGTGCAACAATATGCTTCCTGATTGTGATGTCATCAGTGTGTGTCTGGACACCGTTCGCAATTTGTGAAGCCAAATAAATCGCTTCTAACAATTCGGTATTTTAGGTAAGTGAGCCCTTACAAAACTCTATTAGAAACATGTATGCAATAGTACATTTCAATTACCGAATCACAAACAGTAGCGTAGCTAGACGTTGTGCACCTCATGGCGGTCCCTGCGTTTGCCACCCGGGGGCCGCATGTAAGAGCAGAGGGGTGCGGGCGAGATTCTCACGATGGCCACCCTGCACTGTCAGGTAATAGTGGAGGGGAGGCCGCAAGGTAAGAGTGGAGAGGAGGCCGCTGCCCCCAAAACTCATGCCGCCTGGGGCGGGTCGCCCCGCACCCCCTTGCTACGCCACTGATCACAAAATGTGATTGTTTAAGAATCACAAATTACAATTCAGAAAATTCAACAATAGTACATCTGCCTGATTTACTAGTGCCCCTTTTGTGGGGATGATTGATTGGGGCAGTTTGATTTGAGGCAGGCTGTTACAAAAAAAGGTTAAAGTCATTGGAATATTTGCAGCATTTTGAAATTTGAGTTCCAAACAGCCAAAAAGCATTAGTAGGAAGATGGTCAAGAGGGGGAGTGCTCTGCCTACCAGCCGGATAAAGATTTCTGTGTTCAAGAGGAGCGATCTCCAACCCACAGGTTGAATTCTTCCAAATGTATAGACCTGCAGCAGCTGTCTACTGTCAGTCCTTGGCACACAAGAAAGCAGCACACTTCATTACCTTTGCAATCTGTGGCCCACTATTTGCATCTGATTCACTGATCGTCACCTAGGAGAGGTGTACTGTGAAATGTGCCTCATCGCATCTGCTGTGTGATGCTTTGGGCCTGTCTGAGCATGAACTCAGAGGCTTACAGCAAAGAAGTGATGGGCACAGTATTCTTTAGGGGGCAGACACCTCTCCGCTGCCTGCTAGCCAACCAGTAACATGAACAAAGCATTCTCCCATAGCAGCCTTTAAAGACCAGAGGCACAAACCAAAAACAAACATGAATTGATAAAATGCCTGTGTCAAAAACTGCCCTTTTCTTTCAGAGAAATATTGTAAAGCATAAGCAATATTAAACGTGCATCCAACACGATCCTTGCAAATGGCTTTCAGCATATGTGAATGTACAAATCTGAGTTTGGTAGTAAAGCTAATAAAAAGAATAACCAAGAAAGGAAACATTTACCACGTCATAGGATGCAACCTTTCTGCTACACAGTAAAAGAAGAAATTCAACTCTGAGTACCATGGCTTATGTCAAACAGAATACACCTACAACAAAAACAATTGCTGTAACTGACCTCTGGCAATCTGTGTATGAAGCCTGAGTACATGGTAGGGACGTTTCTGAGTCAAGCCAGCAAACTGCTAGAACAGAGGTTCTGTGAAATGGAAGGAGTCACTTCAATGCGCTCTTACCTGCTGAATAGATGTCGCTCTGTCTGCCAAATTAAATAAGTGTGAGAACAGGCATGTGCTTTCCACAGGCGTTTCCTTCCTCCAGGTGACATGCAGAGGAGGACCCCTACTGCAACCCATGTCCCTCCCATAGTCTTTCAGTAGCCAGTTAGGAGGATATTGAGAGACTATGGGCTGGACAAAGGGTGGGGAAGTCCAACTCATTGTCCCACCCTTGGCCCACCAATAGCCAGTTTTTTAGCTTCTTAAGGGTGGAACAAGAGCTTGGAACTTCAAAATCTAAACATGTCTCTTTTAGCTCTCTGTTTTGGTGCTGGCTGGGGTACCTCTGAGACAGGAGATGGAAGGTCAATACCAGGGGTCGCAAAAGGGCAAGCCAGCAGTTGCTCCCTCTTGCAACCCCAATTAATAATTAAATATCAGAGTTATTTTATTGAACTTGATTGGACCTTCGAAATGGTAATGGTCCAAATGGTCCAAATGGTAATGGAAAAACAGAACTTAAATTGCACGAGTGATAAAGTTGCATTGTATTGTATTGTTCTACTGATTAGTGGAGCTAAATCCACTAAAAACAATGTCGATAAATGAACAGCTTTCAGGGTATATAACCAGTGGCAGACCTTCCTCTGAAACAGACCTACATTTAAATGTGATAGAAAAGCATATGAAATTCGAGGACACTGTGAGAAAAGTATTACCACTCTTATGCCCCAAGGGTATCTGTTTACAATTTCACCGTTAGTTCTCCAATATGGTTGGGAAAACCAATAATTTTCACAAGTTTTTTCATTCATAATAAGAGCCCATTCTAGTAGGCATTTCATTGGGGTGTAGTGAAAAGCCAAAAAAGATGTTCTCCACATGTGTACTTTTGATTTTCCAAACTTAATTATTTCTTAAATCAATCAATAAAATTCTGCCAGCCAATGCGCTTCGTTCCAAAGAACTTTTTCAAGGCGCCATTAATACAGTCATTGTATTTTTTCCTATAGTGATGGTTTTCCATTTTGATGATTGCCCTGTTTTATTGTTTTTTTCCCCCAGTGGGTGGCATTGGGTGTAAATTCGATAAACGGACTCTGGGGAAGCATGCACAGACTATCACTTGTATAATTGCATTTTTGCTCTTTTCAGATTTCAGAACTTTTACTGACCAGAATTGTTTTCAAAATACAATTCAACATGTTTCCTGAATATTCCAAATGTCCTTTGCTCACTGTGCTTCAAAAGGCACCGTTTCCTACTAATTCTCTCAAAAAGTTGTAAAGGTAGAATAATGCTAATACTTTAAAAGATACTGAACAATATGTTTTGTTTCTTGAACTCCCACATTTTTGTGCCAGCTTTAAAAAAAACTGTTGAGGGAACACACCTATAAAACCTCATGACCCTTTTTATGCTGCAGGTTTTCCTAAACATCTACCCTTGGCTACATGCCTTGTATCAACATGGTTGCTGTGCGTGCTGCACAATCTGTCATGACGAAGATTTCAAATGTTTTGAGCTGCGTTTTCCTAGCCGCCCTCTGAAATGCATTTCCGAAGTCCACAAATAGTTTCGCTATTTATGATAGTGGAAAATACAGGGTTTTTTACATAATTGTTGTGGGCCACCTATTGGAAAGCCAATGAAGTTTACCTGAGGCCCTAGTAAAAACTCCAAGTTGCCTCCAGGCACCATTATATATGTCAGATAAGAACATTCAAAGTGTGGCAAGAAAAACCTCGATCAACACAAATGTATTGTTTTTTGAGCCAAAATGAAGAATGTCAAACTGAAACGCTATAGATAGAAAGAAATTTTGGTTGATATGACACTAAATATGCAGATTAATGTGATGCTTTTCTAGATTATAGATGAACCATAGAATAAATAACACATAGAGGGAGAGGTGTGGCGCAGCGGCCAGAGCAGCTGACTCCGGAGCGTGGGGTTCATGGTACGATCACCGGCGGCAGCTCAGCTCAGCATCATGTGACTCTGGGCAATCGCTCTCTTAATCTCCCCGACAGCCCCCAGCGACTGGATACCCTTAGGGGTGACACGTTTGCGCTTTACAAATGTGGAACTATATACCGTAGAACAAGTATGAGCGATAGATAGAATAACACAGTTACAGTAGAACATGTAGAAATTAATTTGTTTTGCCTATTTCTAGTTGGTGGAAAATGGTGGTTTGGCTAATTGTCACCACAGAACTCAACATAAATTACATTTTGCATTTTTATTACTGACATTTGATGTACCAGTTGATATAGGCAGGGTTTCGCCAGAGACTGGACTTGTGTGCCTGGCATTCTTGAAGTAGGAGGAGATAAGAACGGAGGTTGAAATTGTCACCAGAATTTCACATTGGAGGATATTCCAGTGCTGCAGTCTAGAAGTGAGAGGATACATTTTTCCAACTCTGCATCTGCTATCTGTCTGAGTGTAGAGATGAGGTTTAAGGGTATACATAAAAAAATTACCTTGGCTCTCTCATAATGTTTGCGGAGTATGGTCTAATCTTCATAGTGAGATTTTCAGAGATGGCCTCAAAGATGTTCTCAAATTGGATAAAACCGGTAAAAAACAATTTTTCCTATATAGCAAACATTTTATGATCATCCCCTACCCGACGGCAGGACAACCTGAATTTAATCAATTAAAGAAGGTGTGTTAGAAAGAGTTTGACCTGCAAAACATGACATTATTATTCTTAAAACTGTCATGTTCTACCCTATTTTGTGTTCATGCTGTCTCCTGTGGGAAAGACTTTCTTCCTAGTTCATGGCATCCTGAATATCACACTTACACACACATGCAAGCTCTGTCATAGAGAATAACCAGTTTTTGGATGCTCACATAATCGCAGCCAAAGCAGCACCCCTTGTATTCACAATCAGCACACTATAAGCCATTCATGCCAATCTCAAATAACACGTCTGATAGCCCTTATAAAGGGTTTTGTTGAATTCCCAACAGCACTCTTGATGAAGTAATATTATCATGCTCTCTAACACAAAACAAATTCCCTTTTTCCTCCTAGTTATATATGTATCTGCATATATGTGTTTTAATAAAAATTCCAGTCAATATATTTTAATTACAAGAAAGTATCTTTTACATTATTGATGGATAATAAAAATATTTGGTTATATACTTAATTTTCCTGTTTTAAGCATTTTAAATCATTATAATGCATAGGTGTATGATTATATTCATCTGTTTCCCAAACAAATAAGGATTGGTTATTAATTGTTTTGATTATTTTGCCCTTTTAAGTAAATTCACATATATACGGATACATATATAACTAGGAGGAAAAAGGGAATGTGTTTTGTGTTAGATTTTATATTACCCTGAACCTTTTTTCTAAATAAAGGTGACTCTCTTGTGTTTTTTGAGGAATGTAATCCTGCACTATTGTTTCAAAATATTATTAAAATGAACATCCTTGCAACGCACTCTTTAGTCAGAACCCTAACATATTCATGTACAGAGCCCAGGAATCTAACCATAGATTGCAAAACACAGCCAAAGCAACAACTCTATCATGCACTTCAGTAACATCCACTGGAGAACAACTCCAATAAATCTAGTATAAGCACACCAACCCTGTAAGAACACATAGCATCACAAGACAAGCAATGGACAGCTGACCACTCAATGTAGAAAAAAGTCCTTCGGCACAGCCAACGTTGAACATGACAAAGATCCACCAAGATCACACACAGTTTACCTTCACATTCACCTACACAAACAAACCACTTATAACCTAAATATGAAACATAATCAATACTAACCTCCCACAATGAAACACCAAGTGACATTAGACATAAACATAATTTACTGCTGGTTTGGCCTTTTCAGTTCCGTGCGAAGGGACGCCCAGTGTGAATCTACTACAATGCTATGGAAGTGATCATTAGCAGAGCACAAATGAGAGCTATACAGCAAATGTATATCTGTACATGGCTCACAATATCACCTGGATGTCATTTTGACTGTGAATTACTGAAACCTATGTATTATGTAAAGATTGGGAATGTTGCATGTTGAATCTTTTAACTACTAGGTGTTGTATGAATTTAGAAAGGATACATATTTACATTGCAAAAAATAAAATGCACCCTTGGCTCACCTTCCTTTCCTATTTCTAGGTTATAGCCCTTTGAGAATCAGATGGTTCATTCATTTCCTAAAACCTCTGACATAAATGGGAAGTGTGGATAGTATGATTATATGATTAAATACTTACTGATTAATTTGGAATATTTAATACTACAGTTTTTCCGACTTCACATAAACATAGGTATTTGTTTAATGTAACAGTTTGTTCATGATGCTGACTATAAACATGTTGAGTTGATATTCAGGGATGTTTCTCCGGTTTCTTGAATATTGAGTAGTGAAAATGGTAAGGGAAGATCTAGGCCTTCAAGAATACAGTGTTTTTGACTTTAAATTGTGTATTTTCTAATCTGCATATAGGTAGTATTGGTTGTAAATACCTCTAGATACGTATTTACCTCGCATTTATTGCTATGTACATTTATTGTTGTGGTTTTAAGGAAATATTTTCCAAAATAACCCTATTTTTGACTTTCACTGGGAAAGGGTACCCAGTGCTGTTTATGAATTGCCACAGTCCAATTGCAGGGAGACTGCCGGATCCAGGATTATTATTTATTTTATGTATCTATTGTAGTTTTTAAACTGTGTCAGAACCTAGGGCATCGTGTGACAGAGGGGCATATTTACAAGGAGTTAGTGCCGGCACCAAGTTCTCTTTTTGACGCAGCGGCATCGCAATCAGGGCTCCACACTGCTCCATATTTACGAACTGATGCATTGGGCCAATGCGTCAGTTTATAGAGAGGCTTGTGTCACATCATACCTGCACCAGGTATAATGTATGTAATAATAATAATAAAAATAATACAGCCATTTATAGAGCACGAACAGCTACCTCCAAGGAGGTGTCCCGGCGCTAAGATAGGCGTTCCCATATTAAAAGCCACGTAGAACTGACGCAGTGAAATTTATAACTTTTTACTGCATCACTCTACGACTTGACTGAGTCAAAATCCCTACGCCTTCTCAAACCAGGTGTAAAGATTGACGCAGGGCTTTTAACAGGGGACTCGCCTCTGTGTTCTGACGCATTGATGGAGTTGCGTCAGTCTTACGACCACTCCAATAATGCGTCACTTTAGAGCCAAAAGATGCGTCAGAATTTCTGACGCATCAGTGAATCCTTGCAGCAACTGTATTATAAATACAGCTCTTCCATGGCATTGTTGGGGCATTTGCGTCAGGCACAAAAAATCTGATGCATCGATGTTGATGCATCAGTTCTTGTAAATATGCCCCAGCATGTTTTATAACACAATACAGTGAAGCAGAGTAGAGGTGGAGATATAGCAACATTTTCAGCAGGATTACTGTTTAGTAATAAGTGAGAGTGAGATAATCAACAGATACTTTTGAATAAATATATTGAATTGATGCATGTAGCTCCTGTAAGGTCCCTTTTGGAGGCAGAGATTGATAGGGCCTGTCTAATGTAGGATGGAGAGTAATACGTGAGAAACTCAGCAACATAGAGGTAATACGCTGTGGTTGACCTTGAAGAACAAGGCCATGAATTTATATTCATGTTTATGGCTGAGAGGGTACAGGACCATTAGTACCAATGACAGGACATAGGACAGCTTCATGTAAGGCTGATGAGGAGATATATTCTGCTGTTTATGTTTACTTCATGAGAATCTCCATTATGATATGCTGCTGGTATCTAGTTGTATGGCAGTGTCAGAAATAAGACATTGCACACTGATAAGCTGAGTGTAGGAGCTGAGCCTATCTCACTAAGGCAGTGGTCTTCAAACTTTTTAATCCAGTGACACCCCGTATTAAAAAAAATAATTGGGACCCCCCCAGAATTTTTTACAATTATTCTATTAATTTGCAATGTTTAAATATGTCTAGACTTATTTAAACATTACAGTTATGTTAAACTTTGTAAAAATGCAATCAAATACATGATTGCCAAACATACTATTCTGGTTAGCTAGGCCTTACTAACGTGTGAAAGTATCCACAGTTTGATTATCCGAAATGGGGGCGGGGAGGTTTGAAGGATATTTGGAGCCTCTTCCCTTTTGACACGTACTCCCAGCCAGATATTAATGACAAAGGATATTAGTAATGGCCCATTACAGAGTGGCTTACTGCCGATCATTTGTTTTCAGTTGAGAACAAAACACTGCTATCAGGATGATGCTTTTTTAACCAGAGCCTGGTGCCCCCCCGGGTCATTTATGGCCTCCCTAGGGGGGCCCTACCCCCAGTTTGAAGACCCCTGCACTAAGGCCTGGATTTGCTAATCTTCACACAACGCAGCAAGGCATTTTGGTGAAGGGGATAGAGCTGAACGGAGCCAGAGCTGTTCTGCTCTCTCCTTGTGCACTTGTGGCCACCTAGCGCCATAGCGCAAGGATGCCTGCATTGTGGGCAGGATTGTTTTTCTGCAGGAAAGGATACCTTCCAGCACAAAAGCAATGCTTAGAGGCATATTCCCCTTTGTAGCTGCAGAATTGTAGTACACCTGCAAAGAGAAAGCAACAAGAAGAAATAAAGATATTTTTCCTTATTTAACAAGTCTCAGGTAGGCATACCACTTTTACACTTCTTTGTAAATATGGTTTTGCATCAAAATACACAGGTGGATGCATTGGAATGCCAATGCACTACCCATGTAATGCCTACCTGATGCAAGGTAATGCAGGGCGGTGCTATGTGCTGTTTTGAGTTAATATTTTTAATAAGCCACGCGAAGCCACGCAAATCGGAATTTGTAAATCCCAAAATAGATTTAGTGTCAAGGTTGTGCCAAAAAAGTGATGCAACTCTGATGCAAAATCGTAGTACATCTGGGCTTTGGGATTTGATTGCAAGTGTCCCGAATTTGGATGCAGTAAATATTGCACCTGATAAAACCTGAGACTGAGGCGTTTGGATTATTCAACTGTGATAATTTTCAGTTACTCAGAGGTTAGCCCATAAAAATGGGATACAGGATTCAAATTTGTGTGCTTTCTGCACCAAAACCCTAATTTTCAAGTGTTTACATGACATTTTCAGCTTGTTGAATTCTGTCAGTATTCACCTTACAAAAATTTAAGAAGTTTGTGGACTTTATGGCACCCAGTAATTACTGGGTGAGAGATGTACACTAAGATCACAATTGACTAGGACACATGTACCATGCCATTTAACGGTTGGTAAGGCTCCAATTCGCAAAATCAGAGCCTTTCCAACTGCAAAATGTCATTTTTAAATTCACCAAATCAAAATAGTGATTCGGTAAGATGTTACCAAATCAAACCGAATTTCTAATTGGCTTTGGGAATAAGGAACGATTCTGTATTTGCACAGGACATGTTAAGGGCGTCCCTTCCAGATACCGAATCTTTAAGGTATGTATAAATGTTTTGCGACTGAAAACTGGTTGCAAAAAATTATATTTTACCACCTTCAAAGGAGGTGGTAAGGCATTTGCAAATGGGAAAGGGCCCCCAGGGGACACCTTCCCTTTGTGAATGTTTGCAAAAATGTTTTTATGAGCAGTCAATGGTCCATTAAAAAAGTTTGTGTAATTTCTTTTTTTTTAAATGCATCCCGGAGCTTGTGTTCTGAGGATGGCTCCAGGTCGTCCTTACACCCGAGGCAGGAAATCCCTCTGGTACGAACATCAGAGGTATTTCAATTTACTGGAATCAGCCTCAGGAGCTGGGAAAGAGCTTCACCAAACACCAAAGGCTGTTTTTGAAATGACGATCAGCGCGCATAGCGTGCTGACAGCATTACAGAGAAAACAAAAATGAAATGAGCCAATCGGCTCATTTCACTGCATCCGTGCTCGGTAGGATATCTCAGCACCCCCAGCATCGATTCAGAAGGGAGGGGTATAATTGGAAAGTGGACAATCTTCCTTTTCCTATGGTACCTTTGACTAGTGGATACCTTCTTGGGGATAGCTGCAGGAGGGCGATTACCAAGTAGTAATCCACCCACTAGATCACCAGGGACTATTTTTTGAGGGGAGGAGCTGCCCCCTTCCAATGGACTAGTGCTTCCCCTACCCCACCCACAAAAAGTCTCTCTGCCCCAGGAGGGCAGAATATTGGTTGCTACCTCCAATATGTCCAGGGGGGGGGGGCAGAAAGCCATCTAGACACCAGAGATTATTTTCTTTTTTCTAAATGGGTGGGGGCGGCCCTCACAAGCATCGGGCCAACCCCTATTCCTTCCAAAAAAAAACAGCAGTATTTCTTGTATTTTCCTCCAATCTGCCCCCGACAGGGGCAGAAAGCCCATTAGACCACCAGGGAGTGAATTATTAGGGTTGGAGCAGCCCCCTAGCAATGGGCTAATGCTCCCCCCTAGTCCCAGGCAGAAATGTCTTTCTGCCCCTTCTGGGCAGATTGGAAGTTCTTACCTCCAATCTGCTCCAGGGCTGGCAGAAAGCCCACTAGACACCTGGGGTGCTTATTTTAGGAGAAATGGGTGGGGGAGGCCACCTAGGCAATGGGCCTAACCCAACCCCTCAAATGACCTGCAGCAGCCTTTCTTCCCCCAGGGGGCAGATAAGAGGTCTTTAACTCCAATCTGCTCTGGTGGGAGGGTCAGAAAGCCCACTAGACACCAGGTAGTTATTTATTGCTCCAAGGTGTGGGGATGACCTGTCCACATATCAGGCCCAGTCTCCACCTCCAATATGATCCCAGCAGTCTTTCTGCCTCCCTGGGGACTAAAACAAGAACAAGGGGCACCCTACTCACTAGGATCCAGGGTATGTCATGTGTAACAGAACAGTGGTTCCAGCGGAAAGTTAGGCTAATCTATAATAATAATCAAATGCACAATCGCAATCACAACAACGGGTCAAGGTGATGTCAGAAAGAAAGAGGGCCTTGCAGACTTTATGTTCATATTAATTCTTTTTATCAGATTTGTAAAATTCAAATTGATATATACACAGACCAAGAAAAGACACTAGTGCTTTTGTGTCCCCAAGTGAAATGGAACCATAAAACAAACAGTGAAAAACATGTAATGTGTACAGCTTGGTTTCCACAATTTTTTAAAAAAGGCGACCAAAGATTAACTTAGTAATGATTCCAGCTTCTGTGTACAATAGTCAGAGCTGTTAAATTGGTTTGCTTTCAAATACAGTCGACGGCGTTTCGACCCTTTTACAGTGCAGGGTCTCTTCAGGACCAAGGGATATGGGGACAATCTGATGGCGATTGTTCAGCCTCGTGAGACAGTGAAATAAGTGAGACACCGGTAAAGTGAGAGAGGAAAAGGGAATACTCACACGGGGACCCGGTCGGGTGCCCCGTATGAGAGACGAACTGGTGGGCTGACAAACGGTCTTAATCATAGGTTGCTCAATCGTGGTAGATGGCAGAAGTACATGACCCCCACTTAGTGTAGTAGTGATGGAGCAGATTCTTCAATTTAATTGAAACGGCATTGGGACCAATCGTGCCACGGGAATAGTATTACTCTTTGGAATGAATCTGTCAATTCGAACTGCTCCGGTCGTCTGCCTGGTTCAATGACCATTGTAACCAGGCAGACGAGTAATACTATTCCCTTGGCACGATTGGTCCCGCGGCCGTTTCAATTAAATTGAAGAATCTGCTCCATCACTACTACACTAAGTGGGGGTCATGTACTTCTGCCATCTACCACGATTGAGCAACCTATGATTAAGACCGTTTGTCAGCCCACCAGTTCGTCTCTCATACGGGGCACCCGACCGGGTCCCCGTGTGAGTATTCCCTTTTCCTCTCTCACTTTACCGGTGTCTCACTTATTTTACTGTCTCACGAGGCTGAACAATCGCCATCAGATTGTCCCCATATCCCTTGGTCCTGAAGAGACCCTGCACTGTAAAAGGGTCGAAACGCCGTCGACTGCATTTGAAAGCGAACCAGTTTAACAGCTCTGACTATTGTACACAGAAGCTGGAATTATTACTAAGTTAATCTTTGGTCGCCTTTTTTAAAAAATTGTGGAATCCAAGCTGTACACATTACATATTTTTCACTGTTTGTTTTATGGTTCCATTTCACTTGGGGACACAAAAGCACTATTGTCTTTTCTTGGTCTGTGTATATATCAATTTGAATTTTACAAATCTGATAAAAAGAATTAATGTGAACATAAAGTCTGCAAGGCCCTCTTTCTTTCTGACATCACCGTAACCCGTTTTTGTGATTGCAATTGTGCATTTGATTATTATTATAGATTAGCCTAACTTTCCGCTGGAACCGCTGTTTCTGTTACTCCCCGGGGGCTAAAGCATGCCCATCTTTTTGGCAAGAAGGTAATTTTTTATCTTGGATGCTTTTTTTTTTTAATGTTCATATGGGTAGCAGTGTTGGGCTAAGACCCAATATTGTCCAACATGTATGCTGAATGGCTGCATTTTTCGGGCTCGGGTCAGCTTCTACCTAGGGAAACCTACCAAACCCAGACATTTCTGAAAACTAGACACACAGGGGAGTCCAGGATGGTATACCTCGCATGGATCCCATAACGTTTTCTTACTCACAATGCCCTGAATACCTCAAAAATTGCCTAAAATTGCATATTTTCCTTGCAATTCTATGATGTTAACTTCCAGAATCAGCAGGAATCCACAAAATTCCTATTACCCAGTGTTCCTCCCACTTGTCCTGATAAAAATGTTATCCCACACAACTCACCCATCCTGGATTCCCATAGGTGTCTAGTTTTTTTAAATGTACAGGTTTGCTAGGTTTCCCTAGGTGCTGGCTGAGGTACGTCCCAAAACTCACACCTACCCACTTTGCAAAAAACGGGTTGGGTTTGGGCTTTTTCCTGTCTCAGGCGCATGTGAGGTACCATTTCTAGCAGAAGACATGTGGGAGCATAGAATAGTAGGATATTTATTATTATCAATTGTATTTCACTGCATTTGTGTCTTCCAAATGTAAGCCAGTGTGTAAGAAAGAAGACATTCTGAAAAATACCATCTAAATCATATGCTTGTACGGATGCCCACACTTTAAGAGATGTACAAATAACCACTGCTCCTAAACTCCATATATTGTGTCCATTTCAGAAATACATAGGTTACCTTGATACCTATTTCCACTCTACATATTTCATCATATCAATTGGTCTATACTCAGTACACAATGAAAAACCATTGTATGGTGCAGCTCAGTTGTTGGTTTTGGTAACCTTAGTTTCTTGGAGAACCTACAAACCCTATATATCCCCACAGCCAAAACGGTCTAGTGAACGTAATGGGACATTGCTTTTGTAAATCGGCCATCATGACAAAACGTTATAGATGAAAACATTGTTACAAATGGCTGTTTTTTCCTACTCATTTTCAATAATTCTTTATTTCAACAGTTAGTTTCTTTGGGAAAACCTTGAGGGATCTGCACATATGACACTTTGCTGACTTTGGAATTTATCTACTTTTCAGAAATATATAGCTTTCCTGTCTCACATGTGAGTTACATACTGATTTGCACCACAAACTGGAAGTAGGTTGAAAAATGGGCTATCTCTTTGAAAAATGACAAAACTCTGGAAATAAAATAGGATATTTGATTCAGCTCTGAATTTTCCTGAAAGCTGGGAAGATGGTGACTTTAGCACATTGAATCGTTTGTTGGTGCCATTTTTATAAAAAAACAGACACTTTTAGAGCACTTTTTCCTATTTTCCAAAAACAAAATCGAAATTTAGTTATATTTAAGCTATTTTCATAGTCCCCTCCGGGGAATCCACAAACCCTGGATACCTTTGGAATCTCCAGGATGCTGGAAAAAGGATGCAAATTTGGAGTGGATACCTTATGTAGAAAAACGTTATGGAGGTCTAAGCGCAAACTATCCCAAATAGCCAAAAAAGACTCAGCACTGGGGGTGGAGGGGTAGCGACGGCCTAGCAGTGAAAGGGTTAAAAACAATCACAGTCATAGCGGTCTGCTGACCCACCATGCATGTGAAGGTAGCTAATCATAGTGGGACACAATGTAGGACCTACCTCATGCATATTAATGAGGTGGGTCGAATTGCGACCCACTACTATTCTGTATTTTGAGAACCGACCTATTAGTACATAGGTTGGTTTGCAAAATACAATTGCATTCAGTAAACATTGGTGTGCTTTTACCGAATCCGTTTTGGTACATTCCTGTTAAGGAATCGCAAATTCAAAATCATTAAATGTCTCAATTTACGATCCCTTACTAGGAATCTTTGTACATGGGGGCCTAGATTTTCAGGAACAACTAGAAAGTTGTCCATTAGTTTATCAAGTTGAACACTTTTTCTTGTTTCAAGCCTTATATTTACCTTCAGTTCCACTTCACCTTTTCTGAAAACGTTCCTAAATCATTCTCGGCTTGTGGCATACCTGCTGTCCCCTTATTGGAAACATCTAAAGACCGATTTGTTTCCTTGTTAATTTGTTTTTATATTTTCTGTCTTTTGGCCCTCAATAGGTCTAAACCTGTATACACTTTTGTAACTCATTTGATCAGTAGAGAACTACAATGTCATTGAAAAAGCTCAAAATATTGAGAAATTGTAAACAAAGCTACCTCACAGGCTTTGATCTATCATGCATTATGGCAGTCAAAAATGATTCTTCAAACACATACACTTATTAACTAAAAGTGAATGACAACATAGGTTAAGAGTAAGACTAGCTCTAGCATTAATTGTTTAAAATTAGTCAGAGAAGGAGTGAAAGTGATCCATTAGCAATTCTATTATCTAACAATGGAGTACTTAGAAAGTTAGAAAAAGTCTATTTGAGAAGCTCAATGCACAATTAGTTGCCAGTAGATGGTGTGTGGTATCTTTTCAATAGAAAGCTTCAAATATTATCTTGACAAAGTAATGAGGACAGTGTAGCCATGTGTTATGTACCAAATAGCCACTAAACTATTTATTTGATTGACCATTATGTTACCACCTGATGAACCAACCCTTTATGTTCCCAGTGTTGTTAAACTGAGTACCATTGATTTGAGATATAATATCTCCTTTCACATAATGTTGTGAAATTGTAACTAGTGCATTTTAGTAAAACATATATAAAAATAGTATTTGCGTTAAATGATGAAACTTTGGAATTGAACAGTTGAAAAAAATCTCCCCTGATTCTTCATACAATAAACAAAATGATCTGAGAGGAATAAATAATCTGATCAAACGTGCCATTCCACAGCATATTTTCTTAGACAGCAGGCTACAAAAGAATATCATGAAATAAAACGATTAACAGTAATTTAAAAATTTCTCAAATTATGAGGATGTGTATGAATTTAAGAAAGATGTCAATAATTGTCTGAAGACAAAAAGACCAGGACTGGATAGTAATCGAATGAAAAGACATTTTATGAAGGCAAGGCCTGGACTGATGATATGTCAATTTAAAATGTACAGCTATCCAGGTAAGTGTTGGAAATTACCACCTTTTTCATGCCATTCCCCAAGTTTTTGCCTTCTTTTGCTGAACCCATTTTTTTAAGGTCAGAAGACTCTGCACATCTTACTCCTGACCAGTGGTAAATTGCTTGTGCTCTCCTCTATAAACATGCTAGAATCCGAAGTCCCTAGGTTATGGTACCACTTGTACCCATGGCCTGTAAATTGAATGCTACTAGTGGACTGCAGCACTCTTTGTGCCACCCATTAAAGTAAGACTGTAAAACATTTCTTCAGGCCTGCCACTGCAGCCTGGGTGTCCCGTTTTAAACTGCCATTCTGACCTGCAAAATAAACCATTTGCCAGGTCTAAACCTTCCTTTTTAATACTTATAAGTCACCCATAATTTATGTTTTGAAAGCCTATAGGGCAAGGTGCATGGTATTTAAAAAGTAGGACACATATATCTGTCCCCAAACTGCAAAAAGTGGGACTCAGAAACTTTTTGCCAATTTTCTGCCTGGAGAACCGTTGGAGAGCAGGATCGCCTTCAAAGCTGCAGTTATCAGCTTTGAACTGCCAGTTGGCCTCAGCTTGCAGGTTTGTCCCGCTGAAGGGACTATGACTTTCAGAAAGTTTTAAAGTCTGAACGTAGAGGGCTTCATCGGGAGTAACGTCAAGCAACATCTGTTCGACATCAAGGCATTTCCAGGCATACACTTAAGACTTGACTCACCTGTAGCTTTTCCGCCTTTGTTGATGACCGCACCATGATCCCCCTCTTCAGCAACCAGCTGTTGTTGAGCTCTGCTTCAGATACAGTTTGCAGCTTGCCTCACAAATGTCTCGTTGACGACCACTTTTTCTCTGTAATAGGTTTTAATTCAGAAGGTAAACTTTTCAAGTAGATTAATCTGGCCCCTGTATCCAATCCGTGCTCCATCTTAGTCAGCCTTAACATTTGACTTTAACCCAGCCTAGAGCGACCAGATAACCACAGTTGATACTTTGTACTTTTTGGCACTATTTTTAATTCAAACTTAATTGTTTTTTATTTTCAGTTATACTGATTGGATTTTGGTTGTTTTGGTGTCAGTATGTTTACTTAATATTATTTCTTTTTCTAAATTGGTTTGGGATTTTTCTTGTGTTGTGTTTTCCCTTTATTACTGTTTGAGTACTGCATAAATACTCTACACATTGCCTTTAAGTGAAGCCTGCTTCTTTGTGCCAAGCTATGTGAGGGTTAAGCACAAATTTATTTAGTGAAGCTAGTGGTTTAGTCTGATAAGGATTGCAATTATTATTTGGGATGGGTTCTCACCGTCCTCAACCTAGAGCCACAACAAAATGCGTGTTTGGATGTCAATTAAGGCATGTGCTACAAATGTACTGGTTTGGACATTATTCAGCAATTTTTTATGAGCCAACCAGGAAGATGTAACATGAAAAGGAGTGTTGTGCTGGGGTTAGAAAAATCTTCTGTACACAGATAAAGGTTCCGTGGGCTCTGGTGTGAAAACAGACATCTGGCAACGAGGCATTGCCACTGACAGATTTGGAAATAACCAAAGTTTAGTAGACATCTTGAACTTAGTAGGAGCCAAAATACCATAAGACAAAAAATGTATGATGTATAAAAACACAACTAAATTTAGTAATTGATTTATAGGTTTCTTTAATATATCTTTATCTGCGGTCCACATTTTGCTTGAGATGACCATCAAAATCAGAAGAAAGTGCTCCTCAGTTTTCTATCAACTCAATATTTGTAGAGTTCTCTGTAGGAGCTCCTGCGCACACCAAATATCCGGAACTCTTTAGCTAAATTATGAAATGTATGCACTGGGCTTCAGTGCATAATCTTTGCTATCAATATTCATGCAGACTAGTATCTAATGTGACCTGAGTTTTGTTTGCATAATTCCATTCCATGTAGTTATTCTGCAAACAGAGTGGTGATGTGGAATTTCTGTAAAAGTAAATACACCCTCATTTGGAATTCTCCAGCAAACGTTATTATGTAGCGATGGAGGGCGTTAAAGAGAGCTGCTGTAAGTGTGCTTAGAAGTTAGCGTCCCCAAAAAGTTAAGCTAGCAAAATAAATTCTTTCTTCAGAATATTAAATTGAAGCAGATTATAGGAACAGGGAATACGCTCTAATTTGTTTGGCAACTGCTGCAAACGGGCAGACGTAGCTGGCATACACAAGTTACTGTAGCTGAACAAGTTTGAAAATGAATGCCTCAAGGTTTCATTGTTTTGTCTCCTCAAAAACAAAAAGTAAAATAGAAGTTTTTTTAACACCATGATTGCATAAAAGGTACTCATGCGGTTACCACGGTATTTGATGATTACTGATAGTTTCATGGCCAACAGAGTTCTGCACTATGGCAGCAACAGCATGACGTAAATGGAAAATGAAGAGTCTCCTGAGCACATTGATGCTCACAGGGTTGTTTGGGATATCAATTTATATTGGGGATGAGAGGCAACTATGGCATTTTTGCATAATTTGTAAAAGAATAAGTGCCTGTGCCTAAAGACTCCTCAGAAGGCCGCAGCTGGTGCAATTTAATATTAGCGCACCCAATACAAAGGCTGCCTGGTCTTGAATGCCCCTCATGCCTCTTTAATCCACTGCCAGGCACTCCCTGCTCCTACATATGACTCTTGCAGGTTCCTGATTTCTACCTTTATGACGTTTTTTCTGTCATTCTCTTTCCGTCTTTCAGCTTTGTTCATTGTTCTCTCCCTTGCTCAAGATAATGGTCTGATGCAGAAAAATAAGTGCATCTCCCCAAAAATTAGTGCCTGTGTACCCCACCGGCCACCACTGGCTCAAGTTAAGGACTTGCCATTTTGTTACATAAGAGTTGGCATAGAGTTGTTTTGTTTTTGTTTGTGGTGATAAATGCAGGAGGTGGGCACCCGCACTCATTTTTGGGGACTGGGACTCAATTCTCATCATCAGACCAAGGGCCTGATTTAGATCTTGGCGGAGGTGAATACTCCTTCACAAACGTAACGGATATCCCGTCCACCGTATTATGATCCTATTATTCCTCTGTAGATCGCAATACGGCGGACGGGATATCCGTCACGTTCGTGATGGAGTATTCATCCGCCAAGATCTAAATAAGGCCCTAAATCCAGAGGAAGAGAGAGAAAGGTTGCAAAGGGAGAAAAAAGGTGGATGGCAAAAGTAGAAAAACATTGACAAAAGAAGACAAGGAAAAAAGAGAACCTGATGGAGTGAGAAAAAGAGACAGGAAATGTGGATTGTAGTAAAAATAGGCATGAGGTCAGAATGAGGACTAATCACGGCGAGTATTCAGCAACAACTGACATTCGGCGGTGTTATTGGTGATGTACTAAGAAAAACTTTGGGCATGAGCACATGAAGCACTGATGAGGACCAACAAGACCGGCACCTAAAGAGGAAGATTGAACAAAGCTCACTGTATTGGCCATGTTTTCCTTGCCCACGCACAAATTTTATTTGTCTAGGTCCATTTCTTTCAGTACTTTATGAAGTAATATTCATAAAGAAAATGGAGTTTCCTTAAGTCCATTCTTTTTACTTAATATTCCTTACATTAAACAAAGAAGATCTGCCTCTTCCAACTCAGTTTAAGAATCCCTCAGCACATCCCACACTTCCTGTCTTGTTTGTCTCCACCAGAGTCATGTCGCTGGTGAACCACTTCAGTTTGTGTGGTTCGTAAAGTCAATAAATTCGGTATCAAATTATGCATGCTCTTAATTTTTGTTTTTAGGGGTAAAGCCTGTATTTTGATTGTATATTTGGCCCTTGAACATGTCTAGTGATTGTCATGGCTGTAATCTAGTCAGCATGGAGCAATTGTTGTACCACAGCCTGAGCATCATTAGGTCATTCCCTGCGAAAGAGAGCGTAGTCTGACGCTGGCATGTGGAACTATTCCATAGACTTCAACAGCGGCTGAACTCAGAGCATTCACAACTCTGGCCCTTATTACGATGTCGGTCAGACTTGCGTTTGACTGACACCGCTGCGGTCTGGAACCACCCGACCACAGGTCGGTGGGTCCGCCCACAGAATTTGGATGCGACCGCCCTATGGGCAGTCGGAAACATCCATTTTACAATTGTAGCTTGTGCGGCGGGTGTAAAAGGCCTGCAGCACACACTACAATTGTAAAATGTATGTTTTTGAACTTCCCTGCACCGTGTGGCAGGCACCATGCGGCGTCTGCTACACGGTGCACGAATGTTTAGGTGGTCACCATAGGTGCCCCCCAGGCTCCATAGCCGAGGGCCAAGGGGGAAAGGGGCCCTGCTAGGGGCCCCCAAAGTCACTTTCCCACAGCCTTTCCATGTCAGAAAGGCCGACATGGAAAGGCTGTGGGAAAGTGACATCATAATCCCGACGGCGGAACCGTGGCTGGCTCTGCCGTCATTATGGGATTATTTGTCATTCCGATGCTCTGACTGGCTCCTTGAGCCCATCGGAAGCACAGTGGAATGACCCCGAAGGTTTCCCTCCAACCGCCGATATTGAAATACAGCGGTTGGAGCGAAACCATCGATGTAGGGCGGAAAGCCTCCGACAAAATCGGGCCCTCTGTATTTAAAGTTGAAACCTGATTCCCATTGATTCATTTTTTATCACTCATAAAAGTACCCTCCCTTGGCCAGTCTACAGTAAACACGGCAAAAAAAAAGTTTAGTATACCCCAAAATATTTTTTGCAAATATCTAAACAATGTTTTTTGGCCACATTATTAGGAGTCCCAAAAGTATGGGAAAACCATTGGAAATTTTCTCTGTGAAAAATAGTTGAATGAAAGCACACCAGATTTGATGGAAGCTAGACATTGGCTTCATTCAGTGATTTTTGCCGGTTTTGATTAATTTTCAATTTGAATCTAACTGTCTGTGAGCTACAAGCAAACATTTAGCACATGCACATACTATATAAATTTAAGTTCAATGTTTGTGCTCATGAGGAACGCTCAAAACATGATAAATGTGAATCAAGATGGCTATCTTTATATACTTCTCATATGTACAACTCACAAACACCGGCCTTTAGTGATAATTAACAGTTGGGCGCATTGGATTAATCAGATTCGACTAAAATGTTCAACAGAGCAACAATTTTTCGGTGCATGATGACAATGGATTATGAAACCTGAGTTCACAGATGAACATACCATCATTGGTGTAATCCAACTAAGGGGCCGATTATGATGTCGGTCGGAAACTTCTTGTGTGTTGATACTGAGCCCTCCCAGGATATTAGGCCTACTGGATCAAACCCCTTTGCATTCCGAAGATGTAGCTTGAGCCATGAGAACTTAATGCCAGTGCTGCTGTGTGGACAAGGACTAGGTTGGAGATAGACTGATGCAGAAACTCCAGAAATAAGTGATGGAAACAAAGCAGGGAACCTGGTTAGCGAGCACCACCACAGAGAGACAGGAACGTCAAAACTTACAAGGACCTTGGATCACTTGAGATTCAGTTGAGGAAATGTGGCATCGTTTGTAGCCAAATTTAAGTAGCTTTGTTCCATTCAAACCAATTGGATTATCCAACCTGACACCATGCCCAGATGAAAAAAATTACGATGTCCTATTACATAGATTTAAAGAAATAATAGAATAGGGACACAGGTGTGTTAAGCTGTGCTGACACAGAACATAAGGTACGGTTGCAGCTGCAACCCACTTTCTGACAATATCATATCTTTGGCTTCCTACCTTTCGTATATGTACTACGATACAAATATGACACAAGCGGCATTCATACATGACATTTTTTTCATTTGGGTTGACTTTCCTTCATCCTCATGAGCAACTCTCTCTCAAAACCAAATTCTTGTTCATTCACTTCCTTTCCATATACCAAGATACCATCATGACTAACCCCAGCAACAAAAGAAAAAAATAATATTTCAACATTAGATGTTGTAAGAAACCTGCTATCAAAAGGTATGAGAAGCAATACACACCCAAAGGTGTGAGAAAATAAGCAACCTAGAATATTGAAGGCAAATGGAAGACAAATTGATCATACTAAACATGCCTGCATTCTTTTGTCTGGCTGGCCTCTACACAGGACATGTATACGCCTGATTAATACTATTCAAGTCCCTCACATCTCTTGTCCCAACCCTATTTGAAAGCTGCTCCAGAGATTCAATCTCTGTATTATGTTTTTCTTCTCTCACCCTTCTAATTCTGCCTTATGTAGGCTCATAAGAAGTGGAGGGCAAGGGAGTCATTATTTCCCAGGCCCTGCACATGGCTAATACCAGTATATGATGCCAGATGCTGTAAGTTTGATGACTCAGATTCCACCAAAGCTTCTGTCATGCCTTTGGTGTTCTCAGTAAATGTAATCCTGAGTTCTCCTATATGCAATTGGAACCAGGTCCTCCTTCAAAAAGCTCTTTGGGTGAAAAAACCTTTTAACTCCTTCAATTACTCATGAGAAACACTCACAAAATCAGTACAGATTTCATCTCCCTTCAGAAATGCCTCTAGCAGCATGACCAAATCTTGAGCGTAGGGATCCAGCTTAAGTTTAGAAAGTTCACAAAACATTATTGGTGAAATGTAAATTTTGCTGACCACTACTAATTTTGTCTGGTGTGAATAAACACTTAGTTTTGAGCTTAAAAATCAGTAATGATGGATACAGTACAAAAAAACTGATGTTTTTTGGAAAGGTTTATACGTAATGAATTCAGTGTATTCATATATTACATTTGTAGGTGGTGTTGTGTTTGAGGAGTTAGTCACTCAAAAATATAATCTGCACATAGGAGGAACACGGAGTAAAACTCTGATTAGCTGAACATTGGTGACAAAACAAGACTAAGGAATGCATTAGTAGAAGATTTACCCATAGTAATTTGCACTGTAATTGCATTACAAATACTCAGTGACTTAAGAGGAATATGCAAGTGGCCATTGGAGGCCAGGATTTTTTTTTCTTTAATTTTTTTTTTTAATTATAGGACTTATTACGAGTTTAGTGGTCCTCCTGTCAGCCCGCCACCGATGCGCCGACAGGAGGACCGCCAAACCCGTCTTGCACCCGCCCGCCAGATTCTGAGTTGAATCTAGGGCGGGCGGGCAGTGCTGCGGAGGTCTCATGTCGTCGGCTGTGTAAGGCTCATAGGAGAGCCTTAACAGCAGACTGCTGCCATGACAGCGCCTGTAGCACGTTCCTGCACGGTATGGCATTCATGCTACACCGTGAAGGAATGGGGGTACAATTACAGGGGGGCACAGCGGTACCCCTCACATGCACCCCCTAGGCCCAGAAGTGCTTAGTTGCCTCTCCACCACTCTTTTCATGGCAGGCTCACTGCCATTCAATGGGCGGAGGAAAGCCAACTCTGAATATGATTGATGGTGCCACAACAGAACCGCCAGCTTATTCCTGTTCCCTTTCGCTGCGCGACTGCCACGGGATCCTAGATCCCGGCGGACGTGTCAGTCCTGTGGCATTCTGACTCCCACACTCAGAATAATGTGTGTGGACCCCCAGTGGTGGCGATGGTCGGACCGCCACCACAAGTACGGCAGTCCTGAGGACCACCGTACTCGTAATAAGGCCCTATGACTTGCTTTAATCCCTATACACAGAGAACTAGTGTATAAAAAAGTCCTATCAATTTAGTCTAGAAAGCAACATTCTAATACAGCATTTTTGTATGCTATTTTTCTAAATAATTCATATGCAAATTACAGATGGTCTACAGACTTCCTAATGTTCTTTTTCAAGCTTTAGTGTTACTACTTTTCTTTGGGCACTATTCCAAAAGTCCTACATTACTCCTTGGCATTATTACAAATGTGCCCCTGGATATGCAATGGCCTTTTACATTCAGGGGCCTATTTATCAATAAGTCACGGAGCGTAGTAAGCCACCTTGCTGCGCGACACGGAAAAGGTAGGAATGTGCCATATTTAACATAATACGGTGCATTCCTGTCTTTTCCCAGTGCTGCTGCACAGTGTGCTGCCTAATGCCAGCGCAAGGGTGCCTGCAACCATGCAAGGTTGCCTGCGTTGTAAGCAGGATTATTTTTGTGCAGAAAGGGACACCTTCCTGAACAAAAACAATCCCCTGAGGCAATTTCCTCTTTCTATGTGTGCTGCACAGTTGGAAAGAGGAAAACACAAGGAGAAATAACGATATTTCTCCTCATTACGCCTCCCCTGTGGATGCATAGAATGTTGGCGCATTCCCAGGTCCACCAGTAATTGTAAATCTGGGAATGCACCAAAATCAATGGGTGTTGTGTGGGAATACCCATGCACCACCCATGTAATGCCTCCCTGGGGCAGAGTAATGCAACACAGCGATTTGCACCGCGTTCTGTTACTCTACATTTATCAAGCCACTCATGGCCATGCAAGACAGCCTTGCGTTGCTTGATAAATCTACCTTATGAGTTGCGTTGCTTTTGTGCCTGTTGCGTGGCGCAAGGGAGACACAACTTATTCTTAAATATGGCCCTTAATGTCTTCCTTTCCAAGCTTTCCTTCTGACAATGTGGAATTACAAACAGAATTTCTGCATCAAATTGCACATGTATCAGAATTTACTGCATGCTAGCACCAGGAAATTTTCGGCAGATATGACCTGCCGAACTTGAGCCAGGAGAATGTGCATTGTATGTAACCCACAAATCACAATTCCCATCCTTAGACAAACAGAGATTTACGCAGGGTACGCACTTTGCAGACACACTTACAATCAGGATCGAAGGCAAAAATATGTCCCACTGTTCAACAAGGGATTTCACCAGCTTCTGTTTGAAGCCTCCAGCAATCTACTACAGGTAATACGAGTCACTGGGGTAAACAAACATTTATTGTTCTTTTCGAACCGAAATATCTATTTCGATTTTGATTATTCGCATTTTAACAGTACACCAACCCAAGGAGCCATTGATCAGGATACCGCCTTCTGCTTTCCATTAAATATGTTGTTTCTCGGTTTAAAAAAAAGCACAATGGAATTATCATTTTTTAAAGCTGTGAAATGTAAATAATTGATAGCCTGAAGTGAATTCCAACGCTGTAATTCAATCCTGGAAAACTCAGTCTCCCATCCATAATATCAGCAGGGCTACTGAATTACATTACAGCTTCGTATTCAATCATAGGCAATGCAGCAGTCCAAGGGAATTGTGTGAGTGCCGCCGCCATCCCTCACGAGGCCCTTAGCTATTGTGCCTTGACTTATTTGGGTAGGGTTGCATATTTGAAGAATATTTGCTACCGCATGACCTTGAACATATAGTACACTGTATAAGCCTTCACAATGTAGTCATATTTTCCTTTAATATTAATTTCTAAGGAATGCCACCACAGAAAAAACAAGCATTTGCAATGCAATAGGTCTCGCATTTATGCTAGTTTGAGCCATTGGCATTGTAAATGACAATGCCTTTTATTTATGTTTTGGTTTTTAAAACATAAATAAAATGCATTGTCGTTTACAATGCCAATAGCTTAACTCGGGTAAATGTGAGACCTATTGCGTTGCAAATGCTTGTTTGGGAAGTCTAGTCAGGCGAACGGAGCTCCCAGGGAATATACAGCGACTACCTTTTTTGCACTCCAGGATCGCGATGCACTGTAAGGTGACATGTTGGTGCTATACAAAGGAGAGGACTTCTAATCTCCAAAGAATAATAAAAGAAAAAATCTCTTTACCTTAAAGGCTAGCATGGCGCCTGCTAAAATATGAAGCACGGCACCCGTGTTGTTAATACTTAAAGTTTAGGCCGGGTGCAGGACAGCAACGAGGAGCAAATCGTGGAAAAGCGGGCGCTGTGGTGCAACCTAAAGCGCAGCGCCCGTGTAGTGAAAATAAAAGTGGAGATGTTGACGGAGTGGGTGAGCCGTACGGCCACCATTGTTTGCTTAGTTCTCAGTCAGCCGTAATTGTATGCAGCGTTACGTACTGTTAAAAAAAATGCAAAGTAATACTTATTTGCAAGAAATAAAGTGGGCGCCTGCTAAACTATTAAGCGTGGCGCCATGGCCTACTGCGATGTCGTGAGTGTAATAGGGAAAGATCATTAAAGAAAATAGTGCTCACTGACCATATAAAGCACACCGTATAACACCACAAGTCAAAGGTCCAGTCCTTGTGGGAGGTTACAAATGCAGACAAGGCGATACCAAGGAGGGACTAATAAGCCTATTTACCAATGAAAAGCAACGATTTAGGAAGGATGGTAACAGCAGCCATTTGAAAAGATGGGCGGGGAAATGAGCAGAGCTTGTATTCCATCCTCAATACAGCATGCCTCGCAGAGCGAGCAGTGCATGCGTGCTGCAGCTAGGCTTGACCTAAAAACAGATGCATTTATTTTGAGAAACAGTGCAGCAGGTCCTTTAAATTTAACACAAGCTGACAGTGTCAAGCAGAAGTACTACACTTCCTAGGTCACTGATAAATGCATGGTTCCACTATGCCTATATTTCTAATACTGATCATTGCCTCCACAAATTAATAATTAACTTTGAGATAGTGCAGCGATATGAAAAATAGAACATAAATAAAATGCATCAACGAAGCTAAACAAATAGGCCTGAACATGCACGTTTTCGTCCTTGAGTTGTGGAAGAAACAGTAACACAGGATTATTACCCAGTGCTGCACATAATCGAGAGGGGGTAAAATCGATTGTCTTCGACCTATTACAAAGGATTAACATGCAGCAAATGCCAGAGGATGGTTTGGTGGGTTTGAGGATTCTGACTAACACTCTTACAGAGAAACCTGGCGAGTGCCCGGTGCCAGTTACTAGATGTGCGACTCCTCTACCACCTCCAAAGTGCAACCAAGACAGCGACTGCCCAGGCTCAAAAAAGTGCTGCACCCCGATCTGCTCCCAGGAATGCACCAACATCACAATAGGTAACAGGCATATACAATATGTAGGATCCACGTCTCAAAGCGCACACCACATGGGACCTCTGCAGTTCAAGGATGCTAAATCCTAAAACTAGTGTTGCCAACTGCTGGGTTCCCAGCTTGTGAATAATTGCTCTCAACTCTCCAAGCCATGGGTATCCAGTCTGGTATGTCAGTTGTCATCCAAAGATAACCAAGGGTAACTTGGAGAGAGAGATCTGTTGATCATTTATTTCTGGCTTCTCCATCTCCAGTGATTTCTGATCTTAGGACATGTTGACATAAACAAGTGCTCTCAATCTGTGTCATATCTCCACCAGAACAGCAGCACTTTTTCTTACTTTCTTATGCTGCTGTAACTGACTGCAAATGGGAAACTTTTCTTGATTCTATTCCATTGATGTTTTTTGTCACCACCACCCCTGCTGGTACGAGGCTCTATACATGTACTACTCTTTCCATGAGGATCATTCCATATGTTGCTTACCCTCTTCGTAGAAGTAGATCTTTTCTGAAATACACTCACTTTCTGTATTGCTTATATACTTGTATTTAGCTATCTCTGATATATGTCCTCTTGAGCCTCATCTCCAGACTACACATACATATACATTCCAGCTTCTTGTGCAATAAGATTTGTGGTGCAAACACTCAGCCTTTTCTATAGTGCTCCCCCAGAGGTCTTCTGACTTAATGTTATCCTTTTTCAGAAATAAATTATAGTCCCTAGTTCTATCTATTCTGGAAGAGAGGAGTGAGCGGAGACGTATGAGAGGGGCAATGTTTACCTAGCAGTGCGCAGTCAGGAGTTCACACTAGGTCCATCATAGGGTCCACTCAGTGCTTACAGAAGTTGTGTGCATTGCCCACCGTGTCCCATTCGATGGGATGCACTGCTCATCTCTCTTCAAAGGCCTGCCTCTTTGAACTTCTGAAGGTGGACAGAATGGCTCTAGATAATAAATGGAAAAAGCACAGAAAAGCAGCGCAAAATAAGTGAAATAGCATAGAAAGGAACTAATGAATTACTGAAAAAGGCACAGACAAAATGGCTGAGAATAAGTGAAAGCACACAGAAAGGCGCAAATGAGCAGATGAAAAAACCCAGTAATGTGTCAAAGGAGATCAAAGGGCAAAGAGACAGAGGAAGGGGAGACACAAGAGATAGCAGGAAAAGAGAGAGACAGCAGAAGGTTGAGGAAGAGAAGGAGATGAGGTTAATCCGTGGAGTCTCGAGACATCAGTGGAGCTGGGTCTGAAAGAGCTAGGCCTCATAAGAGGACCGGGCCAAGGCCGGACTGGGATCCCAAAGCAGCCCTGGCAATTTTGTCAGACCAGTTCTGGGGAAGCACTGCCTGGCCCTGGGAGGCTGTAAATGCTTGGTTGCTGCTTTTGTTACTAGGGCTGAAATAGCACCGCTGCAAAACTGGCTCCCAGTAACAAAACCAGCCCCATCTCTTTCTAAACCGGCCCCCACCCTTCCAGCCTCCTGGGAAAACGCCCGATGCCCGGTACAGCCAGCCCGGCCCTGGACCAGGAACAGGTAAGTGCGCTGGAGCCAGGCAAAGTATATTCTGGAGAAGCTTCCCGACATTGAAAGGCACTGTTCTCATTTTCTATTTAACAGGTACAGGTTCATTCATAAGCAGAATATTGTTCTGGAACCCAGGACGTTGCTTATCTTGTTATTGAAAATGTCAGGAAATCGCCTAACTATCCTACTCGTGAAGTTTATCTTTTCAGCTGCCAAAAATGCTTCTGGAGCTACAGTCTTAACATTATATCTAATCTCGGTTAATCTTTCACTCTAATACACATACTTCTTTTAGTGCAACATACATTTGAAACATTGCTGACCTGCCCTTAAACTTCCCATCAGAAACAATGTGCAAGAATTGCATAGTATTTCTTTTCAAAAGACACAGATGTGAAAGCTGGCACGTGTAACTCTTTCATACATAACAATATTTTAGAAGAGGAATGTGGAAGATTTAAAAAAACAATTGAGAGAATGTATTTCTCCTAATGACATATTGAAACAGAGGCAATTTCAGAAGGGAGACAGCCAAAAGTGAGCCATTTTTGGCTCCAAACATCTTGAGTCTTCTGCCTGAATCGGGTCTATTGGCATTTATGCTCTTTGACAATGTCCTCTAGCACTATCAAATAAAGTTTTTGTTCTGAGAGTACATCATGATGCTTTACTCCAACCAAAAGTTTCAGTCATGCACATGGGGAGATTGAGATTGCCCTTTTTGGATTTGGCACTAAAACTATAGAGCTTGTTACCATCCTCTTGCAAGGTCATATCCCTATCGCTGCCCCTTGATCTCTTAGATATATCAAAATTCTTACTATCATTGCAGTGTTTTCCTATAACATGCCACTGCTTAAATTATGCCATATGAAAGGTATTGCCACAAAAGATAACATGTAGGTTTAGCACCAACCTTTTTGTCCATATTGGGGTCAATCTTATCACTTATAGAACTAAAAATGCACACTTCAGTAAAACATTTCTCTGCACTTTATTCATGGAGTTACTTGACCCAAGATACTGACTGCTTAATGGCTTTGGCTATATCTGTGGTGATGACATTATCAAGTGATGTTCCTCCTATTACATATAATGACTCTTGCATTGTTTTAGAATTAGGGCTTTATTACGAGTTTGGAGGTCCGTGGACCGCCATATCGGTGGTGGCGGTCCAACCGACGCGAGCTCAGGGGTCCAACCGCTGTATTACGAGTTGGGAGTGATGCCTGTGCAGAGACCATGGCTGGACTTGCGGGACTGCCCTCACACCGCCGACTGCCGGGACCATGATCGAGGGAAGGCAGCCTCCATAGGGCGGGACAGAGGAGCAACACCGCCGTCCGTATTACGAGTTGGCTTTCCAACGAGCCGACTGGGGTGGTCGGACTGCTGCCTAAAGGTTGGCAGAAACGAAGGATTTGGGTGAATACTCACCCCTTTCCTGTTGTGTCCAGCATATGTCAACATGGATCCCTTTCTCCAGGTCCCCCCTACACAGAAGCATCTTTACACCGAGGACTACGACCCCGTCTGCGGCGATACACAGTTAAGTGTTCTTTATACCATATATCCATTAACGGGACTGCCCACATATGGTTCGGACTCCGGCAATGGGTAGATGGTATTTTTCCACATGTATCATGCATATGTGTGCATTCGACACATATGCAGTCAAAATGCATATACATGCATCGATATATATGGAAATACATTGCCCACCGCCGCAAGACTGCTGCATCCACACTGCATGCCCCGTGCCAGCACTGTGGGATACTGGTGGCTGCAGACATGGTATTTGGGCGGTCAGATTGCCAAACTCCTAATAAGGCCCTTCGTGTTAATCTTCAGTTGGTTTGGAATCATTTCATCAATATCGGTCGAAAGGTTCCCTAGTTTTTTTTACAACGAGTGTAACACCATAACATTAAAGGATAACACTAATGCAAGATTTGAATGTTCTCTCCAATCTAATTATGGCCACATCAGAGGCACTGAACTCTACGTCACCCTCAGTTTGCATAACTAGGCAATGTTCTGAAAGCATGCTTTCCTTCTGGACCTAAGCACTGTACACAATACATTTCTTTCTTTTAAGTGCCATCTTATCTGCTTCACTTGCCAACAAGTAAGTAAAAAAAATATCCCCCTGTCTTTTCCAAAGCATGGCAGAACCCTCTATACAGTGCCATCATTTTTGCGAGTGTTGAAACTGTATGGTGTACAGTAAAGCACACAATATAAAATACTGAGGTGGCCCTGAAAGTGCAATGTTAGCAACGGACGTAAAATTCCAGAAAACTCAAGTGCAATATACACAGGAAATACGAGTGATAGGTGGCAAATCACACTGAAGCTTACAAACTGGCTAATTAAAGTTTAAATCAATTGGTGAAGAAGGTAAATAGAGTCCTTATATAATACAAATTCATGTTAGGATTAACTCTGCTTTATTGAAATTTTTCCCCATACAGAGATGTCCAGATATATTAGCCTACAAACCGGAGGCCAGAAGTAAGCATGAATTTAAAAGTAACTCATCTCACATCGCCACCCACCTCCACTCCCTCAAAACTTACAAGTAAATAAACATACACATTTAACAGTTTATTAATGTTAGTACTGCCTCCTGTGCATAGGTAGATTAACTGTTCCTCCATCTGCTATAGCGCAAGTCTCTATCAATGTCTCTCTAATCATTTGGCATTACTTCAACCTGTGCTCCATCCAGGACCTTTAGGCCAGTATGTGCAGCACATCAAAGTATTTAGGACAGGTTAGTTATTTCAATTCTAAGGAAAGAAAAGTTAAATAAGGGCACCACAAGTCCCGGAAGTCTATTTTATTATGCTTATGGGACAGTGCTAACTTCTCCATGCCTGATAGATCTCATATCCAGTGCAGCCAGCTTTTATTCTCTGGGATCTTGTCAGTACCCCAGAGGGAAAGGATTATTTAATGTGCAGCGCACAGTGCAATAACTGTCTGTTTGCCCTTAAATGGTCTCAGTGGGAATGTTTGCTTATTAGGAAGACCAAGCACTGTGTATGAGAAGAGCAGAACTTGTACCCCACATACTGTATCAGTGCTCTCTACAGTGCTTAATCTGAGCCAGTAATTTCAGGTGCTCAGCACTTGCACTTAATCATCAACACTGGCGCCTTTCATGAGCACCAGTTAAGGACACAGTTATTTATGCTAGGCAGGGGGAGATTAAGTGATTTGCCCAGGATCACAGGATGTTGAGCCGACGCCGAGACTCAAACCTATTTACCCAGCTCCAAAGTTGCCAGCTTTGGCCATTATGCCACATCCCCTCCCTACTTTCATAGTTAGTAGTTGGTTCTGTTTTAGGAGGCGCTAACAGGAGAAATAGGCTGGTGCGAGCTGCCTCCTGACGAGACCCCCAGCATTTATTTTTTTACAAATGAACCACTGGCTGTCTAGGAAACTTTTCCAGTAGCAAGATAGCTGAAGCCAGTTTTAGAGAAGATGAAGCAGTGTCCCTGTACTGCCACACCCTCTCCAGCACTCCTCCTTACTTTTGAGAGGAAAGTAAATATGTCTCCAGATGGAATATTTTGGAGCTGCCTGACACCCAACTCCAAAGCACAATCACTTTGTAGAAGTAATACCTTTCTACCCTAAACCCTATACAGCTCTGTTCTGTTTCATTATCACTTTTCAAAAGGAAGTTATAGGTAGCAGGGGAGAGTTACTTCAATTTTACTTAGCATTTTCCTTTCTCACCTGGTCCTGAATTACCCACACCACAAGAAGTTGAAGCTTTAGAGATGAAAGCATATTAAATAATAATTGCCAGTAGTTTTCTGCCCCACTCTCAAACTTAGAGGCATTTTTACAATGCCCCTGCGCACTTTTACGCCACCAGAGCGTCACAAAAGTGCGCAGTGTGCCGGCCCATATTTACCATGTCACATAAAGCCACCCTGTGTGGCTTTCCATGGCCTTGTAAATATGGAGTAAGGAAAAGCCTTACTCTGTGTGGAAGGGGCGTCCCATGCGTGCTGCTGTGGTGTTCCCACGCAACAGCCATGGTTTTTTAAACTGCCCCAGATTTACAGCATATTATAAATCCGGGTCAGCACCAAAACTAACACCTTCCCCAAGCAGGCATAACGAGGAGAAATATTTACATTTCTCCCCGTTTTTTCCTCTTTCTGCATGTGCTGCATTCTTCAGCACACATGGAACTAGGAAAGCGCCTCCTTTCACTATTTTTGTGAAGGAAGGGTTCCCTTCCTGCACAAAAACAATCATGCCACAAACACAGATACCATTGCACCATGGTGCAAGGGTGCCTGCATTGGTGCTTTTGGTGCCAGTTTGTGCGCCAGTGCTGGCAGAAAGTAAAGGAATGCATCGTGCATTCCTGCCCTTTTCTTTTGACATAGGGCAGCGCAGGTAGAAGGCTTGCAGCACTGCCCTACGCAAAAATTTGTAAATATGCCCCTTAATTTCACATGTTTTCAAGAGTTACTAACATACCATTCCATATAGTTTTCTCAGGATTAAAGTGCTGTTCCTGCATCTCTAAATGTCCAGCTTGAATACCGCTGTCATATTCAGTGAACGACCATAGTGTGAAGTGAGTTTTCTGCAGTTTCCAAAGCCGAATCTCACCCATTCGGAAGGCCTACATGCAGTCGACTTTTTGAACAGTTTCTGAAGTGTGTTTCCAAGGGTTTCCATTTTGGTTTATCTCCAATTTCTTTGTCACTAAATAAGAGAGGAAAGCAAACATGCATGCAGATGGAATATTTAAGAGGTACCTTTTACCCATTCAAAACCATGCGCACTTTGTAGAATGTGCAATTACCCGACTTAAACTATGTGCTGATCTTCTATGTATCCTTACATCATCTCAACTTTTCAAACAGACAAATCTCTCTAAACCTACGTTGCTGTACTTATTTCCATTTAACCAGTACAACACCATGTTGCGTTTTTTTTGTCCTATCAAAATGGCAAAATATAATACCACGTTCACCATATAGTGAACCTTGCACCTCCCTAGGTGGCGTATAATTGAAAAACAGCTCAAGTAGGTGTACAAAAGTGTCTTTTTATTTGACTTCGTTCTCTTACCTTCTCTTTTGATGATGATGATGATAGCAATATATAGCGCGCACAGCTACTCCAAGGAGTGTCCCAGAGCGAAGCAGTGAGATCGGAATATGAAAGAGGCTTAGGCCTGCACAAAAAGCCAAGTTTTATGTTTCTTCTTAAACATTGCCACATCACTCCTCACCCGCAGCTCCAGAGGAAGCTGATTCCAGGCTGTCGAGCCCAGGTACGTTAGAGACCTTCCTCCTGCTATTGCACGCTGAATCCTGGGGATCTCAGCCAACAATTTATTGGCGGATCTCAGCTGTCTTGTAGGGTTATGAAAACCAAATCTGGCTCTGAAGTAGGAGGGCCACAATTAAAATAAGGCGTCATGTACTAAGACAAGAGCCCTGAATTTGACTCTTTCCCTGATGGGCAGCCAAGGAAGTGAACGCAAATGTGGCAAAATCTGTGTTCTCATTGGAACATTTAGCAGGAGATAGGCCGCTGCATTCTGGATCACTTGGAGTCTGTCCATCAGATACTCCGGCAAGCCAAAATATAATGCATTACCAAAGTCGATTCTGGATGTTACCAGCGCCTGAATGACGGTTTTCTTTGTTGAAAAAGAAAAAATAGGCAGAAATTTCTTTAGAAACCTCATAATCTCGAAACAAGTGCCTATCAACACTTTTACTTGAGGCCTAAAGGACTGCTTGTTATCAAATTTGATAACCAGATTTTTAACTGAGTCTTTCTGGGTTCCTGGAGGAGAAGCATCTAGCCAAAAGGTTTGCCAAAAATCTGGAGGAATCTTTCCAAAGAAGAGAATTTCTGTTTTCTCTTCATTGCATTTGAGTTGAGCAGTTGCTAACCAATAAATAGCAGCTGTCAGGCAAGTTTTAATCTGTACGCCCTTCAACTCAACTCCCTTGAGAAAAGCAGTTGCATCTCATCCGCATAGATCACTTTAGTTCCCAGATCTGCTAGTTGAGCCAGAGGGGTAAGATACACATTAAAAAGGGTAGGGCTCAGGGCAGAGCCCTGAGGGACTCCCACATCACATCACATGGGTTGGCGGAGCAAGGAGGAATCCAGACTTGTTGCCTCCTCTCAGCTAAAAATGGAGTGAACCCATCCAAGGCCTGCCTTGGTACTCCAATATCCTGAAGACGGTCCAGCAGCATCGAGTGGGGACCGTGTCAAATGCTGCCAATAAGTCGAGCAAGATCAATACAGCCACTCCCCCCGCATCAAGAGTTCCTCTAATGTATTTTGATGCCTCCACCAGTGCCGTCTCTGTACTATATCGGGCTCTCTCTTTTGTTATATTTTTACTAGGTTTACCCATTCTCACACATTCCACATACATCATTTTATTTTTAAACTTTAATTATGAATATGTTTTTAAACAAAGCTTTACATTGCAATTCTACTTGAATTGAAAAATACATATCAATCTGCAGAGAATGTGTACCCACCCCCGCTACTGTACACCAGTTTCGCAGGCAATGAAGAAAGTCCTGATTATAAGCTTGTCACCAGTTCAAATGTTCACTGTAAGAAATTGGATAACCAATTGAGGTGTGTGACCACTCACCTCAAGGAATAATCACAACCCTTGGGAACTCTCAAAGTCACTAAATTAACCCTCTGGTAGCTATGGCAAAGTGCACACAGACTTAACTTAGGGCAGTGTGTAAAGTACTTAAGGAGAACCAAAACAGTAATAATGTCAAAATGCAAAACAATAAATTTAGTAAACAAAGTTACACCAAAATGACAAACATCCAATAAGAGGAACCAGAGATATGCTTTTTTTAAAAGTTTTAAGTGCCAATTTACAGCCTGTAGTTTTGCTCCTTCCCACCTCCCAACACCCTGGTGATTCCACTGTGTGTGCTCTTAGGACTTTATTAGGTCATTAGATATCCGGCTCCTGATTGTAGTCAAATGCATAAAAAGTACGGTTCTCTAAATTTACAGTGAAGGCTGAATATAATGTCGCCATGTTCAGCCACTTTTTTAGGTCTGACATTAGTCAAGACCTTTTGATTTTACTAAAATTATATGTATAACATACTTACATAAAGGGACTTTCAGCCACCAACTATCTTCATCCATTGGTCTATTCCTGCGTCATTCACATTTTGCTTCCACTCACTACAGCATACAGCATGGGGGAATTGGGCAGCCTACTATAGCCACTGGCTGATTTCACTTTGAGTGACTGCATTTAGCCTTTTGCAAGGAGCACATCTGCACACAAGGTAGTTTTCTTCAGTGCCAGTGTTTTTTTAAAAACTTTATTATTGCTATAGTGTTGCCTTTGTTTGTAGAGCCTGATGTGATAGCAGGAGCTTTATACCTGATGCGAGTACAGGGAACATTCCATCTTCATCAGTTCCTGTCTTCTGCCAATGCAGTTGTAAATTCCTTTTGAAGCGGCCTTTATTTATATGACTGCTGCTTTTTCACACTATACCAGCAGCTCACATGAACTCTGAATATAAGTTCATGAGGTGCCCTATCTTTGCAACCCTGTCTGTCCGTAATTCCTTCTTTCTTTCTTTCTTTTTCTTTCTTTCTTTTCTTCTTTCATTCTTTCTTTCTTTCTCTTTCCTTCCTTTCTCTTTCTTTCCTTCTTCCTTTCTTTCTTTCTTTCCTTTCTTTCTTTCTTTCCTTTCTTTCTTTCTTTCTTTCTTTCTTTCTTTCTTTTCTTTCTTTCCCAAAGCCAAGAGGCTGGCAGACAATGCCAGACTGACAGGCTTTTAAGTCTTTGTTAGCCAAGACCTTTTTTTTATTTTACTAAAATTATGTGTATAACTTTGTTTCCTATAAGGGTTTTCAGCCATGCTTTATCCAATTGTCTGTGGTTGTGTCATTCACAGTTTTCTTCTGCCCAATCCAGTATGCATTAAGGGGCAAGTTGTCAGCCCACTTCAGTCATTGGCTAACTTCTCTATGACTTACGGCTTGCTGCCCTTCCAAAGGGGCACAACAACATACAAAGTAGTTCCCTTTTAGTGCCCGGGGGTACTATGGCAATGTGTGCTTTTCTGAGACCAAAACATTTTTTCCTTTAGCCAATGATTTTGTTTAGATTCATGAATGCACAGCAGATTCCCATACAATAAAGGTTTGCAAAAACCATGATAAAACAGAGCAAGTGTTGCCAAAAGGCTAGTTGCCAAAGCCAGACCTAATTGCTTTGCCAATGCTTGTTTTTAGTTTGAAACACACAAAAGGTGATTGGAGGAATGCTTGCTATTTGTCTAACCACTGGCAATCACTTGGGGTAGCATCCCAACCCAAAGTTCTTTTGCTCACTATGCCACCCCATTTTGGACCCAGCCATATACAAATAAGTCTTGACCCTGCTCCTCAATGGGAACAGTCCAGCCCGAACTGCCGGGCCAGGTCCTCCCTGAACTGGAACACAAGCAACCAAGGACCAGTTTTGCCCTGGTTATGGGCTCATCAGCTGGGTACAGCTTGGCTCCAGTGAGACAGAGAGCATGGGAGACACATCCGGGCATACCCATCACACTCAGGGTGGAAAATGAACTGTACAAAAGGTGATGGAAGGAATACTTGCAATTTACTTAACCACTGGGAATTGCTCTGGGTAGCATCCCAACCCATCATTCTTTTTCTCACCATGCCATCTAAGTGGCCATGGGTATGCTCAGCTGTGGGTTCCTTGCTCACTGTACCCTCATGTCCGCATACAGCGCCTTGACGCCCTTGGGCTAAGTTCGCGCTTTACAAATCGTATATTCATTCATTCATTCATTCACTGTGCCACTGGAACCAAGCTACACCCAAACGAAGAGCCCCAATCAGGACAAAACTGGTCTTAGGTTGCTTGTGTTCTGGTTTGGAGAGGGCCTGACTTGGCAGTTCAGGCTGAACTGTTCCTATTCGAGCAGGATCAAGACTGATTTGCATATAGCTTTGTATAATCTGAGGTGGCATGTGGGCAAAAGAACAATGGGTTGGAATGCTACCCTAAGCGATTGCTAGTGGCTATACTTATTGCAAGCATCCTTCCATCAGCTTTTATGTGCTTGATGTGCTGCTCTAAGAGACCAAGGGTATGTCCATACTTGGGTTCCTTGCTCACTGGAACCACTGGAACCAAGTTAAACCCAACCGAAGCACCCCAGTCAGGCTAAAACTGGTCTTGGGTTGCTTGAGTTCTGGTTTGGAGAGGGCCTGGCTTGGCAGTTCGGGCTGGACAGTTTCTACTGGAGCAGGATCAAGACTGATTTGCATTTAGCTGGGTTTAATCTTAGATGGCATGGGAGGCAAAAGAATAACAGGTTAGAATGCTATCCCAAGTGATTGCCAGTGGTTAGACTTATTGCAAGCATTCTCCCATCATACTTTGTGTGTTTGATGTTCCGCCCTAATTGGTTAAGGTGATGCCCAGACACGGGTCTCTTGCTCACTGTGCCACTGGACCCAAGCTACACCCAACCGAAGAGCCCCAATCAGGGCGAAACCAGTCTTGGGTTGCTTGTGTTCCAGTTCGGAGAGGACCTGGCTTTGCAGTTCAGGCTGGACTGTTCCTATTGGAGTAGGGTCACGACTGATATGCATATAGCTGGGTCTAATCTGAGATGGCATGGTGGAAAAAAGAATGATGGGTTGGAATTCCTGTGGTTAGACTTATTGCAAGCGTCCTCCATTCACCTTTTGAGTATGTTTTTGTTTTGAAGCTGAGGACAGAAAATTAGAGGCCTGAGAGGGACGTGTCTCACCACTTCAATTTTGCAACTGTTGGTGCTGTGCACTGGCAGGACCCAGCCCATCTAAAGCCCGGATGGTGAGAATGTGCATATGTATATCACCGTTCATGTGTTGCCTGAGTGGCAAAGTACAGGAACTGCATCGCGGACAGGGGAGATTGCTGTTCCTTTTGCTGGCTTTGCAATTTAAACCTCGGAGTTCTGCAGGTGGTTCAGGACTACCACAGTGGAATAAGAAGTGCATGAGGTGTACATTCTAGCACATCTCTCTGCTCCACCTGGCTCACACCCATTGTGCAAAGGTTACCCAGGGCAACTCAATTTACACCTTGCTTCCCATTTCTGCGTGCACAAATTCACTTTTGGAGACTAAGGGGCCGATTCCGTTCTCGGCCGGTAGGGCTCCGAATCGGATTCGGCATAACCGGATCCGATTTGGAGCCCTATTTCCCGACCGATTCGTACGCGCGTCCGGACGAGCGAGTACGATGCGAAATCGCCGACCGACTCGTTCGGGCGTCCCAACCGCTCCGACCGACTCGTTCCCGGGTCGAACCGCACCGACCGACTCGCTCGGACACGACTCGCACCGCGCAATGGAGACGTTCCCTGGCCGGGTAAGTATGATGCGCGCAGCGAGCAGTCCGACCGACACGCGCCGCCCGGCTTGAAAGAGCAGTCGGGGACGTACTTTGGGGGTCCATGTCGGACCCCCCTGTACACATAGCCGCGCGAGTCGCACACAGGGGGACCCATGGGTCCCCCCTACCTGTGCGTGTACGGCGCGAGTCGCTTCACCGCGTACCCGCTGTAGGGGGCGCCCTTGTTCGTCTCGCACCCATTGAGGCAATGGGAGCCCGCGTACGCGTTGTACGACCGGCTCCCATTGACTTCAATGGGAGTCCGACCGACTCGAGTCCGATAGCATACGGACGCATCGTACTCGTTCGGTCGGGCTGCACGGGTCCGATTCGGTCGGAAATCTCTCCGGGTCCGGCTCGGTCGGAGAGATTTCCGGCCCGAATCAGAATCGGCCCCTATATGTGCGAAAAATGTGCCCAATTCATAATCGGCTTCCAAATCTGATCGGGTCAAATAAGGTGTCAGAGCATATGGGGATTTGCCTTTCCAATAGAATTAAGCTCTTTTAATTCAAGAAATATATTAATCACTAAGAACCAATTAAGTGTGGAAAATGTCCTACTAAAAGTAAATCAGCGGTGAGAACACTCAAAAAGACAGAGTGATGCTATAGATATATAGATGTGAGAATTTCATCAATTACGTCAAAGGAAAATGGAAAATGGAAATCAGCATGCATTCGTTTTACATGGTTTGGAATTGGCAAAGGAACAACAAATAAAAAGATTTGCCAGGGATTCTAAGAGTATAAAGAAAATCAGAACCAACATGATTAAGGGACTTATTTAGAATTTGGAAAACCGGATACTCTGCAACAAACGTGGTGGAGTAGCAGGTCCACAAACCTGCTAGTCCGATGCATATGTTTAGAGTCTGACTGATTGTCAAGCTACTGCTGGCGTTGCCCCCTCTGGCTTCACTGGTGGAATCCTTACACCGATGGCCCGACAGACTTGGTGCCATCAGTATACATAAACTTTGGGAGTTTGTTTATGGAAAACATGGCTGCAGCTCATCTGAAGGGACAGAGATCTCCACCAGTCCAAGAGGGTTCTCTACATCTGGTGGACAATGCTGCACCAGACTGGTGGAGGAATGACCTTCACCACCTAGGCAGACAGTGGGATGTCCAAAGTCCATGGCAGCCAAGCTGGAGCTGAATAGACAGCGCAGGTCTTCCACGGCACTGGCCTTGGGAGACCTGCATTGGCTGCCTATTAAGGAAAGAATTTGCTTCAAATCCCTCTGTATTGTATTCAGAGCAGCACATGACCTGGGTCCTGCTCCCCTACAGAAGATGTTCACCTGGTACAATCCCAGGAGACAACTTCGCTCTTCGAGTGCAAATCTGATAACAACTACCAGATTTAAGAGATCCAGGATGGGGGGCAGAGCCTTCGGTGTGGCCGCTGCGCGCCTATGGAATGAGTTGCCTCAGAATCTTAGACAGGCCAGTTCTCTGACTTGTTTTAGGAAGAGCCTGAAAACTTGGCTATTTCCAAGGAGTGAACACTAGATTCCTTCACTGACAATTGGCTCTGCTGCTATAGTGACTATTCTTCAATCTAAGCGCCAGGATACCCGTAGGGTGGCAGTTGTTGCGCTATATAAGTTTTCAATTCAATTCAAAACTATGAATGAGGCCCTATATCTGTGGAAATAATGAAATAACAATTAGTACAACTCACACTTTACATCCAGAGCAACCCTCGACACACAAATAACTGGCTATAAAATTTGGAGTGCTGAAGGGTTTACTTTTATGTCTTAGCATGTTTCAATGATAGACCTAAATAGTCATAACAACTGACACTATGACGCCAGTTACAACTATGGACAAACATTGTGAACGTGTTCTAAGTCACTAATATTGACATCAGGAAGGTTTAATTTCATTTAAAGCACAGAGAAATCTTGTGGAAACTGAACCTCTGTAGAGAGGAACAGCATATGTTTCTATAATGGCCCGTGCCAAAAACTATGTGCAAAACTCGGACAAATCCAACGTGAAAAGGCTGAGAATTGCACCAAATTGTGACAAGGGATTAACTAGCCAAAGGCCACACACTTAGGTTCCAAACCATGGTCCATATTTATAATTTATTCATGTAACCCAACGCAGCAAGACACCTTGCTGCTCTGTGTCAAAGGGAGAGGGTAGGAATTCGTCACATCTATTAAGAAATGGCGCATTCCTGCTCTCTCCTTGTGCTGGCACATTTTTGGCTGCTTGGCACCAACTCCATGATGCAAGGGACACCTTCCTGCACAAAAATAAACCTCTGAGGCTTTTCTCCTTGTTCTACGTGTGCTGCAAAATGCAGCAAACATAGAAAGAGGAAAGAGCGAGGAAAAAAAACCAATTCTCCTCGTTATGTCTCCCCTGGGAAGACGCAGCATTTTGACACATTCCCAAGAGTATCACTCATGGTAAACCTGTGAATGCTCCAAAATCCATGGGTGGATGTGTGGGAACACCCACGCTCCACCCATGGAATACCTTCCTGGGGTAGGGTAATGCAAGGTAGCGATTTGAGCTGCCTTGTGTTACTCCAGATTAGCCAAGCAATGCAAGGTCACACAAGGTGGCCTTCTCATTCCAGGTTTCGCATCGCCGTGCGTCCCTTGCATGGTGCAGAGGCTATGCAAAGCCTTTAATACATACGCCCCCATGTTCCAAGCAAACATCAAAATGAACATTGGGTTAGTCTACACAATGGCATTGTGCAACATCTCAACCATATGAGAAACTAGCATTTGATTACATTCAGTGGGATAATCTAAAGGATGAGGAGGGAGCAGGTGCTCCAAATACAAGACACAACTTCAGGACATAGTGGCAGACCTTGTCCTCATATTGACCAGACACACACACAAAATTGCCCATACTGACAATATCCAGACCTTCACCCACAATTAGTATTATGACAGCCGAATACCCCAGCGTTTCCCAGATGTGTTTGGACTCATAGATTTTACAAGTACCACCGGTGCCCAATTCAGAATCGGCTCCCAAATCTGACCGGGTCAGGTGCCAGAGCATATGGGATTTGTATTTCCGATAGAATTAAGCTCTTGTAATTCAAAAAACAATAAAAAAGATTTACAAGGGATTCTTAGAGAAAAAGGAAAATCACAACCAACATGATTAAGGGCTTCATTTAGGCTGGAAAAGGTATTGTTTGCTTTGTCTAAAACAACATGATAACACTTTGCAACAAAACCTTTTGTATTTCATGGCAACATGCCACTCTGAAACAATATGACTATTAGGCAGCTATTTGGCATCAGAACACAGATCTGTCTGGAATCCCAAAGAAACTCTATAACACCATATAATGGTAAACTTTTCATTGTTGTGTGTACCATACTAGTGCTCATTATGCACAGTAAAATACATTGGAAACTAAGCGGTATCATTTGAACTGCCAAGGTCTTTAACTCAGCAGTGTGTTATACATCTGAATATGCTGTGGAAAGACAGGATGGCAAGGCCAACATACAGCGTTTTTGGGGGCTGTGCAGTAAGCCTCTAGGTAAATGACCACAAGAGAGGGAAGAGGTGTGGCGCAGCGGCCAGGGCGGCTGACTCCAGAACCCGGGGGCTCACGGGTCGATCCCCGGCGCCGACGGCAGATCAGCCGAGCACCATGTGACTCTGGGCAATAGCTCGCTTAATCTTCCCGACGGGCCCCCCGTGCCTTGACACCCTCAGGTAATTGTTCGCGCTTTACAAATACTGGACATTTATATTTATACTGATTATATCCTTTGTAAGATGTACACAACTGTCTCAAACACATCCATACTCTTTGAGGCAGTTAGTGGGAAGTGATAACACACCCAACCCAATCCATTGTGCATGTGAATGACTTTACCTGGATGTTTGTCAATGGCAAGGATGTGATAAGTGTGGCAAGGGAACCAATAACAGAAATGGTCTTATGGCAGCCAATGCACAAGGGAGATGCCACAGTGCTATTAAGTTGTCCACAATATAGGGGAACATGTAACAATTTCTACTTTCCAACAACTTTGGCATCAGAACCGTTTCACACACACATACATACACTGATTTCACCAATGTTCTCTTTGTTCCTTTAAACACACCAGGTCTTATTTACAAGAAAGTGACACTGCGCGGCACCGCAAGCAACTTGGCTGCGCTGCGTCACTTTTAAAGCACACGGATATGCCATATTTACAACAATATGTCGCATCCCTGTGCTTTCCCCTGTGCTGGCACACAATTGACTGCCATGCGCCAATGCAGGCCATGGTTCAAGGGTGTCTGCTTTTTAGGGGAGATTGTTTATGTGCAGGAAGGGACACCTTCCTGCACAAAGACAATCAAGCGAGGAGTTTTGCTCCTTTTATGTGTGCCCAGAATGCAGCACGCATGGAAAGAGGTAAAAACAAGGAGAAATCAAAGTATTTCTCCTCATTGTGCCATAGGATCCTGACACATTCCCAGGTTTATGAAATTTTGTAAATCTGGGAATACGGCAGAATCCATGGGTGTTGCATGGGAACACCTACAGCAACACCCATGTCATGCCCCTTTCACGCAAAGTGCTGCGTGAAAAGGGGCCTTATTTACAAGGCCATGAAAAGCCACGCAGGGTGGCTTTAGGTAGCCTTGTAAATGTGGAGCACCACAGTGCGGCGCTGGTGCATCAAACAAAGTGATGGACCGGCGGCACAAGGGGCTTGTATATATGCCCCATCATGTTTCCAGCACACCTCATGCAGCATCTCCTCCACATCATATGCACCCTTTCTCAGACCACCATCTGTTCATACATGCATGGGATTGGCACAGGAGTGATGTCTACCAAAGTAAATGTTGTACCAGATGAACGATGATTCTGTAGTACCCTAGTTCTCTAATACTGAACAAGAATCAGTTTCCTCTGCAGCATGGTGCATCTAGTAAATGTCATGAGCTTTGCTGTGCCTTAGGAGAAACTGCTAAAGTGTCATGTAGGTGAGGCCAATATATGTACCTTTGAAGTTTGTCATCTGACCATGCCACCCGAAATAGTCCCAATACAATGTCCTGCAGATTGTTTTGTGGTAATTATAGACCACGAGTGTGTCACTGTCACAATTGCGATATCTTTGGGAGAGTATAGCTGTAGTTTCTTCTAGGTATGTTTTATCTAAGTAGCAACTTGTAGCCAGAGGAGAAAATGTTAGCTGTTAGAGAGCTGTGTATATTTAAAGAATCATTTCACAGACTTTCACATTGAGGTTATTTGATTTGCATACAACTTACTGTGCTTGTATTTCAAGTTTCAGGTTTGTGCTTGTGGAACCAAATAGCAAGGAGTGCACATTTGCCAAATACGACTTGCAATGGCGCTGATCAAGGACATGCTGAAAGGTTATAAGTTACACTCTATCCCACTTCCAAAGTTGGGATCTAGCTCTTTTAATTGGCAATGCAGAAGGTATCTACATAGATGTCAGTAAGATTTAGTGCTCTTAAATACCACACTTTGCGGTCAAAGGATAGTCTATCATTAATTGAATAATGGTGTTTACAAGGGTAGAAAGCTCGTATTGTCCAATCAGTGATATGTTCAGATTTCTTACCAGGTAAGATGAGAGGGGATGGACCCCTCTGTTTTTTAAGTAACCTGACTTGATGATTGAAGGTGTGCTTTAACAGAGCAGGGCAATATGACTGGGGTGGCATTTGACTCAGATAATGGAAGTTAATTAGCAGGACATTTCAGTAGCTGAGTCTGTAGATTATTGTGTGGTGTTCTCTCATGGGAATTTATGATATTATTATGGTCCTATTGTGGTGCGTGAATCAGTCAGCTTTCAAAGTGCTTCATAAAGTAAAAAACTGAGGAAATTATTATTATTAAATTACATTTATAAGGCGCACAGCCACCCGGAGGTTTCCCGGCGCGAAATGTGCTTGAGACTCAAGTTTGTGGGTAGTCTTTTTTTATTGCTTAGATCATGATAGTTCTTGATAGGTATCTCGGAAGAGAATTTTGGAAAACGATCTTTATTTTTGGGATTCAGTTTCACATAGTGTGGTGACATTCAACATTACACCTAATTGAAGGTTATATGTCAGCATCGTACAACATCCCCTTTCATCTGCCACCTGTTTTACGCACTGTACTGAGTCTTGGAATTGACTCTATGAATAAAAGAGAAGAGAAGGGTTAGGAGGGAGGGAACAGATTTACATAGAACACATTATGCTCCGGTAAGTATAGAAGGACCAGCTCTGAGAATATATTAACTGCTTCCATGGTTGTGTTTTAATCAAGGTAATGAGAGCTCGGATTCCAAGGATGTCTGTAATGATTCTTATCATTTCCGTGAATGAGGTCAAAAACAGAAAAGAGAAGCTTGTTCATTGAGGTACTGTATTGCTTCACACTCCCATAATAGAGAATACCACCCTCCCACACGGAGGCTCAAACACGACGAAGCAATGAACACAACACAACACCACCTGGAAAGGGATTTCACTTTATAAAATGAAGCACATCCAAGACTGTTTTCAGAATAAGGCTTGGGGTTTTATTTATGCAATGCTGTCTAACAGAAAGGCTTTCCCAGATGTCAAATGAACAACATTCAAATATATATATATATATATATATATATATTATCTACTGGCGGTCGCCAGTAGATAGTTATAGTTAGGACCTTTATCCATAGGAAATCCGCAACATTCTATTTGAAATAACTCTTGCGCCGGTTGACGAATCTTTGCGAAAGCTTCCAACTTGTTGGGGCGCTCCGCTCCGCTCCTACCCTGAAAGTCTCAGGTTAATTCGTCAAACGGGGGCCGAGAAAAAAGGGGGGGTCCCAAAACACGTTTTCGCCGTTTTTTCCATGTTAATTCCCATAGGAAATTTTAGCCACGGCTACAGCCCGAACTGCTGAACGGAATTACACCAAATTTTGCAAAAAGGTAGCGCTTGGTTCAGAAAGCGACCTTTTTTAAATGGTGTAAATCCGTTCAGTAGTTGCGGAGAACTTCAAAAATAAGAGTGAAAAATCGATTTCCCATAGGAAACTTTATGCAAGGCTACAGCAAAGACTGCTGAACGGAATTACACCAAATTTGGCAAAAAGGTAGTGCTTGGTTCAGAAAGCACCCTTTTGAAAATGGTGTAAATCCGTTCAGTAGTTGCTGAGAAAATCCAAAATAAAAGTTTCGATATTTAGAGGCACGGAGGATCCGCGCACCCTCCCGACCACGAGCTGCATGGTAATTGGCTGTCAACACTCCAAACCAGGAAGTGTTGGCAGCCATCTTGTTCCTCGGTAGAACCGAGGGACAAGAAAAGACAAAAACAAGGGCGCAAAACGCAAAAGGGGGCAGGGTAGAAACACCCTGACCCCTAGCCCTGCTCAGGGGTCCTATAAGGACCCCAGGGCAAAAAATTATTATTATTTTTTTTTAAATCGGCAGGATGCGCTCTGGGTGCGCGGATCCTGCCGTAAAAAAAAATCAAAGCGCGGTCTCCCGCGCCTTGATACAAATTTGCCCCCGGGTGGCCCAAGTCCCGGGGGCATGCGGGAGGTGGGTTTATTGTTTATGGGGGGGCCTCTAAGGCCCCCAAGCCCCGGGACCGCCACCCCCGGGGCTTTATTAAAAATGATGGCGGGAGGGCTCTTTGCCCTCCCGCTGCCCCGGGACCGCCACCCCGGGGCTTCTTTATTTTTATTTTAAAAACCTGTGTGGGGGGCTCCAGCCCCCCACACGCCCGGGACTGCCACCTCCCCGGGGCACTAAAGATTTAAATATGGGGGTCCGTAACGGACCCCAGAGCCCCGGGACCACCACCTCCCCGGGGCTTTGAACAAGTTGGGAGGGGGCTGCGCGGCCCCCTCCTGGAGCCCTTGATGGCCCTGGGGACCACCACCCCCAGGGCCGGCTCCTGCAGTGTCCCGGGGTGCCTTCCCCCGGGACACTGTAGTTTGCTATGACAGGACGGGAGCCTCGCGGCTCCCGTCCTGTCATAGCAAGTCTTGGTTTGCATTTTGAAAGAGAGGCAGGAAACCTGCTCTCTCTTTCAAAATGCAAACCAATTGCTTTTCCACACGGGGAGCAGCATGTTAGCTGCTCCCCATGTGGAAAAGCAATGCCGGCTCACACAGTAGGCAGGGAGCCGGCTGGGACTATGGGGGATTGGGGACCCCCCCACAGTCTCCAACGAGAGGCCAGGCCCCGGGGGATGGGGTCCCCGGGGCCATAAGTGGCCCGGGAGGGGGGCCACGCAGCCCCCCTCCCCAATTAAAAAATAAAAAAATTAAAAAAGGGCAAGGCCGGCCCCGGGGGATGGGGTCCCCGAGGCCTTAAATGGCCTGAGGAGGGGGGCCACGCAGCCCCCCTCCAAATATTTTTTTTTTTTTAATTAAAAAAGAGGGCATGCCCCGGGGGATGGGGTCCCCGGGGCCAATAGAGGCCCAGGGAAGGGGGGCCACGCGGCCCCCTTCCCGTTTTTTTTGTTTTAAAATGCTCAGGCCCCGGGGGATGGGGTCCCCGGGGCCAAAAGTGGCCGAGGAAAAAGGGGCCACGCAGCCCCCCTCCCATAAAAAAAAAAGGAAAAAAAAAAAAACGGCATCGTGCCGGAGGCCCTGCCCCCCTCCCTGCAGCAGTCTGCAAACGCGCCCCCTGGCACGTTTTAAGAAGGGGAAGTAATTCCCCTTGAATACTGGGGGTCCCTGGGGACCAACTAGCCCACCAGGAACCTCCAGTATGCGCCAGGGGGCTGCGTTGCAGAGAGGTGTACAGAGGCCACGCCCCTTTTTACACCTCTCTGCAACGCAGCTCTGTGGCGCTTTTTGGAGGTACATGGTGGGCTAGTTGGACTCCAGGGACCTTCAGTATTCAAGGGACTTAATCCCCCAACTTAAAACGCGCCACGGGCGCGTTTGCACAGTGGTGAAGGGAGGGGGCAGGGCTTCAGGTGACATATGTGCAAACAGGCCCTGTGGCGTGTTTTAAGATGGGGAATTAAATCCCCTTCAATCCTGAGGGTCCCTGGGGCCAACTAGCCCACCAGGTACGTCCAGAAAGCGCCACAGAGCTGCGTTGCAGAGAGGTGTAAAAGGGGCATGGCCTCTGAACACCTCTCTGCAACGCAGCTTCCTGGCGCATACTGGAGGTACAGGGTGGGCTAGTTGGACCTCAGGGACCCTCATGATTCAAGGGGACTTAATCCCCAACTTAAAACGTGCCACGGGCGTGTTTGCAGACATGTCACCTCAGGCCCCACCCCTTCCTTCACCATTGCGCAAATAATCCTCTAAAATCAGCTGAACTACGAATTCCAATTTACTCACCTGTTATCAGGAGAGACCTCAGTGCTGCATCTTTCAGCCCAGTACAGATCCTGAAAAGTAATTCTAACTGTACTTACCAATAACTTGAATTTCCTTCCATAGGCTAACATTGACTGGTTTCACTTGGAAATTCTTCTAAGTGTGGAGTTTTGGAACTTTATAATATTCCTCTAAAATCAGCCGAACTACGAATTCCGATTTACTCACCTGTTATCAGGAGAGAACCCAGTGCTGCATCTTTTAGCCCAGCACTGACCCTGAAAAGTAATTCTAACCGTACTTACCAGTAACTTGTATTTCATTCCATAGGAATCCATTGTCTGGTTTTCAGCAGAAAAGTTTCAAAGTGTCGATTTTCACAAACTACAAATATTCCTTAAAAATCGCCTGTATGACTTAAACGCATTCTTTCAACTGTTTACAGGAGATGCACCAGTGCTGGATCCAGGATCCACCACTGAGTAAGAAAAAGTAACGATAACACTACTTACCTGCTAAGTGAATTTCCTGCCATAGGATAACATTGGTGATTCTATGTGAAAAAGTTTCTAAGTGTCAACTTTTAAAATACAATAATATTCCTTAAAAATCAGTACTGTAACCAAAACGCTTTTACTCAACTGTTTACAGGAGATGTCCCAGGACTGAATCTAGGATCCAGTCCTGTGGTTAGAAAAGTAATCCATAAAGTAACTAATTGCATTTAACTAGAAATTCACATTGAGCTCAATGTTGCATTGTGTTTGAAATTGTGTTGCCCATTGCAACAACTGTAAATACTATGCTTAAAAGTCTATTGCCTATTTGCAAAGAATTTAAACTAAAGTAATTCATTCTGAGAAAGTATATTTTGTAATGTAATGTATAATGTAATTACAATGTAATTTAAAAAATAAATAGTTTAAAAAAATGTAGTAAATCAGTATGAAAAAAATTTATATAACAATTAATACATTTAAAAATTGTCATTTACAAAACCTTGGAAATTCACTGAAAAAAACCATAGGTTTCAGACATGTTATAGTTAGGAATTAGCATTTAAAAAACCTTTGAAATTCACTGAAAAAACCATAGGTTTCAGGCACGTTATAGTTAGAAATTAGTATTTAAAAAACCTTTGAAATTCACTGAAAAAACCATAGGTTTCAGGCACGTTATAGTTAGAAATTAGCATTTAAAAAACCTTTGAAATTCACTGAAAAAACCATAGGTTTCAGGCACGTTATAGTTAGAAATTAGCATTTAAAAAACCTTTGAAATTCACTGAAAAAACCACAGGTTTCAGACACGTTATAGTTAGAAATTTGCATTTAAAAAACCTTTGAAATTCACTGAAAAAACCATAGGTTTTAGGGACAGTTATAGTTAGTTGGACATTGCACTCGTACAAAACCCGTGAAATTCCCCCGTTATAGTTAGTTCACTATAACTCGTGCCCCCGCAATGCACTGCTGATGACGTCACATATTATATCACTCATGACATGGTCAGTGACATCACTGATGACATCACTGATGACATCTCAAATGACATCACTGATGACATCATCCATGTGATAATTTCATGCATCTTCTCACACCCTAATATAACTTTTGATACACCCACTGTAAATTACAGACTGCCATTCTCAAAACCATAGACACTCCAACACCAATAACTACATACCCACTCACTGATTCTTAGGTCTACACACATCCACTCACTCACCTGTACAGTCACTCATACTTACAGTCACTCAGTACAGGACTATCATATGCACTCATACACCTACATAGACACTCACACACCGCCACTCATCCATAGAGGTACTCACAAACCTAGTCAGTCATGCAAATAATTAATCACACTGCCATTTACTCACCTATACAGTTATACACACACCAGCTCACTTACTCATACAAATACTAGCACATTCTTACGCTCTTATACAATCACTGATACAAGCTCACACTCATCCATACAGTCACTCTCACAATCACACACTCTCGCTTATAGCTATTTGTATACTCCAACACACATATATACTGCCTTTCACATATGTAGTTACTCACACATGTACCACTGAGATATACATTCACTCACTAACACACCCATACACACACTCCCCCACCCATACAGTCCATCACAAATGCACTCTTGAAACCATGCACCCAGTGAATCACCCACTGATACATCTATGTGCAGTCACACACACCCCATCCACACAAACACTCAGGCACCGATACAGATACTCAGACAACCAATCAATAACTCATAGACACTCATGTAGCTATTTACAAACCCATGCAGCCACTTACACTCCAACAGACAGACGGATAAAGACATTCACACAGTTTAGTCACTAACCCATGCATTTAGTAAGATATGTTTAATCACTCACTTATAGAGTCAGTCACGCACCTACTAAATCATCCATCCAGACACTTATACACCCACTCATTATTCAATACACCTTGGCATATATAGTAAACATATTTAAACTTTATAGAAACACACAGTCACTGCATGATGTCATCAGTGACGTCATTTGAGATGTCATCAGTGATGTCATCAGTGATGTCACTGACCATGTCATGAGTGATGTAATATGTGACGTCATCAGCAGTGCATTGCGGGGGCGCGAGTTATAGTTAGCTGAACTAACTATAACGGGGGAATTTCACGGGTTTTGTACGAGTGCAATGTCCAACTAACTATAACTGTCCCTAAAACCTATGGTTTTTTCAGTGAATTATATATATATATATATATTATCTACTGGCGGTCGCCAGTAGATAGTTATAGTTACAACCTATTATCCATAGGAAATCCGCGACATTCTATTTGAAATAACTCTCTTGCCGGTTGACGTATCTTCGCGAAATTTTCAAACTTTGTGGCCCGCTCCGGTCCGCTCCTACCCTGAAAGTCTCGGGGGATTCGTCAAGCGGGGGCCGAGAAAAAGGGGGTCCCAAAACGCGTTTTCCCCATGCAATTTTCCATAGGAAACTTTAGACACGGCTACAGCCCGAACTGCTGAACGGAATTACACCAAATTTGGCAAAGAGGTAGTTCTTGGTTCAGAAAGAACCCTTTTGTTAAATGGTGTAAATCCGTTCAGTAGTTGCTGAGAAAATCAAAAGTAAAAAGATAGTGATATCTATGGCCGAGTAGGGTCCGCGTACCCTCCCAATCACGAGCTGCATGTTAATTGGCTGTCAGCTGGCTGTCAACATTCCGATTCAGGAAATGTTAGCAGCCATTTTGTCCCTCGGTAGAACCGAGGGACAGAAACAAGTGCGCAAAGCGCACAAAGGGGGCAGGGTAGAAACACCCTGACCCCCTAGGTTTGCTCAGGGGTCCCACAAGGACCCCCTGGGCAAAATCGAAGCGCGGTCTCCCGCGCTTCGATTGTATTTTGCCCCCGGGTGGCCCAAGTCCCGGGGGCATGGTGGGGGGTTTAATTTTATGTGTGGGGGGCCTCAAAGGGCCCCCCAAGCCCCGGGGACCGCCACCCCCCAGGGCTTTTTTAAAAAAATGGTGCGGGAGGGCTCTGAGCCCTCCCGCAGCCCCGGGGACCACCACCTCCCCGGGGCTTTTTTTTTTTAATTGAACAACCTGTGTGGGGGGCTCCAGCCCCCACACGCCCGGAGACCGCCACCTCCCGGGGCACTAACAAATTAAAATGGGGGTCCGTTTTGGACCCCCGAAGCCCCGGGAACCACCACCTCCCGGGGCTGTGCTGATGTAGGGGAGGGCCGCGCGGCCCCCTCCTGGAGCCCTTGATGGCCCTGGGGACCGCCACCCCCCAGGGCCGGCTCCTGCAGTGTCCCGGGGTGCCTACCCCCGGGACACTGTAGTTTGCTATGGCAGGACGGGAGCCTCGCGGCTCCCGTCCTGCCATAGCAAACTGCTTTGGATATTGGAAGAGAGAGCAGGGAAACCTGCTCTCTCTTCCAATATCCAAAGCACATTGCTTTTCCACATGGGGAGCAGCATGTCAGCTGCTCCCCATGTGGAACAGCAATGCCGGCTCCGAAGGGACGTGGGGGGCCGGCGGGACTGTGGGGGGATTGGGGACCCCCCCACAGTCCCCAACGGAGAGAGCCAGCCCCGGGGGATGGGGTCCCTGGGGCAAGTAGTGGCCCAGGAGGGGGGCCACACGGCCCCCCTCCCCAAAAAATAAAAAATAAATAAATAAATAAAAATGGAAAGGCCGGCCCCGGGGGATGGGGTCCCCGGGGCCTTAAATGGCCTGAGGAGGGGGGCCACGCAGCCCCCTCCCAAGAAAATAAAAAAAGGCCATGCCCCGGGGGATGGGGTCCCCGGGGCCAATACAGGCCCAGGGAAGGGGGGCCACGCGGCCCCCTTCCCGTTTTTTTTTAAATTAAATTAAAAAAAGGGGTAAGGCCCTGGGGGATGGGGTCCCCAGGGCCCAAAAACAGGAAAAAGGAAGGGGGCCACACAGCCCCCTTCAGGGGACAAAAAAATAAAAATAAAAAAAAAACGATCACAGGCCCCGCCCCTTCCTTCACCACTCTGCAAACGCGCCCCTGGCGCGTAAGCAGAGGGGAACGAATTCCCCTTGAATACTGGGGGTCCCTGGGGGCCAACTAGCCCACCAGGAACCTCCAATATGCGCCAGGGGGCTGCGTTGCAGAGACGTGTAGAAAGGCCACACCCCTTTTTACACCTCTCTGCAAAGTGTGGAGTTTTGGAACTTTAAAATATTCCTCTAAAATCAGCCGAAATACGAATTCCGATTTACTCACCTGTTATCAGGAGAGACCTCAGTGCTGCATCTTTCAGCCCAGTACTAATCCTGAAAAGTAATTTTAACCGTACTTACCAGTAACTTATATTTTCTTCCATAGGAATCCATTGTCTGGTTTTCAGCAAAAAGTTTCAAAGTGTTGATTTTTACAAACTACAAATATTCCTTAAAAATCACCTGTATGACTTAAACGCATTCTTTCAACTGTTTACAGGAGATGCACCAGTGCTGGATCCAGGATCCAACACTGAGTAAGAAAAAGTAACGATAACAGTTTTTACCTGCTAAGTGAATTTCCTTCCATAGGATAACATTGGTGATTCTATGAGAAAAAGTTTCTAAGTGTCAACTTTTAAAATACAATAATATTCCTTAAAAATCACGACTGTAACCAAAACGCTTTTACTCAACTGTTTACAGGAGATGTACCAGGACTGAATCTAGGATCCAGTCCTGTGGTTAGAAAAGTAATCCATAAAGTAACTAATTGCATTTAACTAGAAATTCACATTGAGCTGAATGTTGCATTGTGATTGAAAATGTGTTGCCCATTGCAACAACTGTAACTACTGTACTTAAAAGTCTATTGCCTATGTGCAAAGTATTTAAACTAAAGTAATTCATTCTGAGAAAGTATTTTTTGTAATGTAATGTATAATGTAATTACAATGTAATTTAAAAAATAAAATCTGTAAAAAAAAATTGTTTCTAAAAATGTAGTAAATCAGTATGAAAAAAATTAATATAACAATTAATACATTTAAAAATTGTCATTTACAAAACCTTTGAAATTCACTGAAAAAACCGTAGGTTTCAGGCACGTTATAGTTAGAAATTAGCATTTAAAAAACCTTTGAAATTCACTGAAAAAACCATAGGTTTCAGACACGTTATAGTTACAAATTAGCATTTAAAAAACCTTTGAAATTCACTGAAAAAACCATAGGTTTCAGACACGTTATAGTTACAAATTAGCATTTAAAAAACCTTTGAAATTCACTGAAAAAACCATAGGTTTTAGGGACAGTTATAGTTACTTGGACATTGCACTCAGTACAAAACCAGTGAAATTCCCCCGTTATAGTTAGTTCAGCTAACTATAACTCGCGCCCGCAATGCACTGCTGATGACGTCACATATTACATCACTCATGACATGGTCAGTGACATCACTGATGACATCACTGATGACATCTCAAATGACATCACTGATGACATCATCCACGTGATAATCTGATGCACCTCCTCACACCCTAATATAATCTTTGATACACCCACTCTAAATTACAGACTGCCATTCGCAAAACCATAGACACTCCAACACCAATAACTACATACCCACTCACTGATTCTTAGGTCTACACACACACATCCACTCACTCACCCGTACAGTCACTCATACTTACGGTCACTCAGTACAGGACTATCATATGCACTCTTACTCCTATATAGACACTCAAACAACGCCACTCATCCATAGAGATACTCAGACACCTAGTCAGTCATGCAAATAATTAAACACACTGCCATTTACTCACCTATACAGTTATACACACACCAGCTCACTTACTCATACAAATAGTAGCACATTGTTACGCTCTTATACAATCACTGATACAAGCAAACACTCATCCATACAGCCACTATCACAATCACTCACTCTTGCTTATAGCTATTTATATACTCCAACACACATATATACTGCCTTTCACATATGTAGTTACTCACACATGTACCACTGGGACATACATTCACTCACTAACACACTCTTACACACACTTACCCACCCATACAGTCTATCACAGATGCACTCTTGAAACCATCCACCCAGTGAATCACCCACTCACACATCTATGCACAGAGTTGCACACACCCCTCCCACACAAACACTCAGGCACCCATACAGATACTCAGACAAGCATTCAATAACTCATATAGACACTCATTTAGCTATTCACAAACACATGCAGCCACTTACACAGCAACAGACAGACGGATACAGACATTCACCCAGTTTAGTCACTAACCCATGCATTCAGTAAGATACGTTAAATCACTCACTTATAGAGTCAGTCACGCACCTACTAAATCATCCATACAGACACTTACACACCCACTCATTCTTCAATACGTCTTTTCCTATATATATTAAAAATATTTAAACTTTACAGAAACACACAGTCACTGGATGATGTCATCAGTGATGTCATTTGAGATGTCATCAGTGATGTCATCAGTGATGTCACTGACCATGTCATGAGTGATGTAATATGTGACGTCATCAGCAGTGCATTGCGGGGCGCGAGTTATAGTTAGCTGAACTAACTATAACGGGGGAATTTCACGGGTTTTGTACGAGTGCAATGTCCAAGTAACTATAACTGTCCCTAAAACCTATGGTTTTTTCAGTGAATATATATATATATATATATATATATATATATATATATATATATATATATATATATATATATATATATATGTATATATATATATATATATATATATATATATATATATGCAAGCAATAATAACACACTTGGCAAATGCACCTGTTAACTGCATGGATAATAATATGAAGTGAAACACAAGCAGACGATAATGATAAAATGAAACACAAGCAGATAATACTGGATGAAACACAAGCAGATTATGCTGGACGTCCTGCAAGAAATCAGAAAGATATGTACACTAAATACATTAGATGATTAACTTGGATGTTCACACAGACTTTCACACATCACAAAGTCAATACTCAAAGGAAATACCTCAGATGACCATAGCCACTGGAAACTGAATGTACACACACAGACACTCACACATCACAATGACTGTTATAGCCACTGGAAACTGAATGTGCACACAGACAGTCACGCATCACAATGGCAATAATCAAAAACAAGATACATCACCGGCTGCAAACTTAATCTTGGCCCACTCCAGACTGGCGGATTCACAGCCGGGGTCAAGAGACTCAGCAAAACCGGGAACTGCTGCACTGTAGACGCGTCCGTCATTCAGGCTCAAACAATCCTGGTCTCTAAGTCAACAAACCCAAGCTTTATAATTTCAAAACACACTAGAAGGTTTCGAGAGGCTTTCCCTCTGCGCCAAGGAAACTTACTGGAATTGGCCACTTTCCATGCAAGCATTCGAAAGGCAAAGGTGTTCTCACGTTCCTTCTGCCTTCTCATGTGTTCCAGCCTTTATCTAAATGAAGCTTACGAAAGTCCCCGGCGGTACAATCAACAAAACAACCTTGAACGTGAATAACCTAAAAACAACTTGAGTAATCTGGGGGCCTACCTGTGCACGCAAAAAGCTCAAGCAAGACAGAATTGGACAATAAATAACACCGCTAGACCTATAAAACATCAGAGCAAAGGGGACGTCCCATTGCAAAGCAAAACTTAAGTTGCAAACCAATTAGGCAGGGAAACAACAGCCAAGGTAAAGCTGTCAAGATCAACGGAAACGCTGGGGAACATAGCAGCAAACAAAAAGCCGGGCAGGAAGCTTCCTGCCCGGCTTTTTGTTTGCTGCTACGTTCCCCAGCGTTTCCGTTGATCTTGACAGCTTTACCTTGGCTGTTGTTTCCTGCCTAATTGGTTTGCAACTTAAGTTTTGCTTTGCGATGGGACGTCCCCTTTGCTCTGATGTTTTATAGGTCTAGCGGTGTTATTTATTGTACAAGTCTACCTCTCATCAAGTGGTGTCACCTCTTTTACTTCTAGGCCTTCGCGTGATATTTTGAAGATAAATCCTTATAGGATTTGTTTTGAACACCATCGTAACATAACCTGTCGGTATTGGACACCACCATTGTGGGACGTGCCTTTTATTCATTTCTTGGTCGTGGCCTCCATATAGACGGTTCCTATCCTTGATATAATAAACATACCGGACGGGAAACAGCTCATTAGCAGGGAATCCTATGACCTTTTACTCTATGGAAATGTTGGATCCTACCATTATCTAGTGCCCTGAAGAAGTCTTGTACTAGGACGAAATGTGTCGGCTGTACTGTGTGTTGAGTCATTAGAGCTGGACTCTGTGTTTTTATCTACGTTAAATGAAAATGGAATAAAAAGAAAGAAAAACTTGAAGAACTTTCGTGTCTGGATATGGACTTCCCTTATTGATTAAATTCCGCTGTGTGGTGCACCTGTGCTTTTGTTTTGAATTGTTAGGTTCCTGTAGGAACAAGCACTGTGACGGTGGGTGCTATTCAGTGTGCACACAGATCCCAGTTAGTATTGAAGGGATAAGATTGATGGAGTGAAATTAGGTTAGGTGCTGGCAGTTAGAAGGTACCACTGTTAGGTCTATTTGTTTACACAAGACAGAATTGGAATTCAAAATGACATGAGGGCATATCAAAGCCAATAGTATGAACTTCATAATACTTCCCAATGTACAACACAATTCACATTTATGCACCACTGCCTATAGCATCACACACTTCATCTCCAAATGTACAACATAATGCACATTTGAGCACCACTGCTCATAACACTGCACTTGAAGACCAAGAAGTACATTCCACATCTCTCTCTCTTTCATGCTTTCAAATGCACATCCCACATGTTCTGTTACTGCAAGGCTGTTCTACTCTATGACAGCTCCCACTTTAAAACTACAAGAGATACAAAAGAAATCTTCAAGGCAAGAAAGGCACATGCAGGAAAAAATGATATAAACACCAAAAGTCAATTAAAATCATGGTAGTCAAAGGTCATCAAGTGGTTTCTAACCATAGGAGTGCCTCTAGCACTACAGGTGCGCTCTATAGAACAAGTAAACACGTTTAGATTCATTGATTTTGACTAGACGAAAAGTGTGGTACAAAAAGAAATCAGCTCTGTAGTTTGAGACGTATCTACATTAGGGACTTGAAGATATTCATAGAGACCCTTTTGATAGTACATGTGATATAGTGATGAGAGTGCAAGTACTGACTGAAGAAGCTGCAAGATCATTTTTAATAAATAAAATTAATGAAATTAATGCGTAAAGTTAACGTGTAGGCCTAAAACGAGAAACCACATCTTTAAAAGCCAAATGGGAGCACTAGGCTTCAATAGCTATTTGTGTTAAGTTAGAAATGCCTTTAAAAGCTGTTTTCTTGTACTGACCTTAGATTAACATTCTTAGTAATGTGAAGCTGTGAAGAGTTCAATGATAAAATGTGATGAACCAACATGATTTAATAGAAAAAGATAGTTTTCGACCTTCCGATAGACATTTTTTCATAGAATACAATAGGTTATTAAATAATGTAGTTACATTTTACTTAAACGTTTCTTCATGAATAAGATTGGCAAGTTAGAATATGTGAGAAAGAGATGATTTCATTTGTGGAATGACAGACCTAACCATGAACAGTTTTGTTTTGCACAGTATGAACTACTGGGAACCAAACCATGACCTCTAAAATGTTGTCAGTAATGTTACATATAATGCTTAATATCTGTGAGTTTTTGTTTTGAGACAGTGTAGATAGAAAATTTCCATTCCCATGAAGACATCGTACTCCGATTGGGTGAGAATATGGACGGTTGCAACATTTGTTTTAGTTGTAGATATCAAAATATTATATTAGTGTGTGTTCCTAGACTATAGAAAACCCCAACCTACCTACCTACTCCCTTAGGACTGAGCTTTTTCCTTTGATATCCAGTCTCTCTATGCTCTGAAGCTCTGTGCTCTGAGCAGACCCATTCATTTCCTCCTTGCCAGAATCTAAGCCATGTTTCTGAGACTTTCCTGAACTTCTCTTCATGAGAAGTGCTATTGAATTGCTTAAAGCTTTATGTTTTCACCTCTCGATTATTAAAGAAATACTTACTAAAAGATATGAATAAAACCCTTTAAACTCATAAAAATCTCATCATTGGCTCCCAATACTTTATATGTAATTGTGATGCGTAATTTGAATTTTGATTTGCAGCTTCCGTTTAATTATTTACCTGCGTCAAAAATCCACAGACCAAGGGCCAAGTAAGAGCAGGGACTTTATATTCAGGTATGCTGAGACACAAATTCTCACTCGTAAACCAAATATTTATTAAGGTCCCATGCTCCACTAAAGCCCTTCAGAAATGATGCATGAAAGGGTGCTTAAGTTAAGCAGTTTGAGATGGATTGTCCATTTTGTCATGAACTTATGACTTATTTGTAAATGTTATTAAACATCTGTAATAAAGAGCCATAAAACAAACGCATGAATCTACGGTGGTGCAGGGGAGTCAGTCCATAACAGCTCATCACACATTGTTAAAAAATCAGAACTCCGCTGTCATAAACCTGACAGCCCTAGACACTGACAGCAAGCAAGAACTATGCTGTTTTTAATACTGATGGACTTTGGAGGTGATTAACTTAGGGTTCACTAACTGTAACAAGGGTGGTCAGAGTCTCAAGGGTCCCCCAATTTTTTTTCAGGAGGCATCTATCAAAGCAATTTACTTGAGCCTGCATGACTCAAGGGCAACTAGATGTCCCTTGTGAGAAGTATTGCAGCTTTCCTTGGAAACACAGGAATATTGGACAGAGATACTACTTTCAGCTCTTTGAATGGCCCAGAACCCGTTCTTTATAATTTGACTTTCAAAAGTTTGGATGTTGTTGAACTAGCACACATAAAACTCATGATAAATATATTGTCCAAGCAGTGGTATTTTTTGGTATCTTTTAGAAGAGGTATTAAACTTTAATTTACATAAAGATATTATGCCTAGGAACTTCAGGACATTTTATGGAACAAATCTCTACTATCAGGTACGTAGGGATACAATACGTTGTCTATGAAGAAAGGCTACGTGAAGGAATTGTATGTTGTCAATTTCAAGTTACACAGTTTGATGCCTTACACAGTTCATGGTCAAGAGGGAGCCTACCCAGCTCATCTCAGACTCCTATCGATTCACACAACAGGTAACAATAGTTCCTTCCATAGATTCAGGGTATAGAAGGCAGCAGCAGGATGTAGGCACACATGTGCTCCCTTATATCAATCAAAGGAGAATGAATCACGTGTCTAATAGTACCAGGGTCTATTGGTTCTTAAAAAACCCTCATTCCCTCTAGCTTTTGGGAGGCTGTATATTTCGCATTCTCTGCCTTATCAGTTAGGTGAGTAGTGTGATCATTGGGTCTTAACCGTCTGAGTTTCCAGTTCTCCAGGTGGTGTGAACTCCTCCACCCGGAGGGAGACCATCTGTCTTATTGACAGTCATGAAGCGGATGTGAGATTTAGTGAGAATTAAAAATACCTCCTTTCCTGTTTGTTGAGTTTAATTAGACAGGCAGGGGTAACATTTAAAAACAGGGGCGGTGCTAAGGTGGATGAGTAAGTGATCCACTGCACCTAATATTCAATCCTGAAAGGTCGACATGTTTCGGCCCTTAATCACCTCTAATGGTCGGTGGGCCTTCCTCAGGACCAGGAAAGGAGCTATTAGGTGTGTAGGTCGCTCGTGAAGGTAAGTAGTTTCAATGACCCTTCTTCGTTAACGAGTGTATTAACTCATTTTTAGACGTAGTTACTGGTATGCACTGTACCTATAACTGTGGAAAGAAAAGTGACAGGGAACATTGTACAGTACAAAACTAGGTGGACCCTGTCTCACCCAACGAGATGCAAAATAAATAGATAGTGATATAGCTTGTAAAAAAACAACCAACAGTGTCCTTCAACTAAAAAATGCAACTGAGATTATAATTGCATGCACGTAAATATAAAGTTCAGAGGGCATGCATTCTAAGCTCTGAGAGTTGAATAATGAGCTTATTGTTAGAGGTTTGACGATGCTTGAAGTGTGCGTGGTCACTCGCTACTTTAGAATGGTTTATGCGATCAAATTATTTGTCAGATATTATTACTAACGAAGGTTTTCACTCATGCTTGAGTGTGGTGTTGTCATCCTTAGTCCCAAATCTGTGAATGATTACCTTATTGGGAGTCTCTTGTGGCTCCTTCGGGTATCGGTAGACGCTCACTAGGATAAGGAGCGTAAAGCGGTAAACTAACCGAATTATATCTGTTATCTTATTGTGTAGAAAATTGTTTCAGATTTCGGCGTTGCTCATGTTACCTCTGTGCTGCTCACAGTGCGACGTAGCTGTCGCTGCTGACCATGACCCGGAAGTAGGTCAAGGTCCCGTCGGAAATATTTAGAGGCTGCGTTCCTTTTCGGAATCGACATAGGGAAAAGACCCAGAATCTGGGGAGGAGGAGGAAAAAAACTATGCAGTTTTTACGGAAAAATAGTGAACAGCATGCTTCAATCTTAATTATAGTGTTGATCTCCACAGTTGAGTAAAGCAATGATACTCTAGAGTAAATAATGGAGAGTAAATAGTAGGTTCCCTTCAAAAAGTGTTTTATGATTGGGATTCTGAGATAAAACAATATGATATTAAATAAATATACTCAGGGTTTCTAAACAATGTGGAAGTTCAAATAAACCTATGTAGAAGTTTAAATAAATTTATAATTGAAGAATTTATATATCTGGCCTCTATTTGGGCAGGTCGGTATTGAGCTTCCTTCTTGGCAGTTGATATGCCTTAAAGTATGGTTGGCACGAGTATTCTCTCAGTTGGGTACTATGTTATTAGTTCTATGTGTATTCATATCTTAAAGATGACCATGGAATGTTGTCATTTAATCCTTTGTCAAAAGTTCTGAGGCGGTATACCCACCGCTGTTCTTTTTCAATAAGCACCTTTTCTGAGTTGTGATCCTTTATATCTAAGATTTCCAGGATGACCCATTGGATGTCATTGGTTATGTGTTCCATGCTCAGGAAGTGATTACTCATCTGTGTGGTTGACTTCTTACATTTAATGTTACTGCAATGTTCGCAGATACGTTGCTTGACCTTACGACATGTCATACCAATATATTTCAATTGGCATGGACAAGTGATCATGTACACTACATGAGTGGTGTTGCAGTTAGTGTGTCGTTTGATTGTCCATTCTAAATTTTCTGTTAGTTGTAAGCTCTTGGTTGTTTTGGTGAGTTTACATACTGAGCAATTTCCACAGGGATAGTGTCCTGGATTTGGTCTTCCTGTCCATATATTGGGAATCGGATCTGGCGTCACATGGTTCTTCTTTGGTCTAGTGTGTACCTGTAGGTCTCGGATATTCTTAGTTCTTTTATTAGCGAAATGTGGTTTTGGCCATTTGAGGGCACCTGAGGTGAGGATCCGCCAATTCTTGTTTATCATCTTCTTCACCAGATTTGAAGCAGTGTTGTATGTCATTACACACGTTAGGGTGTCCGATTCTATAGTCGTGGTAGTGGTTTCCAGTAGGCTGTCGCAGTTCTGATTTCTTGGATTGTTCTCTTCATAAATGGTAATGTCCAGAAAATCAAGTGTCCTCTCATTCGCGGTATAGGTAAACCTCAAGTAGTCATCTTGAGTGTTAATCTATGTGTGGAATTCAGATATTGTGTCAGGTGTGTCTCCCCAGATTATCAGGATATCATCGATATACCTTTACCTTTTCTAAATGGGTTTCTCCTCGAAGGTACTCACATAGAGCCCACATAGAGCCCTGCCAAGCTAGGGGCGAATGTGTTCCCCATCGAGGTCCCATGTGTTTGGAGGTCGAGTGTCCCCTCATATTCAAAGAAATCTTCAGTTTGAGCTAGACGACACATGCGCTCCCACCACAGCTAAGCCACACAGGGATAAGGAGTCACAGTCATGGGAGGGAGAATTAAGGGAATAAGGGCCTCTTCCTAGAGGTTTTCAGTATCAGTGGGAGTCTTAATGGGACAGTGGTCACAGGAATCTGGCCACGGTGCTTCTCTTCAGAGCCACTTAGGAAATAACAGGTGCACTGTGATTGTGAAGTCATAAGAATGCTCTTGTTTCTTGTCAGCTTCACTCAATGAATATATGCATAGCAATTGTGGAGGGGTGTATGTCTTTGTGCTCATTATTAGTACAGCTTTGGGTAACAATACGCTCAAATGGGCCAGGGTCATTTAGGCCATCATGCCTCTCATCAGCATTGCTCATTAAACCTATTCTTCTGTCAGGCTGGGCATTGCCTCTAGTCTTCAGCTTTGGTAGCTGGAATCTCACTGAACTTCCACATTTGATTGTGCTCAAAAACAGTAAACATTTAGCTCTGTCTTCATCAGAGAGGCTCTTCACAAGCAAGGTGCTATGCCTGTTTCTTTTCCTTCAGGGGATAGCAGGAAGACGCTTTGACCTGAGTCCTGGCTTACAGCCAAAGATTCTGCCTATGGTTTCGATCTTTCTCTGTATAGGTGTGTATAGCTTCTTTCAGTAAAAGGTAAACACCTGCTAAGACAAATGGGTCAGCTTGTATCCATTACAGTGACAAATCGTATCCAACAAACTGGCCACTAACATTTGTAGGTGACTGCAAACCATAGGAGGGAGCCAATCCATTTAACATGAACTTCCTTCATGTGTGCAACATCTTAATGGAAGGCAGGTTTCAGGAGAACTTTTTCTATGATGACAATAGTTACTCACATTTAAATGACTGTCCTCAAATTGTGCTCCTGTCACCAAACAGAGTCCAGTGTTGGTGAACAGCAGATACAAATCTTTACGAAAATGTGAGAGTTACCTCATGACACAGGCCCTCTGCAAAATATAATAGATATTTGGCCAGTCAGAATGAGAAAATAAATATCAGGTTTTCACATTTCTTCCGGTTTCCAAATTTAGTGTCATATATATGAAAGGGCGCGTCGCTTTTGCACCGCGCAACGGGGTGCATGCATGATGCAACCCTTAAATGTGATTTACAAGCCATGCAGGGCCAACTTGCATGGCCCTGAGTGGCTTGATAAATCCATACTAACACAACGCAGTGCAAATCGCTGCATTACGTTACTCTGCCTCAGGGAGGGGTTCCATGGGTGGTGTGTAGGTGTTCACACGCAAAACCCATGGATTTTGATGCATTCCCAGATTTACCGTAAGTGGTAGATCTGGGAATGCACCAAAACTGCTACACATCCCCATGGGAGACATAACACGAAGAAATATCCTTATTTCTCCTCCTTTTCGTCTCTTTCTATGTAGGCTGCATTCTGCATCACACATAGAAAGTGGAAAATGCCTCAGGGGATTGTTTTTTGCAGGAAGGTGCACAAAATCAATCCAGCTAACAATGCAGGCACCCTTGCACCATGGTGCTCTAGTGATGGGAAAAGGCGGGAATGCACCATATTGTGTTAAATATGGCAGTGGCGCATTCCTACCCTTTCCCTGTCACGCAGCACAGTAAGGTGGCTTGCTGTGTTGTGCTGTGCTGGGCTGCGCGACTTACTGATAAATATGCCCTTAGAGTCCCATCATTATTGTGTTGTCTTGCTGCTCTATTAGCACAGGATAGCTAAGACACTACTGAACAGAGTGCTCCACGGACTAATTCCTAGCAGATATGATCAGTTGAAGCCTTTCCACCTGTTAAAGTCTAAAATCAATGGAACAAGCAGAGCAGTGCAGTGCAGTTCAAAGGGATTTATTGAGCACAGTTGTGAGGAGTCCAGATACCGAACCTTCTGAGCTCCCCTAACAACACTGTAGATTACATTTTTACCTTCTCAACCAATCATTAATCAACTAATAACATTTGACTAAATATGGATATGTGTTTATGCAATATTAACAAGTAAAGCAGGAGTTTGTTACAGAAGATGTTCGCATTTGTAAAAGCCTTGGTTACTAAAATAAGCAGGCCAGACCAGCTGATCTTTAGGTCTTCCACAAGCCCGTATTAAACAAGACAAAATGTAATTTTCACTTTCTTGCATTTTAGAAAGGCCAAATAAACTAAAACTATCATTTACCATTGTCCGTTAAGCCGACCATGGAATCAATAATGTTTCTGTGCCGTAACCCCAATTGGAAGCCGATTTTTAAATTCCTCCTCTGATACCTACATGTTCTGCAATGCATTGATGCTTATTTAAGCGCTCAATAGTAATAGAAAGTGCTCTTCGTACTAAACAACTATCATTCATCTAGTAAGAGCTCAATTTGCGAGGCTGAAGAAATGTTCTTCTGGGCACTTCGAAGAAGAAGCGTGCTGTTGTATTTTGGATTCTATGAAAGTTTTCCTAGAGAAAAGCAGAAAAGCCAAAAAATATACTAGTCCCGCTCAGGCCAGCATAATACCAGTTAAGTAACTTCAAATAATCATTTTGGAATAGCCACCCCTGAAACTAATATTTTTTATGTTTTCCAATGAAGGATGTCTTGACTATAATCTTTACCTCGATAACAACTGAGAACCACGGATTAACAAGATATCAAGCTTTTTCGTTAAGACACCTGTTTGACCAACAAATATCCAACTGGGAGAATCTCGCAGCTCCTCCTCAAGAAACCTTTGAATTTTGAAGATAACTCTTCCTCCGTGCCAAACCTCAACTTATTGGCTTATCTGCTCATGGTCCATACTGCCCGTTGATCCCGTTTCCACTAAAAAGACACATAATGACACAAATACAAATTTCTATAAATTTCTGTCTTGACTTAGATGTTTATGAGTCTCTACTGATATCCCACACTGCATGGCCCTATAGACTAAATATATGAAGCAGATCTAATTTTGTTGTCATTCTGTTCAGTAAATATTTGTTGCAACTTTTTAACAAAGTACGGGGCATATTCCCAAGAACGTGTGATAACCACCGCAAGTTTAGCTTAAAGCAACTTTGCATATCGCAGTCTATCGTGGGAAAACAAACGCTGTGTTAACGCAGTATTCCCAACCTGGCGGCACCATGCGATAGTCCCACGATAACGCGTCAAATGACCGCGTTAAAATTAACGCAACGCCGCAAAAATGCGAAACACGAACGAGAATAAAGTTGCGATGCGGCCAACCGCGATACAAAAACCAGCGGTAAAAGACGACAGGCCTGCAATTCCCACGCGTCATGCGGGAAAATGCATATAAAAGCTGAACAAGAAAAACACACCATAAACAAAATAAACTGCGCAGCAACATGTATGCACCCGGAACGAGTGCCCAGGTCAACGTGAACCCCACAAGCCCCACAGACCACCAGCAAGGAACCTCGGGGTCGGGGGAGGCCAAGGAGAAGAGGAAGAGGAAGACGGGGTACAGTCCGCATGACAACCGGATCGTCGTCACGGAGGTGACAGAGCACTAACAACAACTGTCCGTCACCTCCACCGTGTCATTGGCAACACAGGAAAAATGACATTCCACCGTGAATGCAGCCGGAGTGTCAAGGAGGCCAAGATGCACTGGCACGATGTGAAAAGCCAAACCAAGCAGAAACCCGCTGCCAACAGGAAGGCAGCAACGGCGAATGGAGGTGGGAGTCCTGCTCCACAGGAGGAGCTGGAGCAAATGGTGGCCACAGTCATCAGTGTGGAGACGGTGCAAGGAGTCGGGAGTCCAGACACTGCCCGACATGACATGACCTGACACAACATCAACAGGGTGAGTAATGAACAGGTACTGTGGGGATGGGGGGGACGGGCACAATGGTACACATGCACAACGACGTGTAGCACACCGCACACCCACAATGACCCTGGGTCATGTCCCTGATCTCCGTGGCACACTGCAGCACACATACAAACATCAAGTAGGCCCCCGTCCACCATGTGCCCAAAGGGGTCCCACCCTACACATCACCAATTCCACAACACACACATGCACCCATGCGAAACACAGCAAAGATGCGTATGTGAGAGCCACACTGACAATGCAAGTGACACCACATGACGAGCAGCATGGCTGGAGTACAATCACCATGACATTGTGCATGCCACGAGACTGAGGTGGCTGAGTGTGGACCACATCCGGAAAGGAGCAGGTCACACTCTGACACATCCACGTGCACAAACAACCACTAATGTCAACAATACATTATTATTATTATTATTATTGCAATTTATAAAGCGCACAGCTACCTCCGACGGAAGTGTCCCGGCGCTAGCGACAGATACAATGCGGGCGGGGGCTAAGGGACTGGACAGGGTTTTAAATTTGGCTAAAGAGCCAAGTTTTTAAGGCCTTCCTAAACAGGAGTTCTGATTTCGCCTTCCAAAGGTGCTCCGGCAAAGAGTTCCACAGGGAGGCGGTTTTCACAGAGAAAGCACAACCCCCAATCCTGGCTTTTTTGAAGCGCGGAATCACCAGTAAGTCCTGGTGATTTGACCTCAGAGATCTAGTCTGGTAATATCTCCTGAGTCTGTGCTTCAAGTATTGGGGACCACAATCTCTGGTTGATCTAAAGGCAAATGTCAGTGCCTTAAACTCGATCCGCCTCCTAACCGGCAGCCAGTGAAGGCTCCGCAAGTGAGGCGAGATGTGGTGGCGAAGTGGTACATTTCTGATCAGCCTAGCTGCCGCGTTTTGTATAATCTGCAGTTTCCTGATCAAATAATCTGGGAGCCCCAGATAGAGACTGTTCGCGTAGTCAAGCTGGGATGTGACTAAAGCATGGACCACTTTTTTCTGCAGTCCAATGGCAGAAAGAGCAAAAATCTCCGTAAGCGTTTCAATTTCCAAAAACAAGCAGAGGAGACTTTACAAATCTGGGCACGACCTGACAGGCTGGAATCAAGCTTGAACCCCAGGTTCCTAGCTGAGCTCACCGGAAGCGGAGGGGGGTTGAGCTCAGCTGGCCACCAGAGATCCGACTGTGGGGGAGAGATTTGATTGAAGAACAGGACCTCAGTTTTGTCAGTGTTCAGCTTCATACAGCTGTCTGTCATCCAAGATGAAATTATTCGTAGACACTGTTTGAAGTTCGTGAACGCTGCCTCCGTATGTTCTTTAAATGAGAACACCAGCTGAGTGTCGTCAGCATACGAGACAACCTTCACACCACATTGTTCAATCAGCGAAGCAAGGGGGGCCAGATATACATTAAAAAGAGTGGGACTCAATGCCGAGCCCTGTGGGACTCCACAGTCAATGGGTCTAGTGGAGGAGATAAACGGGCGAAGGAACACTTTTTGAGACCGACCCTCCAGAAAGGAGCGGAACCAATTTAAAGTAGTTCCCTTCACACCCAGGAGCTCAAGTCTATCTAAAAGAATCTGGTGTGACACGGTGTCAAAGGCTGCGGACAGGTCCAACAGCACTAACATTGCACAGCTACCCTGATCTACCGTTTCCCGTATGGTTTCTGCCACTTCGAGAAGAGCAGTCTCCGTGCTGTAACCTTTCCTAAAGCCCGACTGGGAGTCGTGGAGAAGATGGTTGTTCTCCAGGAACTCTGACAGCTGCTTCTGAACTTCTTTTTCCAGCACTTTGGCCGGTACCGGGAGGAGAGAGATGGGTCTAAAATATTTTAGATCTAAGGGATCCGCATCTTCTTTCTTAAGAATTGGCAGGACATACGCCGTTTTCCATGGCGCTGGATAAGTGCCCAAACAGGGAAGTATTCCAGATAGAGATTAATAGAGGGTTGAGCCAAGGAGCTAACAATTTGAAAAACCTGGCTGGGCAGGGATCGGTCAGAGAGCCCGATTTAATTTTACTCAATTCCGCCAGAGAGGTCACTGTGCAGAGAGGGCGAAATTCCGACCAGGTGTCAGAATGGTGGAAATTATGGACTGGTAAAGCTGGCAGTGGTAGAGTCCCAGTCAAGGGAAACGAAGAATAGATCTTCTGAATCTTATCATAGAAGAAACTAGATAAATTTTCACATAAAGGGGCTGATGGGGAGATTATACTCTTCAGGGCTAGTGGCTTCATAAAGCCCTGAACAATCTTAAACACTTCTTTCGTCGAATTGTCAGAAGTTTTGATCTGATCAGCTACATAGTCCCTAATCGTGTTGCGTTTTATTCTATGAAATTTCCTTATAGCAGTTCTGTATGTACATTTGGCCTCGGAATTGTAATTTTTCCTCCACGTACGCTCCAGTTGCTTACATAAGCTTTTCTCTCGCCAAAGTTCAGTTGTGAACCAGGGGGCAGAAGGATTTTTCCTGACCAGTTTCGTGGTTTTAAGTGGGGCAACTTTATCCAAGGCCAGAGTAATCCAGCTATTAAAAAGAGAGGCATCTTGACTGGGCTCTCCAGACATTACTGGGACTGTGTTGTGTAGCACAGGGCCTATGGCCGCCGGCAGAACCTTCCTCCAGTTTCTTCTGATCTCATGCGCAGGACTAGCCTGATTGTTACAGGGAGGAATGGTCAAGGAAAAAGGGACCAAAAATGGTCTGACCAAGTCAGTGGAAGAGGATCGTCCACCCTTAGGGTACGGTTGTTGGTAAAAATAAGGTCCAACATATGGCCAGCCACATGAGTAGATGAGGGCACCTTTTGATTCAGATTTAACCCTTTGAGAGTATCTGACAATTGAGAAGCCAGAGGGCATTTATCATTGTCCATATGGACATTGAAATCACCAAGGATCGTAAAATTGGCAAATTTTAGTGAAAGGTCAGCAGTAATGTTGAATAATTCAGACCAGTGAGCGGATGGTGAGTCCGGAGGTCTATAGACCAACAATCCTGCGAAGGGAAAGGTGGGGGAGATTTTAACACAAAAAGACAGTGCTTCAATCATCCCAATATTCTCCATTTTCTTGACCGTGATCTCCCAATCCTTTCTATGGATCACTGCAAGTCCGCCCCCTCGCCTATTACCAGACCGGTTGGCCACTGCCATCCTGTAGCCTTCTGGGATAGCTAGAGCTAGGTCAGGGTTTGAATGTTCCCTTAGCCAAGTTTCGGTTAAAAACATGAGGTCCCAGGAGCCGGACTCTAGACTAAGCCAGATGTCATCTGCATGCTTGGGAAGGGATCTGCAGTTAATTAAACAGGCCCTAATCTCCGGCCTGGATATTGATGTGCCTACTAAATGTGGTAGTGCTGAGGGGCTGGTAATCTCCTTTTCTCCCTCCAACCTCCCCTTACCCAGCATGAATGGGCATGTGTTACAACATAGTGCCTGGGCACAACACCTATCATCCATAAGGCCAGGATTAAGGCATGTTGGGCTAGCACAGCCCGATGAGGAGAGCATTAGTAATTGTTCCCTGGACCAGGTTAAGCCTGCCTGGGCGCCACGGGCAGCATGGGTGGCGCTAGCGCTGGTCGTGGTCCGGACGCGGACGGGCGCAGACGGGCTTGCCTTAGGCGCGCCCGCTGCGCGCGTCCGCTTCAGCATGGTTCCTTTATCCTAATTCACCCCCCGGAAGTGAAGGAGCCTAGGGGAGGAGCCACGTCCCTCCGCAACAATCGGCACAGCAGCCGCGGCGGAACAGGGACCGGCAAGGTAGGAGTGCTAAAATGCAAGTGCAGGCAGAGAATTCCCTTTAAAACACGCAATTCAAGTATAAAAAGGTAAAAAGATCTTTAGCATAAAAACAACAAGACCAGCCTGCCCGGTACACGCGCTATGACTGACCGCTCCGCGTCCGCTACAGCAGGGTTCCTTTATCCTAATTCACCCCCCGGAAGTGAAGGAGCCTAGGGGAGGAGCCACGTCCCTCCGCAACAATCGGCACAGCAGCCGCGGCGGAACAGGGACCGGCAAGGTAGGAGTGCTAAAGTGCAATTGCAGGCAGAGAATTCCCTTTAAAACACGCAATTCAAGTATAAAAAAAATCATCTGCAGACAAACAATGCACAAGAGTACAAAGTCCGTCAAAGAGCACAAATGACCCAAGTCGCCAACATCACAGCACCTTAAAAGCACAAAAGCCAAAGGCACACCGCCTCCAAGGGATAAGGGGCAGCAAAATCACAGCTGCGACTCACACACAATGCAGCACACACACACAGCAATGACAGCACATGGACGACAATGTGGTACACAGTGCAACACTTACACTGCAGAACAGAGGACACAACTGGGTCCGCCTGTGCGTAGAAAATGGCCAATCACATCTGACATAGCAGGAAACTGTGAGGTGCAAATGTACGTGTACAACCTCACCTACGTCATGTAGTCCAAATGTCCACTGTCCCGCATCAAATAGTCCGCCCCTCCCAAACAGTCACAATGTACATTGCCATGCAGTCTGTATGTAAACTTGAACAATGCGTCAACATACATGCCAACACAATGTCAACAAGCATCTCCCCTTCACATTGCAGAGGGACAAACAACACCTCCAGCAGAGCAGACCAGACAACTCTACAGTGATGCTGAAGAGGACCTCCACACTTCCGACACCGACGCCCTACAACAGTCCATGGACATCTTAGGCAATCGACCGCCAGGAGCAGGGCAGCACCGCTGCATCGAGGATACCCCACCCTCTGCACAGACAACACAGCTGGACGCACCCACCACCCCGGATGACTCCCAGCAGCCCACTGAAGCACACATCGCATTCCAAGGCCAGGTGTCAGACTGCCAGAAGAAGGTGGCCGAACATGTGCGGGTGGGGTACTACCTCATGGAAGCCGAACTAGATCATATACGTGGGTGTCTAAGTCCCATCAGGGACCACCTACACTCCCCAACGGAGACCCACACTGTGACAGAGACACATGCCTTTGCACATTTCCAGTACTGAACCACACCCAGAGCCACGGGAGAATCATCCACACCCCCACACTGGACTGGCGTACGCCGGCACAGTTCACTCCTCTTACGTATTGAGTGGGGGACGACAAAGCTACATGTGCAATGTCTCACCCGCTGCCTGCGGTGACATGGCTGCGTCCTCTGTACACGGCACAATGCAATGTTGTATGGCCCGGGGCCCTAATGCATACATCATGAGCACACGGACACACTCAGATAGTTCGTTGAACTGGCTACGGGCACGTGCGCTCGACACCTTTATTGGCATGGTCACATGTACAGTGACGCATGTGCTGGATGTGTGTGGGGTGAGTGTAAGCCAGCCCTCATGGAGTCGTTGGTGCTGGCAACAACTTGAACAGTGATCACAATTGAAGCGGAAACAGAAAACACCAGCATAACAGAAACAACTGTGAAGCATCATGGTGGTAGCCGGAGAAAATACAGTGTTCACCCAACATGCAAGCAGAATGGTCCATGATTTGTGGTGCACTGAGTTAGTGGCACCTGAAGAGCTGAGCAGGGTATCAAGCTGATGATGGCACCCACGACAGGTGTGAGCAACTCTGATAGTCTGGCAGTAAGACACTTCCGACTCTGGCACCTGTTGTTTGGAGTTGGTCCTGGCGGTGGTGGCGTGTGCATCCTGCGGTGATGCGACGTCCGGCAAGGTCAGGACTCGATTTGATGTGTGAGCCCAGGTGGACCGCAGTTGAGGCCGGAGGCAGCGGACAGCGCAGGGCCACAGACACAAGGCCTTGATGACCCCCAGTCCATCGACCCAGAGGCCATCCAATATGCTATCAGACAGGGGCCATGACTTGAGCTGCACAGAGTTAGTGGCCCTGGATGCACTGCGGCGGGCACAGGCACACCGCCATGGGACGGTGACTTGCGGTGCAGTGAGATAGGGCCACGCGAGGTGAGCGGGTCCTCGTCGATGTCGAAGGTGAATGTAGCGGAGGTTTGCGGGGGACAGTGGAAGGTGTCCTCCAGGGCATGATGCAGAGGGCAGAAGCCAGCCGGAAGCGGCAAATGGAGGAGTGGAATGCTACAGCCTCGTTTTTGCCACAAAGTCAGTATCACCGACATGATGATGAAGATAAGCCCCAGTCCATAGACTCAGTTGCCACCAAGGTACAACCAGAAAGTGTCCATGGATGTCGGGGAACAGACTTAGTGGCACCGGAGCTGAAAGGGAATGCAGTCTGCGATGAGGCCAGTACAATGATATCAAGTCTGCCATAAATGAATCATGACTGAATTCCCTATGTGTGACCTACTCGACCGCAGTGTAGGCCGAAGGCGTAGTCATCAAGGGCCCACAGACATGTGTGGTTGGGATGCCATGCACATACTTTGTGTCACCACATCGAAGGGAGTACAGTGATATAAACGCAGCCATAAAGTGTGTACTCTGCCATTGCATAATCAAGACTCAGTTCCAAATGTGTGACCTACTTGACCATAGTGTAGGCCGGAGGCAGCGGTAGAGTACGTCAACGAGAAAGGAGTAAAGCGGGCCTGTGTCGCAGAGGCCGTGATGGTCTGAGGAGGCTGCCAAGGTCGCGGGCTTGGGGCTTGGAGCTTGCACCGGCACGTGATGGGCCCTCTTTGACACACGCCGGTGTCGGCAGGTGAGCAGTGAGGCCTGGATGCGCAGGGGCGGGCATGACGGGTTCGGGGACCAGCAGCCCGGGGTGCAGCAGGCACACAGGATCGCAGGCCACACCGCTCACGGCGACGGCATCGGCCTCGTGGCGGGGTGGGAGGCACCGCCGTGGCAGACACGTTGGGCATTCTGGAAGAGAACCATGCCCAGAGCTACGTGCTTTTTATTCACACCCCTACGCTGGCCTGGCATACGCCGGGCCAGCCCATTCTGCACATGCTTACAGGGGGGGACGTCACAAGCTACATTTCTGCGATCTTCCCCACTGGCTGGGGTGACATGGTTGCGTCCACTGTCCACTACACTGCAAACACCAGCAGTGCATGTAGACATGGATATGTCTGTGGTCTGCATGCTGCAGTCTGTCCAGCACATCTCTGCCACACTTGGCATTGTGTACATTCTCATTCATGGGTGACTTGCCTCCTTCCCACATGCCTGGTTCCCACCTCTCCCCACATTCCGCTATTGTGTGGCTGAGGTGCCATGCCGTTGATGGCTCATGTACATGGCTAACCAAGGTTGCCACAGTAAGTTGTGCTGTCGTGTCTGGTGGGTGGGCATGTTGTTGGCATGTTGTATGTGATTTTGTGACATGTGCAGTGCCAGAGTTGTGAGTTGCATGATTGTGGAGTTGAGGTGTGTGGTGTGTTCATTTGGTACTTGCCAACGAGCAGTGCATTCCGATAGGTGCCATCCTGGAAGCGCTGGTTGATGTTGGACTGTCGGAAGATGAAGGAATCATGCACACTGCCTGGGTAGTTGGCTACGACCTTGGTGAAGAGTCCCCTGTGGTCCACTGTTGCCTGCACGTTGATGGAATGCGTGTGCTTTCTGTTGCGGTAATTGTGTGCAGTGTCGGCAGGGGGCACAGGTAGGACATGTGTGCAGTCGATTGCCCCCAACACGTGCGGGAATCCAGGTATGGCGTATAGTCCTTGCTTGGTCGCCAGCTGTGCCTGCGCATTGTGGGGGACGTATAGGTACTGGGGTACCTAGCTGATGATGGCATCCAGGACAGGTGTGAGGAACGTGGATGGGGCTGGCTGTGGGACTCCGACGACTCTGGCGGTTGTTGGTTGGGAGGTACACAGGTGCAGCACAGCCAGCAGCTTTGTCTGTGGAGGGATGTTGGTTGTCCGCTGTGTTGGTACCGTCAGCCTGTGGGTAATGATGTTCAGGATGCGGAGGATGGTTGTCCTTTTGAGCCTGTAGTGGGCATTGACATTGTCTGGTGTTAATTTCTGTGAGGCTGGTGCGTTTCCTGAAGGTCCGCTGTCTTTGTCTGCGCTGACTCTGTGGTGGTCCGGGGGGAGGGGGGGGCGGGGGCAGTCCGGGGGGGGGGGCGGCGGTCCTGGGGGTGGTGGCGGTGGGTGTTGTTGCCCTCTCGGGCTCCGGGATGCATGGTGAGTGGCTCCATGGCATCTGTTGTTCTTCATGTGTGGCTCTGGGCTGGGCTCCCTTTGATGCTGCAGGTTGTCGTCCGACTTTACACCAGGTCAGAGCAGGTGTTAATTTCCTGCTGCTAACGTGCCTTATTGCCTGTTTTGTGGTCTTATCGCCGATGTGGCTGGTCGTTGAGAATGTTGAGGTGTGGTGTTGTCGTGGATTTTTGCTCTGGAACGCCTACTCTACATCTCATTAGCGATACTTGCCGGGGTCATCTGTGGCGATGTTTTTTGCGGATGCTTTCGCAAGTAAAATGGTGGTATCGGCTGTTAACACCAGCTTGTGAATGGGGCGATAAATTTATCGCGACTTTGGCTGCGATAAAGTGCCGATAACTCGGCGATAGCTCCTTGAGAATATGCCCCTACATTTTTAGGACTTCATATCAACCATGGTATTGTCATTCTATTCTCTTTCTCTTGACTGCATTTCATAGTGATTACTACCTACAAGTCATGCCTTTGCCAAGTGACTCTTTGATATACATGGGTATGCAAGATGTGTGATGTTGACAGGCTTTTACGGTTTAATGTGCTCCTGGCCGAAAGAGTACACATAATGGGAGCTTTCCTTGGCTCTGGTGTGCACAGCTTTCAAGTCCAAAAGGGGGAAACTGACTTTGTCCTCATTAACCAATAGCACAACAGCCCTTCTAGGTCATTAATAATTGAGTGTTTCAAACCTAAACAAAATGCTATGGGCCCATGACAAGCTGCCCAGAGCAGTATCCCCAGGGATAATGCCACTCAAGATGCTATGTGCCTGGCCCGGAATCATCGGATCTGAAAATTCCGGGACTTGATAATTCTGGACCTGGAGACATTGGGACTAGACTTCCCTGTGGAACAGCAGTGACTGCCAGAGGTTGCTCTGCCCTGCTCCCTTGCCCCCTTCCATCCAACCAGAGGCAAAAGAAAACCCCCCAAAATATTGACCATTTATTTCAAGCATGTGGTAAATGTCTGATGATTTGGCCCTTTATTTCCCTGGTAAGGCAGAAAACATGCGTAAATGGACCTGGAATTGCCGGATCTGCATGATATTCCCCATTCTGGGGGAAATAACTTTTAAATCCCGTTATTTGACGGGGAGTTCTGCCAGGTATTGCTAATTTAGTCCTGGTATCACCCTGCAGAGACAACGGGAAACTCATAACAGAGCCCCATATGGTTACCCATCTTCAAGCTCTCCAGCAGAGATCAGACTACATTTAAAAATTGAACAAGAAAAATTCACACTTCCATATAAAAATTATATAATGGTCCCACTCAAAGCAGCACTAAACAAGTTCTTGCACCTCCCTGAATTACTTATTCTATAAGCCTGTGTAACTTTGTTTAAGATATCTCAAGTAGCAAAGTATCTCATTGAAGTCAATTTGTTAAAGACGAACCTTGCTCATTTATGTTTTATAGCTTGTTGTTTTTCCAAATTTCCAAAATAATTATTGCTTTTAAGGCTCCTTCTTTTCTCTTTTCATATGTTTGTTCCCCAAAATCCAGATCTTGCTGTCTGTTCTTCTTGCATTTCCTACATCTCTGTTTGACCAAATTATTACACATATCAAATGCAACAGATGCCCTTGTAACCTATTAAATATGTTAAGTTAATGTGATCAGAAAATAGAAGATTAAGACCCTCATTATACGTTGCCTGGCAAATAATGAAATATTTATTGCACTTGAAAAAATCCGACTCTGCCGATTTTCATATACAAAATCCTGAACTGAATTACCTCCCACAAATAAACCTAAACCAAAATAAAATTCAGGTCCTATTAATAAGCCAGGATCCCAGCAGCAGCCTTGATAACCAGCTGGAATCTGTTCTAAAATCATACACAATAACAAATCACTTACCTCTGTACTAGACAGCAACCCAAATTCAACTTAGGTGCATATATCATATCATATCATATTAAACTTTATTCGATTTTGATTTCAAAACCATAAAAATACATCAACAAAATGCATAACAACCATGAAAACATCTCATCACAATTCATATAATGCACTTAAAAATCAATGACTCAATAAGAAATAAAAACCACTAAAAAAGTAAAAGCAACCCAATCCATACATCTCCTAAAGCTCTTCTCACTATGACTGCTCCCGCGAGGAAACAGGCAACATAGAGAGAGACAGGTCTCCACATCGGATAGGAGCTGTAAATACAAAAGTGTCAGTCTGACCTGTTTAAACTGTAATGGTTTCAATAAGGGACAAATGAAGTAATTCCTTAATGTGTTCTACATAGGGCAAAACATGATGAAATGCAAAGTGTCCTGTCGAGAGGTCGATGAGCCAATATCAGATTCTTAGTCCATCCTGCTGGTGTTATTAGTAATGATTGGAAAGGTTCCGCCTGAACCTAGTTAGGAGACATCTATAAAAGTTAGATGATACCAGATCTTAATAAGGTTCAAATGTCATGGTAATTTGTATCTTTATGGAGTGTCTAACCATTGGTTTCAGCAGGGCGCCTGATTCTCTCTCCAGCTGTTTCCATCGACCAAAAGCTTTCTTTGTCCAGGCCACACCAGCTTTGATGATCTTGCTGGGTTGGTTATATAGCTCAGATCAGCGAAAGGCCCTAAAGTTTGTCTCTATGAATTTCAACCATGGTAAACATAGCTCATGGTCAAGCTCAAGACAGTCCTCCAGGATGAGACAATTCAACTCTGAATGTGGATTGGTCCAAACCTTAAGCCACAGCAACAGAGGATGCAACTGTATCAAATCAGTAACATAGCTCGAACCCAGCTCTTCATGTACCACCTCTAAGGCAACTCACTTTGGCAGAGATAACAACTTTCTCAAAAATGTATTCTCCTCTATCTCAATGTATTGTACAGGAACGTATCCCCAAATATCACAATTGTATGAAGCAATAGAGATACCCTTTGCATTATCTATTTTTTTTAAATAAAATCTTTTTATTCAAACATAAAACATAAATCATACAAATCAAGCACAGCAGTACATTACTATATTCTCACAGTACAAAAGTCTCAAGACACAGCGAATATATACATTTAGGCGTTGGGTACCATTACACAAAAGTATACCTTGTCGTTCCATATTTAAGCACTGAAATATCTTCATCATCTACCACTAGGGAGGGAGGGAGGACAACAGGGGTGCACAACAGACCTCTACTTTTGTTCCATGGATCCCATATTCTGGACCATTTTTGTGGGCAACCCCTACCTTCATAAACCACCCTCTCAGCCTGCATACACCAGTCCATGTCTGACTCCCAATCTTTGTAACGCAGCTGAACTTCACCCCTCCATGTTCTTGCAATGTTGCGCTTCGCCACCATACAACCCAGCGTAACCCACAACTTCTCGGTCCGCGACAAGTCCGTGGCGTCCCAAATATTAAGGAGACACATCCGTGGGGAGTCGTCTATTTTAGAATTACAAACGCGAGTCATACCGGCAATAACTTTTTCCCAATACTCTCGTAGGACAGGGCAGTACCACCATTGATGCATATAAGTACCATCTGAGCCACAACCGCGCGGGCAAGCAGGGGAACCCAGCACTCCCATCTTAACCAAAACAGAGCTGGTATAGTACGTCCGATACAACAATTTAAGTTGTATGAGTCTGAATCGCAATCGGATCGCTACCTCGCGGGGGATGCCAGCGCCTCTCTCCAATCGTCGTCATCCAGATCTCCAACATTGTCCGCCCATTTAGCCCGCAATTTATCCTGAGCGTCTGGAGTATGATTGAGGATTTTCCAGTAAGTCAGAGGGATAGCCTTCTCCGGAAGATAGTCATCCAACAACCTATCCTCCAGAGGCGAGGAAACCGGTACCTCCGAGTTCTTAGGAATGTCTTTATACAATGCACTTCTGACCTGCAGATAACGGAAAGTTTCTTGATCGTACAATTGATAATCTCTCTGCAGATCGGCAAAAGGGACCACTTTACCACTCGCCCACAGATCCCCGACCGTAGAAAGACCCATCAAATCCCATTTATCGAATCCCTGCTGCTGGGAGATCATACCCAAGCGTCCGGATTCCATCAGGGGGGTAACTTGCGTTATTTTGTCTTTCCACCCCAAAGCCCGCGTTGCCTTATTCCATATATCCACAGTAGACGATGTGGGAGTAAACCTGGGTACATAACGAGTACCTGCATAGAGTGCTCTGAGATAGGAGCCAGGTAGCATATTATGTCGGTCCATTCTGTAAGCGGGGTCTGAAACAGATCGATGAACCCATCGATTTAAAACAACTAGTTGGGAGGCCCAGTAGTAAGACCTGATATCAGGCAGGGCAATACCACCATCGTACCAGCTCTTTGTCAATTTAGTACAAGCGATACGGGGGGGCACCCTGGTCCCAGAGCAAGGCCCTAACTTCGGAGTCAATTAATTGGAAATACCGCGGAGGAATTGAGTACGGCGCATTTTGCAAAGCATACAAAAACTGGGGGAGAGCCATCATCTTGTAAAGAGCCGCTCTACCTAACAATGTAAGGGGTAATGTTTTCTAATGACGGATATCAGTTTTGAGACAAAGCAGGGAGGGTAACAAGTTACGTTCGTAAAAGACAGAGGAATCTAGCGTAACGTAGATTCCTAAATATTGAAAGCCGTCAGTCACAATGTTAGCCTCACAACCCATTGGTAAAACCGGAGAGACCCCACTCAGCACATATACCACGGACTTGTCCCAGTTGATAGTATATCCGGAATATTTTTTAAATAAAGCGAAGATATGGAGGACGCGTCGCAGTGAGAAAAAAGGTCTGGGCAGGTACAACAAAATGTCGTCGGCGTAGAGGGAAATCTTATCGGACCAATCAGGTGTCCAGTTCAATCCCCTAATAAGCGGGTCCCCAGGGCCAGGGCAAAGAGCAGGGGTGACAGCGGGCAACCCTGTCTCATACCCCTTCCCAGGACAAAGGATGCGGAGCGGGCACGATTAACAGAAATCCGTGCCAAGGGGTCAGCGTAAAGAAGACGTACCCAAGACAGGAATCGGCTCCCGAAACCATACCGTTCGAGTGCAGTGAAAAGAAACGGCCACTCTATCAAATCAAAGGCCATTTTGGCATCAAGGGACATAATAATGGCATCTTCTTGGATAATGGCGGCCCTACCTAACACTCCATACAACCTTCGGAGATTCAATGCTATATTTCTGGTGGGCATAAAGCCCGATTGGTCGGGTTGTATTAGTTTAAGAAGGCAGGGAGAGAGGCGTCGTGCCAAGAGCTTGGCAAGGATCTTGACTTCCGGGTCCAGCAAAGAAATGGGACGATAGGAGTTACATTTCTCCGGGGGTTTACCCTTTTTATGGATCACTACAATAGAGGCTAATCGTTGCGTAGCAGGCAAAACACAGTGAACTCGGCTCTCTTCATACATTTTTATTAAGAAGGGGGCAATAGTAGTAGCATTGGATTTATATAATTCTATTGGAAGACCACTCGGGCCCATAGCTTTACTGACTGCAGAGAGTCAATGGCCTTTGTGACCTCTTCGACTGTATGATCAGCTTCCAGGTTCACCACCTCTTGAACTTCCAGAGTAGGCAGCGGCAGGGTGGCCAGTAATTCTGCTGAATCAGCCTGTGAGGATGACTGTCTGGATGTGTATACCTGCTCAAAGTGTCTGGCGAAGGCCCCGGCTATTTCTGCTCTGCCTCTTATCACCTCTCCCTCCTGTCCCACTATCTGGGCCACCCACCTGTTAGCCAACTCCCTTTTATCCAGCCACGCCAACAATTTACTGGCTTTATCCCCCACATCATAAATACGATTCTGGGTAGCTCAATACTGAGTCTTAGCAGCCTCTTCCGCAACATCCCTGTATTCTTTTTGCTTAATGAGTAATCTATGTGCAGTCTCTGGAGTATGGGAGGCCACCAATTCGTCTTCAAGCGCGGATACCCCTGCCTCCAATTCCTCCAACTGTCTACGCCTCTCCTTCCTGTGACCCCCTCCCCTCGGACAACTACTTTATAAGCCTCCCAGAGCGTGACGTCAGACTCCACTGACCCATCATTTTCCGTAAAGTAATTCCGAGTAGTTTTAATCAATTGTTCTCTAATGGCTGGTATCCTGAGGTACCATGGATTAAGTACCATTTCATGCTTTGTAGGGGGGAACGTTGCCATAATACGTCACTATCGGGGAGTGATTGGAGATGCCTCTGGGGAGGAAGGATGTACCCTCAAACATAGGAAGCTGGGGGCTCCACAGAAGATATAATCAATACGGGACAGGCTCCCATGTACCCCAGAGTGAAAGGTGTACTGTAAAGAGGTGGGGTTACAGGTCCTCCATACATCTATAAGGCCCAGTGCCTCTAGAAAGTCTCCCAATAACTTCCCAGCCGACTCTCCCACTCTGGGCGGTAGACGATCCACCCCCCAATTGAGTGCAGCATTACAATCCCCTCCAACCAGAACCGCACCGTCTTGCAAACTCAATAAATGTGGCCCTAGATCGGCAAGTGTAGTGGAATGTAGCCGGGGCGGCACATAAAGAGAAGTTACATTAAGGGGTCTCCCCTCCCACTGCCCAGAGACCGTCACAAATCTGCCCAGTGAGTCACGGGAAACTGATTGTATTTGAAAGGGGAGTGTCTTTCGCATCAAGATACCTACTCCCCTGGACCCCTTAGCAAACCCAGCATGTGCAACCAGTTTATATCCCCATCTATTAAGGGCACAGTAGGAGGCACCCTGGATGTGCGTTTCCTGCAACAAAACCAAATCAGGGGCCTGTCGTTTCAAATATTGCAGTACAATCCCCCGTTTAATTCGGTCACCCAATACATTAATGTTCCAAGAAAGTAATTTAAGGCGCCCCAATCGCGGGCCAGCACCCTGAATCGCACTCATTTAACCTGCAATAAAGAACACATAAACACACTGGATCCCAAAAGACAATACGGACCAATCTGCACACCCCTCCCCCCCAGCGGCAGAACAGAGGAATGAATACAACAGCAGTGCAACATGGAAATCAGTGAGAAAAATATCCCCAAGCGCCAAGAAAGAAGTCTCATTTGTAAAATTGTACTGTGCGCACATGCAAAAACTATAAAAACTCCCAATAACAGACCCTGGATCCCCCCCCACCCTGCCTCCCTGCAACGTGGACTTCGAACTGCCCACCCCCCCAATTTTGCAGAGCACCTGTAAACCCCAAACGACTATGCTATGGAGGGAGTGTCACTCAACCAAACAACCCCAGTAATGACCTGCTAGCCCCCCTTAAAGCCAATGGAGAAGTCCCTGGAAGACAATGTTGTCGAAGCTTGGCACTTTAACCATAGAAGCTGAGTACAAATATCCCGACCCCCGGCCCACCACAAATCCACCGTACAACATATGATGCCCACATCAGTCCTGACCACCTCCAATCCTGTGGGGCCATTAAAAACAAATGGAGCAGCACCCCCCCCAAGAACCCACAAAAAGTGCACCACCTCCCCCAAAAATGCGGTCAATACTCATCATAGCTGGATCGCACCAACATAGTCCCTGTGATCACTCGCTCCCACTTCGTTCAGTTCGTTCTTGTTGATTGTCCTGTCCTTGTTCATGATTCGGAGACGATCGTTGGCGAGCCTTGGAGCCACGCCAACCTTCGAGCCAGTCCCAAGCCTCATCAGGGGTCAGAAAAAACAATGCTTTTCCGTCAGCAAGGATCCTCAATTTCGCCAGGAAGAGCATGGCGTACTTGAGGCCGTGATCTCGGAGAGCTCTTTTGACTTCAAGGAAGGATCTGCGCCTCTGCTGCACTTTATAGGTAAAGTCCGGAAAAAAGATGATAGTGGCATTTTCAAACTTGAGTGGCGGGCGGTCCTAGCTGTCTGGAGGATGATATCTCTATCGCGAAAATGAAATATCCTCACCAGCAGGGGTCGTGGAGGAGCGCCAGGTTTTGGGGGGCCCCCTGGCACACGGTGCGCCCGCTCCACAGAGAAGTACTTTGAAAGGGACCGGGGTTGTAGATGTTTCAATACTAATTCCTCCACGAGCAAGTCAGCAGCTTGCCCCTCCGATTTTTCCGGAACCCCCAAGATGCGCACATTATTCCTTCTCGCGCGCCCTTCGTAATCCTCCAGCTTCGTCTCAAAGTCCGATGCTTGAGCTTGCAAATGCTTGACTGTAATTTCGAGGGACTCTTTGGAAGTCTGGAGGGTTTTCACTGAGTCTTCCGTTTCTTTAACCCTGTCCCCCATTTTGCGCAGGTCAGCTCGTATGAGAGTGATCTCTGTCATAGCAGTATCAATCTTCTGTTCCAACGCTGTGCAAACCCCATGGATAGCTTCCATTACATCGACAAGGGACGGGCCCACAGCAGGCGCCGGCTGTTGCGCCTCCATCTCAGATGATTTGTCGTCCGGTGCGTCAGCCTTGGAGTGGGCTAATTTTGATAATTTAAGCACGCTGGATTGTCTAGAACCCTTATTAGTGGCCATAGTGCCAGAAACACAGTTGTCTGTAGTAATTCGGTGCAATGGTCGTGAGAAGTAGAACTCGGGGGGGGGGAAGAATTCACGCCCACCGCAATTTGGACTCAAACAGCACCACTGCAAACTCTCAACTCACAATGGGCCCGGCCGTGGGATCCGTAACGGAGAAATGCAGCCAATGAACAAATCGGGGCCTACACCATGTCTGCGTGCTTTAGGTGTAAAGAGGCAGCAGGCCAGTCACATCCCACTACACCAAATATCACTGACAATCCAGGGCTTGATCTGCCGAGAATCCCCAATCCTCATACATCTACTTTGCAGCCGTAAAGGACCAACAGTCAAATGCCCCTAGACTCTGTGGCAAGGATGGGGGAGGGGCACCTTACCGCTCCGTGATGGCAGTCCCACTGGTGGAAAGCGGATTAAATCAGTGCATGTCGCCATGCAGTGCACAGGGAAGGACCAACAGTCAAATGTCCCTGCTCGCTATAGCGATGATGGGGGAGGGGCACCTTACCGCTCCGTAATGGCAGTTCCACTTGAGGGAAGCGGTCTAATCAATTGATCTCTCTATTCAGTGCAGGCCCATATGTCCAAGGGGGGGGGAAAGGGCCCCCGCATCTCCCCCGGCCCCCGGGATCAAGGTAGTGGCCCCGGTAACGGCGTCCTCATCAGCAACAAAAACGCTCGCACCGGAGCCGACCCGGCGCAGCGTCACGCCCAGCAATTAGCCGTCACTAGACCGCACCGGGGACCCCCCTCACATCGCAGCAACCCCGCCGGTGCAAGGAACAGCCTCACCAGTGGCCGAGCACTGCTCCGTACTCAAGGCCCGGCTGCAGCAGCGGCCTCTGCGTCAATCAGCTCCGGGCTCCGGCACGGCCAGATCGTCCTCGCGGCCGTGGTCCGGAGCAATGAAAGTGTTTCTTCGGGCCGAAAGCTTCGATTTGCGGCAGCAAGGGACAGGGGGACTCCACGGGTCCTCAGCTACACAGTGCCAGCATTAAAACGGGTTCTTCGGATAATTGTCCGGATTATCAGGGGTAATTAGAGCTCAGAGGCTCGGAGCTTCAGCACAATGCGGCCATTTTGGGTGTTGGCTAGCCACGCCCTCTGCATTATCTATTTTGATCATTGCATCTATTGATTTATAGCCTAAGTGCATTGCAAAGTCAAATACACCATAAACAACCCTTTGAAAAGATAAGCACTTATGTTTCAAGAGCAAGGACCAGCTCAATGAGGCTTCAAGCAGGATACCAAGATAGGAGAAAGACTTCCTTTTGCTTATATGGCAACCCTTGATAAAAAATGAATCTGGATTGTTTGATTTTTGGACGGCTGACCATGACATGCGATTCTTTACCATTAGTATTTAGGTTGAGGTCATCCATGAACTCGACAAATCAGTCCAAAAGTACCTGCAGGCCCATAGCAATTCTTGAGATAAGCACTGCATCGTCCGTATATAATAGTGCTGCTACCAGTTGCTTGCCCACATGGGGGTCGTTGCCAGCCTTGAGCAGATGTTGATCCAAAAAATTAAAATACAATGTGAACAGGAAAGGAGCTAAAACACACCCCTGGTGAACTCTTTTCCAACAAAAATATTGTGAACATCCGCCCCTCATCATAGAGGACAGAGGCAGTCAGGGTAAGATGCAATTTTCTCAGCTGACAAATATTGTTCTACTCCACAGCCATGGATCCGAGGGCAGCCCAGAGCTTATCCCTATTCACTTTGTCAGAAGCTGAGATAAGATCCATGAAGGCTAAATTGACTTACTCTTTCTTGGCAACAGTATACTTTGAAACTATCAAGTACAGATTTAAACATTGATCATCAGTCCCCGATAGGGACCTAAAACCATACTGAATGTCAGATAGAACCATTTGCTGCTTGGCCCAAGAAAACAAATTATTCAGAATCACCCACCCTAATATTTTCACATCTGAATCAGTTAATGAAATGGACCGATAACAGCATTGATCTTCCCTACACTCTTTCTTGAAAACTGGTATGATCACCGAGTTTGATCAAGAGTCTGGTAAACCATGGCCCACTGCAGCATTCAGATGAATGGTCATTAAAGGTGCCCACACCTCTACATTTGACCTGAACTGATCACCACACCCCATCAGGGTCTGGTGATTTGTTGTTTGGTAAGGTGTAATGGCTTCCCTAACTTCCTATCGTTTGGGGTTTTGGGGGTGCACTCCTGAATCCTCCTCCTACACGTTTTTACTGCTTGGTTAACGCTTGGTTTTCAAAATGGTGCTGCAGCGCTTTATGTGCTGTCAACACACGTACGCAAAGACTACCAGTTTATAACAAGTTCACAGACTTCCCTAACTTCCTCCCATTCAAACCTAAAGTTTATTAGCTCAACTCGCTGATAATGCAAAGTGGTGGTTCGGGGTCATTATAGAGGGATTCAAAATACTTAACCCAAACATCAGCTGCAATATGTGAATTCATTGAAGGCCCTGAACTAGCTTGAAATAGGGTTTGCTCTAGGAAATTCTGGAATAACCTGCTATTACGCTCAGAACAAACCAAAATAAGCTCATTCCAGGCTTCCCTGTTTTGGCGCCGCTTTTTATCTTTGAGCAATTATTTGTATAAAGACCATAACAGCGAAACATCGGTAGAGTCTCTAGGTGTTTGTTTAAGAGCCCCCTTAAGGTCTCGAACTGCTCTTGTGCAAGAATGGTCAAACCACCATTCAGGGGGGAAGGCTTTTAAAATTACAATGCTGCAACAGCATGGACTTAACAACCCTGTATATGTTATTAAAAGAGGACAAAATAGCAATGTCGGGAAGAGATTCTTCCAGACAAACCTCAAAATCCTTTCCACAATGTTGAAATAGTTTAACATAGAAATTATCTGGCCTGATCATAGACCGCTCTACTGTACAACCTTGATCCTTTAGCGAGGGTAAGACATCATACTCAGGAGACTTGATGTTTGTATCAGGGCACCACTCATAAACGGCAATTATTGGGTTATGGTCACTTCAGGCATCCTATCGCACGCTGAAGTCTTTAAGTGAAGTGCAGTGGTAGAAACAAAAATAAAATCTATCACAAATCCCATGCCTCTTCCTATAATAGTCAGTATGTGCTTTCTGTCTCCCATGACCTGCTCTGAATCAATGAAGTTAGAATATCTAGATCAAAAACAGCTATCATAGAGTTCATCAAATCCCCCTGTCTGAAGTGTCCAAAGTGCTCAGTAGAAAAGACTCCATCATCATAGTCACAAAGATCTAAAACTGCCATTCTTCACAAAAATGCAAGTTAAAATCATCCCATCATCATCATAAAAAGATCCCTTGTGCTAAGAAATTCATCTAAAAATAGCGACAACATGAATATTTGTCCTTAGAAACATTTGAGTTATAAAAATTCAGAATTAGCATAGTGCCTTTCAACATGAACCTAAGCATAACAGCTGCTAGATTCCGGGAACAGGTATTCACAACCTTAATATGATAGTCCAATAGTAGGGCAATTAATATTAGCAACCCTCCTTTTGTCCTCCCATGTATTGGTGGAGTGTCTGGGAAATGAAAGGAACTGACACCATCCAGTGCAAACGTACAGTCCACCTCCCATGTTTCCTGGAGACAGACTACATGAAAATCTTTAAGAAAGCTACCCTACTGTCTGTCCTCCATTATATTATCTAGCCCAGCTATGTTCCAATTTAACACTCCCAAATGGTAACTGCCAAAGGTAGGGTTCATAAGGTCTTGTCAATGGGGGAGCATGGCAATTTTTGTCAATCTTGGGAGTCCAAGTTGCTTAGAATCTCAAATCTATTGAAGGTAGCAAAGTAACCTGCGTCCTGCCCATCGGCCCTTACGGCAGATGTATCTCCCTTGGTTGCTCTCTCTACCTGAGGGGCCATGGCTAGGGATAGAAAGAGCCTAAAGGTAGGGCGAAAATGCCTGAATCCTTTTTTATAGGGCAGGATAAGTCTCTCAGAAGATTACCAACTACACAGGCATTGTTAAAATTCACCACCACACAGTCTCCCTCAAAGGTTTTGACACCACTACCCACCCAAGATACTCTTTTGACCATAATTATTTGGTCAAGGATTGGCTAGACCCTGGTCATTTGCTTGTGCAACCAATGTGAAACCTTGTTGTTCAGCTGTGAGAAACTTTTATTCCCTATAATTTCAAGAGGCGGCACATTGGCCAGCACCAGTAAAAAAAGGGTTGCTCCTGATGGGTGCCTATTCTGACCCCCTGCTCCTCGCTCACAAGGGTGTCAGGGTAGAGTAATTGACCCCCTTGGATCTTTCCATAAATGGCTGATATTCTTGCAGTTTGCACAGGGATCCATCCCTTCAGGGCCCTGAGGCTCCTTATTCTGTCTCTCATTAGCTGTAATCAGGGAGCTACGGGCTTCCTCCCTTCCAGGTAGCTCTAAACTCCTGCTAGCAGAGGTATTTGTAAGAATGTTAACATTCGGAGCAGAAAAACAAGGTGTGGGCACAAACTCTTCAGTATTAGCATGGGCAGCTATTGACACAGGTTTGCATTTAACCGGTGAATTAACAGAGTCAATCAACTTTGAGATCGTAGCCTCAGTTTTGTTATGTCAGTGGCTACAAGAGTCAAAAGAGTCCCAATTCAGAGTTTCACATCTTCTTAGGTTCTCTTCAGCCAAACCCCGAGCTGACATATTGTAGAGGATTTTCCAGCTGATGTCTGCTTCCCCTTATCCTCCTTTCCCTCGCTCCATGAACCATATGGGCTGTGGAACTATTGAATGAACCACAGAAGTACCAGAATATGAGGTATCATGACCTTAACAGTTTGACTATTGGTTGTCGAATACCCAATGGTGCATTGGCTTTTCCCACTTAAAGGCACCTCTTTGTTGGTGGTAGCCACTGCAAATTTAACACTGTTGTGATCATGCTGTCTTAGAGCCAATTTTTCATCCACTGTGGAAATCTCTCCCTTGTTAACGACCACTGCCCATATAAGATATGAATAAAAGTTGTACTTGTGCAAGGGCATTTATCCACTGCATGAGATGTGTTTGCTTACCCCTGATCCAGCAGAGGTAACAAACAGGTGGCAGAGCCAAGTGGGGTTGCCCAGCCCAGCCTCATAAAGCCTCGGACGGACGCAGACGGGCTTCACCCAGGCACACACCCGGGTGTGTCCTGCCCTGTACGAGCTGCTGGTTGTTTTGGTGGAGCAATGAAAGACCCCACTTCCTAGCTTGCAGGGAACTCTAGGTCCCAAAGTCCTGGCCCCAGGTGAAGCCCCGAAATGTGGACTTCCCACGCTGCAGGAACTGCTGAATGCTTTTAGCACCCGCTCAGTGCACTGCTGAAAGCCCCCCGCCAACTGGCTTGCAATGATCTCTGGGTCCTGAAGTCCTTGCCCCTTGTGAGGCCAGAAAAGTGCTCGTCTCACGCTGCAGGAACTGCTGAATGCTTTTATACACCCGCCCGGTGCAGTGCTGAAAGCCCCCACCAACTGGCTTGCAGGGAACTCTGGGCCCTGAAGTCCTGGCTTCCAGTGAGGCAAAGAAAAGTGCATGTCCAAGGTGCATATATAAATGCCATGTTTAAGGGGCCCACTATCAAAAATAACTTCTAAAAGCTATCAAAAATGTCATAGCTACTGTCAGACTCCATTTGGTAGGCAACAGTGCAGATAGGGGCTATTGGGCCCCAAACGTGGTGTTTTTATTTTGGTTATGTCCTTGTTCACACATAAGTTGTGTCTCAGGCACTTTAATTGTAATGTCCTCATGATGATCCTTACATTGTAAGAGTTTCGAAATGTCTTCGATAGCACACACTGCCCCTTTACTGTATATTTAATGTGATAGGGATAGTTTGTGATTTTGTGTATTGTGACACATATGAAATAATACGTATTAGTATCACTTGAAAAGAATTGCCTGAGTAATAAATAAGTTCAAATATATCCTTTGGCACTACCCACTACCTTTTGATCATTTAAAATAAAATATTTGTTTATGAAAACGAAACTGAGATATCGAACCTTTATGACAGTAGTACATTCATTGATTTAATTTTAGATTAATCTTGGTTTTTGTAGGGATCGCTGTTCCTTTAAAACAGTATGTACCCATGGTCCCTATGTACTTTTGGGTACCCTTGTTTATTTGTATAGCAGGAAGAACTCATTGGCAACCCCTTGCTAACACAGTCTTCATTACATTTTTAAAGGTAGTTCTGTCTCCATCGTCGGCACTTCAGTTTATGGAGTTCATTATTCCAGCCACTGAAATGCAGCTATTATATTTCCACTGACTGGGGAAGTTGTCCTCATCACCCATCTTGTGCCATACTAAACCAGGGGCATTCAAAATGGATACCACTTGTTCCAGTACACAAACGCGACACACACAAAGTCCTACTCCAATGCGTGTGTCACAGGCTCACTGTACATGCACTCGACAAACACACATGTCAATGAAAGCTTTATGGGTACACATAGCACTGGAACTTGGCGCAAGTTGGGTCAGTAGGGCACACTCTCACTGACACAGATAGAATGGACTGGTCACAATATAAAGCAGAATACATGGTATCCTTTCGGTATCGCTGTATGTACTATACCCAAGACAGGGACAGTGGTGTTCTGCCTACTATGAAGGCCCACTTGGTGGATCCCTCTAGGAGACCTAACAGCTCCTGGACTACTCACTGTGAGGGAGAGGCTCTTAATTGCTGCACACACACTGGATTAGTGTGTTGCTAAAGTAAAAGTCAGGGCAACAGATTCACATGCAGTCAGAATCTCAGGGAATTCCTGTATACCATGCAGGGGGCATACCAATACCAAAACTTATTATTGATGCAAAACAAGTCATCCATCAAGTAGTGATCTTGAAAGTTGAATATAGGTTCTCCATACTTCTATGCCTCTTTTATATCTGAACTGCCCCGTTAAACTAGTGTCTTTATTTGGAAAAAGAACCAACTGTATTATCATACATATATGTATTCACTGAAAAAACCAAAGGTTTCAGGGACTTTATAGTTAGAAATTAGCATTTAAAAAACCTTAGAAATTCACTGAAAAAACCATAGGTTTCAGGGACGTTATAGTTAGTTGGACATTTCACTCGTACAAAACCAGAGAAATTCGGCCGTTATAGTTAGTTCAGCTAACTATAAATCGTGCCCCCGCAATGCACTGCTGATGGCGTCACATATTACATCATTCATGACATGGTCACTGACATCACTGGTGACATCTCAAATGACATCACTGATGACATCACTGATGACATCATCCAGTGATTGTGTGTTTCTGTAAAGTTTAAATATGTTTTATATATATGTAGGCCAAGGTGTATTGAAGAATGAGTGGGTGTCTAAGTGTCTGAATGGATGATTTAGTAGGTGCGTGACTGACTGTATAAGTGAGTGATTAAATGTGTCTTACTGAATGCATGGGTCTGTGACTGATACAGACATTCACACAGTTTAGTTTGTCAGTTGGTGTGTAAGCGGTTGCATGGGTTGGTGAGTAGCTAAATGAGGGTCTATATGGGTTATGGATTGGTTGTCTGAGTATCTGTATGGGTGCCTGAGTGTCTTTGTGGGTGGGTGGGGGGTATCTGTGCATAGACGTGTGTGTGGGTGATTCACTGGGTGTATGGGTTCAAGACTGCATCTGTGAAGGGCTGTATAGGTGGGTGAGTGTGTGTATGGGTGTGTTGGTGAGTGAATGGATGCCTCAGTGGTACATGTGTGAGTAACTGCATATGTGAAAGGCAGTATATGTGAGTGTTGGAGTATATAAATGACTATATGTGAGAGTGAGTGATTGTGAAAGTGGCTGTAAGGATGAGTGTGTGCTTGTATTAGTTATTGTATAAGAGTGTAAGTATGTGTTAGTATATGTTTGAATAAGTGAGGTGGAGTGTGTATAACTATATAGGTGAGTAAATGGGAGTGTGATTGATTCTTTGCATGACTGACTAGGTGTGTGAGTAACTCTATGGATGAGTGGCGGTGTGTGAGTGTCTGTATAGATATGTGAGTGCATATGATAGTGTCGTATTGATGGTTGACTGCATGTATGAGTGACTGTATGGGTGAATGAGTGGATGTGTGTGTAGACCTAGGAATTAGTGAGTGGGTATGTACTAACTGGAATTGGTGTGTCTATGGTTTCGAAATTGGTAGTCTGTATTTTAGAGTGGGTGTATCAAAGGTTATATTAGGGTATGAGGAGGTGCATCAGATTATCACGTGGATGATGTCATCAGTGATGTCATCAGTGATGTCATTTGAGATGTCATCAGTGATGTCATCAGTGATGTCAGTGACCATGTCATGAATGATGTAATATGTGACATCATCAGCAGTGCATTGTGGGGCGCGAGTTATAGTTAGCTGAACTAACTATAACGGCCGAATTTCTCTGGTTTTGTACGAGTGAAATGTCCAACTAACTATAACGTCCCTGAAACCTATGGTTTTTTCAGTGAATTTCTAAGGTTTTTTAAATGCTAATTTCTAACTATAATGTCCCTGAAACCTTTGGTTTTTTCAGTTAATTTCTATGGTTTTTTAAATGCTAATTTCTAACTATAACATCCCTGAAACCTTTGCTTTTTTCAGTGAATTTCTAAGGTTTTTTAAACGCTACTTTCTAACTATAACGTCCCTGAAACCTTTGGTTCTTTCAGTGAATTTCAAAGGTTTTGTAAATGCTAATTTCTAAGTATAACGTCCCTGAAACCTTTGGTTTTTTCTGTGATTTTCAAAGGTTTTTTTAAGTGATATTTTGTAACTGTTATATGTAAAAAATATTTTTAGATACATTTTTATTTGTTGTAAAAATAATATAATGTTTTTGTTTTTTTATATATATATATTTTATTTTTTTTGCAAAAAAGTGGAGTCGCGTACCGGTCATGTACCTATCTCGCTGGGTGTGCTGATTCAAGCATCCATATTGGTAAAGTCGTGGTGGATGCGCGCTTGGTATGCAACGGGTGCGCGGTGTCCGGCCCCGCATAACGTCACGTATGTATGCGGTCGCGCCGGGTGCGCGACTCCCGTAAAATGTTTATATTTTAAAAGTATATGTATATAGCTTTAATATGTGTATTAAAGGAAGAGATTATCTAAACTAAATATAAAAATCAGATATGTGTAATTGCAATAAAGGTATATTATTGATAAATATATTTTCCACGAGTCGCGACCGATGCACGTTTGGTATGCGATCGGTGCGCGGTTTCCGGCCCCGCGTTACGTCACGTACGTATGCGGTCGCGCCGGGTGCGCGACTCCCGTTAAATATTTATGTTTTAAAAGTATATATATATAACTTTAATATGTGTATTAAAGGAAGAGCTTATCTAAACTAAATATAAAAATCATATATTTATAATTGGAATAAAGTTATATTATTGTTAAATATATTTTCCTGAAGTCGCGCCGGGTGCGCGTTGGTTACGCGCCCGTTACGCGCACCCCACGTGATTTGAAAAGAAAGCATTTTATTGGTTTACAAGGTTTTGTTTCTAGAATTTGAAGGACCCCGTCCCTTTTTTTTCATTCCTTCATCTACATCCTAGGAGACACACCTGTTGTGTTTGTTAGCTAGTTTGTACCTTTTTTTGGTGTTTGTAAATACTAAAAAATGGCTTCTTCTACTGATGTGAACTTGTTAACAGAAGAAGAAGAAGAGTTGGAGGAACCTGTCAAAAAGAAGAAAGAATCAATTGTTTGGGCCTTCTTCACAATTCCGGACGGGGAAAAGAAGGTCAATGCTCGGAAAGTCAGCTGCACTCTGTGTCCAAGGGTGCTCTCACGGGGAAGTGAAAAAAAGTATTCCTGTGGGACGTCCAGCATGCTCAAACATCTCCAGACACTACATCCTCGGCATCTGGCCTGCGAACAACATCGTCGCGCCCAGGAAGCTGCGCAGCATGATGACCAGGCTGCTGGACCAAGCACCTCTGGAGTAAACCGTGGACCTGACATTCGTCCAGAGTTAGCTAATCTTCAACAACTCTGCATCAAGTGCAAGGCTGTAGTGTGTTTTGGCGAGCAGTCTGTCGATGCTGTGGTTTTTGCCGCAAGAAACCACTCTTGTTAATTTTATTTTTGTTGCATTTTTTCCTGCAATGACTGTTTAGTTGCAAAGTTGGACAGTTTGTTCTGTTGTTTTTCCTTTTTTCAAAAAACACCAAAAAAATTACAAAATAGTTAAAAAACACAAAAAAATTATAAAATTGAAAAAGAAGAAAAAAACGGTTCTGTTCAGAACCACCTATTCTGTTTAAAAAAGAGCAATAAGTGTATGGTAGTGCCTGGACGATTGCATGGGTACATATGTAGAGTTTCAGTGATTGAAAAAGTGCATGGGTAGTGCATAAGTGATTGAATGAGTGCATCACTAGTGCTTGTGTGATTGGACGAGTGCATTAGTGGTGCATGGGTGATTCTTTGTGTGCATGGGCAGTCCCTGTGTGATTGGACAAGTGCATAGGTAATGCCTGGCTGATTGCATGAGTGCATGGGTAGTGCCTGCGTGATTGGACGAGTGCATGGAAAATGTCTGGTGATTGCATGAGTGTATGGGTAGTGCCTGTGTGATTGGACAAGTGTATGGGTAATGCCTGGCTGATTGCATAAGTGCACTGGTAGTGCCTGCGTGACTAGACGAGTGCAAGAGTAATACTTGGGTGGATGCATGACTGCATGAGTAGTGCCTGTATAATAGGACAAGTGCATGGGTAATGCCTGGATTATTGCATGAGTGCATGGATAATGGCTGGGTGTTTGCATTAGTATATAAGTGGTGCTTGGGTGATTGGAATACTGTATCAGTAGTGATTGGGTGATTGTATGAGTGTATCAGTAATGTGTGGGTTATTGCATGAGCACATAGGTAGTGGTTGAGTGATTGAAAGACTGCATAGGTAGTGCCTGGGTAATTGCATGAGTGCATCAGTAGTACGTACGTGGTTGTATGAGGACATGGATAGTACCTGTCTAATTGGACAAATGCATGGGTAATACCTGGGTGATTGCATAAGTGCATCAGTACTACATAAGTGCTTGTATGAGTGCATGAGTAATGCCTGCATGATTGGATGAGTGCATGGGTAATGCCTGGGTTGTTGCATGAGTGCATGGATAATGCCCTGGGTGATTAGAACAGTGCAAGCCTAGTGTGTGTTGATTTTATAAGCGCTTTAGTATTGGTGGACTGTTTGGATAACTGTATGACTACTAGCTTGGTGATCAGAGGAGTGTATGGGTACTGGCTGAGTGATTTAAGAAGTGCATGCATAGTGCCTGGGTGATTACATGAGTCTAAAGGCAATGTTTAGGTGATTGGAAGAGTGCCTGGGTAATTGGAGGATTGCATGGGTAGTGCACAGGTAATTGTAGCAGTACATGGTTAGTGCCTGGGTCATTGCATGAGTACATGCGTACTGGCTGGATGATTAGAGTACTGCAAGGATATTGCATGGTGAATTTACAAGTGCTTGAGTATTGGCGGAGTGATTAGATTAGTACATGGTACTGACTGTGTGATTGGAGAAGTGCATGGGTAGTGACAGGGTGATTGCTGGAGTGCATGGGTACTACCTGGGTAATTGAAGGAGTGAATGAGTAGTGTCTAGGTGATTAGAGGACTGCATGGGTAGTGCACAGGTGATTGTAGCAGTGCATGTTAGTGCCTGGGTCATTGCATAAGAACATGGGTACTGACTGGATGATTAGAGTACTGCACGGATAGTGCATGGTAAATTTACAAGTGCTTGAGTATTGGCGGAGTGATTGGATAAGTACATAGTGCTGGCTGGGTGATTGGAGGAGTGCATGGGTAGTGACAGGGAGATGGCAGGACTGCATGGGTAGTGCTCAGGGGATTGTAGCAGTGCATGTGTTAGTGCCTGGGTTATTGCATGAGTACATGGGTAGTAACTGGATGATTAGAGTACTGCAAGGAGACTGTATGGTGAATTTATAGGTGCTTGGGTATTGGCGGAGTGATTGGATAAGTACATGGTACTGGCTGGGTGATTGGAGGAGTGCATAGGTAGTGACAGGGCGATGACTGGACTGCATGGGTACTACCTGGGTAATTGAAGGTGTGAATGAGTAGTGTCTAAGTGATTAGAGGATTACATGGGTAGTGCACAGGGGATTGTAGCAGTGCTTGATTACTGTCTAGGTCTTTGCATGAGTACATGGGTACTGACTGGATGATTAGAGTACTGCAAGGAGACTGTATGGTGAATTTATAGGTGCTTGGGTATTGGCGGAGTGATTGGATAAGTACATGGTACTGGCTGGGTGATTGGAGGAGTGCATAGGTAGTGACAGGGAGATTGTTGGACTGCATGGAAAGTTCACAGGGGATTGTAGCAGTGCATGTGTTAGTGCTTGGGTTATTGCATGAGTACATGGGTAGTAACTGGATGATTCGAGTACTGCAAGGAGAGTGCATGGTGAATTTATAAGTGCTTGGGTTTTGGCGGAGTGATTGGATAAGTACATGGTGCTGGATGGGTGATTGGAAGAGTGCACAGGGAGTGATAGGGGGATTGCTAGGCTGCATAGGTACTACCTGGGTAATTGGATGAGTGAATAAGTAGTGTGTAGGTGGTTAGAGGTCTGCATGGAAAGTGCACAGGGGATTGTAGCAGTGCATGAGTTAGTGCCTGGGTCATTGCATGAGTACATGGGTAGTGACTGGATGATTAGAGTGCTGCAAAGAGAGTGCATGGTGAATTTATAAGTGCTTGGGTTTTGGCGGAGTGATTGGATAAGTACATGGTGCTGGCTGGGTGATTGGAGTAGTGCATGGATAGTGACAGGGAGATTGCTGGACTGCATGGGTAGTGCTCAGGGGGTTGTAGTAGTGCATGTGTTAGTGCCTGGGTCATTGCATGAGTACATGGGTAGTGACTGGATGATTAGAGTGCTGCAAGGAGAGTGCATGGTGAATTTATAAGTGCTTGGGTTTTGGCGGAATGATTGGATAAGTACATGGTGTTGGATGGGTGATTGGAGGAGTGCATGGGTAGTGACAGGGAGATGGTTGTACTGCATGGGTAGTGCTCATGGGATTGTAGCAGTGCATGAGTTAGTGCCTGGGTCATTGCATGAGTACATGGGTAGTGACTGGATGATTAGAGTGCTGCAAGGAGAGTGCATGATGAATTTATAAGTGCTTGGGTTTTGCTGGAGTAATTGGATAAGGACATGCTGCTGGCTGGGTGACTGGAGGAGTGCATGGGTACTAGCTGGGTAATTGAACGAGTGAATGAGCAGTGTCTAGGCGGTTAGAGGATAGTATGGGAAGTACACAGGTGAATGTAGTACTGCAAGGGTAGTGCTTGGGTTACTTAATCTTACCTTTTTTTATAGTAGATATGAAAGTCATTGAAATAATTTTTTCAGTTCTTTTTTTATAATCTAAATTTAAAAAAGTTTCAAACTTTAGTATTTGGGTCTGTAAAGAGAAGAAAAAATACAGTTATAACATATAATATTATAGTTTTAAGTTCACAACATAATTTTACAATTACATAACATATTCAGTTTGCCTTTTTTGCTGTTTTCAGATTCTATTGAATTTCACCATACACAGTGGTTTCCATGTTGATCATCATGTAACAGCGGGCAAAAAAATACAATCAATAAGATTGTTAAAAAAAAAACAAATCTGTGTTCAAAATATTTACAACAAACTCAACTATCTGTTTACTTATCCTAAAATAAACACCCTCAATAACATTGCATATAATACAAAGATCAAATATATGAAATGCTTCTTTCTAAAACAATTTTGTAAATACAATATCAAAGAACAGAAACGATAATTGATTCAGCAATTCTTGATATCTTCCCTATAGGCTGAATGATGTTTCCGAAATCATTTGCATTGCGAATATCCAAAATAATCTCATTAATTCATGTTGACATCTTCCCAATAGGCCGAATGATGTTCTCAGAACTTTGGCATCAAAAATATTAGGTATGAATTTGGTAATTGGTAAGGCAACTGATATTTGAATAGCAAATGGGCATCATTACAATGTGTCCATCCTTTATTGCACTTTAAATACACAGTATAGTGTCCAGCTGTTGTAGAAGGTCCATCATGGAAAATAATTGCCACTGTTTTGAAAGTTCTTCCTGAAATTGACAGTTGACTTGCCACAAAATCTTTAATATTAGTTTCCAATTTTCTTCCATCTGGTCTGCAACGTTGTATCATTAAAATGACATATTGTCCAAATTTTTCTATAAATAATGTTGATAACATTTCAGATTTGCAGTGACAACATTCCATATTTTGATTTGATGATTTTACTAATTTGTTAAAAGACACTGTTTTACAATCTGGTATTGTCAAATATATGAATCTTTCAGTGTCTATTTTAGTGATAGAAGAAAATGTACAATCTTCACATTCATGTTCCCATCTGTAACGAAGTCCAAACAGATTTTCAATTTGTATTCCTTCATCTTCCAATACTGCAAGCTTAAACATAAGAAATTCTTGAGCATCTTGCTGTACATTAAGTGTAAATTGTGAAGAACCAGAACATATATCCAGAAGATTTCGAATGACAGAAACACTTTGGATTTTAGTTTTATGAGTTGTCAAGTTTTCAATAATAGAATGCATTAAAGAACAAAACCTTTTGTCTCGATTCTCCATAATTTGTTGTTGGAGATTTTCTAGAAAAAATACGACATTCACAACTACATTAGCATAGCAGTTGATACCTGAACTATTTTCTAACTGATATCCTACAATATCTTCAACACTGTCCATTTTTTTTTCTTTGGAACATCAACATTCTCTTGATTTTTTTTCTTATTTCCAACCTCACTACTGAGTTTCTCATATGTTCATTTTCGACCTACTACACGCTTTTCATATACAGGATATTCACCTAAGTTGGGAGCATACAGTCTTCTTAACCGATTATATACTCTTACACAATTTGCATCTGCACTAATCATTCTCTCATCAAAATTAATCAAATACAATCCAGATAAAGTTCTGACTCGGGACAATGCAACATATGCCATGCCCTCTTTAAACACGGTACTTCCAATGTTTACCAAAGCACTGTCTACACTTAAACCTTGAGATTTATGAATGGTCACCGCATATGCTAAAGAAAGAGGAAACTGTTTTCTACGAACATACAAGTCTTTAACAAGCAAAAACGAACAGAACAACGTCCAATCTGTTTTACCTCTTCAATCTGGTCAAATTTAATCTTCAAAAATTCAATTCCATCTCTATTTTGATAATTAACAAAATCAACAACTTTTCCCATTGCTCCATTTACTAAACCTTTTTCCACATCCAAATTACGCCGTAAAATTACCCGACAGTTTTCATATACATATAAATTCTTTTCTAAACCAGCAGTCTTAGATATAGATTTTTCCAAAGAATCCAATTTTGTTTTTAATTTTTCAGTCAAAATAATAGTAATTCCTTCGTGCTCTATTTTATCAATGTCTTCCATTTTTATTATTTGTTGTTTTTCCAGCTTTAAAAGTTCTTCATTGAATATAGAACACTCTCGCAGTGTTGGCATTAGGCAGATTATAGATTTCTTTTCTCCAATTTTTTGTATATTATTTCCGGAGTAACATTTTCATTTGGAAACAAGTTTGTAAGTAGCCGACTTTGCAAAGCTTCTTTTCCATGTTCTGTCAAAACACCAATTCTTATATCTTGGAAAATGCTTCCATAATCTTCATCACTTGCCTGTCGCATATTTTTAACAAGTTCTTTGTATTCAAAATATGACCAAATGTTGACATTTCCAATACTTCCCAAAGATTTTCTGGTGTCTTCATGCACAAGTGTGTTAAAAACTGGTTCCCCTTTTACAGGAGTAAGTTGCAGTAGATCACCGAAAACAATCACATGTTTTCCTCCAAATACCACATCATATTCTGTTTTTAAAATTTGCTGCATTATTAGATGTACAAAGGCAAGCATTAAGTTTGAGACCATGCTCACCTCACCAATGATCAGAAGTTTCATTTTCTTTAGTACTCTTGAAACTTCCAAACAAGCTTCTCCAGAAAGCTTATGATATTCCAACTTGCTTTCATGTTCAACAGGTAGCATTAGTAAACGATGTAATGTAATCCCTTTAATGTTGTGTGCTGCTAACCCAGTTGGAGCGGTTACAACACAAGATAAATGTGATTCAGTGGTTTTCTGTAGATAACTGGTCAAAACTTTATTTAAGAAACTTTTTCCTGTACCAGCTTAACCACTGATATACATTTGAATAGGTTTAAAAGATGTGCAGTTGCATTCTTTTTTTTCATGAAGTAAACCATGGTCGATCTGTTCTGTAACTTGCTGATATATTTCTTTCTGTTCAATATTTTTTGTTTTTCCAAGTTTCCTAAGTCCATAATATCGTGTTGAGCTTGATGCATTGCTGTTTCCACTTCACTCATGGCGATTGCTGCTTCATTTTCAAGAATTGGTTGTCCTAGTGGATCTTGACTCAGTGGATCAGACCTTTGACTATCTTGAGAACTATCTCTAGCAATCTCAACTGCAATACTAGCTTCTTGTTCAATTTCTTCATTCAACATTTGGAGATAATTTGGAAAAACTGTGCATTCAATGCTATCTTTACATGCATTAAAAGAATCTTCATAGCACTGAAAATCTCCAAGTAATTCCATTTCAGCACGCCAAGGCTTGAAGAGTTGCAGAAGTGCTAAATAGTAAAATTCCCTTTTATCAGGAGTATCGCAACTCAGTTTCCTGTGATTAATGAGATTTCCTTTACTATGTTTCACCAAACATCCTTCTGAACCAATCACTGCATATTTTTCTTCATTTATGTTCTCTGTAATATTTCTCTTAAAACTGTAATATTGCAGTACTTCATAGAGACATAAAGCTAGGGACTTCTATTAGGATAGTATGTATCCAACATGTTTGTTTTAACAATATCTGTGCTTTCCGGTTCATTTAATGCTAAATATTCGATTTCTTGAGGGCGGAGCTTGCCGCGTAGGAAGATGGCCGCATCCTAGGTGAGCTCCTCCGGCCGCCGAATCATCCTTCACAAATCCTGCATGGTTAGAACCCTGAGGCACCCCTGCCTACCTGCGGGCACATCCGCCGCCACGACTGCCCTTGCCCATGCCGCTTTGCTGAGATCCGATACTGCCCTGCAGCTCTGCAGCTTCGGCGGCGGCGAGCGAGGCCTCCATAGGAGATGCGAAGACTTGAGCAGCAGCCTTGCGTGGGATCTCTGCCGCGACGCGGAGCACGCACGCCGGCAGGGGTCCGCGTCGCAGCCCCGTCCAGGAAACGAAGTTCTGCGCAACTAGCTGGGATATGCACTGGCAGCACGGCGGCGGCGCCTCGGCTGCAGCGCACCTATACTTGTCCTCCATCGGGCGCCTCGGGTGAGTGTGGTACCGAGGTGGGCCCGCGACTGAGGAGCTCCTCATCTCCCCACGCTGCCCGGATAAACAGCATTAACTAGACGCCCTGATGGAGTTGGGCGGGGCCGAAGATACCACTACGCCGCATTTTGAAGGCATCGGGGAGGTGGCAACTTGGGGTCTACGGGGGTGGCATCGGCGCCCTCCTTGTCTGTATTGACCGTGCCCTCGTGGTGGGCCTGTGAGCCTGAGCTGCTGGTGCCTGATGCCTGATGGGTAAGAGCAGGCGCTGCATGACTCCCCCGGCTGGCAGGACACCGCAGCAGCACCGGGGCGCCGCCGCGCAATCTGCATCTCCCAGTGTTCCTGCGGCAAACCCTACCTGAGTACCTGACCCGGGGGGGGGCTCCCTCCGCCCTGTGCTTTGGGCATCGCCACACCGACTTTGAACATCGCTACACACTTGACCCATACAACTGACCATCGGGAACACCCAATATACTGCGGGGGCGCGCACTTACGTGGATGCAGAGGTTGGCATCGGCAAAACGGGTGCCCTCTCCACATAGAGCTCCGACCATTGGAGGTACCAACAGCAAACTATAACACCGAAGACAAAGCCGATTGGATTACGGAACCTTCACGGCAATATAGCCTAGTCATAGCCCTACGTGTCGCCCAACCGCATACCCTATTTTTCCCAAAGTACTGGGCTCATTCTACAATGGAACCAGAAGTCGTAAGCACACACTGCTCAGTACCAACAGATGAATCATGGGCAAACCCGACAGAAACCAGCCCAAACTCAATTTCGACCAAACAAAAAAACCATTGGAACACAGCTCGGAAGATCAACCGCACTCACAACAGTCGACGGCGCCTGCAAGCGGGGTCCCAACTGGCGATGTACAGGCCATGTTCACCACGATCCAGGCAGCTCTCTCCAACATCGACGGTAAGATAGACTCACTGACATACAGAGTGGATCGTATGGCAGAGCGCCTGGATCGACACACGGAGCGGCTGGACATGGCGGAATGCTGCATCTCCGAGGTGGAGGACTCCCACACGCAAATGGAGACCAAGCAGGGGAAAGTTGACAAGCAACTGGCGGTGCTGGTGGCACGGGCGGAGGACGCGGAGGCGCGCTCCCGCCGAAACAACATACGCCTGGTGGGGGTGGCAGAAACAACCAACACAGGCAATATGGAACGTTATGTAGAAAACTTGCTTACATCCTTATTGGGCCGGGAAACGTTCTCGGAAGTCTTCATTATCGAGAGAGCACACAGGTCACTTGCACCGGCGCCACCAACAGGTGCACGGCCGCGACCGATAATAGCCAGGCTTCTAAATTACAGGGACAGGGATGCGGCTCTCCGTAGGGCTAGATAGCTCGGCAGTCTACGACACGAGGGCATGGACATCTCACTCTACCCTGACTTCATGCCGCTCGTCCAAGAGGCGAGAAAGAAGTTTGTACCTGTCAAACAGAAGCTCCGCGACATGAACATAGCCTATGCAATGCTGTACCCTGCCAGGCTGCGAGTAACAGATGGCGGGAACTCAAAAATCTACAATGACCCAAAGGAAGTTCAAAAATTCCTACAACAGAAAGGAGCCCAACCCACACGTAGGAGATCCCTGAGAGGAGGACCAGACGAATAGGCGACCACATCGGACGTGGAATAATGGACTACTAAATACGAGATGGACATTGGTACTCCCACGCTGCTGAACACTTCACCAAACAGATACCGCAGGGCGGGACTATTGGTACTCCATATCTGAACGCGGCGTATCTACGTATGCTGAGACTCAGTGTGAATATGCTCTTCTTGCGCTGGCCATTGTTCTACACATGCCAGGGTGCCGCCTTGACTTCCAGATGATGGACACCTACATATGCACACTGCGGATGCAGATAAGTGGGCTATTTGGGCGGGGGAGTTTGTGAGTGGGTGTAAATTATTGCCTTGGATACAGGGTCAGACGGCGATATGCCCACATAATTAGAGAACTACCGTAATGACAGGGGGATGCCCTCACGGGCTCGATTGTGACTAATGCTTTACCGCTATGGCGGCAAACCCTGTGAGCTGCATCACAGGGCACCCGGGGCGGCAGCTCCAGCCCACGTGTGTACACCACAAATAGTTAAATTGTTTAGTTATTGTTCTTGGGAAATATGCTGGGAATGTTCAAGGTTTCTGGGATTGTCTCTGCTGCACGACGTATGCAGAGTGGGTGGGGGGTGGGGCGGGGTGTTATCACAAAAAACTGGTCAGAGTTTAAATGTCAGAATACAGATTGTACAGGTAGAGTGCACGCTATGAAACACAGTTCAGGTCTTGCGAGACGAGATGACACACATGGCTGGCAGCCAACGTAACACTAGACCTCTGGTGTTCCTGACCTGGAATGTGAGAGGTCTTCAAAACCCACAAAAGATTCGAAGGGTCCTAGCATACCTAGACCGCCACAAGATAGATGTGGCCTGCCTACAAGAGACACATCTCACATCCACCACTGAAGGGCGGATAGGCACCAAATGGGCACTGTATCGCATGGCATCCTCTTACTCCAGTTACGCTAGAGGGGTCATGCTCCTGATTAGGCGCAGCACCCCCTTCACGCCCATCACTGCTATCAAGGACGACCAGGGGCGCTATGTTATAGTGCAGGGCAACTTTGGAGGCACGGCATTGACAGTGATCACTGCATATGGCCCAAACACTGATGATCCGGGCTTTTACGCACACATCTGGGCTAAACTGCGCAAACTACCACCCACCGCCATTATATGGGGAGGAGATTTTAACACATGTCTTGACCCAGCACTAGACAGATCCACAGGCAATGACCGATATGGGAAACAGTCGGCTAAGGCACTCAGAGATGGCATGCTAGAATGCACGATGATCGACCTGTGGCGTTTGCGACACCCCAGTCGTAGAGAAGGTACTTGCACATCATCAACACATAACACGTGGTCGAGAATAGACTTCTGGTTAGCCACACATGACATCAGTACATGGACCACGCGGATTGAAGATATGCCCAGGACACTGTCAGATCATGCACCCGTACGCCTCGCGCTTGACATCCCCACGCACACTCCACGTCAGTTTGCCTGGTGCCTGCAACAGACCGCACTCCTGGATCAGGTGTACCGTGTCGAACTTCACCAAGCCATCGTGGACTTTTTCGAGTTAAAGGCAGGCTCTGTGAACAGTGCAAAAACACTCTGGGAGGCTTTTAAAGTCACAATTAGAGGACATTGCATCGGCAAACACACAGGCATCCTAAGAGATATTAGACAGCAGCTATCAATGGTAGAACGAGAAATCCAACAGCTGGAGACAGCTTTCGTAGACACGCAAAACCCCGCACTGTTAGCTGAAATCAGGCAGAAGATTGACACATTTAATGAACACGCAGCAGCTGAGATCAAGTACATCTCGCGCAGATACACTACACGTACCTATGGGGAGTGGGGATGCCCAGGCAGGGCGTTATCCCATAGACTTCGCTCTACACATAAGGCAACCTACATCACCCAGATCATAGATAAACATGGCCAACACGCCTACGATACACCGGCGATTTTAGACAGTTTCACTGACTACTATACTCGCCTCTACTCTACGCACTCGACCACATCACCGCCTGAAATTAACCAATATCTGGATGACATTGCACTGGCGTGACTAGCAGACAACCACCGCAAATTCCTTAGCCACCACATCACACGGGACGAGATTATTGACGCTATCAATTCCCTCCCCAATAACAAAGCCCCTGGCACGGACGGACTCCCCGGGGAATTCTACAAAGAATTCAGAGACACCTTAATCCCGCACTTAGCTGAGATGTACGAAGAATCATATGAGGACGGTATACTACCGACTTCGCTGCGAGAGGCGCTATTAATTGCTCTCCCTAAACCTGACAAAGACCTAACTCACTGTGAATCATTTCGTCCGCTGTCTCTAATAAACATAGATGTAAAAATCTTAGCTAAAATCATAGCGACGCGCATTCAGCTACTGATTCGCAATTTGGTGCTACCAGACCAGGGTGGGTTTATACCGACCAGGTCTACCACACAAAACTTACGCTCCATTTTTGCAATGTTCCACCACTTAGATCCCGAAATGCCGGCTGCAGCGGCCCTCTTGGACGCTGCGAAGGCATTCGACTCTGTGGAATGGGTCTTCATGTTCACTGTCCTACGTCGGACGGGGTTCCCGGAACCCTTCCTGCGATGGATAGCCCTTCTATACACCGAGCCCAGCGCGCGAATCAGAATCAACGGGAACACTTCCTCCCCAATTAGCGTCAGTCGAGGAACGAGACAGGGTTGCCCACTCTCGCCACTTCTCTTCACATTAGCACTCGAACCACTAGCCTGTAAGATTCATCAAAAACACTCAGACTCCGCACTACAGTTTGAACTACGGCCCATTGGCATATCTCTGTATGCCAACGATATGGTCCTTTATGCACGCCACCCGGACTCAAATCTCAATCCACTCATCAGGGAATATATACGGTTCGAAAACTACTCAGGTCTCGGCATTAACTGGGATAAATCAAAGGTAATACCACTCACGCCCGCCACGACCCAGCCAGTCTTAGACTTTCCACTACAGTGGCACACTGATCCAGTAAAATACCTAGGTATATGGGTACACAGTAACCCTGAAACGGTGATTAGAGAAAACTACGGTAGGGCCATGGTGAAGTTGGACGAACAGGTAGACCGATGGATCAGATTACCGCTTTCACTGGCAGATAGGATCGCCATACAAAAGATGGTAGTACTGCCCAGGTTCCTATATCTATTTATGAATATTCCGATCTGGCTCACACAGGCCTTTTTTTCCAAACTGAGATCAACTATGCAGAGGCTTACATGGGCGGGGAAGAAGGCAAGAGTGGGCTGGAAAACCCTCACCAAACCTTATCACCAAGGAGGCTTCAGGGCACCAGACCTTCAACTATACTTTTACTGTGCACAAGCACAACATGCTCACTACTGGTTACAACCACATGCGTACATCCCCCACATAGCTGTGGAACATGAAAGCGTGCTACCTTCCCCACTGATAGCCTACATATCTGACCCGCAAAAACATACCCCTAGGGACAAAATACACCCTGTGATTTGCACGTCACGAGCATGGCACACGTTAGCACACCGAGCACAGAAACTTCCAATATATGCCCCTGCACTCCCCTTAGCCCATCACCCGTTGATCACAGTTATTCAAGAGAAAAATATGCTTGCTCTTCTGAGGGACATGGGCCTAAATGAAATGAGCAAAATCTTTCCACACAATCGATTCATCCCACAGGATGAACCGTCTCTTAGCGCACACCGTGCGCCGCTGAAGCTATTCGCATACTTGCGGCTGCGCATGGCTATCAAGGAACTTTTCCCAACATTTCCAAGCAAGCCACCCCAGCTACATGCACTACAACTCCTATTGAAGGCTCCCACACGGCAGGGCCTGGTAACGCGTTTATATAACATTTCACAGGGAGAACAACACCAGATGCAGAACACGTCAATTCAAAGATGGGAGCACTCGGTAGGTGTTACTATAGATGAAGGGGACTGGGATTACAGCTGCATGCAATTACACCTGATGACCTCAAACTGTAACCTTCGCATTATCCATTTTAAATTCCTGCACCAAATATACTACACTCCTGCGCAACTACACAGATACGGCCTTCGCGCAGACGATAAGTGTCATAGATGCAGCGCCCCTAATGCAGACTTCTTGCACATGGCATGGTCCTGTCCCCCGCTTCAAGCCTACTGGCAGGAAGTCACTAATGCCCTCACGCTAATGCTATCAGAATTCATACCAAACGCTCCACTAACATGCCTACTGGGAACCCACAAGCCAAGATTGGCCAAGAGACGAAAACTATTGGCAGTGGCCCTGCTGTTAGCCAAACGTCGGATAGCACTAAGATGGGGCAGCAAGCGTCCTCCTAGATTTAAGGACTGGATTGCTGACCTGACATACTGCAAGGAGAGTATTCGACAAAAGAGATATGCTGTTCCTCAGGGATGAGAGTCAATGAACAGAGAAATTAAACCAACCTGACCGGAGTGGTTCAGGGTTGGGAATCCATATATCGGATTATAATGCCCTCACACACCCTGTCGGGTGTCATGCTTCATCATCGGGCTGCTCCTCGTCGGGTCGGCTATGCAATACCCGACGGGCTCCCTATAGTAGGGGCACTTTAACGGAGATCTTTTATCCAACAGCCGTACGGTGAGGTGGGGGTGAGGGGCCTAGTATATGTAGATGAATGTGTGTTGATAAATTTAGAGTGAATGTAAAATAGGATTGGGAGTACCTGTGAAAACAACTTTAATCATGGGGTCTCCTACCCTAAGTAAAAACAAAAAGTATAAGGTGCTAAGCTGAGATTATGTCTCAGGTTGTGGCGCTCTTATACGTGGTCGGTCAACATGTTTCTCGCCAATTGAATAATCTTCGGGCGATTCGTCAGGACCAAAGCGAGGGGTATACTATCTACAACTGAAACTAAAATGGTGTTGTGGCGGTGCACTCACATCAACCATAGGATTAACTCGTCAGATACCTGGTAGTACTGGAACTACCTGTGGGGAGAGAATAAATCACAATGATGAATGTAGTAACATAGTAGTGGGTGAATGCTCTCGTATTCCCTGCGATCAGCTGACTCTCTAGATATCGTGGTGAGCATAAAACAGTTAAAACCAGTTAAAAAACAGAGTGCCACACAGTGAGTGCACAGGGTGAACTTCAGCCCTTGTGGCAAAAATAAAACGTAGCAGAGAACACTGCAAGGAGACCCTGGAGAATTATGCAGAGGAATTACCGCAGGCCTCCAGACCTAGGGACTTCTGGGAACCCTTTGTCCAATATCTCAGGGCTACACAGGAGGACGAGGTGGTGCCCCCTGGTATGCCACTTAGCACCTGATTCCGAGAGACCCCCCTGACCAGCCCAGATAGGTCGTTCGACTTGATGATGATGTTAACATGGGTCAATTGTATACGGTATATTATATAATGTGTTGGATTACTGTCGTTGTTGTGGTAGGATCAATGTGTTACATCATGGAAGGCTGGCCTTCTCTCTGAACGGGTGTGCTGGGCCTGGATGTTGTTTTTTTTCTTTGTTATGGCGGCAAGCCTAGTATGTGACGAAAATATGTACATCTGCATCTCTCTTCTTGTACCACCTTTTTTTTCATGTTGACCAGGGAAAATAAAATAATAAAAAAAATCGATTTCTTGTATAGGTTTAAGTACTCGATTTCGTGTTGCAGCAAGACCTAGACTAACCAAAATGATTCCTCTTGACTTTGAATATAAACTTGCAGAGGTCAACCGATCCGAACATTCGTAGGATCCAATTTCTCGATGGGACAGCATCTTCAAACTAAAGCTGTACAATTTCTTAGTAAGAGTCTTCTCTTGGGCAATTTCTTCCCACATTTCTTTCAATTCCGTCTTTTCAGATTTTGTTATGTATGACGTAACATACTGAGCAACAGCAATGGAATTATCTGCAACATACTGGATATCCATATTTGCATTCCACATCGACAAAATTACTGGATTATAATCATTAATATACTTTGATTGTTCACTTCTTTTTAAATTGTAAGTATTTTTTGGAGATTTTCTAGTGATAGTATGCCTCACTGCTGACATGAAACTGTTGACTCTTCCTTTGGATATTACTGGATGTGGAAATCCAAATCGACATTTTGTATAAAACTTTTCCTTTGACTTGTATTTCCGTCGACAGTATTTGCCACATTGATGAGTTTGAAACCGTAAAACTTGTTGTCTTAAGGTATTTTCTTCTCATGTTTTTGGTAAAGCACATGTAACATAGTCTTCAATGAAAGATAAAACAGTCTCATCCGAATCAGTTCCAAATTTGGGTGCATCCTTGATCCATAAAAGCATATGTATATGAGGAGCACCTCTAGCTTGGTACTCTTTTCTCCAAAAGAAATCAATAACTTCTCCAAGAGGTGGGTTGTTTTTATTGCAGATAAAAGACATCATAGCTTGAAACCTATGATTAAAATATCTGCACACATTTACAGGATCCAAGGAACACAGTTCTCCAGCTGTCTTTAATTCAATGTTTTTAATATTTGAATTTGCTTCTCGAAGAAATTCAAGTAAATCGTCCCATGCATATTCAGCACAGCTTAGCCTAACAAACCACGTAGGGGTTCCTAAGTTCCTTAGCATACATTTAAGTTCTCCATGACAACGATACCAATACTCATTAGTACTACGTTGACATGCCATCAAATTAATCAATTGAGATTCTAAATGATCGTCTCTCTGTTGTACTTTGTCCATGAATTCCTTTGCAGAAACATTTTGAAGATGAACTCCTGTTTTTAATATGTGGTTTACTGCATATGAAAGTCCAGACAAGTCACTTTCAAACAAAAGATGAAATATATATGGAATACATTGTCGAAATCTTGGAACTTCTGAGTACAATTTTATTGTTCGATATTCTGATGCTGGAATCTGTACTCGTCGTTCGTCATATCGTCCACCTTTTCCAGTGGGGAAGAGCTGTGGAAAACTACGAGCTTCCAAACTTTTTTCCCAAACACTCATGGGAGTCCCCTTTGCTTTCGTCATTTGGAATATTTCAATAGTATTTCCAATCACTTCTTTGGAATGTAAAGGATGTACACTATAATGTTCATACATTTCTTCACTTTTGGAGATGTCCACTTTTTCAATTTGACCACTTGAAATTTCACTATCATCTCTTAAAACTATTTCTTCTTCTTCAACATACACATTTCTGTAGTAAACATTGTTTTTTATGAGATATAGCGTAGCCTTTTGCACTTTGCTCACATCTACTAATTCTTGTCATATTTTCCGACTCTTCGTAGGAACACCATTAACTAGAATTATTACAGGTTCAGTTTCCTCTTTCTCCACACCAATAGTTTCAATATTTTTCTTTAAATCTAAAGGTAAATACACAACTCATCCTTTTAATCCTCTTTGTAAATCTGTGGGAGGCAACTTACCTGTTTTAGGCTCCATATGAACAATAGCCTGAAACGGGTGCACAGATTGAATAAGAATGGACTCATAAATATTTAAATCTACCAGTTCTGGAGGAATAGCTACCAACTCTAGATTATTATGTACAGCTCTAGCTGGCATTTTGTTGTCCTCTAATTTGGTATAACAATATGTACAAATACGTTGATCACTACCCAAATCAAAGCAATCTTCTACCAACAAATAAGTTGCAAATTCCTTCCACTTATCATTGTTTTCTTTTTCACTTTTTAAATACAGTTCAGCATTCCTAGTTTGATTTCTATAGTGAGTTCGTTGACAACAAATACAAACATAGTTTGGTTTTTCACAACAAATGACCTTAAACTTCGTAATTTCTTCTTCAAACTTCTCAGTACTACTATCTTCCACGTCTTCTTCAACACCTACTTCTATCAAACTCTCACTTTCTCTACACTCTTGTTCAGGACCAAAGTATCGAAACTCTATTTCATCACAAACTTTTTTTACATCTGATACTGACCCATGCAAAAGAGCACTGTTTAAGTCACTTAAAATTATTGCAGGACTTTTTGCATAGTACAATGTTCTTACTAACTTCCGCATTTGAGAGTGATGTACTGCTAACATTCTCAAATGATGAAAAACACTTTTACACACTTTTCTAGAAAGACAAGCCAGAGAATGACCTTGCAAACCAGTATTTTTTCTCACTTTACAAGGATCTAGTCCTTGCAGCATCTTAATCTTTTGTTTAACACTTTTTTTAGTATACTCTTGTAAGGCATTTCGTAAAAAATATCAATAGACTCCTGTTGTATACTACAAATACTACTACAATCCCAAGTATACACTGGGGCTTTAGTACGTCTCCCTAGAACTTCATCAGCTATCACTTCTTCTACATTTCTAGGAACCATCTTTTCTTTTTCAATTGCACAACCGTTCTTCACTTCATAAGCACGACCACTGGTATCAACTGCATGAACTAATGTATTGGTTTGAAAATAGCTCTCTTCATTAAAAAAAAGGCTCTAAACTTGAAGTGTGCTTCCATTCACCCAAAAAATATCACAAAAGTTAGTTCTGTTAATTAGTCTCTTCTTTTTACTTTTGTCCTTCATAAAATGCATTGGTTTATCTAATGATCGCATTCTGTTTAAAACTAAAATGAACAATTTTCTTTATAATTCAAAAGCCTTTTCAACAATAGTTTCAATCTGTTTTTTCTTTTTATAAAATGCTGATCTTCTTTTATATTTCTTGCCATCTTTTAATACATTTTGTACTACTCTATTTTGAAACATACGTTTCCTTATTTCACAAAATTGATTCATTCTTCTTTTAGCACAGATTGTTTTTTCAGAACGTGATTTGCCATTAAGTTGTCCTTTTTTCATTTCATTCTTCTTTGTTATTGAGGTATTCTTTCTATTTTCTACATTGTCAAAACCCTTTCTAGTCCTTGAAAGTCTTTTAATAAATTCTTTTGTTCTCTTACCGCAAGACTTTTTCTTTTTTCCCACATGTTGTAGTTCATCTAATTCTTGCTGTTGTCTTTTCTTTAAATAGTATTGTTTCTTTCCTTCTTTTCTCTTTTCTGTTTTTTTGGTCATGGCATGTCTTTCTTAATGATGATGAAGAATATCTGAAAAAAAATGATTTTTTTTTAATGTTATTAATTTAACTATATAGAAATATACTATTCTATTACTAAAGAACCACGTTCTACATAAAAACCAATGAGATGCTTTCTTTTGAAATCACATGGGGTTTGCTGCACTACATGGGTACTACCTGGGTAATTGGAGGAGTGAATGAGTAGTGTTTAGGTGGTTAGAGGACTGCATGGGTAGTGGACAGGGGATTGTAGCAGTGCATGAGTTAGTGTCTGGGTCATTGCATGAGTACATGGGTAGTGACTGGATGATTAGAGTACTGCAAGGAGAGTGCATGGTGAATTTATAAGTGCTTGGGTTTTGGCGGAGTGATTGGATAAGTACATGGTGCTGGATGGGTGATTGGAAGAGTGCACAGGGAGTGACAGGGGGATTGCTGGACTGCATAGGTACTACCTGGGTAATTGGAGGAGTGAATCAGTAGTGTGTAGGTGGTTAGAGGTCTGCATGGAAAGTGCACAGGGAATTGTAGCAGTGCTTGTGTTAGTGCCTGGGTTATTGCATGAGTACATGGGTAGTCACTGGATGATTAGAGTACTGCAAGGAGTGTGCATGGTGAATTTATAAGTGCTTGGGTTTTGGCGGAGTGATTGGATAAGTACATAGTGCTGGATGGGTGATTGGAAGAGTGCACAGGGAGTGAGAGAGGGATTGCTGGACTGCATAGGTACTACCTGGGTAATTGGAGGAGTGAATCAGTAGTGTGTAGGTGGTTAGAGGTCTACATGGAAAGTGCACAGGGGACTGTAGCAGTGCATGTGTTAGTGCCTGGGTCATTGCATGAGTACATGGGTAGTGACTGGATGATTAGAGTGCTGCAAGGAGAGTACATGGTGAATTTATAAGTGCTTGGGTTTTGGCGGAGTGATTGGATAAGTACATGGTGCTGGCTGGGTGATTGGAGGAGTGCATGGGTAGTGACAGGGCGATGGCTGGACTGCATGGGTAGTGCTCAGGGGATTGTAGCACTGCATGTGTTAGTGCCTGGGTGATTGAATGAGTACATGGGTAGTCACTGGATGATTAGAGTACTGCAAGGAGTGTGCATGGTGAATCTATAAGTGCTTGGGTTGCGGCGGAGTGATTGGATAAGTACATAGTGCTGGATGGGTGATTGGAAGAGTGCACAGGGAGTGAGAGAGGGATTGCTGGACTGCATAGGTACTACCTGGGTAATTGGAGGAGTGAATCAGTACTGTGTAGGTGGGTAGAGGTCTACATGGAAAGTGCACAGGGGATTGTAGCAGTGCATGTGTTAGTGCCTGGGTCATTGCATGAGTACATGGGTAGTGACTGGATGATTAGAGTGCTGCAAGGAGAGTGCATGGTGACTTTATAAGTGCTTGGGTTTTGGCGGAGTGATTGGATAAGTACATGGTGCTGGCTGGGTGATTGGAAGAGTGCACAGGGAGTGACAGGGGGATTGCTGGACTGCATAGGTACTACCTGGGTAATTGGAGGAGCGAATCAGTAGTGTTTAGGTGGATAGAGGTCTGCATGGGTAGTGCACATGGGATTGTAGCAGTGCATGTGTTAGTACCTGGGTTATTGCATGAGTACATGGGTAGTGACTGGATGATTAGAGTACTGCAAGGAAAGTGCATGGTGAATTTATAAGTGCTTTGATTTTGTCTGAGTGATTGGATAAGTACATGGTGCTGGATGGGTGATTGGAAGAGTGCACAGGGAGTGACAGGGGGATTGCTGGACTGCATAGGTACTACCTGGGTAATTGGAGGAGTGAATCAGTAGTGTGTAGGTGGTTAGAGGTCTGCATGGAGAGTGCACAGGAGATTGTAGCAGTGCATGCGTTAGTGCCTGGGTTATTGCATGAGTACATGGGTAGTGACTGGATGATTAGAGTACTGCAAGGAGAGTGCATGGTGAATTTATAAGTGCTTGGGTTTTGGCGGAGTGATTGGATAAGTACATGGTGCTGGCTGGGTGATTGGAGGAGTGCATAGGTAGTGACAGGGAGATTGCTGGACTGCATGGAAAGTGTACAGGGGATTGTAGCAGTGCATGTGTTAGTGCCTGGGTTATTGCATGAGTACATGCGTAGTGACTGGATACTTAGAGTACTGCAAGGAGAGTGCATGGTGAATTTATAAGTGCTTGGGTATTGGCGGAGTGATTGGATTAGTGCATGGGTAGTGACATGGTGACTGGAGGAGTGCATGGGTACTACCTGGGTAATTGAAGTATTGAATGAGTAGTGTGTAAGTGGTTAGAGGACTGCATGGGTAGTGCTCAGGGGATTGTAGTAGTGCATGTGTTAGTGCCTGGGTCATTGCATGAGTACATGGGTAGTGACTGGAAGATTGGGAGAGTGCATGAGTAGTGCCTGGGTAATTTCATACATGTTTGGGTAGTGGCAGAGTGATTTAATGAGTGCTTGGATACAAACAGAGTGATTGCAGAATATGGAATCAGTCAATCATTACTCATGTAGTTTTAAAATCACCTAGTCACTACTTTTGCACTCCTGTAATCGGTCAGGCACCTCTCAATAGTTCACTAACCATACATACAACTGTATAAATACAATCTTTACACATAGATGAGTCATTACATCTAGTTAAGTAGTTAAGTACAACATGCCTGCAAGGGTAATATGTGGTGGTTTACTTTTGAGCTATATCTTCACCTTTGTATCTAAAATTATGTGGCATCATTCAACTATACCTTTTTTCAGACTACAAAAAGAAGCCTAATTAACAGCACCTTATTTCACCATTCTATCTTAAAATATGTGGCATCATTTAACTTTACCTTTGTACAAACCAATAAAAGAAACCTAATTATTAACACCTTATATGAACATCTTTTAAACAGCACAGTTGTGCTGCATCTCTACCAAACTATCTATAATTATGCAGTATCATTCAACTATACCTTTGTAGAGACAACAAAAATGAAGCCTAATAAATTACACCTTATATGAACACCTTTCAAACTACACATTTGTGCTGCATCTTCAACCAACTATCTAAAAATATGTGGCATCATTCAACTATACCTTTGTACAGACTTAAAAAACAAGTCTAATTAACAACATCAGTAATCATCTTAAAAAATACACATATTACTGTACAGACTCTTTTTTAAACAACATTTAAGTACAATGAAACAAACTCCAATATACATCTCTACATTTAATAATATATATCAAATGTAATGTCAAATCTTTTTAAATAAACCTCACAAATTTATAACTCAACTTGCAAATAAATGTATTGAATGAGAAATCTCACAAACTCTGACAGGATTTTCTTTTACACACAATCAATATATTGCACCAGACTCAGCAAGGTAAAACCAGTAATGGCAAGGTTTCCCTCTCTTTCTCCATACAAATACACATAAGCAACAAATGACATTGCTTCCCAGAGTTTTTCAAATTGTAAAACACATTTCCATTGGTTACAGATAATAACCCTTATCAACTGACTTCTTCACCCCTTCTGCTTAATGCCAGTTTCCATATTAACAGGTCATGGGACATTCAACTTAACTGACAGGTCACAAGTTCACCATATTTTCAAGTTCACCACACAATGTTGCAAATGGAAACAGCAGGTGTGGTTGGCTTTGCAAAACAACACCTTATCCTTTCTACTGTACCTTTCAAATATTTTTTACTGACCAATAACAAACATGCTTTTTAAAGAAAGTACCATGCCCCCTATTTTACAGTGTACAATGTTCATAAACAGCCAATCAATTCTCTACTTTTTTTAAAACAGCATGTTGTCCACCATTTTAGATACCTCTCATTCTACCAACTGACTACCTCAGCTACAGACATCTTTTGATTACTTTCAGACATCCCTTCAAGATGCTTTCTGTGTGGATTATTGGGCACAGCTATGTTTTCTGGTGCAAAAGGTATGCTGAACACAGAGGTATTGAGAAAGACCTAGCTTTGCAAAATGTAGACATTAAATGGATTGGACAGAGAGGATTAAAGTGGCATCAATTAATGCCTTTGGTTACAACCTTTTTGCACCTCCAACCCCCTGACCTCATGATTGTGCACTGTGGTGGCAATGACCTAGGCACATTGACTGGGGTAGGTCTGGAAATGCTAATGAAGGACACCTTTTCAGAATTGATGTTGCTTTTCCCCCAAACTCTCTTTGTATACTCTAACATATGCTAAAGACAGAAATGGAAGTGGTCCAATCAATTCTGTCCACAGATTGAGAAACCTAGAAAAAATGTCAATAAAGCTGTTTCTGCTTACCTTAGAGACCATAGTATGGGCTCCATCTATAACAACAATCTTCGTTTCAATATGGATGGCATCTACAGAAGTGATGGAGTACACTTCACTGATCAAGACAACAGAGTGTTTCTCAACAACCTGAAGCTCTGCATCCGCTCTTACATGTAGCTACAAAAATCTCCCAATGAAAACAAGGGCTCTTTTCAGAGCCACTCAATAACCCAACATATAACCTAGGTTTATATAAAAAAAATCTTAATTATTTTTGCTTGGAGTCGCGCACCCAGCGCGACTGACGGAGCCGCGCACCCCTCGTGTTCACACCAGGGGGGCCATGCTGGGAGCCGCGCTAGGGTCGCGACCCCAAACTTTGCAGAAAAAAACGTCCACTTCCATTAATTTATATTCCCCCCGGGGACCCCATCCTCCGGGGCATGCCCAAATCTTTTTATTTAATTTTTTTTAAAAAGGGGGGGACCGCGCTGCCCCCCTCCAAGGCCATTTGTGGCCCAGGGAATCCCATCCCCCGGGGCATGGCCTCACAGTTGGAGACCGTGGGGGGTGCCCCAATGCCCCCACAGTCCCACCGGCTCCCCGCCTCCTGCGGGAGCCGGCATTGCTTTTGAGCAAGGGGAGCTGCTGACATGCAGCTCCCCTTGCCCAAAAGCAATCCTCCTTTGCTTCATTGAAGCGAGAGCAGGTTTTCCTGCTCTCGCTTCAATCAAGCAAAGCAGCGTTTGCTATGACAGGGCAGAAGCTGTGCTCCCGCCCTGTCATAGCAAACAGCAATGTCCCAGGGGTGGGCACTCCGGGACATTGAAGGAGCCGGTCCTGGGGAGTGGCGGTCCCCAGGGCCACTATGGGCTCCTGGAGGGGGGCAGGGTGGTTAGTCAAATAGCCAGGTCTTAAGTTTTTTGTGAAATTCAAGAAGAGAGGAGGAGGCTCTGATGTCAAGTAGGCGTTCGTTTCACACTTTAGGAGCAATGTACAGGAAGGCCTGACTTCCAAATCTGGATCTGAGTATGCATTTATTGTCTGCGGATAGGAGTTTGGGTGGTGGGTGGAAGGAGATGACCTTGTTCAGGTAGGTGGGGCCTATGTTGTGCAGTGCCTTGAAATTATGTACACAGAGTTGGCCTGCGTGACATTTTGCTTACAGTGGTGTGAGCTCCTGTAACTTCTGGCATTTCATGTTACAATTGTTATGCAAAATGTTCAAGATTATATCATTATGCCACATCATGTAATTCAGGTAAAAAGCCCTATCACTGGTGAGCTAGAACAACATCAACAATCCAAAACCGAATGGCTGACATTTGTATAACACACATTTTTGCACATTTAGGGCCCGATTACAATGTCGTTTGGAAACTGTCACAAACGAATCGGTTCCAGACTAGTTTCCAAATGAATCAGGTCCTGTGAGTCCGGACGACCGATTAGGATGCCTCCCAACATCGTTCAGTTGGACTTGCATTGACTTCAATGGGAGCCTGCGTTCCGAACGTGAACAGAGGCTCCCATTGAAAAAAAGTGTGGTTGGGGAAAACCTTGCACCCTGTGGCGGGCATCCCATGGTGCCTGCCACGTTGTGCATGGTTGGGAAGAGGGATCCCTTGGGTACCCCCACGGGCCACATTCGGATGCCTCCGGGTAAAGGGGGGCCTGCAACGGGCCCCCAAAGACCAATTCCGAAAGCCGTTTAGTCTCGAGCAAACCGAATCAGAAAGGCTGTCCGAATCAGTCATCGTCATTGCTTGTCCAGAAATCGTGTCCATGAAGCTGTACGAATCGACTCTGAAAGACTTGGGCTGTCCGGATACCTTTCGGAACTGATTCGGTCTGCTCGAATGGTTTCCGGGCATTGTAATCAGTTGTTGGGACAACTGTACGATTCGGTAGGAAACAAGGGTTCTGAATCAGATTCGACATTACCGAATCCCATCCGGAGCCCTTCCAAATGACATCGTAATCGGCCCCTTAGTTTGAAATGCATCCTCTCATCCATTTTGGATGTTAGGTGCCAGACTGTCATTTCGCTTAATTTTGCATTTTTGGGGCATTCTTCATAATTTATGCAATTAAAACTATGCAAGTTTTCCCCAGGCTTGTTACAGAATTGTCAGTAAATTGGAACCCAAGTCAAGTCTGTGTCATGAAAATAACATAACTCTAATATAAACAAATTATGTGCAGTTAGTCTATCAGGGGCAGTAACAGCAATGAACCAGAACTCCAACCCAATAAAGCATCCCCAAATTACCCACTATGGGTCCATAGTATATGGAAAGGTCAGAGACTATTGGTTAGATAAACAGTGTGTTGAAGTATTGATCCAGAAAAATTGTTTTAGACTGCTTTTGAATCAGGTAAAAGAAAAAGGCGGTAGTAGTAACTGTAAGCAAAGTTGTACTGCAGACTCTTGGACCACATCCAGGGAACTATTGCAACACAAACCATTTTGATTCAGTCTGGTGTTTTGAGGTGGACCATATCTGAGCTGCAATGTTGACACATTCCACCTGAAGTCATAAGCTTGTTTGCCAAATAGTGAGCTTGGTTATAGTTTAGAAGTTTGTTTGATATTCATGGACCTTTATAATTTGCCCTGCCATAAATAACAGTCCACTAACCCTTTAGTGGACTTGCTCCTTTAACAGCGCAGCTCTGTCTGGTAGCTTCTGCTGTCCCCGCTGCTGCTGACTCAGAGGTAAGGAGTTCGAGGCCCTCCTCCACCTGCAGGCTCCTGCCTGTGCCTCATCCCTAGTGATCCAGTGGTAGAGCGCCCCTGCTCTGCTGCTTGACTGCCCTTCTGTCTCTCTCTCGCTGCTCATTTTTCTTTCTTTTTGCTTTTTTGCTTTTTTGCTTTTCTCTCTCTCTTTTATTTTTGACTCCCTCTGTCTTTTTGGGCTTTGCTTTCTCTGCCCTTTTTTCATTTTTCTCCTGCTTTCTCCTTCGTCCTGTGTTGCCCCTGCTGCTATGGTCCCCCATGGCCCGCCTCCCTCCAGTGTTCCTTCATGCTCCCTCGTTTTCCTGCCTCCCAGCTGCCCAGCGATCCAAGCAGCACTACTTAATGGAGGCTGCTGCGCGATGAAAGTGCAGTCCACTAACTCGAAAGTGGACTTGCTCCTTTCACAGCTCAGCTCCGTCTGGTAGCTGCTGCTGTCCCCGCTGCTGCTAACCCAGAGATCAGGAGTTCAAGGCCCTCCTCCACCAGCAGGCTCCTGCCTGCGCCTCATCCCTGGTGGACCAGTGGTAGAGCGTCACTGCTCTGCTGCTTGACTGCCCTTCTGTCTCTTGCTCATTCTGTCTCTCTTTTTGCTTTTTTAGCTTTTCTCTCTCTTTTATTTTTGACTGCCTCTGCCTTTTTGGGCTTTGTTTTCTCTGTCCTGTTTTCATTATTCTCCTGCTTTCTCCTTCGTCCTTCATCACCCCTGCCGCTGCCATGCCCCGTGGCCCCACCCTCTCCAGTGTTCCTTCCCACTCCCACGTTTCCCACCTCCCAGCTGTCCAGCCCCCCACAGCACTACTTAATGGCAGCCGATGAGGGGTGAAAGTGGAGTCCACTAACCCTTTAGTGGACTTGCTCCTTTCACAGTGCGGCTCCGTCTGTTAGCTGCTGCTGTCCCCGCAGCTGCTGACCCAGAGGTCAGGAGTTCGAGGCCCTCCTCCACCTGCAGGCTCCTGCTTGCGCCTCATCCCTGGTGGTCCAGTGGTAGAGCGTCACTGCTCTGCTGCTTGACTGCCCTTCGGTCTCTCTCTCCCTGCTTGTTCTGTCTTTCTTTTTGGCTTTTCTCTCTGTCTTTTATTTTTGACTTCCTCTGCCTTCTTGGGCTTCGCCTTTCTCTGTCCTTTTTTCATTGTTCTCCTGCTTTCTCCTTCATCCTTCGTCATCCCTGCCACTGCGACCCCCCTGTGGCCCAGCCCACTTCCAGTGTCCCTTTCCGCTCCCACGTTTTCCCGCCTCCCAGCTGTCCAGCCCCACCGCAGCACTACTTAATGGCAGCCGCGCCGCTGGTGCGCCTTCACCTGTCTGCGCCTGGACCGCAGCCAGCACCAGGGATCCTGGTCCTTGGACCTTCCAATACTATGATGCCAGCACCCTACTCGCCCTCAACACTGGGAGCCATGCCGCCTGCCATGTAGCATCACCAAAGAAGACCCATGGACCCTTCTCCTATCAGAACTGCAACCATGCCTTCACCCACGCCAGCATGCCAGCTCCTCTCGCCATCCAGCCGACCAACAGCACACTCGACCGGATCAATTGCATCTTCCTCAATGTGCGATCCCTCCACAAACATGCCCCGGAAATCTGGGACCTCCTTGACGCCAACTCTCCTGACATCGCTTTCTTCACGGAAACCTTGACCAACCCCAGCTTCAGACCGGACATCGCCATCACCATCCCTGACAGCTACAAAATCACCCACAAAGACCGCCCGACCACCCAGCAGGAGGCATCGCCCACAAGAACAACCTCCAACTATCCACGCACTCTGACGACCAAGGAACACCTCTACTTCTAGATCCAGAACAACCCCAACACCACCCTCCGCGGGACCCTCATCTACAGGCCCCCAGGCCCTGACCGCCCTTCACTGATGCCATCGTAGACCTCATCGCAACCCAAGCCCTCACATCCACTGACTACATCCTACTCGGAGACCTCAACTTCTACATAGACAACCTTAACGACCAGAACACTGCCTTCCTACTGGAGAACCTCACATACATCGGACTAAAGCAGCTAATGCACCACACCAACCCACAGAGCCGCACACACGCTCATCCTCGTTTTCTCTGCCAGTGGGAACATCAGCTACAACCACACCACCGAACTCTCCTGGACCGACCACCACTGCATGCATATCGTCTTCACCACACCCACTGTACACCACTGCCCTCATCGCCACCCGTCGCAGCTGGGGCAAGTCCACCAAAGAACTTCTCATCGACTCCCTCAGCACAACCACTCTGCCAACACCAACTTACGCCAACACTGCAGCACGCAACCTCTACCGATGGTTTTCTGACTGTGCCGACACTCCTTAAGAAGAGACCAGGCAAGCAACACTCCAAGAAAGCCAGCTGGTTCACTCCCACTCTCCACAAATCCAGACGTACCTGCTGACTACTCGAGAAGAGATGAAGGAACAACAAATCCACCGTCAACGCACACCACCTCCTCCTCAAAACCACAAAGAACACAGCCTTCCAAGACAGAATCAACGGCAACACACACAACAGCAAAGAACTCTTTGCCATTGTCAAAGAGTTCGCCAGGCCCAACAGCGAGACCACAGACATCCCACCCTCCCAACACCTCTGCAACAAATTCGGCACCTTCTTCCACCACAAGATCAGGCAGATCTGCGACAGCTTCGACGCCCTAGACCCTGTACCTACACCCGCCACCATCACACACAACCACGCCGCACCCCAACAGACCGTGCTCAGCTGGAGCCCGCTCACAACAGAGGACACACTCAAGACCATGAAGAGCATCCACTCAGGAACCCAGTCAGATCCTTGCCGTACAACATCTTCCACAGAACAGCCACCGCTATTGCCCCCCAGCTTCCCCGCACCATCAATTTCTCCATCAAAATCCCCACCTTCCCCGATGACTGGAAACACACAGAGATCAACCCCCTGCTGAAGAAGCCATCCTCAGACACGACAGACATCAAGAAATTCAGACCCATCTCCCACCTCCCCTTCCCAGCCAAGCTCATCAAGAAGGCCATCAATGCCCAACTCTCTGAGTTTATCGAAGTGAAGCATGTCCTGGACACCTCCCAATCCAACTTCTGAAGCAACCACAGCACGGAGATCGCACTCCTCGCCGCCACCGATGACATCCGCTCCCTCCTCAACCGGGGCGCAGTCCTAATCCTACTGGACCTCTTGGCAGCCTGCAACACCATCTCCAACTGCACTCTAAAAATGAGACTCCACATCCATCCACGACAAGGCACTGGACTGGATTCATTCCTTCCTCACCGGCCGGACACAGCGAGTTAGACTACAACCGTTCTTCTCAGAGCCTACATGGATCAGCTGCGGAGTGGCTCAGGGTTCCTCCCTGAGCCCCACCCTCTTCAATGTCTACATGACCCCCCTCGCAGACACCGTCAGAATCCACGGACTGAACATCGTCTCCTACACCGATGACACCCAGCTGGTCCTCTCCCTCACCAACTAACACACAACCGCCAATACCAACTTCCACAGCGGAATGAAGGCTGTCACCACCTGGATGAAAGACAGCTGCCTCAAGCTCAACTCGGACAAGACCGAAGTACTCATCCTGGGCCCCACCCCTTCAGCCTGGGACGACCCATGGTGGTCAGTCACTCTGGGACCCCCTCCCATCCCTACGGACCACGCACGCAACCTTGGCATCATACTGGACTCATTGCTCACAATGGACTGCCAAATCAACGCAGTTTCTTCAGCTTGCTTCTATACTCTCCGCCCGCTTTGAAAGACCTTCAGATGATCCCACAGAATCCAGAAAGACTGTCACCCACGCACTCATCACCAGCAGACTTGACTACTGCAATGCACTCTATGCCGGCGTCACCCAGAAACAGCTCAAGAAACTACAGAACGTTCAAAACGCCACTGCCAGAGTGGTCCTCGACATCCCCCGCCACAACCACATCATGCAGCACCTCTGACAACTCCACTGGCTCTTGGTCAACATGAGAATCACCTTCAAGCTCCTCACACATGCCTACAAAGCTGTCCACAACATCGGACCAGCAAACCTGAATGACCTCCTCGCATTCCACGCACCCGCCAGACAACCCCGTTCCGCCCAACGCACCCTAGCTTCCGTCCTCGGGATCCACAAGACCAGATCCAGAGGAAGTTCTTTCTCCTACCTCACCGCCAAGACCTGGAACACCCTGCCTCTTCACTTTAGGCAATCTGCGTCGCTGACCCAATTCAAGAAGGACCTCAAGACTTGGCTCTTCAAATGATCCTCCACGCCCAGAGGGACCAGCAGCCCCCCCAGCGCCTTGAGACCCTCACGGGTGAATAGTAGTGCTTTATAAACCTTTGATTGATTGATTAATTGAACAACAATCCAGCAAACTGAGCACCATACGGTAGTAATATAGTCAGAGTAGCTAAGCTCTCATATCAGATGTGCTGCAGCATCGAAGGACAATAGCGGTCCCTTTGGGGACAGAAATACAGTTATGATGGCAATGAATGTAGGTGATTCAAAATGATGTTTTTTGAATATCCAAACAATATAAATGAATATAGCAAAACGTAAAGTTGCAGTGGGTGGTGAATCAAAGGTGACGTGAAGAAATGTCCAGGCAAAAAAGTGATACATGTGACTTAATAGGGAGATGTTTGTAGCACAAATAAATCTATTAGAATACAACGCCTCTTTTTTATAATGAATTCATGCATTAAAGGTTCTTTAAATAATGTTGATGGCGTTTCAACCCTTTTCATGTAGTAGGATCATGATTAGGACAAGTTTATATGTAGGCCTAAGTAGTTACTGTACACATAAATATTAAAATACATAATAAACATAAAAAGGGAACACATAAAAATAATAAGTTATACAAAGTTATAAATGTAGTATGGAGAGAGAGGCTCTGCCCCCCACCGCCCCGGGGACCGCCACCTCCCCAGGGGAAAATCAGAACCTTCCTTGTTTTAAAAAGACATTTTAAAAAAGAAACACTGGGCCCCATGGAATGGGTCCCCGGTGCCGTAATCAGGGCCATTCTAAAAATGCTTCCTTCATAATTAAAAAAAAAGAAGGTGAGACGCTGGAGGCCACATCCCCTTTCTGCAGCACTCTGCAATCAAACCTCCTGGTGCACTACTAGTTGAAGGATGAAGTCCCTTTGGCTGCTGAGGATCCTTGGAGTGAACAACCCCTCCTGTTACCTCCAGTAAGTCCCACACAGCTGGAGTGATAAGAGGTCTTCAGAGGCCATGCTCCCTTTCTCCACCACTCTGCAAACGTGTCTCCTCGTGCACTACTAGTTAGGGAATGAAGTCCGTTTGGATGCTGAGGGACTTTGGAGACCAAGAAGCCCTCCCGGTACTTTCTGTATGTCCTACACAGCGGGATTCCTGAGAGCTGGTCAGCCCCCTTTCTCCATCACTCTGCGTACAGCTTTACTACTTAAAAAACCATAGAAATTCACTGAAAAAACAAAGGTTACAGGGACGTTATAGTCAGGCTCAGGTTTCACTTGTACAAAACCAGTGAAATTCAGCAGTTATAATTAGCTGAGCTAACTATAACTTCTGCCACCCGCAATGCACTGCAGATGACCTGACATCACTGATGACATCATCCACAGAATCACTGACACACCCACTCACTTTTCATAGAACCTTTCGTACACCTACTCCCTCTCCCACGTAACCATTCACAAACCCATTCACATACCCATACCAGTACATACACACCCACTCACTGATTCATAGATCTATATACATATCCACTCACTCACCCATACAGCCACTCATACACCCACTCAGTCACTAATACAGCCACTGACATATCCACTCATACACCCATATAGCCACTCATACACTGAGTCAGTCACCCATAGAGCTACTCACACACCTACTCACTTACAATCAATCACTTACAGCTAGACACACCCACTCACTTACTCATACAGATACTAACAGGTACTCACTCACCTATACAGTCACTGACACAAGCACACACTCACCCATATAGCCACTCTCACATTCACTCCCTCACCCATACAGACACTCATATATCTCATCACTCACCTATACTGCCTTTCACATACCCAGTTACTCAACCATATTCTACTGACACATCCACACAGCCATACACACACTCACTCACCCATACAGCCCCTCACACATGCAATCACTAACCCATACAGCCACTGACTCAGCCACTCACTCACTCATCCATACAGGCAGTCACACTGCCCCTAACCCACCCACACAGACACTCAGACAGCCATACAGGTACTCAGATAACCAATCACTCACCAATAAAGCCACTCACATACCCACTCACATACCCATACATCCACTTAGATACCAACTGACAGACTGATACAGACATTCACACAACCAGTCACTCAACCATACCTTCACTGAGATGCCTAATCACTCATGTATGCAGTCAGCCACTCACCCACTGGATCATCCATACAGGCACAAATACACCCACTGATTCACCAATACACCTGGGTATATATATTTAACACTCATAAACTTTTAAAAATACTCACAGTTGCCAGATGATGTCATCAGTGATGTCGTTTTAGATGTCATCAGTGATGTCACTGACCATGTCATGAGTGATGTGATATGTGAGGTCATAAGCAGTGCATTGCAGGGGGTGTGAGTTATAATTAGCTCAACTAACTATAACTGCTGAATTTCACTGTTTTTTTGAGTGAAACCTGAGTCTAACTACAACGCCCCTTTAACCATTACTGTATGGGAAGGAATGCATTGCTTCCCGTGCAGGAACTGGGGGTGCACGAATACAGGGGGCACATCATGTGCCCCTCTGCATGCACCCCCATGCACAGAGGCACATGGGGGCCTTGTTAGGGCCCTCTTTGTTGCCTTACCGCCACCCTTTTCATGGTGGTCTCACCGCCATGGAAATGATGCCAGTGAGGAGCTCGTAATATACTCGGTGATGCTGCAGCGGCACCGGCAGAATATTGCAGCCTCTGACTGCTGCACAACCATCACGGGATCACAGATCCCTAGTGGTTGCAGTGTCCTGTGGCGGTCCAACTGCCAAAGTCATAATAAGGTGGGTGGACCACTGTAGTCGCAATCAGGCCCTTAATACTTACCAAAATACTTAAATCTACATGTATATTTTATACCATGAGTATGCCTGTATCATTCATGCTTTTACAACTAATTCATTGTAACAGCATCTGTGGTAAAGTTATACTCGTAAAAATTGTTGTTGTAAAAACAGTTGTGGTAAAGACTGTTTTGTTGTAAAGCATTTGTTGTACAGGCATTTGTTAAAAAGACATTGTTGTAAACAATGTTTCCCTTATACATTACTAAAATGGCATAGCATATTGTCAAAATATAAGTAAACAGCACACATTGTAACTGGAAAGGATAAAACCCATTCAGTCTGTGACAGGAGAAATGGACTTATTAGGGATAAAAGAGTGGTAAAGAAGGTATAAAGGAAAAATAAAGTACCTGTAGAATAGCGCTGATAAGTTTAGAGTCAAACGGTGACTGGTCCGAGGATGCCTCTATTGAGAGTAGGAGCCAATGAGTCATGCATAATGGAAAATAAGGCACCCAAAAGGAAGGAAAGTCAGAAAGCAAATGACAAAAGGCAAAATTCCTGAAGGGGTGTTTGTGTTAATAAAAGTAAAGAGTCATTTAACTCCAAAGGCTCAGTCAATACAGAGATTGATACTATACACCAGACACTCAGAGTAATGCCGAAGCCTTCGGAGACCATCATCAGGAAAGTGAAGACTCTCGACCATGGGGAGCAGTCAATGAAATAGGACTGCTAAGCCGCAGCCATGTTGAAAGAGGTACCAGTCATCACAAAGGGATTATAAACATAGTCGCCATATTGAAAAAAATCACACTGACATAAAATTGTTAAAGAAATGGGATTGTGCAACAGCCGCCATATTGGGAAAGATAAATAGGTCCACCACGGTGGAAGAATGATGAAGACAAAAGAAAAATTGAAAATAAACAAAATTAGAATAAAAAAGAGAATACAAATGATACTGATAAAAGACACTGCACCATCCACCAAATTGGGTGAAAATATGTGAACTGTAATAGGCACAACATGGCGGGGAATGTATGCACAGGTGAACGGTATGATCAGGAGTTGGAATTACAGTAGAATAAGAATTATGTATATGTTTTCCTGCTTAAGTACATGTGACTCGGTTCTGTTGGAGCAAAGACAAGTATGTGCGTACGGTTGCTTAGTAACTGAATACATAAGGTAAGAATCTCTTTAGGACAAATTATGAAATGGAAAAAAGGAAAAAAACACACATAGGTCTGTTTCCAATTCTTTGGTATATTTAAACAATTTTAGAATAAAATAATTCACATAAAATATTGATGGAGGCTGCTTTATAGGTGCAAAGTTAAAGTGCTCATGGAATGCATCAAGTGAAAAAATGTGACAAGGTATGTAAACAAATAAAACAAATATGACTTCACAGAGTATATATAACAATATCGTCGGCCTGTCTGGAGTAATCTGGCTTGTAAGTCACATGTGCACAGGGCAGAAGGTTATCTCTTCTCGGCTGCACCCCAAGGCTGTTTCTGTACAGGCAAATTAAATTAATCGTCAATGTTTCGACCCTCGAACATTGTGGTTAATATGAAACATCAGTACATGTCTTCATCAGGACTGAGTACGAAGCAACCTGGAGTCGCATGGCACCTTGAAACACGTATTTATCGAGCGTCCACTAAAGATGGTCCATAGTAGTGCGCTCTTCATACAGCTGGTGCCAGCCTCAGGGATGGACCATGTCCCAAAACAATTAGCCAGCAACAATTGAAACACCACACTCAGGGAGATTTGTGAAGTAATTTTGAATTTAGTAGAAGCACATCTGCCATCAAAACCACCACAGACTTGTTCCGACTCTCAGGTCTTGCTTACGATTAACTGAGTCCATCATTATTTTCCACTATAAATACAGGCACCCAACATAGCCCATTATGAGGCATTATGGGATTCATAGTTAACAGAAAAGTGTAAGTAAACAAATATTTAAAAGCACATAATACATAGTTTTATATATTTACAAAATAGGAGGCCTGTTATTCTCCAAACACTACAACGTATACAAGTCATCTGAGACAGAGCTCTGAAAGGAAAACCAGTCCACCCACACACCCTACTATGCACACCCATTTGAGAGAGAGGTCTCAGCGAAGAGGGCAGCCTCTTTCCACACACCTCACCATGCAGGCTCAACATATTTGAGAGAGGGCTGTCACTTTCCACTCATTACTATGCACACCCGTCATATCAGAGAGAGGTCCGAGAGGAAAGGGCAGTCCCTCCCCACTCACCACTATACATACCTGTCATCTGCGAGAGAGGTCTCAAAGGAGAGTTTACTCCATTCACACAACCTACTACACACACCTGTCATCTGAGAGAAATATCTGAAAGTAGAGGCCAATCCCTCCCCACTGGCTACTATGCACACCCGTCATCTGAGAGAGAGGTCTCAGTGGAGATGCCAGTCTATCTCCACACACCCTACTACTCACATCGATCATTAAGAGAGAGGTCTACCAGGAGATGCCTGTTATTCTCCAAACACTACTACGCACACTCGTCATCTGAGACCGAGCTCTGAAAGGAAAGGTCAGTCCATCCACACATCCTACTGTGCACACCCGTTATCTGAGAGAGAGGTCTTGGGTGAGGGTTTAGTCCCTGCACACACAGTTGTTATTTGAGAGAGAGGTTTGAAAGAAGAGGGTAGTTCCTTCTCATACTCTAGTATGCACACCCACTATCCAACAGAGGGTTTTTAGTGGAGAGGCTAGTGCTTCCCATCTACTACTTCTCCCTACAATTGTGTTGCAATCCAGCGAGAGTCTTACAAGAGTAGAGTGCAAGCTTCAGGGAGTGACACTTGCCACATGAGGCTCGTACAATCCTGCGAGTCTCTCAAGAGACCCGCATGGAAAACTACTGAGCTTGCCACAAGGTGTTTTACGATCCTACGACAGTCTCAACAAGATTGTATGGGGAGAATTAAAAAAAATAGCCAAGGCTCAACCAATACATACCATTCTAATTACATGGCTGGAAAAATGCTATGATGTGATTGGGTGGAGAATCACAGATAGCACAGTTTCTCCTCTGTGCTTTGGAGGAGAAGGACGTCTTTTTGAGTTGTGCTCAGTAGAAGTGAATTTATGTGGGGTTGAAAGAGACTGTTGTCCTCATCTGTATTAAAGAAAGATCTTCGGGTTCAGGTATTCTATAACATATTTTTAAACTCTGGTGTCAGCAAGTGTAGTATTGTTGGTAAACGTATTCTACACTATGTTTACAGAGTGAAAAGCTATTGGGGGAGGTGTAGATGTGTTAATATAGCTTTTGAGAGGTACACATTATGATGTAGAGAGATGTGAGCAAGGATAGTCGATTGTGTTGAAAAAGAAAGTGTTCCTACTGTATGTACTTGTAAGTAAAGGTAACAGTGTTTTTCAAACTATAAAAGAAAGACTGGAAAGTGTTAATACAAAACCTAGGGGCACATGCATCAAGGTAGGCTTTTGCGATTCCTTAATTGCGATAATTAAGGAATCGCAATTAAGGAATCGCAAAAGCCTATGCATGTAGGAATCGCTAAAAAAATAGCGATTCCTAAACATTCCTTAATTGCGACTCGCAAATTGCGAGTCGCAATTAAGGAATGGCTTCCCATTCATTCCTATGGGCCTACAGGCCCATAAGGATGAATAAGAATTGCATGCGCAATTTGCGAGTACCCAATAGGTACTCGCAAATAGCGCATGCAATTTCAAGGGTGCAAGTGTGCCAAAATGACACCCTGTTGCAACCCTGAAATAGCAATGTGAACACATGTTCCACACACACATGCCCAAGGGCATGTGTGTGTGGAACCAGGAACTTTGAAAAATGCACTTCAGTGCAGTTTTCAAAGTTTTTGCAAATCACCATCAAGTTCAAATTGATGGTAATTTGCGACCCCTATTTGCGAAATCGCTATTTGCGATTTCATCATGCATTGCATTCAGGGAATCGCCATTTGCGATTCCCTAAATGCAATCGCAATTAAGTCATCGCTATTTTGCGATTTCTCAAATTGCGATTTTTGCATTTGGGATGATGCATCCCAAATGCAAAAATAGCAGTCGCAAAGGGGCAGATTCTGCTAATCTGCCCGTTTGCGACCGGTTTTTCACTTAATGCATGGGGCCCTTAGTGTTTTTATGAACCTCACTGTACATATACTTTAGTCCTATAAGTAGTGATATTGCTTTTTCTAGTGTGAAGCACTGTGGTGAATGTTAGCAAAGGTGTGTGAAGATGAATGTGTTACGTTATAAACTGTTAAGGAAGCAGAGTTCATGGCATGTAATAAATTAATTGTGAAAATATAAAAATACTGTGGTTTAAGGTGTGGAATTTTTCAGGCGAAAGGAATAACAAGTTACTGGTTTAGTAAATATAAATATGTGATTGTAGGTTAAAAATGTAGTAAAGTTTAGACAGTATAGTGATGTATTACTGTTATCCATTTTTGATCAGTATGTAACTTTATCTTTTTGGTTATTTTGTCTTTTTTAGGAGGGAAATGGAAACTTGTCTCTGAAGAAATAATTATCTGCTTACAAAAGCACAAAAAAGAGCCTTGTTAACACAAGCAGGACTATTGTGCTGTTCAGCAATAACTACCTCCACAGGCACAGTGTATTCAGGTTGAAAGGATGTGGAAGCGCCTGAACAGTTGTACAGTTCAGCAGCACAAGCTAACTCTGCACGACTAGGCTTTGTGAACTGTAATGCTGCTTTGCTGAGACGTTCTAGCTACCTAGTCTGCTAAGATATACTGGAACATTGAAGACTCTATGGCAGCCCAAGGTGGATAAGAGATTGGAAAAAAAGTGCTACAAATATCAAAATCCAGTAGGCAATAAAGCACAAAGGGGGGGGTTTAAAGATCTGTGCCTGCTGGTGAGCGTCAGAATTTCTTTACATTTATTATATACTTGTTTGATTTATGTGTTTAATAGTTGTTGATATAGTTTGTCAATAAAGTTGTTGTAGTTTTGTATTGTTACATTGTTTTGTTGTAATAAAAACATTAAAGTTACTTTAGTTTCTTTGTTTAACACTTATTATAAATTTCAATTTTATTATAGTATTGCAATATTGACTAAAACTGGCAGTTCTCAACTGAGAGGATACTCCATTTTATACTCTACTATGGACATTCATCACTATGGAGAAAGGTATGTGCAGAGAGAGTAGTCTCTATCCACAGCCTACTTTCTACTTTGCACATGTGTTACTCTGGGGAGGTCTCTCAGCTGACAGGGCAGTGTATTTCCATATAAGAGTCTGTAAAGTTGTATGCAAGACAGACGTCTCAGTAATTTTATACCCACACCTTCCATGTACATCTGCCACCTTGGGGAGAGGTGTGACCAGTGAGGTAAGCCTCTTTTCACATCCTAATTTGTACATTTAAGACACAGGTCACAAGAGAGAGGCAAGTCTTTCCCTTTATTACTGTGCTGGCTTATCATGCAAGAGAGGTGTGTCATATCATGAAATTATAGGGTAGCTCTGAAAAGAGCCGTTTTTGTAAGCAGTTTTCAACAAAAATACAAATGTTTGTGTTTTCAAACCTTTTTTAAATTGTTTTGGTATTTTAAAGTTTTTTTAAACGGGTACAACAAAAACATACAATTGGAAGTGCTAAATAAACACCAACAGCATCTCATTAAAAGCAAAAAATAAAAAGAAGTAAAACTAACAAAACACTGTTACAAAAAACCTACTGGCTAGGGGGGCACTTTTTTCTTGGACAAGTTTCTCATGGGCAGACCTCTTTATCTCAGATGAAAAAATTATCTGCTTACACAAGCAGCAAAGCAGCAAAATGCAGCAAAATGGTGCTAAAAAGAAAAACAGGGTTATTTTCTGCTTGTGCACTTAGAACTAGTTGTCTAGCTCAGCAGCACGAGCAAACTCTGCCTGTGAAGGTCTTTGTGGACGCATTGACCTCAGGTTTCTCCACATCCCTGTGATACTCATGCTATATTGTTTATTTCTGCTCCCCTTGCTGAACTCTTTGCTGCAAAATATTCAGGTAACGTACTTCACAGAAACTTTCTTGGCACCTGGCCTCATTTCAAAGAATTGCCACTCCAAGGATTGTTTGGGTGACTGAGATGGCTGAGGTGGCGCAGAAGCCCCTGACTTTTTATCTGAATTTGATGAAGACATCTTTGCTAACAGCCAAGGAGAGCAAGACAAATATGTCTACTCTCACTAAAATCCAATGCTGAAATAAAGAAAAAAAGATGGAATCTTTTTCTTCTAAATAAAGACATCCGTGTGAACCAATCACAATCCTTCCTTAGGGTGTGCTTTCTCACCTGGACCTCTCGTGAGAGGCTCATGGGCATCTCACAAATTCGTAAAAAAGTAATTGCTTTATATCTTCTATAGAACAATATATAATGTTTCTAACTTAATCAACATGTCGAATGTTCTACTGTTTTCAAAATTGCACGAAAACACTATAATTAACTTAATTCTAAATCTACAATCTTGTCAGTGCTTCACAAGAGCCGCACAGGAAGTACAGCCCCCTTTGAGTCCACCCAGGAGATTGTGCATCCAGCTCCCACAAGCGTCTAACGAGATCTATCACTTAAAATAAATATATATATATATTTCCAACAATTTTTTATTCAGCATTCTATTCTAGATTAGCATTAAATATTAGCTAAATACATGATAAACACCTATATACAATAGATTAGAAATGAACTTTACAACTGTACGATCTCGCAGGTTTCCGGCGAGCGTCTCGCGAGGGTCTAGCATGAGTCATGACACCTGAAAAATACATCGCTGGTAATATGTCTTAATATGAGAGTTACAAGAACTGAGCAAATACACAATCTCTAATGAGATATTGAACATTTATCTGTTTAATACTCACACATATTTTAGAAATATTTTGCAAACTGTGATCCATATGCTGTTATGATACAATGAAAAAATATATATTTTTCAAAATAATTTTTGCACAAAATATTTTATAAATTCATTTTACCATACAGACACGCACAAAATAAATACATTTACTTTAAAAAAACTAGAAATTCACTGAAAAAAACAAAGGTTAAAGTAGCATTATAGTTAGGTGAATTTCTCAGTGACAGTATTAATGTTTTGAACTTAAAAAAACCACAGCAATTCACCAGTTATAGTAAACAGCACTAACTAAAACGTCCCTGCCATGCACTGCTTATGACTTCACATACAACATCATTGATGAAATGTTCTATGACATCACTGATGACATCTCAAATGGCATAATTGATGACATCACATATTTATTGGCAGCTCAAAACCCGACACGTTTCAGCAATACACTTGCCTTGATTACGGGTTGGGGAATGGCACCATTGAATATTTTACTAATAGTGAGGTAGCAGTGCACTGACAAAACCAACAGATAAATGCTGGCAAACAGAGCTTCATTAGTATACAAAACAGAGTGCCATCTTCACACTCTAGAGAATTTAATCAACTGTTCCAACGACAAAATAAAATACATAGATTTTCTTTTGGTGCACATTCAAATATTTATCAAAAAAGGTGCACAAATATTTTGAAATAATCTATAAAAAAAAGGAAATCACATAACCATGGTTCCAATGCTGGTCATGTTTCTGTGCCAGAGTACTCAGACACGGCAGGATAAATATGATTAATGCCATATAGCGCTTCACCATTAAGCCCAAAGGGCATAATCCCCAAAAATAATCAATTTATTCCTCTTGTCTTGTGTCCATAATGCTGGTTACAAAATAAGTGCCATCTTGAACATATATAATGATCTACATTTCATGCCGTACACCTGTGTAAAATGCATAACATTTCATTATACTTCAGATTTAAAAAATATTTTTTTAGCGTACACACGGGGGGTCATAACGATGTCGGGCGGACTTTGTCCGCCCACCACCGTAACGGAATGCGGGACCGTCCGCCAGGGGTGCGGCGGTCCCGCACCTGCTATTAGGATGCCACCGCCACCGTCGCGGTGGTATCCCCTATTCCCAGCATTGTGGCGGGCGGTGCTCACAGCACCGCCCGCCACAATGCTGGAAATGCACGTTGTGCATGCGCATACACAATGTGACAGGCACCGCGCGGTGCCTGCCACCTTCAACACCACTGGGGGCCCGCAACGGGCCCCTGAAAGCAAACACCGTATGCCTTTCCATGGCGGCAACACCGCCATGGAAAGGCTGCTCTCCGCATGTATCGTAATATGGATGGCGGTGTCTTGCAGACACCGCCACCATATTATTGGTGTTTTCCGCCCGGTCGACGTGTCGACCGGCGGAAATGCGGCGGACGGTCTTTCCGTCCGCCGCGGACCCCCCAGCCATCCTAATATGGCGGGGGGTCTTTCTGGTGTGGTGTCGGTCGGTTCGCTACCACCAGCCCGGCGGGGGCGAACCGCCCGACATCGTAATGACCCCCAAAGTACACAGAAACAGAGTAAAAGTAATCGAAGGACATTATCTAGAGGCACTCAGAAAAGTTGTTCAACAGACACATGTAATGACCATACTTCTCCAAATTGATATAGTGAGCCCAAGTGGGCAAAATTAATTGATTAAAAACCTTGCAAAGCAGCAATTAATGCAAATATACATTCAATGATCATAGCACTTATTAGAACACCTTCACTTTGACACAATCTTATCTCAAATCTCAGCTTCTCATGCCCGAAAGTCAAGACTACGACCTGTATACAAAAAATAAAAACAATTTAAAACTTGATGTGACTACCACTTCTCATCCTGCAAGGGAAAATAATCATATCAGTAACGTGGATCACTGACATAATATCTATGCATACAATATCAAAACCCAAAAATATCAGAATTTAAATATTGATAACAAACATATTGACTTCCTATACTCAACTAGTAAAAGTACAGATATCGAGAACAACTATCGGTGTTAAAAATATCGATTTTTGTAGAAAACAGAAATATCAGAAACCAACATATTGTTACCTTTTAAATAAACATATAATACTTCAAAAATATTGATTCACACAATATTGACTACAATATTATTGCTGAAATGATTAAATAATAATTAATAAATATTTAAAATTCACCTTATACATAAAATAATTATTGGAAATAAACCTAAACCATTTTTTACAGTGTTAAATTAAACATAAATTTATTACGTCAACAAAATCGTTACCATTCACCCCAATAAATTATGGGCCAGATGTACAACCCTTACAATTTGTGAGTTGCAAATTGCTTCGTTTTGCGACATGCAATTTGCGAATCGCAAAATGTAATGTACAACAGTGTCTCAGACACTGTTTGCGATTCCTAATGGGGTCGCAAATTGCCTGCCTTATTAATATTCATGAGGCAGGTGCAATTTGCGACCCCATTGGGAATGGCTAGCACTCCCAGGGATGTCTGTGACTGCTTTTTAAATAAAGCATTTTTTTTTTTAAATGCAGCCCGTTTTCCTTAATTGAAAAAGGGATGCATCTAAAAAAGAAAAAAGAACGTTTCTGCTTTATTTTCTAAAAGTAGGCAGTGGTCCATGGGACCACTGCCTGCTCTTAAAAAATATTCACGCATACATTCACAAAGGGGAAGGGGTCCCATGGGGACCCCTTCTGGTTTGTGAGTGGCTTACCACCTACTTGAAGTAGGTGGTAAACTGCAAGTGTTTTGCAACCTCAATTGGGGTTGCAAAACAATCGTACATTGAAGTGTGACTCGCTATTAGGAAGGGACGCCCTTGGCACGCCACTTCCTAATAGCGAGTAGCAAACCCTATTTTGCGAGTCGGTAATTGGCTGATTTCCCGTTTGCGACCGCAAAAACGGTCGTACATCTAGCCCTATATACCTTACATCTCACCAATACATCCCCCTCCCAAAATATCATTAACTACAAACATTTAAACAAGAACCTAAATAATAATTTATCATGCATGAAAAATAAAACCTAAAATAGCATTTGCCGTAGAAGGACATAACCGATAAAAAAAAATTCACATTAAAACTAAACCAACCAATAACATAAAAGTATAAACAACTTTAACCAATAAAATAAGACAATTAAATCAACAATATAAAAGGCACACTAATTTAAAAAACTAAGGGCCTCATTAGGATGTCGGGCGGACGTAGCCGTCTGGAACTGCTCAACCATAGGTCAGCAGACCCGACCTCACAATTTGGATGCGACTGCCCTATGAGCGGTCGTAAACATCCATTTTGCAATGGCAGCCTGTGCGGCGGGTGGAAAAGGCCTGCAGCACAAGCTGCCGTTGGAAAATTGATTTTTATAAACATCCCTGCACGGTGCCTGACAAGCGGTTCAGGGATGTTTGTAAACATCCCTGCATGGTGCCTGCCACACGGTGCAGGGATGTTTAGGTGCCCTCTAGGCCCCATAGAGGAGGGTCAGGGAGAAGGGGGCCCTGCTAGGGGCCCCCAATGTCACTTTCCAAAAGCCTTTCCATGTCGGAAAGGCTGACATGGAAAGGCTGTCGGAAAATGTTATCATAATCCCGACGGTGGAACCGAGGCTGGCTCCTTCATCTTTATGGGATTATGGTGGCTTTCGAGGCTCTGATGGGCTCCTTGAGCCCGTCAGAAGCACAGAGGAATCACCCCACAGGTTTCATTCCGACCGCCGTCATCCTAATATGGCGATCAAGACAAACCCTTTCGCTCTCACTCTTCTACTTGTCCACAATAAAATCTGACAGAGACACGAAACAGTTTAAAATATTTATTTTAGCTAACGTGCCCTAACATGCAGTATACGTGCCACCACAAGCAGGAAAATGCATAATACAAATACAGTCAGCATAGCAGCTAGTACATAAATCATTAAGGGAGATATCATTATGAAAAGACAATAGAGCCTAACCTCCCTCCCCTTGCTAAGAAGCAGTATTATTATATATTAGAAGATCTCTGGGCTTTGTCAGCAGACCCCATACCTTAGTCTACAGATGGCAGATCTACATCATAGGTGCTGTCTCACTCGTGTCCCTGGAAAGGTCCCTCTCTAAGTGTGTGCTACCTATTTGTGTATTCTAATAAAACCAAAGTACGTTGTTTAAACAACAGCCTCATCGGTATGTTTTGTCTAAGGGCCTGGCCAGAACAAAATAACAAGGGGCATTGTTGTTCTACCTTGCTCACAATGTTCAGTCAAAATCCCAGGAACTTGCAGAGAGTGAACACAGCGATGAGTTCTTGTTAGAAATGGGATTTCTGGTTGGCTAAGGCTTGCGCCAAAGCCAAGCAGAAACCACCACTCTAGTCAGGGCAAGAGAGTTACACACCCAAGATAACCCCTGCTCACCCCCTTGTTAGCTTGGCACGAGCAGTCAGGCTTATCCCGGAGGCAATGTGTAAAGCGTTTGCGCAACACACACACAGCACAACACCCAAGGTACACTACAAAAGGAACTCCACACAAGGTTATATATAAAAATAGCCTTTGTATTATCATAAAACACATTAGAATAGTACTCACATACAATATACGGTGCCAACTGGCACGGGACAATATTTACAGGGGATTATGTACACATGACAGGGCCACGTGGACCACTGTCAGAACCATCACTTAGTAAAAGGTAATAGATGTAGAACCCATAATAAATGTAGGACATATCAGGAACGTACAACCAGTAATTACTGGCAACCACTGTACTTAGCATCAGCCTGTAACATAAACCACATTATGCACAGCATCACATTAGGCGCAAAACCTTATGCGCCAACCTCACCAGCATAAACACATTATGCAATTATCTCTCCAGTCTAAACGCATTAGACAATAACATCCTAAGTATAAATCACATTAGGAAATGATCTCAGGGAAATAGCTCACAACCTAAACGCATTAGGAAGTAATAACCTCACAAGCATAAAAACCACATTTTAGAGGTAACCGAAACAGGGTGCGTAAAACATGCTACACGCATTACATTTCCTAGCACCACATACTCACAGTAGCACATAACCTCATAGTAGAAAGAACCATAGCAGAGGTATAAATCACATTAGCCTATAAATCCTAGGAAAGAAGCTCTCTAACACACAAATCACATTAGGGCCTGGCGCCCTATAAACCTAGCAGTCCCCTTGGCCAACTGGCCATCTCTAAGGGGCTCAAATGCCCTATGTCCAAAAGTCAGGGCGCGCTGCAAGGGCAGCGAGAGTCAAGGGGGCGCAACTGCGCAAACCTAAACGTAGCAGCTGCCCACTACTTGCTGGGCAGCTGGTAAGATATGGGGCAGAGGAGTGTATTCCACTCCTGAGTCACATCAAGAAAATGCCCCCAAAGAAAGAGTAACCTAAACGGTGCAGCTGCCCACTACTTGCTGGGCAGCTGGAAATGTATAAATGAGGCATGGGCTCTCAGTGGCCCTTACAACAAATGATGCCCCCTTCGTTGGAGCCACATGGGCTCTGGAACAAATACAAAGCGTTGGAGCCACGCACGGGCTCTAAAAATAAACATGTCCCCAAGCACTGTGGAGCCCACTGGTGCTTTAAATAAATATGCACATGGTGGAGCCACGCACAGGCTCTCACATCAATACATGCCTGCCTTGTTGGAGCCACGTAGGCTCTGAAATACTGAGGCCAAACGATGGAGCCACTTAGGCTCTGAGAATCACTGTGCCCCATGTAGGAGCCCTCCATCAACAATTATGCCAGCAACAAGGGAGCGGCCCACTCTCTGGCAGGGCCACTCATGCAAGCAACCATGGGGGCAGGCACCGATAGCGTGCCCTGGCATACTCCCTCCCCCAGCTCCACTCACCGGACTCTGCGCGTCTCCCTCGCTGGGGAGGCTTTGTCCGGTCCACAGCTTCTCCTGCACGCGGGGCAGAGGCAGGCTCCGTCTCCTTCCCGCTGTGGAGACTTCAACACGGGGAGCCCTCGAGGCTCCGGTCAGGCCTCTCTGCATTCCTCCCTTCACCCGGGCCCCCTCCTGGGACCCGGGACTCCTCAGCGGCGCTCGTGGAGGCGGGGTAGGCTCCCGTCCTCCGTTCTTCTTCTGCCGCATGCGGGGCTCTCTCCAGACATGAGAGCCCCGTCGACGTTGGACTGGGCCTCTCCTCTCTTCGCCCGGTCCCTCTCCTGGGACCGGGACTTCGGCGTGGAGCCTACGGGGCTCCAGGCGTCTCCCCAGGCTGCGGGGGCGTGCGCGGGACTTCCTCCGAAAAACCGGAAGTCCCGCCCGCCGCCAGGCACCAGGTTGCCTGACTTCCGCTTTCGACGCGACTCGGGCCGCAGCGGTGATCGCGGTTCTCCGGGCGCCATGGGGGGTAGGCTCCCTCTTCATTAAACAATATCCAGCGGGGTAGGCACCCGCTTGTGCACACAAATGCGGGGTGGGCACCCGCTATTTAAATGAAACCATAAGCGGGGTGGGCTCCCGCTCGATACACCAAGAAGGCGGGGTGGGCTCCCGCCTCCAGCAGCATCACGGGGGAATCCCTCCCGTCGGGATTCCCTCTCCAAGGGCTGCAGCGCCGTGCTGCGAAGCCCACGCTCCCCTTCCAAGGGGAAAGTAAAATAAAGCGCTCCCAGGGCGCAACAGAGCACAAGAAGTCCTGGGGCAAAGAGATGGAGCAAAGGAAGCTCCCAGCAAAGAGGTCTTTAGGGATAAAGGGGGCAATGCAGGGCCCAGGGAGGCAGCCCTCATGGCAACACCCCCTGGGCCCCAGCAGCAGCACGCCCCGGCAGCGTCAGGAACAGCACCCAAGCACAGAGAACTGAACAATTTCATGGGGTCACAGCCCCTTCTTTTATACACCAAAATCCCTTTGTGACACAGCACAGGGCTGGGGAAAAACCAGACGCAACTGGTTTGGGGGAGCTTTGGAGCACTTTGTTTTGCTCAGCTCCTCTCTCCTTTCACAGGATAGGCTAGGGACATCAGACGCACCACAGGAGGTGGAGCCAGCATTGTACAGGGCAGGCAACATCCTATTCAGGGTCAGGGGATCTCTCCTCCCACCACTCTCAGCTCAGGTGTCCCATTCAGCCCAGCGCTGACTCACCCTGCCCCTCCTGGAGCCACACACACCTCCCAGCCCCTGTCACTCACAGAGCCAGACATGCAATCCACATCATGCAGGCAGACTCAGAGCACACATAAAGGCCAACTTCTAAAAGTGGCATTTCTACACCAGTCACAATAAATCTGTGCACACCATTGCGCAGCATTTATTCTCATGAATTCATACATACTAGACTTGACCACACTGCACCTTTCATACCAGGAATTACCACAGGCACACTATCCCCCATGCATTCCTATGGGAGGGCAGGCCAAGCTTACTACACACGCACACAGCGCGCACGCACTTTTACACTGGGCCACAGTGCTAAAGTGCCCAGAGGCCTAAAATCATCAACACTACACAGGGAAAAGGCTAAGGGACAGGCAAAAAGTTCAGGGGTGAACCTGCCAAAAAGGGCCAGGTCCAACAGTTCTCATGTGGAAACAGCCATAGAAATTATTGCAAAAATAAAGTTGTGTAGCAACATGCGCAAAGCAGCACACAAGCTGCAGGGTGCTCATGCTAACTTAGAGAAAACGACAATGTCCCCATTGGCCATGTGACAACATGCAAGCGGTACTGCCACAGAACTGGCATATGCCTCAGGCTCTTTCCATGAGCCGCAGCATGCCGCCGCAGTGCCATCGTCGACACAACACTGCCAGCCTGGCTGTATTATCGTAATACGGCGATCGGGATGCCGCCGGCTTGTCATTGTTCTCCCGACCGCCGCAGCGGCGGTCCAGTGGTTGGACCACCAAACTCAGAATCAGGCCGTAAAACATACTTGTTAATAAAGCTAGAAACGTAAAACAACAAATAATAAATAAAACACACACAAACTTCTATCTCTTTACATAGACTTCTTAAAAACCAAAACTGCAACTTGATAAATCAATAAACTGACAAAATAAAAATACTACCACAAACAAAAAAAAGAAACATTATAAGAAAGTAAGTACATATACATTATTATGAAATTATAAACTCACCCAGATAACGAGTAAAAATAAACGGCCTCAACGTCTATAAACTTCCACCAAATTGACATTTAAAATGTTTTTCATCCAACAGAAAAGAAAGCACCTGCTCCACATTAGAACACACCCAATGGAAAAGCTGCAAAACTGTGTGGAATATTTTAAAACAGCATACATGTGAGTATACAAAATAGAAGTAGATCTTAATTTCACATGTAAATAACAACATACAAAAATATTGATATATTTAAACTATTACACTACTTTCAAATACAGTGACAGAGGCAACAAAGTACATCTCTTCACAGAAAGGAAAGAAGTTACTAAATCACATTGGCTACACTTACAGTCAAGAAAGTGCATCAACAGAAAATATAAACTGGAAATGTACCAAATATTATTCTAATGCATGCGATGAGAGGGCTGCTACAAAAGATTATGTTATAATTCATGTAAGAGAGTACAACCCCCCACCAAAAATGACAGAAATAGAAACAAGGGAGATAGTACAATATATAAGAGAGGCAAGCACTAGTTCTCAGGAAACCACAACCATAATCCTTAAAGATGCACAGAATAAAGTCCCGAACATATCAGGTCAACCCCCACCTATCCCCACTTTAAAACAATTAATTGTATTAACTTAAAAAGCAACCAGTGATACTCCTCCTGCCCCTAGAACATATCAAGACATCCAAATACCTGAACATTTAACAATGACACATAATGAAGAACCTTTCCTTTTACATGACAACCTAAATAATGAGAAACAAATCCTAATATTCTCCACAGGAAATAACTTACTAAACCTTAGCCAATGTCAAGCTTGGGACCTTAAAAATGTGTCTCAAACCATTCACTCAAATATACACAATACATGGCAAATATGAAAATACAAATATCCCATTTATATATGGCCTTTTACCAAATAAACAAAGCATCACTTACTATGACCTATTAAGCCACATTAAACATAAAACAAATAACTACAACACCCCCAAATATAATCATAGATTTTTAACAAACCGAGCTACAAACCATTTTAAATATTTACCCCCACACAGCAATACATGGCTGTTACTACCATTCAATCAAAGAATATGGAATCACCTCAAAAAATCTGCACTATAAGCCTGATTACGTCTTTTCCGGTCTGACTGCCTGAAGACAGTGACCACGAGAAGACCACAGTGCTGGTGGTCTTCTGATCGCCATATTACGATTTGACAGTGTGACTGTGACCGTCTTGCGGCAGTGTATTTCCATATCTATCGATGCATGCATGCACATTTCGACTGCATACGTCTCGAATGCACACATGTGCATGATACAAATAGAAAGATAGCACCTACCCATTCCCGGAGTCTGACCCTTATGTGAACAGTCCCAGCAATGGGTATATGGTATAAAAAGCACTTACCTGTGCATCGCCACAGAGGGGGTTGTACTCCTCGGGGTGAAGATACTTCTGTGTAGAGGGGACCTGGAGAAAGGAATCCGTTGGAAAGACAACCCATAATGCAGACGGCGGTGTTGCTCCTATGTACTACCCTATGGAGGCTGCCTTCCCCGACCACAGCCCCAGCAGTCGGTGGTGTGTTCGCGGTGCAGGCGGCCCAGCCACGGTCTTTGCAATAGCAATACTCCCAACTCGTAATACGGACCGCCGAACTCATAATAAGCCCCTAAGTGTAGAATATTTAACAAACAACTAATTTGCAATTTAAATTAAAAAACAATAACGGCACTAGCCTATGTCACTGTACTAGTAATAGAAAGCCCTTTTATCCAGCATAATAAAGACAAACTAAGCCCCCCTAATGGATTTTTTAGAAGACACTTGTGTTGGAAGACTGCATTGCTCCGGACACATATGCCAATCCAAATTCCAAATATCATGGTGGAATGACTATGACAGCACAGGAAGCCAAAACAAACAATGCAGTGGAAGAATGGCACAATGCCTTCCAATCCACACTAGGCAGAACCTAAATTTATAGAAGCATTACAAAAAGGGCAAAACTACCAACAACTATGAATGGAGCAACCAGTAGCCAAATTGCCCTTAAACTTAACAAATAAACTAAAAGAATGCACAATATGCTGCAATGTAAAGTTTAAATCTTCATAAATAACAAAGGAGCAGATTTATTTATTTATTTATTTGAAGGTTTTATATAGCGCGAACAAGACCCTTGCGGGTATCAGAGCGCTTTACAAGTCGGATGAGGGAAACAAGAGTAGGCATAGTAAACACAGTAAAAAAATTAAGAAGTAATTGCCAAAAGCATATTATATAATAAATAATAACCTACCAAAGTCCTAAAATATTATCACATAATGAAAACCAAGTTAACAAATAATTTTATTAGAAAAATAATACAATATTTGATTGCATCAGTCAAAGAATTATATATAATTGCAAAATTAATGACGGCTGAGTATTATAATGTTGCATACTTTTTTTTTAATATAAGTGTAACCAACTAAGGGGCACATTACGATACCCGGCGTAAAAAAATCCGCCAGGCATGGAAGCGGCAAAAATCCGCCCGCACACACCGTCTGAACACCGACCACGCCATTACGATTACACAAACCGAAAACCGCCATCGGCGGAAAAAACACACAAAATACCGCCCGCCAACGTCCGAGTCGGAGTAAAACCGCCCGCCACGGACGGAAACACGCACGACAACACAAAACCGCCCGCCCTCACGGCCGACACACCGCACGTGAAATTACGATCGCACCGCCATGAGCGCGGAAAAACCACAAATATACCGCCCGCCAGCGCAAAGAACGCCGATGAGAATCGACACGGCAGAAGCCATGGCGCCCACGTACCTGCACAGAAACCATCCGCTCACAAAACCAATAGCACACAACATGGCCAACAAGTCCACACAGCAAGGCACGCACAAATACACAAGCACAGTACACATCCCGAAAACACCCCCGGACAAACAAAAAATACAAAGGCCAGAACACCAGACACAACACACCTGAAAACAACAGACCATGAGGACACACCCACATAGGTGAGTACAAAAGCAGCACTCCCACAGACCACAACCCCTTGCTACATTGCAAACCAGAGAGGAGAGGAGAGGACACAGTGACACAGCAAGGACAGCAGCACACCACAGAAACGCACACATCACTACCACCACCACCACCACCACCACCACCACCACCAAACACCGGCACCACAAACCCCCTGCACATTACACAACACACACCGCACCAGCACCACAAACACCATGGCACCACAAAGAATGCCCAAGTACACGCCCATTGAGCTGACGGTCATGGTCGACGAGATCATCAAGGTGTACCCACAAATCTATGGGAACATGGTCCAGCACACACCACTAGCCACCAGAAACAGAATGTGGAACCGGATCGTAGACCAGGTCAATGCAGTCGGGACCCTGCCCAGGAACAGAGGTGAAATAAACAAACGTTGGAATGACGTAAAGAGCCTGGTCAAGAAGAAGGAGGGCAAAAACAGAGAGCTGGCTGCCGTCACTGGCGGAGGGAATCCCGCGCTCTTTAAGACCTTCAAAGCGTGGGAGGAGAAGGTGCGAGTCATAATACATCCGGAGATCCTCGCCGGATTAGCAGAGGAGTGGAGGCTGGTAAGTACAAACTAATGTATACCAGCACACCGCTATGTACTCACATGCACTACCACCATGCTACAGCTCCCAGGGACAAACACCCCCATGTCCAGCACACAATACACAACACATCACACACACATGCAACAGACACCACCACACACAGCCCAAACAGAACAACTGTAACATACGTGGGGACATGTGTACACTCAGCCAGCCACGTAACCACCAACAGGTCCCCAAATATGCCAGAAGCGCCACAACGAGCACCCACCACACCCATGTGTCCGCCACAGCTGCACTAACCGACAAGTAACAGGTAAGTGGCAGGAACACAAAGTGCAGTGGGTGGGAGGGTGAACAGCCCAAGTACAACACACACCAGGCCCCAGTCCCACAGCACAGCAAGGAGGAGCATCCCCCACACCCCACAGCCACGTGTCAGCCACCGCAGTGCACAACGACAGCCGAAAGGCAGACATCACGGTCCACAGCAATCGGTGTCAGTGGGTGTCCAGCCACCCCACGACCCACAACACCCCCCACCCCCACAGACCTGCAACATGGAGCACCCCCCGCTTAGAGCCATGTGGCATCCAGTACAGTGCACGCACGAACAACTTGCAGGTGGGAAACTGGACAGGGCTGGATTACTGGAGGCATGAGGACCATAACACGACCAACACATGGGACATGTCACGTAGCAGACGAACACGCAGCACCGCCCACCGTCACGAACAAGTGAACAATGTGCACACGGACATGAACAACAGACTCACACCCCACATGACCCATCACATACATAGCAACACCCAAGGAGCCACGTCTGCATGCACAAGCCACACTGAATATAGTACCACACGGCAGCCACTGTGCAACTCATCACACACAACCGAAACACCATTGAAGTCCTGTCCATGTAGCCCCTACTGCCTGTCAACCACACACCCCACAACTACGCCTATGTAAGACAAACAACACTAGACGCAACAGAGCGGAACAACATAAATGCACACAAACACCACTGAACCCATCAAACACACAGACACACCATGCACATACAACATACCATCCATCCCATCTGTCAGCCCCAGTCTCATGAAAGGCATGTCATCCGCACAGCTGCCACACATACAGCAGTCACGCTAAGATACATGCCCATGACCAACCATGTGCCAGAAGTCAATGAAGCGCACAACACACTGTGAGCAACAACACACAACATGGGCCACACCCCCCGAGCACTGCAGTGATGCACATGGCACAGGGCAGCACGCACACCAAGGAGATGGGACAACTGCAATACGTTTGCTGGCACACAACCATCACTCACTCATAACGATGCGTCCAATGCCATGTCCAGTAATCACAACAGACAGCAAATATGCAGGCCATGTCAAGCATGCACACACCTCAAACCATGCACTGTCATGCTGCCACAACACATGTCACGTTCGGCACCCATGGCTCACAGCATGTACCCCAAAAGCATATCCCCTCCCAAATGCGAATCTGGGGCATGGCCCCCATGTTGCCATATGCGTTCCTAAGCGTTCCATTTGAACCCCAAAAGCATATCCCCTCCCAAATGCGAATCTGGGGCATGGCCCCCATGTTGCCATATGCGTTCCTAAGCGTTCCATTTGAACACCAAAAGCAAAGTACAAACCAGACCCAGGATGGGCCAGGAGCCCGCATACACCAGAGTCACAATAAGTAGGGGCACAGCAACACACCCATCGGCATGGCCAATCCATCCCATTCCACATGTGCACAGCACACAGTCCCATTGCCAAGCACACACAACTACAAATGCTACAGCCACACACACGCCTCCGGGAAACCCATGTACGAGATTGCACGAACTGTTAATGTCAGACGACAAATACATACTTCGCCAGGTGCAACACAATAACAAATCTCATTCTCTCCACAGGTGACGAACTGCTGGATGCTGGGGATGGAGCCAGCAGCCAGCACAGCCAGCCTACAAGCCCCCAACGAGGACACACGGATCTGGAGGATCTGTCCTCCTCTTCGGACACGGACCACCAAGCAGGCCCATCTGGTGTGGCAGGGCCCAGCCGCTCCCCAGGACCCCTCCTACCCACCAACCCATCATCCAGGGCTGCTGAACATTCCCAGCCCCTGCTGCCACTGTCGTTGCGGCCACACCCACGGTCATTGTGGCCACTACCACTGCCGCAACCGCCACCATCGCCGCACCGACCACCACCGCCGCCACCACCACCACGTCTTTGCTGGCACCAGCCCCAGCGCAGGTGGTGGCCCGGCCGACTGGATCCACCCTGGGAGCCACAGCGAGGACCGTGGTGAGCAATGTGGCTAGTGGGCAGGCCGGTGGCAGCAGGACTGGTAGGAGGAGCAGGGTCAGGGAAACGCCAGCCTCCCCTGGGAGCCATGCCCTGCCTCAAATGGCCAGAGTCCTTGGGGCCTATGAAGAGGCCCAAGGACAATGGGTCCGGTCTGCTTCAGACACGCGTGAGGTGCTGGGGGTGCTGAGGTCCATGGACGCCCGTATGGGCCAACTCGTGGACCTCATGGGCCAGCTGGTGGTGGCGGTGAGGTCACTGCCAGGGACAGCAGCTCCCCCTCCGCCACCACCTGCCGGGGCGCAGGGTGGAGCAGCAGTGTCCAGTTCCCCTGCGTCCACAGCCAGTGAGCACACCTTAACCACCAGCATGTCGCAAGCAGGCACCCCCCCTCGCAAACATGGAAGGGGCCGTCCGAAGTGGAAACAGATCTCCCGGGAGGACTTTGCACGCTCCAAACGCAAGTGAGGCAGCCAGCCAGCCTTCCGCCAGCCTTCCTTGACCAGCCACTGCATTGACTTGGACTACGATCCCACTCCACACAGCCATCTGGATGGCATGTGTGTGTTGGACTATGGACATAGAACCAGTGGGTACACCCTGAGCATCACGCAGCCATGACCGACAGCTCATTGTCACTGCACGCACCACTTTTGTCATCACCTTACACACAATCACATGTCACAGTTTGTAATAAATGCACCTTTTTCACTAACTGCTGTTTGTGCCCTGTGTTTTATTTGTACGGAATACAACGGCCACCTTGGGCGGAAAGGCACCTGATGCGTGGCATGGCAATTGAATCCGGAGGGCCTGTAGGGACCTAGGGGTGGGAGACAGAACAGGAGCACATTCAATGAGTGTGTCACACACCCATCACACAGTACATGTCAACAACTACAAGCAATGTACACACATCGCACAGAGCAATAGGGCACAATGCCACAGCCACCAACAGTGGCATACTACCCTGGCCATGGAGCGTTGACACACAGCACGCAGTGAACAAACGGCCACCCTGACACAGCACACACACACCTGCACAGATACAGCCACATCAGCCGTCGTACATGGACACTCACCGTCAAGTGAAGTAGCGGGCGATGAGCTGCTGCCGCACATTACCAGCTTCCTCCTCTCCGCTGTCCTCCTCACTCGAGCTGTCCTGGTCTGCGGGCTGGGGCCCTGGTTGATCTCCGTCATCCACGATGAGGGGGATCTGCTTCCGAATGGCCAGATTGTGCAGCATGCAGCACGCCACCACTATCCGGCACACCTTCTGTGGGGAGTACGCCAGCGCACCCCCGGTGCGGTCCAGGCACCTGAACCTGGACTTGAGGAGGCCAAAGGTACGCTCGACCACACGTCTGGTCCTCCCATGTGCCTCATTGTAGCGATCGTCTGCTGGGGTGCGAGGATTCCTCAATGGACTGAGCAGCCATGCCCCATTCGGGTACGCAGAGTCACCTGGGTGTGAGGGACACAGAGAACCGTTGCAATTCCAACTGGACAGGGGACAGCATCGCACAACCAGCACGCTACACCACTCCACATACTCACCGACAATACAGGCACGATCCTGTTGCATATTGGACATCAGTCGTGGCAAGATGCTGTTGCGCATTATGTGTGCGTCATGGGCCGAGCCTGGGAACTTTGCACACACGTGGGTGATCACCATGTCCGCAAGGCACACCACTTGCACATTCAGGGAGTGCGTGTGCTTCCTGTTGCGGTACAGGTGCTCAGTGGCCTGTGGTGGAACAAGGCCGACATGTGTGCAGTCAATGGCTCCAACGACGTGTGGGATTCTGCCAAGGGCATAGAATGCACCCTTCACTGCCGCCAATTCACGAGCCCTGGGGAAGCGGATGTACCTGTTTCGGTACAGCATCATGGCTGCCAGTACATCCCTCAGCACCTTGCTGAACATGGGCTGGGACATCCCTCCTCCAATGCCCACTGTGTGCTGGAATGACCCAGTGGCGAAGAAATGCATGGCGGCCATCACCTTAGCCGTGGGGGTGACAGCAGTCGGATACACCCTGCGGGGACGGAGATGGGGTTCTAACATGGCACACAGTCGATGCAGGGTTGGCCTGTCCAGCCGAAACTTCCTAATAACCTCTGTATCGTCCATGTCCGCCAGCAATTGGTATGGGCGGTCAATGTTCGGTCTCCGCCTAGGGACAATGGCAGAGGACACATGTCAAAGCAACACGACACATATCAATTTCGCATACACATCACTGACATGACTGAGCAAGCACATGAGCCACAGCCCAGCTGTCAAGCTGGGACGGCACGGCCACAATACACTTACACAGGTCTCCCAACAATGGCAATGGCTAGTGATACAAACCACTGCCATGTGCATGCACATGGGGATCTAGGCCCCAATGACTTGCGGGCGTGCTGATGGGGACTGACTGCATATCCGTCAAGCGGCAACGCCACGGCAACATGAATGTCTGCTGAGCATGGAACTGCTTCCGCGGCTGGATGAGTATGGCACACGACGACGACGATGTGGGCACAGGCTGAGCGGCCAAAACAAGTGGGACCTGTGGCACGAGGGGACATGAGACAGTAGTAGGTGTCAGCACTGCACCCTATGTACAGCACTGTACGGATCACACCTCCCGAAACATTGACAGGTGTCCACATTGACAGCCCCATGCCAAGACGGCTGTGTGCTTGCAGTCACACGTCACAGGTGAGAGGTTACATTGCACGTGCCAGGTGGCAGACGTACATAGTGGGAGCTGGCATGTGTGTGCATGTGTCTCCTGTTCAGGATCCACCAGATGGGCGCTGACTCTGTACTGAGCATTGGACACAGCATGTTCCGTGGAAGGCTTGTGTGTGTGGGATGGTGGCACTGGATGTGCCTCCGTTGGGTGGGGGGCCATGCACAGGGCGGGTACGTCGATGATTGCGCATTGTTGGTCACGGTGGGTGCACCAACTAGGATGTGTTGCCCTGTGTTCAATTCCTATGTCCGCATGATGATGGACTGTAGATGTGGGCAGACTACACATTGGTCGATGTGCTGTCTATATGCATGTGCCTTCACACCAGGCACAGCTGCCCCTGCACATGTGACCCCTGCTGGACTCGCTGCTGGGTCTGTGGAGCTGATGCACCTTCTGCGCGTGGGGCGGACAGCTCTCCTCACTTCCCTCATTGCGCATGTCATGACTTTGCCGCAGGTGACATGGATCATGGAGGGCCCACATGTACGCGTGGGTAGGCTACACATGATTGTACACTGGTCGCCACCCCCAGTCAGTGTTTCGAATGGGAAGGTTGTCGTGCTGGTGGTATGTTCGATGTGGCGGATGGGCGGGCCTAGGTGCAGGCTTACATTCCGGACATGGGGGGGTAGTTGGATTGGCGACTAGTTGCAGTACACACGGGACACGTCTCTTCCTTTCCACATCTGGGTCATCCCTTGTACTAACTGACAGTGATACAGTCATCTTCGCCCCAGCCCTCATGTCCTCCCTCGCTCCCCCAATATGCATGCTCACCTGCGAGGCTAGCGCTTGCACAGGCAGCCCCAAGCTCGCACCAGAGAGGGCAAGGAGTGTATGTGTGGGTCCAGTTGCACGAGTGGGCTGTCTCAGGGTATGATGTGTTGCGGGACGCCGTCCACCTGCGTGGTGCCCCAAATGGAGACCCGGCCTGCATGGACTATGCATCACAGTCTTCGCCTTCCGGATCCGCCACCTGCGACACCCAGTGGCTGTGGCTGCCCTTGCGGCCAGGCCGCGTCCGTCTGTGACTGATGGCCCACACATTCACTCTTTGGCCTCTCTGGGGAGGGCTCGGGAGTGGTGGCGCACGCGCTTGCACTTAGTCGCAATGGCATGTGGCGTGGTTGGTATGATGGGCAATGGATGGGATGGTGCGAGCCACCTCCCGTGACGTCAGTGCTGCTCGTGCTGTGGTGCGTCCCCCTACACTTCCATTTGACTTGTGCCATGCTAGACGTTGAGGTTCTATTGCCTGCGTCATATGACCAGGAGGAGCGCGAGGAGACCTCTCACACACCATGCTCCACTGCCATCCCGTGCCCTGTATCGCCTGTGCGGATTGACTATGTTGGGGTTACACCTGGTCGACTGGGGCTGTGTGTGCCTTGTCAAGGGGCATGGCGGGCGCACAACAGGATCCAGCTTGTCCACAGAGGGTGGGCTGAGGTGCGCCTGGTACCGCTTTGTACGTGTGCCCGGCTGCTGTGCACACACGTGTTCACTCCCCGACAGGTGTCCTCTCACAATGCCCAGGGAAGCGGTGGTGTACTGTTCATGACCCCTCCCAACACGGCGTGCTCCAACTTGGCATGTGCGCATCTACCCGTCGCACCCACCCACCTGAGCACTGTGTCCATACGACTTCACACGACACATGTGTGTCTTCCACAGTAGTGCTACTCATTTGCGTTGACATCCAATACCAGTGGACTACATGGTCATGTCACGACTGCCGTGTACTTCACATACTCTCATCCTCTCTCATTCGTACTTGTGAAATGAGTCAGCGGAGACAGTTTTGGTTTCAAACATTATATTGAGTCTTCTGTCCTCTGTGATGCAGTATAGTGGACACTACTGGCAGCGGAATACATGTTGAGGATATACTGAGCATGATTGCAAATGGGATAGGGTGTGGGGTTACATGTGATTGGCTGTTGCATGTGGGATGTGGGCTTCAGAGTTACATCTGCTTGGCCAAGGCTGTGCTAATGTACATTTACGTATTGCTGCGGAGCTGCGGACTTTGACACAGACGGTATACATGTAGCCTACCAGACCGCTTGGCATCATGGGCACAGTCCATCTCAGTTCCATGTGACAGGTTTGCTGCGGTTGTTCCTCATGCACGCGTGCATGTGAGATGACATCAGGGCATGTGCTTGCGTGCATGCAGCGGCGTGCCACTTGTTGTTGCACTGTGGTGGTTACTGGACATGTCACAGTCACTGGGGTCGTGTTGTTGTTGTATGCACTTGTCGTCCATGCAAAGGTCCTGGTATGGGATTCCCGGGGCGGGGGTGGGAGGGGTGCAGCACCCACAGACTCCAGGCGACCTATTCATGTCCACTGAGCGGTGTGTGTGTCCATGTGCGCTGGATCCATGTCGTGTCCTGGTTGTTCGTGCAGTTCCGTCCATGTGGGTGCGATACACAGAGCCCATGCCACTGCCTCCCACGATTCATGCGGTGTTCCTGGATGTGATGGGGAACAGTGTGCATGTCCCGGTCATATCCGATGTCATGGCGATGTCGTTGATGGTGTGGTTACAGTTGCCGGTCGTTTGGTATGGCTGTTGTGGTGGTGACTGGCCAGTCCGTGCGGAAGCTAAGCATGGGTGCGGGGTTGGACATCATAGGTCACTCGGGGAACCTGCGTTGTGGTCCGACGAATTGACAGGTTGTCAGGTATGCGATGCCGTCCAGCAGGGCTTCCATGTCATTGGTGGTGTACATGTTTGCCAGCCAATGTAGCGGATGGTGGCTGTCAAGGTGTTGTTCGTAAGTTGTCCCTTGGAGGACCATGATGGGGCATGCTGGGTGACATTCGATGTAGCTGTTCTCGATGATCCGTCGTGTGGAGGCACAGTGGTCCCATTTCAGTGCGGGTGCGATGTTGGCCACATACGCCATGCCCCCATAGGCAGAGCAGGCCCTGTCGTGTGCGTCCAGAGGGAGGAGTAGTGGTAGCAGGTCCGCCTTCAGACATGCCGGGTTGGAGAGGCATATCTCCACGGGATGCTGGTAGGGACACCTCCGACAGTAGAAGACGGGCATGACGCAGCTGAACAATGTGATGCGGTAAGTCAGTCGGTAACTTACGTTCAGCAGGGACAGGAGATCGCATCCCAATGTATGAAACAGGTTGGTTTTGTACAGCTTGAGCTGTTCGGCGTAGTTGGGTAGGTGTGTTGCGGTTGCCATTTCGCAGCGGTGCGTTGTGGTGGCGTGCTCCGGCTGTGTGTGCAGTCTGCAATGTGCACGCTCCGAGGTTGCTGTGAGCTCTGTGTAGTCGGGGGGAGACAGGACTTGTGTTCTGTTGGCTTGTTTGGAGGACACGGGACCTCTTCCCACATGCTTCTCAGACAGTTCAAGGTCAGTGATGTGTGACTCCTTCCAATTAACTTGCATGTGGCCGACATGGGGGAGTGTTTTCTTCTTTCTTCCCCGTCCGTTGTGTGCTTCTGTGATATGCGCTATCTGCCCTGTGGTCGGTCTCCTCGGCATGCCTGTGTTGGTCTATTCTTGGACAATGGCTGTATTCACCGGCTTCTGTCGTAGGGCTGTGGTTTCGGAGTTGGAATGGAAGGTCATTCAGTGCTGTCTGCTCTCCCTTGTGTGGGCGGCAGGCTGCCTTTCCGCTCTGCGTTGGGCCTTGTGTGTGAATGTTATTCTTGGGCCACCTGTTGTCGGTCCCCGGGCTCTTTGGTGTTCCGTTTTATATGTCTTGTTCATATGTGCAGGGTGGTATGGGTGTTTCAGTGTGGTACTGGCGTTCCTCTTCCCGAAGGAGCCCTGCTTCTCCTAGTTGGTGTTGCCGCCGCTGTGTGCTACGCCATGTTTGTTACACTGGGGTGTGTCCTGCTGTTGCGTGTCTTCACTGACATGTGTGCGTCGGTTGTGTGGCGTTGGGTGTTGTCCGTGAATTGGGCGTTGGGGACATGTCTGTGGCAGGCCTGTCACGTGTCATGTGCGTTCGGGGTGGGGCTGATGTGTGTGCTGCTTGGTTGTGTCCCTGTGTCTGTGTGCGACGCATGCATGGCGCTGCGGTTGGCCTCTGCGTTGTGCGCATGTGTGGCGGCGTCATCGGCGCTTTGGGGCCGTGACGGGGTGGTTGGTTCCTAGTCCCAGGTGGTGTGTACACATGTGTTACGCGATGTTACGATTTGGCCTGTGTGTCATATGTGGATGCAATGGTGGATGTGTAGTGTACACGCGCTGGTGGGGGGTTGTCCGCTTTTTCCGCCCTTGCACTGTGTGCGCTGTTTGCGTGCACTTGTTGTGTGTGTGCCTACCTGCGTCTCCGCGGTACGTTGCGTCCTTGGTGGTGCATCAGCAGGAGCATGGGGAGGGCCTGCAGTGCTGGATTCATGCTCGGGGAGCCGCTTCTTCGTTATCCGTGCTCGGCGTCCGTGTTACCGCTTCGGTTTGTCGTACGGTATCTCTTGGCCGTGGGAGCCGTTTGTTTGCGGCATCGTAATTTATGCGCCGGGCGGGACGTGTTTCGTCGGACGGTGTGTGTCAGTTGTGCTGCGCCGCTACGTGAACGGGCGCACTTTGATGGCGGACGGTGTTGCTGGCTTGCCGGCGGTGTTTGGCCTACTTTTCGCATCGTAATTGGGCGGGTGTGTGGACTGCTGCGTGCCGGCGGTAACTGGTGGTTTTTGCATCCGCCAGCACGGCGGTGGTGCTTCCGCCCGCCATCGTAATGGGCCCCTAAGAAACTAAAAACAAACCAATCATTCATATAAATTAATTCCAACACATAAAACACACAATTTAAAAAAACATTCACATAATATTTACTCAAACAATATAATATGACATTATCCACACACCCAAATGAAATGAAATAAATATAGCTTACTGTTCTGTAGCTACAGATCCTTCTTTGTATCCAATTAGTCAGAAATAGAAGCCCACGAAAAACTGGAAAAATATTGTCCAACCCCTGGCCCAAAATGCAAAAATAAAATGAATTCAATACAAATCCCTCAAAGGACTCCAGTTTAAAAAAAAAAAATAATGCCATAGCAGCTGCTTTTCCCCAACCCTGACCCCGGCAGTGTGCATGCGGTGTCGGCAGTTCACCCACGGTCTTTGCAGTTGCAATGCTCCCATCTTGTAATACGGCCATCGGACCGCCGAGCTCGCGGCAGTTGGACCACGACTGTGGCCAAGGCGCCCCATGTCCTCCGAACTCGTAATAAGGCCCTATAAGGGTGACATTTACTATTTCCACTTCGGTCTAACCACATTGAGGAAAGGTGTTGGACACTAAAGGGGTGACATTTACTATTCCTACTCCAATCTAATAATATTGGGGAAGGTGTTAGACATTAAAGGGGTGACATATACTATTCCCACTCCAGTCTAACCATTTTGGAGGAAGGTGTTGGACACTAAAGGGGTGACATTTACTTTTCCCACCCCAATCTAACCATACTGGGGAAAGGTGTTGGACAATAAAGGTGTGACAATTACTACTCCCACTCCAATCTAACCATATTGGGGGAAGGTGTTGGACACTAAAGGGGTGACATTTATTACTTCCAGTCCAGTCTAGCCATTTTGGGGGAAGGTGTTGGACACTAGAAGGGTGACTTCTACTTTTCCCACTCCAATCTAACCATATTGAGGGAAGGTGTTGTACACTAAAAGGGTGATATTTACTATTCCCACTTCAGTCTAACCATATTGAGGGAAGGTGTTGGACAGTAAAGGGGTGACATTTACTATTCCTACTCCAATCTAACCATATTGGAGGACGGTGTTGGACAATGAAGGAGTGACAATTACTATTCCCACTCCAATCTAACTATATTGGGGGAAGGCGTTGGACACACAAGGGTTGACGTTTACTATTCTCACTCCAGTCTAACCATACTGGGGGAAGGTGTTGAACACTAAAGGGGTGACATTTACTATTTCCACTCCAATTTAAGGCTATTTGCAGAAGATGTTAAACATTAAAGAGCTAAAATTGACTATGTACACTTCAATTGAAAACATTTTAAAGAATGGTAAAACAAAATAAAGATTTTATATACACAATCAATAATCCATAATCGCACACAATTTCTTAACTGTAAAAATACCATAATATATAATCAAACGCACACTATCCAAAAGTACAGACCTAGATATATACATATTTAAACATTCAAATATTAAAAAAATATTACAAATAATAAAATAACAAAATATAAAAAAAGTGCTAAACTCCGTACCATGAAAAATAAATAAAATCACAATTCAAAATTATCAATCATAGATAAAAAAATAATATAAATCAGTTTTTTATTATAAAAATGAAAAATATAAACTTAAAATAAATTATATTTTTAAAACAAAGCAAACATAAGTGTTTTGTATTATGAAGACATTTTTCAGGAAAAATGTGTATAAATTATTTTCTAATAATTTTATTTTTTTCTAAATATATTTGTTATATACTGTTATCTTCATATTTTTATAATGTACACTTTTTAATACTAAAACATTTTTGTTTAAATTGAATAACCTTATTATATATTTATATTATTTTTTATATTACATGTTATTTAATATTAAATTAAAATATTTTCCAGAAAGTTCTAACATTTTGAAACTTCTATATATAAAATTGTTTTATTATTTTACTGTATTACAATACATGTTTTAATATTTTTATTTTGTAATTTATTTGAATGAATTATTATTTTTTAACTTCAAAATATTTTAAACTAAATCCCATTAATTCATATTTTAATTGATATTAAATTAAAATAATTAAAAACAGTAAAAAAAGCAAAATACATTTTAAAATTGTAAAATATCAATTTGCATACCATTAAAATTATTACCAAAGTTTTACTTTATAATATTTATTTTCAAAATCCCCACACCTTTATCTCCTAAAAACCAAATATCCTGCTACTAAAAATGTTAGAAAACCAATTATTTATATACATTACAAGAAATAAAAATACACATTTTAACAATTTCATAAGTAATACATTAATTTCCTAAAAATACAAATAAAAAATTAACAAACATATGCAATTAAACACACTACATTGAATTACATACAAATTAACACTTTTGAGCGATATTACATACAAGAAAAGTTTCTACATCAATATTTTTACAACAATATTAAAAACAACAAACAATTTATTTTTACCTTTGATATTCCTGTTGACTATATTTCTGTAATCCTGATATTCTTCACACAATATTGTTGTATCACGCTATATATTTTTTCAGCTATATTGTCCAATTATCATAACAGTGACATACACTTTATCCTAAATGAACAACCAGTTTCTCATTCAAATTTAGCCCAAATGGGATTACTATGTTAAAATTAATTTTGTACCTTGATTCTAACCTCCACAATTCTAAAGTTATATTGCCTCCCCTAATTCTAGGGTGTCCTCTGTCAAACACCAAGAACTGTAGTTTACTCCTGTCACTTGAATTGTGTTCTTTGAAGTGCCTGACTAACGATGCTACTTGTCTTCATGAGTTACGGCTCGCATGTGTTCAAGTACCTGTCTTTTTGCTTGGTGAATGGTGCCCAAATACAAATTATTACAGGGGCATTTAAGGACATAAACACAGAAATCAGAGTAACAGGATAATCTCATACTGATAGAAAATATCTTTTTGTCAACACTGTACTTACAAGCTCTCTATTTCCCACAACTTTTGAAACCCATGTTTGAAAAAAGGACTGTGGCAGTTATCTCTGTGGTAACCACATTTTTACATTAGAAAGTCCTTCAGTGACTTATTTTTATTTAGCAGCTCATGGCAAGGGCACCAGTTATAGTTACTTTGCGGCACAAGTTATAGTTAGTTTAGATAGCTGTAACTCAAGTAACTTGCCCTTATTGCCCCTTATTGTGAAAACAGTATTGGGGATGGGATTCCAAGGGCCAAAATTGCCTGGGGAGGGGGGACCCACAAAAAAGCCCACCATTTTTTTTTGACCCACCACAAGACCTAGGGGGGCAGTGTATTCCTACCCTGCCCCCTTGTATTCTTTTTTAAACCTTTCCAGACATATACTAAGGGCCTGATTTAGATTTCAGCAGATGGGTTACTCCATCACAATATATGCCAACAGGCATGAACATTGATGAGGAAATGTATACTTTTCTTTAATGCAGTGCCTTTGAGCATTTGATGTTATTCCCAGTTAACATGCAGAGACATCTAGGGGGCCTATTAGGATGACGGGCGGACTTTCGTCCGCCCGCCACCCTAGCGGTGCTGGGACCGGCCACCAGTGGTGCGGCGGTCCCGCACAGGCGATTAGGATGCCACCGCGGCGGTGGCATCCTCCATTCCCAGCATTGTGGCGGGCGGTGCGTAGAGCACCGCCCGTCACAATGCTGGGAATGCACTTTGTGCATCGTCATGCACAAGGTGACAGGCACCGCGCGGTGCATGTCACCTTGTCCATGACAATGTAGAGGGTACCATAGGTACCCCCATGTGCACCCCCCACCCCCCCAACATCTTGGGGGCCCGCAACGGGCCCCCGAAATGGAATCCGCCTGGCTTTCCATGGCGGAGTCACCGCCATGGAAAGCCCTGCACCGCCGACCATCGTAATATGGATGGCGGTGCCTGCAAGGCACCGCCACCATATTGCAGGCCTTTCTGCCCGGTAGGCAATCGGGCCGATTGCCTACCGGCGGAGAACCGGTGGACGGTCTTTCCGTCCGCCTGGGTCCCTACCGCCATCGTAATATGACGGTGGCGAAATGTGCAGCGGGCGGTGGAAAATAGCGGGCAGATCGCCACCGCCATACGGGCGGTGGCGATCCGCCCGCTATCCTAATGACCCCCTAGTTTCCTTCAATGCTGTCTTTATAAGCTTGCATGTATCTCAATATCATGATTTTAATGATTTTTAATGTGTTTACTGTTCCCAGGGAAATGTATTAATAATATAGCTGTTTACTTTTGTTCTAGGTTGTCCAGGATGAACATCGTGAGGAGACTGCAAAAGAGCTAAGATATCTATTTTTTTCAATTCTTGTTTTTTACACTTTTTATAATCTTTAGATCTGGCAATACTGTCTCATCTAGCCTGTTGCTATTATCGCTCTCCCTGACTTATGATTTCATGGGTGCTGCCCAAAGGGGCTACATCGACTATATCATTTTGTCAGCTTATGATATGTGGTCATATTATTTTTGTTATTAGTTCACCCATATTTTAATTTGGACATTCCTGCAACAAAGGAGATAATTTGTTTGAACCACCTGCATATATATAATGGTTGTCCAATGGGGCGGTGTATTTACAATTTCAGGGGTCTTTTTGAATTTGAATTCAAATATGTGATTTTTCAGACCATCTGTGTACATTGGAGTAAGCCATTTGGGGCCACACAATTAGCATGTCTATTTTGTGCCATTTTTCACACTGTTTGAATTTGTGATTTGTACAACAGATATTTATATCGGACTAAGCCCAATTGGGCAATATCAGAAGTTGGTCTGATTAATTTTGCTTACATCTTCACAAGTTGGCATTGTGGGAAAGGCAATATTTGAATTGTTTTGATATGGCAAAATTACCTCTCGTTTTCACAAAAGCTGATAACTATGTGTAATCAGAAATGTCTGTGCAATTTATAACAGCATAATTTTGTGTCAAGCCAATATGTTACAAGATGGCCGATCCTTTTCGTTTCATTGGAGTGGTATTGAACTGAAATGCCACTTTCTATGTCCACTGTTTATTTTGCAAATTTATTTAACAGTCCCTGTGGGAACACAAAAACGTCGTGAACAAGGCTGTCTCAGCCGAAACGCGTAGACGATTGTCTGTCCACACGACACCTGCAAATAAAGAAAATTTCCTTTTCCACGGAGTGCCGTCTCCTGTACTATCCTTTTCTTTGGAGCCGTTTCACATATATATATATATATATATATATATATATATATATATATATATATATATATATATATATATATATATATCAAACTGCAGCCGCTCCTTCCGGACCGCTGGGACCCATGGAGAGTGGCGCGCACGCCGGCGGAGCACACCGGTAGTCAATATCCTGCAATAACAAAGTCAGCGCTCTCAGTAACACACACGATTCCGTATAGATGCCAAACCACCGTTTAATCCACAACGCGTTTCGGTTCCGTAGAACCTTGATCACGTGATCAAGGTTCTACGGAACCGAAACGCGTTGTGGATTAAACGGTGGTTTGGCATCTATACGGAATCATGTGTGTTACTGAGAGCGCGCTGACTTTGTTATTGCAGGATATATATATATATATATATAATCTACTGGCGACTGTAGATAGTTATAGTTAGGACCTAGTTTCCATAGGAAACTCGTTTTTTGTTTTCTCAATATAGTTGGCGCCAGTTGACGAATCTTCACGAAATTTTCAAAACTCGTAGCCCGCTCCGGTCAGCTCCTGTCTTAAAAGTTTCGGGGTGATTCGGCAAGCGGGAGCCGAGAAAAAAGGGGGGGTCCCAAAACGTGTTTTCTCCATGTTAATTCCCATAGGAAACTTTAGACACGGCTACAGCTCGAACTGCTGAACGGAATTACACCAAATTTGGCAAAAAGGTAGCCCTTGTTTCAGAAAGAGACCTTTTTTTTAAATGGAGTAAATCCGTTCCGTAGTTCCTGAGAAATTAAAAAAATAGAGGTCGGAAAATCAATTTCCCATAGGAAACTTTAGACACGGTTACAGCCGAAACTGCTGAACGGAATTACACCAAGTTTGGCAAAAAGGTAGCCCTTGGTTCAGAAAGAGACGTTTTTTTTAAATGGTGTAAATCCGTTCAGTAGTTGCTGAGAAAATCAAAAAATAAAAGTTTCAATATCTATGGCCGCGGTGGATCCGCGCACCCTCCCGATCACAAGCTTTATTCTAATTGGCTTTCAACACTCCAAACCAGGAAGTGTTGGCAGCCATCTTGTGCCTCGGTAACCGAGGCACAAGAAAACAGAAAAACAAAAGGTGAAAAATAACAAAAGGGGGCAGGGTAGAAAAACCCTGACCCCCTAGGCCTGCTCAGGGGGTCCCACACAGACCCCCAGGGCCCAAAAAAGCATTTTTTTTTTTAAATCGGCCGAATTCGCGCTGGGTGCGCGAATCCAGCCGAAAATAAAAAAAAACAAAGCGCGGACTCCCGCGCTTCGTTAATATTTAGCCCCCAGGTGGGCCAAGTCCCGGGGGCATGGGGAAATTTAATTGCGGGGGCCCAGGGGGACCCCCGCAGCCCCGGGGACCGCCACCCCCCGGGGCTTGTTTTTTTAATGTTGGGGGGCCTCCAAGTCCCCCCAAGCCCCGGGGACCGCCACCCCCCGGGGCTTTTATCAAATATTTGCCGGGGGCACAAGGCCCCCCACAGCCCCGGGGACCGCCACCCCCGGGGCTTGTTTTTAAAAAAGAAATAAACCTGTGTGGGGGGGGGCTCGAGCCCCCCACACGCCCCGGGGACCGCCACTTCCCCGGGGCACTAAAATGCTAATTTGGGGGTCCATTACGGACCCCCGAGCCCCGGGGACCACCACCTTCCCAGGGCTGTGCATGTGATGGGAGGGGGCCGTGCGGCCCCCCTCCTAGAGCCTGTGATGGCCCTGGGGACCGCCACCCCCCAGGGCCAGCTCCTGCAGTGTCCCGGGGTGCCCACCCCCGGGACACTGCTGTTTGCTATGACAGGGCGGGAGCCTCGTCCGCCGAGACTGCACCACCCCAGGATTCCAAGGGGGCCACGTGGAAGGGATTCACCGTCTGCATTGTGGGGCTGAAACGTAGGATTGAGGACACTCAAGTATGTGGGGGCCCACTCCGGGCTTTAACTGTCAGTGATTAGTGCACCTTAATTTTATGGAATAATCAGGCACTACAACTCCCATAAGTCTTCATGTTGCCATCAGGCGGGACTCTATAATTAAGGGGAGTTGCCTACCACCGCACGAACTTTCCGATAGCCCCATACGAGGAAACTCGAAACGCGTTGGCGTTTTGGAAAGCTGCTGATCTTACCTGCTAACTGTGCGTGTCCATACCTACTGCAAATAAAGGCTGGTAACCTTGTGGAAGCTCCAGTGCGTCTCATGCGAGTTACCATGTGTTGTCCATATTGAGGCGGAGGCTCGTCCGCCGAGACTGCACCACCCCAGGATTCCAAGGGGGCCACGTGGAAGGGATTCACCGTCCGCATTGTGGGGCTGAAATGTAGGATTGAGGACACTCAAGTATGTGGGGGCCCACTCCGGGCTTTAACTGGCAGTGATTAGTGCACTTTAATTTTATGGAATAATCAGGCACTACAACTCCCATAAGTCTTCATGTTGCCATCAGGCGGGACTCTCTAATTAAGGGGAGTTGCCTACCACCGCACGAACTTTCCGATAGCCCCATACGAGGAAACTCGAAACGCGTTGGCGTTTTGGAAAGCTGCTGATCTTACCTGCTAACTGTGCGTGTCCATACCTACTGCAAATAAAGGCTGGTAACCTTGTCGAAGCTCCAGTGCGTCTCATGCGAGTTACCATGTGTTGTCCATATTGAGGCGGAGGCTCGTCCGCCGAGACTGCACCACCCCAGGATTCCAAGGGGGCCACGTGGAAGGGATTCACCGTCCGCATTGTGGGGCTGAAATGTAGGATTGAGGACACTCAAGTATGTGGGGGCCCACTCCGGGCTTTAACTGGCAGTGATTAGTGCACTTTAATTTTATGGAATAATCAGGCACTACAACTCCCATAAGTCTTCATGTTGCCATCAGGCGGGACTCTATAACTAAGGGGAGTTGCCTACCACCGCACAAACTTTCCGATAGCCCCAGAAGAAGAGGAAACTCTAAACGCGTCGGCGTTTTGGAAAGCTGCTGATCTTACCTGCTAACTGTGCGTGTCCATACCTACTGCAAATAAAGGCTGGTAACCTTGTGGAAGCTCGAGTGCGTCTCATGCGAGTTACCATGTGTTGTCCATATATATAAATATATATTCGCTGAAAAAACCATAGGTTTCAGGGACGTTATAGTTAGAAATTAGCATTTAAAAAACCTTTGAAATTCACTGAAAAAACCATAGGTTTCAGGGACGTTATAGTTAGGTGGACATTTCACTCGTACAAAACCATAGAAATACCACTGTTATAGTTAGTTCAGTTAACTATAACTTGCGCCCCCGCAATGCACTGCTCATGACGTCACATATTACATCATTCATGGCATGGTCAGTGACATCACTGATGACATCTCAAATGACATCACTGATGACATCACTGATGACATCATCCAGTGACTGTGTGTTTCTGTAAAGTTTAAATATGTTTTATATATATGGCAAGGTGTATTGAAGAATGAGTGGGTGTATAAGTGTCTGGATGGAGGATTTAGGAGGTATGTAACTGATTGTATAAGTGACTGATTAAACGTGTCTTACTGAATTTATAGGATTAGTGACTAAAATGTGTGAATGTCTGTATCAGTCTGTCTGTTGTTGTGTAAGCTGCTACATGGGTTGGTCAGTAGCTACATTAGTGTCTATATGGGTTATTGATTGTTTGCTTAAGTATTTGTATGGGGGACTGAGTGTGTGTGTGGGTGGGTTGGAGGTGTGTGACTCTGTGCATAGATGTGTGAGTAGGTGATTCACTGGGTGTATGGGTTCAAGAGTGCATCTGTGAAGGGCTGTATGGGTGGCTAAGTGTGTGTATGGGTGTTTTGGTGAGTGAATGGATGTCTCAGTGGTACATATGTGAGTGACTAAATATGTAAAAGGAAGTATATGTGAGTGATGGTGTATATAAATAACTATATGTGAGACTGAGTGATTGTGAGAGTGGCATGTATGGATGAGTCTGTACTTGTTTCAGTGATTACATAAGAGAGTAACTATGCGTTACTGTCTGTATGAATTAGTGAGGTGGTGTGTGTATAACTGTTTAGGTGAGTAAATGGGACTGATTGATTCTTTGCATGACTGACTAGGTGTGTGAGTAACTCCATGGATGAGTGGCGGTGTGTGAGTGTCTGAATAGGTGTATGAGTGCATATGATAGTGTTGTATCGATAAGTGACTGCATGTATAAGTGATTGTATACGTGAATGAGTGGATGTGTGTGTAGACCTAGGAATTAGTGAGTGGGTATGTACTAACTGGAATTGGTGTGTCTATGGTTTCGAAATTGGTAGTCTGTATTTTAGAGTGGGTGTATCAAAGGTTATATTAGGGTATGAGGAGGTGCATCAGATTATCACGTGGATGATGTCATCAGTGATGTCATTTGAGATGTCATCAGTGATGTCATCAGTGATGTCACTGACCATGCCATGAATGATGTAATATGTGACGTCATGAGCAGTGCTTTGCAGGGGCGCGAGTTATAGTTAACTGAACTAACTATAACGGTGGAATTTCTATGGTTTTGTACGAGTAAAATGCCCACCTAACTATAACGTCCCTGAAACCTATGGTTTTTTCAGTGAATTTCAAAGGTTTTTTAAATGCTAATTTCTAACTATAACGTCCCTGAAACCTATGGTTTTTTCAGTGAATTTCTAAGGTTTTTTAAATGCTAATTTCTAACTATAACGTGCCTGAAACCTATGGTTTTTTCAGTGAATTTCAAATGTTTTTTAAATGCTAATTTATAATTATAATGTTCATTAAACCTATGGTTTTTTCAGTGATTTTAAATTATCATTCCATTCTCAACCTAGTGAAAACAGCCGATATCGCCAGTTTTCCAACAATAGCTTCCGCAAAAAAATTCGCCACAAATGAGAGCGACAACTAACGCTAATAATATGCAAAGTTGGCGTTCCTGTGCAAAAATAACACGAAAACACCACTTCCCGATATTTTCAATGAGCAGCCAAATCTGGGGTGCGATCCAAAAACAGCTGATAAGCTGCGTTAGCAGTAAGAATTTAACATCTGCCTTTTACTGGTGTAAAGCAGGACGACTACCTACAGTGTGAAAGGGAGTCCAGCCCATAACCACATCTAAAGACCAACACATGATCATGCAGCTCCGACACCCAAGAAGGCCACAACACCCACTGCCATCACCCTCAGGACCTCCCCCCGGACCACCCCCTCCCTACTACCACCGAGGCAGCGCAGAACAGGACAGCGGACCCTCCAAAACGGCATGGTCCCTCAGCCACACAATAGCTGAATGTTGGGAGATGTGGCAACCAAGTATGTGTGAAGGACGCAAGTCACCCATCAATAAAAATGCACACAATACCAAGTGTAGCGGTGATGTGGTGGACAGACCTCACTATGCAGAGCACAAACTTTTCCATGTGGACATATACTGCTGGTACTTGTAGTGTTGTGGACAATAGACGCAACCATGTTACCTCAGGCAGTGGGGAAGATCTTGGTCATGTAGCTGTGTTGTCCCCCCCTGGAAGCGGAAGCGGAGTGGGCTGGCCCAATGTACCCCACTCCAGCGTAGGAGTATGAATAAATAGGCTGGGGCTCTGGGCAAGGTTCACTTGTGGGAAGGCCAAAACGTCTGCCAGGGCGGCAGCCCTCACCCTGCCACGAGACCTCCGCCGTGACCGCCGGCCTCCTCGACACAGGCCCCCTGCGAACCCAGCAGCAGAGCACCACAGACTTATGTCTGTACAGACTACTGCCTTCGATCTACACTGCGGACAGCAGGGCTCACAATTCAGATCGAGTCCCGATTGCAGATAACGCAGTCCAGTAGGCAAGAGACATTGCTCCCAGTGCGGCCCGCCTGGACCACGCATCATCGCAGGCTGCGCACACGCTGAGTGCTTCAGGTGCCACTAACTCAGTGCACCACAAGTCATCGCCACGTAGCCTTATTAAGGCAGAATTCATTAGACAAAAGACATTGCTACCAGTGTGGCCCGGCCGGACCACGCATCATTGCAGGCTGCGCACACGATGAGTGCTTCAGGTGCCACTAACTCAGTGCACCACAAGTCAACGCCACGTGGACTTATTAAGACAGAATTCATTAGGCCAAAGATATTGCTACCAGTGCGGCCCGCCCGGACCACGCATCATCGCAGGCTCCACACACGCTGGTTGCTTCAGGTGACACTAACTGTACAGCTCAACTCAACGCCACGTGGCTGTGGGCCCTTGCTGACCGCTGCCTCCGGCCTACACTGCGGTCAGCAGGGCTCACATTTAAAATTGACTCTTGATTCATTAATTGCAGAGTCCAGTAGGCAACTAAGTATTACGTCCCTAAAACCTACATAATATCCTTTTAGTATCCTTGCTTCAAGAACTTGTTTTATATCAGTTATAGCTTTAGTACAATGACCAACTTCATCTTGCAAGTCCAAAGGAACACTGAATGGCAGTCAACACTGCGGACAGCAGAGCTCACAATTTGAATTCAGTCTTGATTTATTAATTGCAGACAGAATTGTACTCTATGTCCTCGAATTTTGTCAAGAGGAAGTGACAAAAAGCATTCCTTGATGTCTGTGCTGACTACTGCCTTCGATCTACACTGCGGTCAGCAGGGCTCACAATTTAGATCGAGTCGCGATTGCAGATGACGCAGTCCAGTAGGCAAGACACATTGCATCATCGCTGGCTGCGCACATGCTGAGTGCCACACCTACCACTAACTCTATGCAGCTCAAGTGAACGCCACGTGGCTGTGGACTCTTCCTGACCACTGCCTCCGGCCTACACTGCGGTCAGCAGGGCTCACAATTCAGATCGAGTCGCGATTGCAGATGACGCAGTCCAGTAGGCAAGAGACATTGCATCATCACTGGCTGCGCACATGCTGAGCGCCACACCTACCACTAACTGTATGCAGCTCAAGTCAACGCCACATGGCTGTAGGCCCTTCCTGACCGCTTCCTCCGGCCTACACTGTGCTCAGCAGGGCTCACAATTCAAATTCAGTCTTCATTCATTAATGTCAGAGTCCAGTAGGCAACTACCTATAATGTCCCTGAAACCTACATATTTCGACAGTGTATTCCATAAATGTTTCATCTTTTGTTCCATACACCTACACTGCGGTTAGCAGAGCTCACAATTTAAATTGAGACATGATTTATTTATTGCAGACAGAATTGTACTCTATGTCCTCGAATTTTGTAAACAGGAAATGACTAAAAGCATTCTTTGATGTCTGTGGTGACTACTGCCTTCCATCTACACTGCGGATAGCAGGGCTCACAATTCACATCGAGTCGCGATTGCAGATGACTCAGTCCAGTAGGCAACAGACATTGCTCCCAGTGCGGCTCGCCCGCACCACGCATCAACGCTGGCTGCGCACACGCTGAATGTTTCTCATGCCCCTATCTCAGTGCAGCACAACTCATGGACCCTTTATGATACAATGTTTTGGGTATAATTTCACATCTGCTGCCCCTACCTCAGTGTACCACAAGTCATGGACCCTTTACGATACAATCTTCTATGTATTATTTCACATCTGTTGCCCCTACCTTAGTGCAGCACAAATCATTGACCCTTTATGATTGAATCTATGTGTCTGATCCAATAACTACTGTTGTACATGTTGCCAGCACCAACCATTCCCGGAGGGCTGGCTTACACTCACCCCACACGCATCCAGCACAGACGTCACTGGACATGTGACCCTGGTAATAAAAATGAGTCGAGCGCACGTGCCCATACCCAGTTCCACTATCTATCTGTGTCCGTGTGTTCATTATGTATGCAAGATGCCGCCCCTGGGCCCTACCACATTACATTGTGCTGTGGACAGCGTATGCAACCATGTTACTCTGGCAGTGGGGAAAACTTCGGTTATGTACCTTTCTCTCGGTCATTGTACAAGTACGTACGTAGAGACTGGATCATTACAGTACTGCAAGGAGAGTGTATAGTGAATTTATAAGTGCTTGGGGATTGGCGGAGTAATTCTATAAGTACATATGTTGGCGCAGCCTAACCCCGAACACAAGCTTGGCTCTAATTGGCTGCCCTCCATGTGCCAAAACTGAAACTTAAACATTCCACGGCCCTGTATTGCTACAGCTGCAACACTCCACTGAATGTGCAATAAACATTCATATCCACACAGATGTGTCATGTCCACCATCTTTCATGTGTGGAACTATGGATGAATGTAGGGTCAATGATTCCCCGTACCTTCCATGTTGGCCATGTTGTGGGACTTGGCTCACAGAGTGACACATTGGCACCTGCGACCCGGGTGACGTCAGCACTACAACAGGGACACCTGCATCAGTTGATTCCTCATACAGACCAGGACGGAGCCACGCCCCTAGCTCCGGAGTCATTCTTCACAGCCTCACGCAGGACTGGCATACGCCAGGCCAGCCCACTCCGCTTACGCTTACAGGGAAGGACAACAACGTTACAGGGCCCAGATTTTCATTACACTGATCTGCTGGTCACACCCTAGTTGTCAGTACGCCACAGCCACTCCCTCACGGCTAGTATACACCCACACCACACCCATCCAGCACACGCGTCACAAGACACGTGACCCTGCCAATAAAAAAGACCGGGCGCACGTGCTCAACGCCATTTCAGAGTTGCTCGCACCGGATACACTGCGGCCTGCACAGGCACACCGGCTCGGGACGGTGACTATCGGTCCACTGAGGTACGGGTACCGTAACTGCTGAGCGGGTGTGCAGCCTGCGGTGGTGGCCCGTCCCGGCGGCCAGGACAGCTCAGGTTTTGTGTGCCCTGCTGGACCGCAGTGTAGGCCTGAGCCAACAGACAGCGCAGGCCTACCACCACGTGGTGTCGCCTCGCTGGTCACAGAGTTAGTGGCACCGCAAGGGCTGAGCGGGTGTGCAGCCTGCGATGAAAAGCCCGGTACACTGGTATGTGCTCTGCCATGGTGAAATCAAGACCCAGCACCAAATGTGAGACCTGGTGGCCTGCGGAGCGGGGCTGCATGACATGCAGGGTGCGTGTCCGCGGGCCCAGGGCTTGGGGCTTGCAGCGGCACAAAGTAGGCCCTCTTTTCTACACGCAAGTTGCGAAAGGTGAGCAGAGAGGCTTGTTAGTGCAGCGGCGGGCAGTCACCTCCGGGCAGTGGGAGTGGATGGGGTGCAGCAGCCTGGGTGCGCAGCGGCGGACAGTCACCTCCGGGCAGTGGGAGTGGATGGGGTGCAGCAGCCTGGGTGCGCAACAGCGGGCAGACACCTCTGGGCAGTGGAAGTGGATGGGGTGCAGCAGCCTGGGTGCGCAGCGGCGAGCAGACACCTCTTGGCAGTGGAAGTGGATGGGGTGCAGCAGCCTGGATGCACAAAGGCGGACAGAGAATTAGGCGTGTGCAGTTGTATGTACTCTGCCATTACTGATTCCATACTACGTTTCAGATGACTAAGCTTGAGGGCTCCACTATGTCCCGGCACGTGGTTGGAGACACACCGGTGACGGAAAGGTGAGCTGGGAGGGTTTTGTCCACAGTGTTGGCACTCACTGTCCCTCTCCATCTCTTACTTTCTCTCTCTCACACTCTTTCTCTCTTTCTATGTCTCTTCCTCTCTCTCTCATTCTTTCTTTCTCTCTCTCTTCCTCTCTGTCTCACTCTTTCTCTCTCTCTCTACCTCTCTCTCACACTGTTTCTCTCTTTCTCTCTCTCTTCCTCTCTCTCACTGTTTCTCTCTCTCTTCCTCTCTCTCTCACTCTTTCTCTCTGTCTACCTCTCACTCTTTCTTTCTTTCTCTCTCTCTTCCTCTCTCTCTCCTTTGATGGACGCATGACGCACAATCTTATCTTGCTTTTTGTCTAGCAGGCTGTGATTCACAGATTGATGACCCCCCCGACACAGACCTCCCGCCACGAGGCGATGACTTCAGTTCCACTGAGTTAGTGCCACCAGAGCTGAGCGTGTGTGCAGCCTGCGATGCTGCGTGGCCATCCTGCAATCAACACCGGCTCTGAATTGTGAGCTCGGCTTGACCGCGTGTACGCAACTTGTACCTGAGGAGGTTGCTTCAGCACATGGTGGACCCTCTTCGACACACGCCGGTGGCGGAAGGTGAGCAGAGAGCCATGTTTCCACAGCAGCAAGCAGTCACCTCTGGACGGTGGGAGTGGATAGTGTGCAGCACCCTGGGTGCACAAGAGCGGGCAGACACCTCTGAGCAGTGGAAGTGGATGGGATGCAGCAGCCTGGGTGCACAGGAGCGGGCAGACACCTCTAGGCAGTGGGAGTGGATGGGATGCAGCACTCTGGGTGCGCAGGAACGGGCAGTCACCTCCGGGCAGTGGGACTGGATGGGGTGCACCAGCCTGGGTGCACAGCAGTGGGCAGACACCTCTGGGCAGTGGGAGTGGATGGGATACAGCAGCCTAGGTGCGCAGAGGCGGGCAGACACCTCTGGGCGGCGGGAGTCGATGGGGTGCAGCAGCCTGGGTGCGCAGGGGAGAAACAGAGAATTAGGCATGTGCAGTTGTATGTACTCTGTATGCCATTACTGATTCTATACTATGTTTCAGATGACTAAACTTCAAGACTCCACTATGTCCCAGCACGTGGTTGGAGACACACCGGTGGCAGAAAGGTGAGCTGTAAGGATTTCTCCACAGTGTCAACATTCACTCTCCCTCTCCATCTCTTCCTTTCTGTCACTCACACTCTTTCTCTCTCTCTCACTCTGTATCTCTTCCTTTCTCTCTCTCACACTCTTTCTCTCTTTCTATGTCTCTTCCTCTCTCTCTCTCATTCTTTCTTTCTCTTTCTCTTCCTCTCTGTCTCACTCTTTCTCTCTCTCTCTCTCTACCTCTCTCTCACACTGTTTCTCTCTTTCTCTCTCACTTCCTTGTATCTCACTCTTTCTCTCTCTCTTCCTCTCTCTCTCTCACTCTTTCTCTCTTTCACTGTCTTCCTCTCTGTCTCACTCTTTCTTTCTCTGTCTCTTCCTCTCTCTCACTCTTTCTCTCTCTCTCTCTCTCTTTCATGGACGCATGACGCACAATCTTATCTTTCCTTTTGTCTTGCAGGCTGTGATTCACAAATTGTCGAGGGATGACACGCCATACCTGTACCTACTTTTATTTTGTTGTTTTGTTTAAATAAAATGTTTTATATGTAAATCCATAGATGACTGAGATTCTTATTTGTCCAACCTCACATGCATCTTCTTTACTATAATTGTGCGACATCAGCCAATTTGTTATGTTCCAGATTTCCTAACATTGCTGTCACATTTGTTTGTGTGGGGGGGGGTGAGGGGGGATGGCAGACAAGGGGCTGGTGGCGGGGGGTGTCGGAGCAGTGTTGGGTGTCCGAGCTGCATGATCGTTGGCTCCATTGCATCTGTTGTCATTCACGTATGGCTCTGGGTGGGCTCCCTTTCATATTGCAGGTTGTAGTCCAACTTTACACCAGCTCAGAGCAGGTGTAAACTTTCTGCTACTAACGCACCTTATCGCCTGTTTTGTACTCTCTTCGACTATCTTGCTGGTGGTTGAGACACTTGCGAAGTGATGTGTTCGCTGCTTTTTGCACGAGAACGCCTACTCTACATCTCATTAGCAATATTTGCCGGACTCATCCGTGACAATGCTTTTTGAGGCTGCTATCGCTGGTAAACTGGTGATATGGGCTGTTTGCTCCAGCTTGTGAATGGTGCGTTAAATTTATCACTATTTTGGTTGCAATAAAGTGCCATTAACTCGGCGATATGTCCTTGAGAATATACCCCTCGGTGTTTGAAAGACTTATACTCGAGTGCCGCGCTGAGAGCCGCACACCCTTCGCTTTCACAAGTTTGCTATGACAGGGCGGGAGAGAGCGAGGGAGAGAGACGGAGTGAGATAGCACAAGCAGCGCAAGGCCGCATGGGCACCTGGCTCCACATACCAACATGTGTGTGTGCTTCGCCATCCGTGCACAGGCAATTCCCCCACAATGCAGCCCACACACATATCAATCACAGAACATCAGCAATGAAGGCAATGTGGTACAAAACTCCCCTCATACGGGTTCTGTGTCCGGTGTGTGTGGCGGGGTGATGGCTGCATGGCTGTGTTCCCCTGACACATCAGACTGCGTAGGTGATGGGGCTGCATCAGATGTCATCCAGCACCTATGCAAAAACAATGTCTGGCTCACAGAGGCAGAGCTTGCCAAAGGGATACACCCCCGCACATAACACACCTTCTTAATTTCTAATTTACCTTCCTAGTTGGTATGCAGATTTCAAATGTCACAAACGCATGCAATTCTTTTCTTGTCACACAGTACATGTAATGCACCGCTTTCATCAAGAATGGAACCAGTAATGGCACAATTTCCCTGTTGCTCCACACATAAATCCATGTAAAGAACAAATCAGAATAGTTCCTTATTTTTTTAGATTGCAAAACCTCTCTTTATTGCTTATTTTTGAACTTTCCATATAAACTGTTTTGTTAAGGACACATACAGGTGAAAAGTTCAAGCTATTGTATCAACACTTTCTAGAACATTCTACGACACGTGCAGGTTAAAAGTTCATCATTTTGTTAAACCTACCGATATTTTTTTTGCAACATTTTCTCCAACATTTAACGGCACGTGGAGGTCAAAAGTTCACCATTCTTTCAAGTTTGAACTGCACCTTCCAAATACAATTAGCAGGTGTGGCTGAGCTGAGCAAATGTCATCCTATAATATGTACTCCACGTATAAACTGCTTTTTTATTAACCAATCACAAAGATGCTTTTCATCAAAACTAATATACACCCTACTTTTTAGGACACAATACATTTCATCTCCCAATCCGTTGACGTTTTGTATGTAAAAAAAAAAGTAGTTCCCCATGTTTAAACATATCTCTTATTCTACGAACGGACTGCATGAGCTACAGACATTTATCCATATCTTCTAGCCATACCTTCAAAATGCTAGTGTGGATTGTAGGACATAGCTATGTTTTCTGGTGCAAGAGGTATGCAGAACAGAGACGTATTGACTTAGACCTAGGTTTACAAAATGTGTACATGAAATGGTTTGCACAGAGAGGATTGAAGTGGCACCAATTCCTCCCTTTGGTTAAAACCTGTTTGCATCTCCAACACCCTGATCTCATGATTGTGCACTGTGGTGGTAACGACCTAGGCACATTGACTGAGTAGGTTTGGAAATGCTTATGAAGGACACCTTTGGACAATTGATGTTACTTTTGCCTCAAACTGTCTTTGTATATTCCAATATATGCCAAAGACAGAAGTGGAAATGGTCAAACCAATTTTGTCATAAGATTGAAAAATCTAGGAAGAATGTCAATAAAGCTGTGTCTGCATACCTCAGAGACCATAGAATGGGGTCGATTTACAACAACAACAACATATGTTTTGATATCGCTGCTATCTACAGAAGTGATGGAGTACACTTCACAGATGAGGGAAACCGAATTTTCCTGATTAACCTGAAGCTGTGCATTCGCACTTACATGTAGCTCCAACTAATAAACAGAAGGGCTTTTTTTAGAGCCGCCTTATATTCCCAATTTCGACTCGCAGAGTATCAGCTGCGATTCGGCTAGGAGAGGGACACCTGCGGGCCGTCGGGCAGCCTCACAGAGGAAGAGCTGCGGCCCGTGGGCTCAGCTGGCAGAGGGAGACCTACGAGCTGTTGGCTCGCAAAAGCACAGCACCGTACCGGCTCGCAGAGGGAGAGCTGTGGCCTGACTCGCAGAGGGAGACCAACGGGCCAACAGGCCTGCTAGCAGACACACAGCTATGAGTTAATGGGCTGGCTCGCAGAGATACAGCTGCGAGCCCTCCGCGCTGCAACCCGACGGGCTAACTCACAGAGGGAGAGTAACGGGCCGACGGGCCTGCTAGCACAGACACAGCTACGAGCTAACGAGGTGGCTCACAGAGGTATAGCTGCGGGCCCCACGGCTCGCAGACACAGAGCTGCGAGCCGACGTACTGGCTTCTAAAGGCATAGCCGCGAGCTGATGATGTGGGGAGAGGGAGCGTAAAAGGAGTATCTCGCACAGACAGACCTGCGGGATATTTTCAGTATTGCCTCGCAGAGGTAGAATTACGGATCCAATGCCTTTGAGAGGGAGAGATGCGAGCTGACGGAGTAAGTCACAAAATGGCTCACAGCTCGCAGTCGCAGAGCTGCGAGCCGACGGACTCGCTTCTAAAGGCATAGCTGCAAGCTGGTGATGTGGGGAGAGGGACTGTGAAAGGGGTATCTCGCACAGACAGAGCTGCGGTATATTTCTAGTGTTGCCTCGCAGAGGTAGAACTACGGACCTGATGCCTTGTAGAGGGAGAGTTGTGAGCTGACGGACTGAATCACAAAATGGCTGCCAACACTTCCAAGTTTCAACAGTTCGCAGCCAATCAGCCGCAAGCTTGTGCTCGTAACGCTTCAGCCAATCAGATGTCAGAATTCTTAAATATCGAAATCTGGAAAATTTGATATTTCTCTAAAACTACTGAACGGATTTACCCGATTTAAACAAAAGCGTGCTTTCTGGACCAAGACCTTTCTCTGTGCCAAATTTGGCGTAATTCCGTTCAGCAGTTTGACCTGTAGCCTTGTCTAAAGTTTCCTATGGAAATTGCATGGAGAAAACACGTTTTGGGACCCCCCTTTTTTCTTAGCCCCCCCCTTGACGAATCCCCCCTAAACTTTTAGGATAGCAGCTGACCTGAAAAGAGGAACTTTTTAGAAAATTTCGTAAAGATTCGTCAAACGACGCCAAAGTTATAAGCACATCAAAAAATGCTTTTCCTATGGAAACGCGGTCCTAACTATAACTACCTACTGGCGACCGCCAGTAGGTAATATATATACATATATATATATATATATATATATATATATATATATATATATATATATATATTATCTACTGGCGGACGCCAGTAGATAGTTATAGTTAGGACCTAGTTTCCATAGGAAACTCGTTTTTTGTTTTCTCAATATCTTTGGCGCCGGTTCACGAATCTTCACGAAATTTTCAAATATCGTAGCCCGCTCCGGTCAGCTCCTGTCTTGAAAGCTTCGGGGTGATTCGGCAAGCGGGAGCCGAGAAAAAAGGGGGGTCCCAAAACGTGTTTTCTCCATGTTAATTCCCATACGAAACTTTAGACAAAGCTACAGCCCGAACTGCTGAACGGAATTACACCAAACTTGGCAAAAAGGTAGCCCTTGGTTCAGAAAGAGACCTTTTTGTTAAATGGTGTAAATCCGTTCAGTAATTCCAGAGAAATTCAAAAAATAAGATTAAAAAAATCAATTTCCCATAGGAAACTTTATGCAAGGCTACAGCCGAAACTACTGAACGGATTTACCCCAAATTTGGCAAAAAGGTACTGCTTGGCTCAGAAAGTGACCTTTTTAAAAATGGTGTAAATCCATTCAGTAGTTCATATCATAGATCTTGTAAGGGATGTGGTCCACGTGCTAAATTCGAAAAAGTAGCGGAAACCAACCCATCAATAATATCCTTCGTTAGTGTTCACAGGCCCCTTGTTCTGAAAAATCTCTGTGCGTGCTCCGTTTTCATGAAAACGGAGCACGCACAGAGATTTTTCAGTCCCGGCACCTGGGCCCTTTAATTGATTTTAGTGGCGAAAACTGCAGCAGTAGTGCAATATAGGAACTAGCCTACCTTCTAAACCAAGCAGACCATCTAGACAGAACAAGGGGCCTGTGAACACTAACAAAGGATATTATTGATGGGTTGGTTTCCGCTACTTTTTCGAATTTAGCACGTGGACCACATCCCTTACAATATCTATGATTTGAAGGGAGGAGCTGCAATATACTGTGACATACATTTATTGTCATATTTTTGGATAAAAATTCGTTCATAAATTCAAATGAGAAATCCTTAATTGTGAGTCCTGAAGAAGGTGGTTGAAATATCTAAACTTTATGCCACCGAAACGCGTCGACGCCAACTATATCGAATCCAGCCATACGAACTTCTGTGATAGGAGTTATAATCCTACCGGCCGTTTTGTTTATCACATGGTGGATCATTGTCTGTAACAGCTCTAATGAAACTGTACTATTAGGGTTTCTTTTGTTTTTGTCTCTACACTTTTTAAAAATATTTTCTTGTGCTTGATTATATGGTATTGTTTTTATGCATTTCATCGCCGATGTTTTTTTATTCTGTTTTTAATCATGAGTGTGATATGTATTTGATTTAGAGGTATAGGAAATTTATGATATCTAATTTAGTATTATATATGTGTTTGTCATAATGAAATAATTTTTTAAACAACTTGATAAAGTGCTTCCTACGATTTATGAAAAAAATAAAATAAGATTAAGCACTACACCTTGATTTTCGTGGGGTATATATTTGGATACCAATTATACTAGTATGGACTTCTATACTACATATGTGTAGAGAGTATGTTGTGTTAATTCAGAGTGCTGTGTGAGTGAGAGAATAATCCTCCAGGGGAAGTTTTTTATACTGCTGGTTACCAGTGCACTGTTCCCTGGGATAGTGGGGCCACCTCTCTAGTTTCATTACTGTCAACACTCCAAACCAGGAAGTGTTGGCAGCCATCTTGTGACTCGGTAGAACCGAGTCACAAGAAAACAGAAAAACAGTCGCGTAAAACAAGAAAAGGGGGCAGGGTAGAAACACCCTGACCCCCTAGGCCTGCTTAGGGGGTCCCACAAGGACCCCCAGGGCCAAAAAAAGCATAAAAAAAAAACAAAAACGGCAAAATGTTGCGCCGGATCCACGGATCGGGCCGCAAAACTAAAAAAAATGAAGCGCGGCCTCCAGCGCTTCGTTATTATTTAGCCCCCGGGTGGGCCAAGTCCTGGGGGCAGTGACAAAAAAAATGTGTGGGAGGGGCCCCAATCCCCCCACACTGCCCCAGGGACAGCCACCTCCCCGGGGCTTCTATTATGAGTTGCGGGGAGGCACGCAGCCCCCCCGCAGCCCCGGGGACTGCCACCCCCTGGGACTTCTTTTTTAATGAAAGCCCCGGGGACCACCACCCCCGGGGCTTTACAAGAATATTTGCGGGGGCACACGGCCCCCCCGCAGCCCCGGGGACCGCCACCTCCTGGGGCTTTTTAAAAAAAAATGAAAATAACCTGTGTGGGAGGGCTCGAGCCCCCCCACACACCCCGGGGACCGCCACCTCCCCGGGGTACTAAGAATGTAAATTTGAGGGTCCGTAACGGACCCCCGAGCCCCGGGGACCACCACCTCCCCGGGGCTGTGCAAGTGAAGGGAGGGGGGCTGCGCGGCCCCCCTCCTGGAGCCTGTGATGGCCCTGGGGACCGTCACCCCCCAGGGCCGGCTCATGCAGTGTCCCGGGGTGCCCACCCCTGGGACACTGCTGTTGCTAGTGGCAGGACGGAGCCTCGCGGCCCCGTCCTGCCATAGCAAACTTGCTTTGGATTTTGGAAGAGAGAGCAGCAAACCTGCTCTCTCTTCCAAAATCTCAAGCAGATTGCTTTTTCACAAGGGGAGCTGCATGTTAGCAGCTCCCCATGTGGAAAAGCAATGCCGGCTCCTGCAGGACACGGGAGCCGGCGGGACCGTGGGGGCATTGGGGCTCCCCCCACGGTCCCCAACGGATAGGGCCTGCCCCGGGGGATGGGGTCCCGGGGCTAGTAGTGGCCCTGGAGGGGGGCCACGTGGCCCCCCTCCCCAAAAATTAAAAATGGGGGGATGGGGTCCCCGGGGACAATAGAGGCCTCAGGAGGGGGGACACGCAGCCCCCCTCCTTAAATTTTTTTTAAAATGTGGCCATGCCCCGGGGGATGGGGTCCCCGGGGCCGGAATTGGCCACGGGAGTGGGGCCACGCAACCCCCTTCCCGTTCAGTTTTTTTTTTTTTTTTTGTAAAAAAAGGGGTCAGGCCCTGGGGGATGGGGTCCCCAGGGCCCAAAAAAGGAAAAAAGAAGGGGGGCCACACAGCCCCCCTACTACAAAAAAAAAAAAAAAAAGACGCGATCGAGCCTCAGGCCCCGCCTCCTCCCTTCACCACTCTGCAACGCGCCCTGTGGCGCGCTTTAAATTGGGGCATTAATTCCCTTGAATACTGGGGGTCCCTGAGGGCCAACTAGCCCACCAGGTACCTCCAGTACGCGCCACATGACTGGGTTGCAGAGAGGTGGTGCAGGCCACGCCCCTTTTTACACCTCTCTGCAACGCAGCTCTGTGGCGCTTACTGGAGGTACCTGGTGGGCTAGTTGGACCCCAGGGACCCTCAGGATTCAAGGGGACTTTATCCCCCAACTTAAAACACGCCACGGGGTGCATTTGCACAGTGGTGAAGGGAGGGGGTGGGTCCTGAGGTGACATGTGTGCAAACACGCCCTGTGGCGTGTTTGGGGAGAAAGGAAACCAGCCTGTGAGACTGCAGTTTGGGACTTCCTAAACTTGAACAGTACAGCTTGCCTTGGTCTCATTACCTACTAAGGTGAACAATGTTTTTCAATGCAAGCAAGACTAATGACCTTACCAAAGGATATAATTATATCGCACTACGAGACTCAATGTCCCACAAGGCAATTGTACACGCCCACTGGGGGCGTGCATACTAATGAATGAATAAAATCAAGGAAAGTGAAATGTGGTGCGCTTTTCATTACTTGCCTGTTGCCCATGAAGAAGGGATTTGGTATCCTGAAACGCGTCGGCATGAAGTGATTAAAGATGGACTAAGTAAGCAGGCTGCATTTCACTAAGGCAATGTCGAGTGACCTCCTATGCGCAAGGCACATTGTTTAAAAGATTTTACACGGCGCCCAGCCGTGGGGAGGAGCATCATCGCAGGCTGGGGAGAAAGGAAACCAGCCTGCGAGACTGCAGTTTGGGACTTCCTAAACTTGAACAGTACAGCGCCATATGCTAATTGAGCCTGTTGCCTTGGTCTCATTACCTACGAAGGTGAACAATGTTTTCAATGCAAGCAAGACTAATGACCTTACCAAAGGATATAATTATATCGCACTACGAGACTCAATGTCCCACAAGGCAATTGTACACGCCCACTGGGGGCGTGCATACTAATGAATGAATAAAACCAAGGAAAGTGAAATGTGGTGCGCTTTTCATTACTTGCCTGTTGCCCATGAAGAAGGGATTTGGTATCCTGAAATGCGTCGGCATGAAGTGATTAAAGATGGACTAAGTAAGCAGGCTGCATTTCACTAAGGCAATGTCGAGTGACCTCCTATGCGCAAGGCACATTGTTTAAAAGATTTTACACGGCGGCCAGCCGTGGGGAGGAGCACCATCGCAGGCTGGGGAGAAAGGAAACCAGCCTGCGAGACTGCAGTTTGGGACTTCCTAAACTTGAACAGTACAGCGCCATATGCTAATTGAGCCTGTTGCCTTGGTCTCATTACCTACAAAGGTGAACAATGTTTAGCAATGCAAGCAAGACTAATGACCTTACCAAAGGATATAATTATATCGCACTACGAGACTCAATGTCCCACAAGGCAATTATACACGCCCACTGGGGGCGTGCATACTAATGAATGAATAAAATCAAGGAAAGTGAAATGTGGTGCGCTTTTCATTACTTGCCTGTTGCCCATGAAGAAGGGATTTGGTATCCTGAAACGCGTCGGCATGAAGTGATTAAAGATGGACTAAGTAAGCAGGCTGCATTTCACTAAGGCAATGTCGAGTGACCTCCTATGCGCAAGGCACATTGTTTAAAAAAAATAATATATATATATATATATATATATATATATATATATATATATATATATATATATGTATATATATACTGGCAGTCGCCAGTAGGTAGTTACAGTTGTGACCTAGTTTCCATAGGAAGAGCTTTTTTTGATTTGCCAATAACTTTGGCACCGTTTGACGAATCTTCGCGAAATTTCCAAAACTATCGAGGCAGTCACTTCAGCTGCTGTCTTGAAAATTTCGGGGTGATCCATCAAGCGGGGCCAAGAAAAAAGCTCTTGGTCCAGAAAGCACTCTTTTTATTAAATGGTGCAAATCCGTTCAATAGTTGTGTAGAAATTTAAAGAAATTCCCAGTTGCATATCTAGGGAAGCGAAGGATCTGCAAACCCTCCCGATCTCTTGCCTGAGATCTGATTGGCTGCCATCACTTCAAACCAGGAAGTGTTGGCAACCATGTCGGTTGAACCGAGTCACATGAAAAAATGTTTAAAAAAAGAAAAGGGGGCAGGGTAGAAACACCCTGACCCCTAGGCCTGTTCAGGGGATCCCATACGGACCCCCAGGGCCAAAAAAATGCTTTTTAGAATAACATTTCGTCAGCAGCTGTGTGTGCAGAGTGGTGGAGAAAGCGGGCATGGCCTCCGATCACCTCTCAGCAATCCAGCTATGTGGGTCTCACAGGAGGAAACAGGAGGACTAGTTGACCCCTAAGGACCCTCAAGAGCCAAGGGGACTTCAACCACCAACTAGTAGAGCGCCAGGAGGTGCTTTTGCAGAGTGGTGGAGAAAGGGGGAGTGGCCATTGAAAACCTCTCAGCAAACCCATTGTATGGGACTTGCTGGAGGTAACAGGAGGGGTAGTTGGTCCCAAGGACCCTCAATAGCAAAGGGAACATCAACCCCAGTGCTAGTAGTGCACCAGGAGGCGAGTTTGCACAGTGGTGGAGAAAGGGACGTGGCTTTCTACCAGGTATCAGCAAATCCGCTGTCTGGGACTTACTGGCGGTAACAGGAGGGGTAGTTGGCCCCAAGGACATCCTTGGGGGCCAACTACCCCTCCTGTTACCTCCAACAAGTCCCACACAGCTGGATTGGTAAGAGGTCTTCGGAGGCCACGCTCCCTTTTTCCACCACTCTGCAAACACGGCTCAGGGTGCACTACTAGTTAGGCCACGAAGTCCAGTCTACTCCTGAGGGACCTTTGGGGGCCAAGAAGCCCTCCTGGTACCTCCTGTAGATTTTACACAGCAGGATTCCCGAAAGCTGGTCCGAGGCCCAGCCCCTTTTCTCCACCACCTGCAAACACAACTACTAGTTACAAAACCATAGAAATTTACACAAAAAAACAAAGGTTACAGGAGAGTTATAGCTAGGAATTAGCATTTAAAGAAACCTTAGAAATTACCTGAAAAAACCAAAGGTTACAGGGACATTATAGTTAGGAATTAGCATTTAAAAAATCTTAGAAATTCACTGAAAAAAACAAAGGTTACTGGGACGTTATAGTTAGGGTCAGATTTCACTTGTACAAAACCAGAGAAATTCTGCAGTTATAGTTAGCTGAGCTAACTATAACTTATGCCCCCGCAATGCATTGCTTATGACCTCACATAATACATCACTCATGACATGGTCAGTGACATCACTGATGACATCTCAAATGACATCATCTGGTGTATTAATGAATCAGTGGGTGTATGAGTGCCTGTATGGATGATTTAGTGGGTGCATGACTGACTGTATAAGTCATTGATTATACATGTCTCAGTAAATGTATGGGTGAGTGACTAATTTGTGTGAATGTCTGTATCAGTCTGTCAGTTGGTGTGTAAGTGGCTGCATGGGTTGGTGAGTAGGTACATGAGTGGCTGTATGGATTATTGATTGGTTGTCTGAGTACCTGTATGGGTGTATGAGTGTCTGTGTGGGTGGGTGAGGGGGTGTGTGACTCTCTACATGGATGAGTGAATGGGTGAATCACAGGCTGTATGAGTTCATGAGTGCATCTGAGAGGGGCTGTATGGGTGAGTGAGTGTGCATATGGCTGTGTTGGTGAGTGAATGGATGTGTCATTGGTATATGGGTGAGTAACTGCATATGTGAAAGACAGTATAGGTGAGTGTTGGATTATATAAGTGACTGTATGTGTGAGTGAGTGATTGTAAAATACGGCTGTATGCTTGTGTCAGTGACTGTATAGGTGAGTAAGTATGTGTTAGTATCTGTATGAATAAGTGAGTTGGTGTGTGTATGACTGTATAGGTGAGTATGTGGCTGTGGGATTGACTCTATGGGTGAGTGAGTTAGTGTGTGAGTAACACTTTGGGTGACTGAGAGTGTGAGTGGCTGTGTGGCTGTATGAGTAGATATGTCAGTGGCTTTATGAGTGAGTGAGTTGGTATACAACTGGCTGTAAGGGTGACTGAGTGGATGTGTGTGTAGACCTATGAATGGGAATGTATGTAAGTACTGGTATGGGTGTGTCAATGGTTTTGAGAATGGTAGTGCGAACGTTGGAGTGGGTGTATGAAAGGTTACATGGGGGTGTGAGTGGGTGCGTCAGAGATTCTGTGGATGATGTCATCAGTGATGTCACTGACCATGTCATGTGTGATGTAATATGTGAGGTCATAAGCAGTGCATTGCGGGAGCGTAAGTTATAGTTATCTCAGCTAACTATAACTGCTGAATTTCTCTTGTTTTTATGAGTGAAATCTGACCCTAAGTATAACGTCCCTGTAACCTTTAGTTTTTTTCAATGAATTTCTAAGGCTTTATAAATGCTAATTCCTAACTATAACATCGCTGTAATTATTTTTTCCAGTGGATTTCTAAGATTTTTTAATATTAAATGCTAATTCCTACCTATAACGTCCCTGTAACCTTTGTTTTTTTCAGTGAATACATACATATATATATATTTTTATATATATATATATATATATATATATATATAGGAAGGCTATGGCTGAAACGCTTTAGGCCATTTTCACCTTGGTGCTATGAAATTAAATTAATTAATTAAATTCACGACTTGAGGAATTACCTTTTGGTGGTGCTATGTCCTTCTGTGCGCAAGTGGAAGCTGTGTGGTAGCGCCTCGACTGCTGCGGAAAGGATTCATCTGATATATATATCTATATATATATATATATATATATATATATATATATATATATATATATATATATATATATATATATATATATATATATATATATATATATACTGAAGTTCCCAGCAGACGCTGCAAGGAGAGCCCGCACTCCAGGTAAGTCCAAGAAGTATCTTTATTCACAGCTGACGTGTTTCAACCAAACGGTCTTCATCAAAGCTAGGGAAACATTGTGACAATGTGCTCTTTATACTCCAGAAAGACACTGTTACATAAACCATAAACATAGGAAAAAGACTTAGGCACATGCTCATCAGTCATAGGAAAACAGACTCCGTTGGTCCAACATAAAAGAATTTTTTATCCCTCCAAAATAATATTAAACAGGGTGTCTAACCAAAACAAAAATAAAATAAATATAAAATGATCAAAAACCCTTTTGGAAGAGATGCAAGTGCATGTCATCAAAGGTGCTACTAAATCAAATGGGGGGCCCAGAGCGGCGTCTAAAAAAGTGCATCGCTACCCGTCCAGTGACCTGAGTAGGCATGCAAAGGTGGAGAGGGCCTGTATGTGCCTAAGGGTGTTGCCATAAAAATTAGGGGGTGGGGAAAGCATGGGAGTTACGATAGATATATATATACACACAGCTGCTGTCTTGAAAGTTTCGGGGTGATCCATCAAGCGGGTGCCGAGAAAAACGGGGGTCTCAAAATGTGTTTTCTTTATGTTAATTCCTATAGGAACTTTAGACGCTGCTACAGCCTGAACTGCTAAACGAAATTACACAAAATTTAGCAGAAAGGTAAATATTGTTCCAGGGAAGTGCCTTTTTGTGGTTTGGTGTAAATAAATTCAGTAGTTTAAGAAATATTAACCAAAATCCAATTTGTAATATAGGGAGGCGAAACCTCCATGACCCCTCTCGATCTCGTGCTGAGACGTGACTGGCTGCCAACACTTCAAAACAGGAAATGTTTGCAGCCATCTTGGGACTCGGCTTGAGCCGAGTCACACAAAAAAGGCAAAAATAAAAGAGAAGGGGGCTGTGCAGGAATACCCTGACCACTTAGGCCTCTTGGAGGGGTCCAACAGAGACCCCGCAGGGCCAAAAATGCATTTTTTGAAATTGTCACCAGGAGCTGCACTGGATCTGTGGCTCCCGCTGAAAATAAAAAAAAAAGCACATACTCCCACACTTCTCTATTATTAAGTCCCGGGTGGGCCGGGTCCTGGGAGCATGCAGCACTAAAATTTAAAAGCAGATGTGGGGTCTCGTGGAGCCCCCATGCCCTGGGGCCCACCACCTCCCCGGGCATGTTGATAAATAATGGGAGAGTCTTGTGGACCCCCGTGCCCTAGGGACCACCACCTCCCCAAGCTATTGCTCAAAATATTGTGGTGAGGCCCGTACTGCCTCCCCTGCAGTCTCAGGACCGCCACTTCCCCTGTGCTAATAGAAAATGCTTGGGGGGCATTGCAGCTCCCCCCATGCCCTGGCGGCCACCACCTCACCGGGGCTAATTTATTTGTATTTGGGGCCTCACGGATGCACCCGGGCCCCTGGGACCACCGTCTCCAGAGGACAAATGTAATTTTAAAATAATAAAGGGGTCAATCTCGGTCCCAGGAACCACCACCTCCCTTGGGCAGCCCCTGCTGAATGAAAGGAGGGAGGCTGCACGACCCCCCTCATGAAGCCACTATTGGCCATGGGGACCGTAACCCCCCCATGGCCAGCTCCTGCTATGAAAATGATGTCCCCCTCTCCCATTGCACAAAGGCTGGAGCCTGGGTGATGTACTCCTATGTTGTACGTCTTGCGCGTGCGCATGCGCAAGATGTACAACGAAGGGTTTTTTCATAGAAGAAGGATGGCGAGGAGCAGGAAGGAGAGCGGCCGGGCAGAGGAGGAGGCAGCCACGCAGGTAAGTGCCTTCTTTTTAATTTTTAATTAATTTGGGAGGGTGGAGGGGCTGGCTAACTCCGGTCCGCCACACAGTCGGAGTTTTGCCTAAACTCCGCGTTCGCAACAGAGCACGGAGTAGGCAAAACTCTGCAAACTCCACTGGCGGAGCAGAGTTACCTGCCTGGGGTTAGTAAACACGCCTCCTGGCACACTACTGGTTGGGAGATGAAATCCCCTTGGCTGCTGAGGGTCCTTGGGGGCCAACAACCCCTCCTGTTCCCTCCAGTAAGTCCTACACAGTGGGATTGCTGATAGCTGGTCAGAGGCCCCGCCCCTTTCTCCATCACTTTGCAAACACGCCTACTAGTTAAAAAAACATATAAATCCACTTAGAAAACCAAGGGTTACAGGGACTTTATAGTTAGGAAATAAAATGTTAAGAAAGCTTAGAAATTCACTTAAAAATCAAAAGTTGCAGAGACGTTATAGTTGGCAAATAGAATTTTAAAAACCTTAGAAATTCACAGAAAAAAAGCAAAGGTTATAGGGTCATTATAGTTAGGCTCAAATTTCTCTCATACAAAACCATAGAAATTCAGCAGTTATAGTTACCTGAGTTAACTATAATATAAGCCCCCGCAATGCAGTGCTTATGTCCTTATGACCTCACATATTACATCACTCATAACCCTCAGGTAGTACAAGATGGTTTGCTCAGTGGCTGCACAGATGACACTGATGAATTTTCAAAAAGCATCATGAGTGACGATTCCATTTAGAATGTGGAATCACTGCAATCCTGATATCTCTTGAGATATGCAGTAATCAGGTGGTATGGTCAGTGATGTTCAGTCCATCTGGAAGCAGTGATTTTAAACAGTACATTTTAAAGTCACAGCAATGAACCTCTGCATTTGTTACAGCTTGCTTGAGTTCACCTCTCACATTAAGAGATCGTAAATTGGGAGCTCTGCTGTAAGCAATGACTGGCAAAAACCATTTATAAAATTTCACAAGTGGACAGTAAGGGAAGTGTTTTTTGCATTATATTTCTGTAGTTGGGAGCTGATGGATGATAGTCAACCACAAATAGAGTTCTGTCACTTTTGTTTCTGCTGTTGGTATTCCAAATAAGTGTTTCCCTGAGTAACTGCTATGCCTGGGCGGTGAACTTTGCTCAGTTCGCGGGATTTGCTGAGTGTTCCGCACTTAACGGAGCATGCGAAGTTCTGAAAAAACAGATGTAGTTTTTTCCTTGCTCACCAACGTCAAGTTGGCGAGCACGAGTGAGGAAAATTCACCTTCCTGCGTGATTTTTTAACGCGAGCCGTTGGATTTCTCAACGCGAACGGTCGCGGACGGTCGTGACCACACCACTTGCATTGAGAAACCTTTTGTTCGCGTTGAGAAAGCTGCCGCTTGAGTACAAATTCTAATGGAGCGGCAGAAAAAAGCCAGCAGCGCCCTCTTGTGCTGCGCACGGTGCCGTTTGCACTGATTTTACAGTGCAGGACAAACACCCGGTGCTGAAAATCAACGCGAACGGCATGACCAAATGCACTCCACCACTTGCTCACTTCGTGGAGGTCCACGTAGCGGAACTCCGCCCAGGCCTATTAACTGTAAAGAGTTGTCAATTTGTTGCTGTATGATATGCAGAGGATAGCCTCACCTTTTAAATCATGTAGCAAGCTCCTGTAGATGGTCTTTACAGGTGGGCTCATTGGTGTAGATGAGTCTTATTCTGAGGGCTTGGCTGTAAATAATGCTGAGTTTAATGTGGTGTGGGTGACATGAAGTCCAGTTTAGATACAAATGAGCATCTGTAGGCTTGTGGTACAGATCAGCTATAATTTTTTGTTCATGAATGGTGAGTAGCACATCCGGAAAAGGGAGATGATGCTTCTGTTTAGTATTGCTGCTGGTGAATTTGATAGTAGGATGGATACTGTTGATATAAGCTGTAAATTGTTCCAGTATTCTACTTCCTGCATTCCCTATGATAAATATTTCATCAATGTATTGTAGCCATACCAGTGGTTTTATGCTAAAAGTAGCAAATATATAGTTCTCTGGTTTTCCCATGAAGATATTTGCATAGGATGGAGCCAATTGTCCATGGAAGTCCCAAGTATCTGCAGATAGTGTTTACCATTGAAGATAAAATTGTTGAATTTAAGGATAACACTTGCAAAGTTGGTAAGCACGTTTGTTGATGGCTTTTTTTACAGTTCTTTTATTAAGAGCTTCAGATAACGCCATAAGCCCATCCTCATGTGGTCTATTGGTGTATAATGATGTAACATCAAATGTAGGCTGAAGAGTGTCATCATCAAATGTGTAGGTTTGGTTTAAATTTTCAATAATCTGTAGGAAGTGACTAGTATCCTTAACAAATGATGGATGTTCCTGTACAATGGGCTGGAGATGCAAGTCGACAAATAAAAATGGTCTCTCAGTGGGCCAGGATTGTTCATTTCCTGAATTCTTCAAGTGAAGGGGAGGTGCGAAGGTGGATGTCGTTCCAGGACTTGGCGGTGAGGTAGGACAAGGAGCGACCTCTGCAGAGGTTCTGGCGGATGCGGTGGTGTGGGCCAGGGCAAGGGAGGCAGAGCGGAGCTCCCTGGTGGGTCGATGGAACGTCAGGTGGTGGTTGAGGTAGGCTGGCTAGGAGCTGTGGAGGGCCTTGTAGGTGTGAGTCAGGAGCTTGAAGAGTCATCTTTCCTGTACGGGGAGCCAGTGGAGGGCTCTGAGGTGGGGGGAGGTGCTGGTTCTCCTGGGGAGGTTGAGGATGAGTCTTGATGCGATGTTCTGGATGGTCTGGAGGCCGTTGAATAATTGCTTGATGGTTCCAGCGTAGAGTTTTTTGCCTTAGGCGAGGCGGCTGAAAATGAGGGCTGGGGCGACTGTTTTCCTGGTGGAGCATGTGGAGGGTGTGGAAGCAGGAGGCGAGATGGCATTAACATGGTTCTTCATGGGGAGTTGGCTGTCCAGGATGATTCAGAGGTTGCATACATGGCTGGAGGGAGTTGGAGCGGGGTCGAGTAAGGCTGGCCACTAGGAATCATCCCGGGGAGGGGTTGTTTCCAAAGAGGAGTATCTCAGTCTTTTCTTAGTTGAGTTTCAGGCAGTTGGCCTTTATTCAGTTGGCAACGTCGGACAAGGTGTTCTGGAAGCTGGCTCTCGTGGTGTTGGTGTCTTCTGTGAAGGAGAGGATGAGCTGTGTGTCGTCGGTGTAACAGATGATGTTGAGTCCGTGGCTGCAGGTGATGTCTGCTTGAGGCGTCATGTAGGTGTTGAAGAGGGTGGGGCTGAGGGAAGAGCCCTGGGGAACACCGCAGATGATGTTTTTGGGTTCAGAAGAAAAAGGTGGTAGGTGGATCCTCTGTGTTTGGCCGGAGAGGAAGGAGGCGATCCAGTTGAGAGCATTGCCTTGGATGTCCAAATGGTGGAGTCTGGTAATGAGGGTGTGATGGGAGATGTGTCGAAGGCCGCTGAGAGGTCAGGCAGGATGAGGACTGCTGTTTCCCCTTGGTCGAGGAGGCATCTGATGTTGTCTGTACCTACGATCAGGGTGGTCTCGGTGGCACAGAAGCCTGATTTGGAGGCGTTGAGAAGGATGTTCTCTTCGAGGTATTCTGTGAGCTGGCAGTGGATGGTTTTCTCCAGGAGCTTGGCTGGGAAGGGGAGTAGCGAGATGGGTCGATAGTTCTTGAGTACGTTGGGGTTGGCGGAGAGTTTTTTCAGGTGAAGCTTGACCTCCGCGTGCTTCCATGCGGCGAGGATGGTGGCTGTTGTGGTGGACACATTGAGGATCTCAATGAGGTTGTTGCTGACTTCTTCTCACCCCAGGTTGTAGATGTGGTGTGGGCAGGGGTCCGTGGGTGCACCGGAGTGGATTGAGTTCGAGGGTGGTGGCGGCTTGGCTTGAGAGCAGCTCCCAGTCAGAAAGCTGGTGGTTGGCGGTGGCATTGGTAGGAGCGCAGCGGTGTTTGAAGTCAGTGGGTTGGGGGTCGAAGTTGCTGTAGGTGTCTGTGATCTTCTGGTATAACTAGTCCGCAAGGGTGTCGTAGAGGGCTTGGGAGGGGTGAATCAAGTTTTCAGTGGCAGCTGGGCAGGAGAACTCTCTGATGATGGTGAAGAGTTCTTTGGCGTGGTTGCCGCTTGCCTCGATGTGATTGGTGAGGGCGTTCTTCTTGGTCTCCCTGAGGTGGTGACGGTACTTATTGAGAGCGGATCTGAATGAGCTGAGATCAGAGGGGTTCTTGCTGGTGTGCCAGTGTCTCTCTTGTCTAGTATCTTGCAGTTGCTTTTGAGGGTCTGTAGTTTGGGGTGAACCAGCTTGCGTGCTTTGCTGGCCGGTTTCAGAGGGTGTCCTTCATGGAGGGGATGGTGTCTGTGGCGGAGGAGATCCAGCTCGAGAAGCTCTGGACTTTGATGTCTAGGTTCTCGGAGCGGTCGAGCCTGGTTGTTTCGAGAGCCGAGGTCCAGAGGAGTTCTGTGACTCTGTTCCACTTTCGACGACGTCGGTTAGGTCCTCTGGTGGGGGTTCTGGGGAGCCGGTAAAGGTGAAGTGGACGATGCTGTGGTCTTTCTAGGTCAGTTCAGTGTGTGTGAGCACTTGATTCTGTCACTGGAGGAAAAGATAGGGTCCAGAGCTTGTCCTGCCATGTGCGTGGGGTGGAGACCAGTTGTAAGAGGCCGATGTTGCTCATGTTCTCCAGGAGGGTAGCAGAGTTGGTGTCTTTATGGTCTTCAAGGTGGAAGTTCAGGTCTCCTAGGAAGATGTTGTGATTAAGGTCGATTGCCAGGGGGGCAATGAAATCTGGAATGTCATTGCAGAAGATTGGGTGGGGGCCCGGGGGTATGTATGCGAGGGTTCCTCTGATGGTGGTTTTTGGATCAAGTTTGATCTGCAAGTTGAGTTGTTTCATGATTGGCGTGCTGTCATCATCTGAAGTGGTGCATTGAAGGGTGTCTTTGTGGATGATGGCAATGCCTCCACCGTGTCTGCCGGCATGGTCGCAGTGTTTGTAGCTGGGGCGGCGCCACGTTGGCGATGTCAGGCACCGATTCGGGGGTGAGCCAGGATTCTTTCATGAGCATCACGTCGGGTGAGGGTGGTTATGGTGTCCCAGACTTCAATGGCATGCTTGCCACTTACTTTGATGGCAACCACTGCACCACCTTTGTCTTTCAATGGCATGCTTGCCACTTACATTCATGGCAACCACTGCACCAACTTTGCCTGCCGGTTTTATAATGACATCCATTCTCTGCTGAAGGTGGTGGAGAGCTTTTCTTTCTTCTAGGTTAATGTTATCAAAAATCCTTTTAGGTGTTGATTCCTTGATGAGTTTGTTGATAGATACAATGCATGTATCAAATATTGGATTTCTACCACATTGAGGAGTCCATGATTTGGGATGGTCTAACTTCTTTAACGGATCTGAAAGGTAGCTTGGCAGATCAACATTAGAAATATTGTTATAGTATTCTACAAGTCTGCATCTTCTCTCCAAGGCTTTTAGGTCTCTCATCATGTTGGCCATATTATGGTCCTTAGGTACAGGACAGAAATAGAGGCCTTTGCTCAAGAGGTTAAATTCACCTCTAGTAGGAGCACTCCAAGTAAGTCAATTACTGGGTCTGATGTCTGGAAGGGGTATTATATAGTTATATAAATTTTGATTAGTGCAGAGAGAGTTCAATAAATTCAGAATGCATTCCTTGTATTATGTAAAGAGTTTTTCTATGCCTGATTACATGGTTGAGTTTTGGTTGCATTTTCTTTGATTTAAAGAACATTGCGAGAATAAAATTATGCCAGCTTGGTAAATGCATCTGTGGTGTGTTTCTCTGGATCATATGCCATGATGTAACCTCTGTTCAGACCAGGAAAACATTCAGAAATGGCAGAAATTGCAGGTTTGAATATGAAGGTAGGCACTAGATTTCTAATTATGTAGTCAATGCTGGCTAAGTGAGAGCTGGGTATTGGCATGGAGGTCTAAGGTATTTAAGAAACATTGCAACATGCAATGGAGATTAATTTGAGAGAAATGGACCATGGCGCAAATAGTCACTTTGAATGTTGGGAAAAGAGACAGCAAATCAAAATGCAGAATCATGGTGGAGAAGATTATGCTGTGAATATGGCTAAACATATGGTTCATATTAACGACAAAGGTGATCAAACATGTACAATCCCTTTCATAGATTGTTTAAGATGTCTGCTTGAAAAATTGACAGTGCATGTCTCAAAATGTTTTACTGTCAAACTTCAAGGTACATTGCTCATCTTCTATGGTGGTTGAAACACAGATACAACAACCTCGCCTACCATGGTGGACGGGCTTTCCGTCCGCCAGCACACCGCTCGCCATCCTTATCTGGCAGGCGGAGAATGGCCGCACGATGGTGGTGAACCCGCTACCGGCAGGCTGCTGGTGGCGGGTTCACCACCATCATAATAACCCCCTAAGTGCCTGATTACAATGGTGACGGTCTGACTGCCGGACCGCTGTTGCAGCAGTAGGGAGAACTCTGCCAAGTCAGCAGCATCCCGACCGCCACATTACGAGTAAAACGCCAGGTTGGCAGTGTGTCAGTTGCAGTCTTGAGGCAGCGGCATGCTTTGGCTCACAGAGTGAGCCTGAAGGCAATGCCGCCGCACTGCAGCGCCTGCACTGTTGTGCGTGCACTGTTGCCAGGCACCATGTCATGCATGGCACACAGTGTGTGCACGACAGTGAAGGCAAAGTGGGGCACAACATGTGTCCCCGGCCACAGTGCCCAATGGGCAAAAGCACCCGTGGGCCCAGTTTGGGGCCCGTTCCATGCCTTTCTGCCATGAAAAGGTTGGCTGAAATGCGACTTGTAATTGGCATGGCGGTGCCAGCATAGGCACCACCTCCAATCCCCCCGACTTCCCAGGATCGCCAAACTCATAATCAGCCCTTAAGTAAATGTAAGGGATTTAGATCACAATTGTCTCCAATAAGAGCAGTTTCTCTTTGTCCATATGCATTGCTTAAACTTTGGAATGTGATACTATGTCTCTTTTTCCAAAATTGTGAAAGTCTCTTTTATGTCTCCTCAGTCAATCCATCCATTTCTCTCACTTGTGTTTTTATGTCACGCCTAATGCTCTTGCACTTCCCAACAAATGCTACTGGGGACACATAGATATAATATTCCTTTTCTTTAACTGCGTGGCTCATGAAAGTGTGCTCACCATTGCTTAAAGGACACTAGTTATACCTGATGTACAGAAATGGTTCAAACATGCTTTCTATAATAGTGATTGTGTGCCACAGCACAAACAGTGGAGAAAATGTGCCCACCAAATGTTTTCCCTGAGGTATTAGCACCCCTGCTCTGACTTTGAAGGATATTAATGTGGTTTCCTTGAATTTACTTTAGTGCTTAAACCGTATTTGTGCCATATTATCAAAAATGATTGTGCTATGAGATAAACACACACTTTGAAATTCAGCACAACGTAAGTATTCAATACTTAGAAATACTTAAAAGATGAACACGTGTTTGCTGTGCAGTTGGTGGTTGTGGAATCCCTCCAATCCCCTGTTGGCACGGTTTCTCCTCCAGTTCACTCTCTTTTCTCTCCTTTTGAGGCGGTTGCTCGGGTTGCGTATTTACCCCGGATGCCGCCGGTTGCCGGTCTGACTGTAGTATATTTATTCATTACATCCATTTGTATAATTACCAGTAGAAACAAAATGGACGCCATTGATCTTGGACTCTTCTCCGAGAGAGTAAAATATGGACAAGATGGGCTTTGCATGTCTTACTGTTGGCCAGAATGTTAACGAAGGCTTCCGAAGACAAGCATCCATTCTATTCAGTGGCTTCATTACATTCCAATAATTAATTTACACCAACAACGGAATCCCTTTTATCTGCGATAATCCCTTTGAAGTTTACATCATCTGCTCGGAAAGAAAGAGATCACTGAATGACTACAGACCCCCATTGAACAGAAGACAAAGGCGCTCAGACGGCATTCTGAATTATAGGAGCTTAGTTTCCGGGATTTTGGGAAGAACTCATTTATAAAAAGTCCTTGTTTTAAAAACAGAAAATGCGTCAGTGGAATTCATGTCAATTAGTACAAAATTAGTTATTCCTCTGTCTAGATATTGAATGGGACCACCCACGAACGCTTTGTCATTTCTATCCTCACAGCATTTCATTTAGGACGATCTAGAATGTTCCAGAAGCACCAAGACAATCGAAAGTACAACTGTATCTATTTTTGATTGTACATCTCTCCACGTTCATTTGTGCTACATGTAGGGATACCTGACAATCATCTGGGGCAGTGGTGTGTCATTGTACAACAGTGAGACGTATGGCATACGGTATTTTCTGCGAACTGCTGCCTTTTGTAGATTAGGGGGTGACACTATGTTTAAATGATGGGTAGAATTATTCAACATGAAGCCGAGAGCACAGCACCCTGACTGTCTGTTGGAGTGCAGTCATGGGTTGCGCAGGGCATACCGATTGCTGCACCTAGGACAATGGCACTTTTTTGCATACGAGTGTTTTTTAGTAATAGCTCAAACCTATTCTCGAAACATTGTATATAGTAATGTAGAGGTGAACAATTCCAAATCACTTTAATATTTTTCAGGGAACGAGTCAGGATTGTACACAGTGGAAGTGAAGTGGGGGTATTTCTATGTTGTTGTTCTCATGGCTCGGTTTTGTGCTATAGGCTGCCAAGTGGAGTGCAGTGCATGCGTTGTCAGCAAGTATCACAGCAACAGTGCTTTAAATGGGCTGGTACTGCCCTGTACGGAGTACCAGTACTTTTTCTTTTTGAGCGGGAGAGTACCGGTACTGCTCAAGAGAGACGTAATACTTTTAATTGGAGAGTACTGGCACTTCTCAGAAGCAAGCAGGTTCTATTTTTCCATTTCAAGCACTGCACAGCAGCCATCACAGCTACACATCAGGCTCACCAACAGCAAATGTAACATTCTCATGATGGTACCAGGAGACTCCTAGGGCCAGATGTAGGTAGGTGAGGGTTTGAGATTACGAAATGGGTGAATTTTTGCAATTCGCTATTTGCAAACTGCAAACACCTATGTACGAAACTGTGCTTCACACTTTCTGTGATTCCCAGTGGGTCGCAAATAGACCTTCCTCAATAATATTCATGAGGTAGGTCTTGGTTTGCAACCCACTGGGAATCACAAAAATCACAGGGATGGTGGCTTGCTGGGTTCAGCAGACCACCATGTCTATGATTGCTTTTCAATAAAGCAATGTTATTTTTTTTAAATGCAGCCTGTTTTTCTTAAAGGAAAATGGGATGTGTTTCAAAAAGAAAAATGAAAAGTTTTCTTTTCATTTTTCAAGAGTAGGCAGCCATCCGTGCGACCACTGCCTGCTCTTAAAAAATGTTTTTACAAATATTCACCAAGGGGAAAAGATCCCTTGGGACTCCTTCCTATTGGCGAATGGGTTAACACCTACTTGCAGTAGGTAGTAATATACAAATGTTTTTCGACCACATTTCAGTCGCTAAACATTCACACATACCCCTGCAATTTGGTATTAGCCTTAACATGCCCCTTACTAATACCGAATCGCAAACCCGATTTGCGATTCGGTAAAAGGGAACCGTATCACAAAATAGGGCTTCTGCTAACATCAAGTTGATGACCCTGTTTATGAGTAAGTGGGATATCATTAGTTGATGTTGCCCACATCACACATATGAATTACTTTATTATAACATTGTCTTCCTGGTGGCAATACACCATTCTTTTTATATTCAGACATTCAGACATTCCGGCACATGGCTAGGCTTTGACAGAGAGCAGACATGATGTCATTATAATAACTAGATCACTCATTTAATAAAGGTGTCTGGGAGGTAGTAGTTATTTTAACACTAACCGCTAATGTGAACATTTAGAAAGGACCAAGGGCCCAATGTACAAAGCTTTTTTGAGTTCGTAAACGGCCCAATACGCAGAATCAGGCCGTGTGCAACCACAAAAATTCATTTTTTTAATGTACTAAGCCCTATTTGTGATTAGGTAACCTATTACCGAATCGCAAATTGAGTTTGTGATTCGGGATTAGGAAGGGGCATGTTTAGGGCGTCCCTTCCTAATATCGAATCGCAGTGGTATGTGTGAATGTTTTGCCACTGAAATGCGGTCGCAAAACATTCATATTTTACCATTGTCTTCAAGTAGGTGGTAACCCATTCGCAAATGGGAAGTGTTCCCCAAAGGACCCCTTATCCTTTGTGAATGTTTGCAAAAACATTTTTTTAAGAGCAGGCAGGCGGTGGTCCTGAGGGTTTTTTGATTTTTTTTTTTAATGCATCCCGTTTTCCTTTAACGAAAACAGGCTGCATTTAAAAAAAAAGAAAAAAAGATTGCTTTATCTAAAAGCAATCACAGACATGGTGGTCTGCTGTCCCCAGCAGGCCACCATGCCTGTGCTTTTTGCGATTCCCAATGGGTCTCAAATCAAGACCTACCGCATTAACATTCATGAGGTAGGTCTATTTGCAACCCACTGGGAATCACAAAAAGTGTAATGCACACTTTCGTACATTGGTGTTTGCGATTACCAAATAGGGAATCGCACAAATTTGCGACCAATTGGGCCGTTATTAATTGCAAAAATGCTTTTACACATGTACAAAATGCAAATTGCAATTCAGTAACATGTTACCGAATCGCAATTTGTGTTTGCGATTCAGTATTTTTGTACACCATGGGACCCTTTCCCTTTTGACAACGGAAAACAAATATTTTTTAAGAGTAGGTAGTGGTCCCACGGCCCACTTCCTACTCTTAAAAAATTAAACTGCATAGTTTAATTTTTTCTTTTTTAAATGCATCCATTTTCCTTTAGGGAAAACGGACTGTATTAAAAACCAATCACAGACATGGTGGTCTACTGACCTAAGCAGGCCACCATCCCTGTGATGGCTGCGATTCCTAATGGGTCGCAAATTGCGACCTAACTCATTAATATGCATGAGGTAGGTCTATTTGCGATTCACTAGGAATAGCTCATTAAACTCAAAAGAGTTTCATATATTGGGAATGCTGATTACCTAATGGAAATTCGGAGAGAATCGTAATTAGGAAATCGGGAGTAATGTTAGTATATCTGGCCCAGTCTCTCTTCCTGCACTAAAGGCAGAAGTATTGAAGGACTACCTGCAGAAAAACTCCAAGAAAGTGTTCATATGAATCAAATGAAAAACCTATGCTGGACCATTGATGCAAAATCTCACAAATAAAGTAGATTTTTCAACAAAGGTATTTGACAGTTCTGAAATGATCTTACGCAGCTATTTCTCCTGTAATTATACTTCCTTATTTGTCTTGACAACGTTACCTATAGTAGCAACTTGTTGATGTACATCAAAAATGAATGCACAATATCAAACTTGGTTTTGATAAATAATTACTATTATTGTGTACTGTAAATGTGTGATACTTGCTGCCCAAATTGATAGCTCAGCTACAGTTCAAGGTCACCCTAACAAAAGTAATGTCCTTATGAAATCCACAAAAAAGCAGTACATAACTTTTTGTTGTGTTGTGGGCACTTTAAATCACATATAAGCATATAATGTTGCATCAAATAATCTTCTACCACAATATTGAAGTTTTAATATCATCCTACAATTAAGTCGACTCACAATAACAACTACCAAAATATAAAGAAAGAATGTAGAAATAAAGATAAGAATAGTACTTTTCTACTTACCTATATATGCTTGACATGATGTTATGATGCAAGCTGATAATGTGGGATTAATATATATGCAAGTCAATATTTTTAACCTCAACATCGTGACATGCAATCCCACAAATCTTCAATGTCCAATGACATATTTTGCAATTATCTATAGCCACTGTTGTTATAATATATTTGCATCACATCACAGTATAAAATAAGTATGTAGGAGATCCTCATTAAGATCAAATTAAATATAGGATTCTGGACTTTGCATATGTCCAATAAAGTTTGATCAACAATGTGCTTAGTGCACCAAACTGCTCGCTAAGCACTTGACTATGTTGCAAGGAACTAGAGACCAGATGTACAAAGCTTTTTTGAGATCACAAATGACCCGATTTGTGACCGCAAAAAAGCATGTTTATTGTAAAAAGCCCTATTTGCGAATCAGTAACCTATTACTGAAGCACAAATTGGATTTGCGATTCGGTATTGGTAAGAGGCATGTTTAGGGCATTCCTTCCTAAAACCGAATCACAGTGGTATCTGTGAATGTTTTGCGACCAAAATGCAGTTGCAAAACATTCACATTTTACCACCTACTTCAAGTAGGTTGTAACCCATTTGCAAATTGAAAAGAGACCCCTTCCCCTTTGGGAATTATTGTAAAAACATTTTTTAAGAGCAGGCCTACTCTTAAAAAAATGAAAAGAAAACTTTTTATTTTACTTTTTGAAACACATCCCGTTTTCCTTTATTTAAAAAATAAATTGTTTTATTGAAAAGCAATCACAGACATGGTGGTCTTCTGACACCAGCAGGCCACCATCCCTCTGATTTTTGTGATTCCCATTGGGTTGCAAACTGAGACCTACCACATGAATATTAATGAGTTAGGTCTATTTGCGACCCACTGGGAAACGCAAAATGTGTTAAACACACATTTGCACATAGATGTTTGTGAGCATCAGATAGCAAATTGCAAACATTCGCTATATGGTAATTGCAAACAGTTTCCTACGTACATCTGGCCCTAGAAAAGGCAGAATCATGTTATTTTTTTATCTCTTAAATCAGGATTCTAGATATTACCAGAGTTGAATTAACGAGACTTACTAGCACCGGTTATTGAGAATGGAAGCAGGCATGTCAGCAACTTTCAGGGGGCCTGGCCAAAACTTTCGTGGGGCCTTTTTAAGGTTTTTGGTCCAAGAAGCAGCTTTTAATTTGGAAGCCATGTACTCTAGAGAAACTGCAAGCAACGTTTTGGGACCCACCTAGTAGTGTTACTGTGTTAGTTGCCTCAAAAGGGAACAAGTCAGGTCTTCTGTTTTATTATTTAATACAGGAGAGCAGGGTCCTAAAACCTGCGGGACCTGGGGCAAAGTACCCTGGCAGCCGTCCCTCAGACAGCCCTGAAACACATAACAACTGTTAAAAAAAAACCAAGCATTTGCAATGCAATCGGTCTCGCCTTTGGGACCTTATATGTATTTAGCTATGCAGCACATTAGCCTGGGTGCTGAAACATCTACTGTTCTTTAACATGGAGGGAAAGTAAGCACCAAACTGAGTGACACACCAGGTATGGGACACATGGAGAGAAATATTGCCTTTCAGCGGGAAATGGTATAGTCCAAAGCTCTGTTTTTAATATCTTATCATCGTTAGACCAGGGAAAATCAGCTGCCCTGCTCCTCTTGGACCTGAGTGCTGCCTTTGATACGGTAGACCACCACATACTACGAAGGAGACTCTCAGCTATTGGGGTACAAGGTACCATGCTCAAGTGGTTGACATCGTTTTTGGAGGGAAGAACATTCCAAGTATTGGAAAATACCACCCTCTCGAAAACTATGTCACTAAGGTGTGGGGTACCACAGGGGTCCTCACTAAGCCCCACACTATTTAACATATATATGGAACCACTCGCTAAGATTATCCAAGAGTTCGACATCTCCATGACGTCCTATGCGGACGATACTCAGCTGGTGATCTCCTTGGATCCAAAAAACAGCGAAGACTTTGAGAGACTTTCACCATGTATGGAAAAAATCAAGGAGTGGATGACAAAAAGCTGCTTAAAATTAAACGGGGAAAAAACAGAGTTAATGATCCTCGGGCACAGGAAAATCACCAGGCCCTCCAGAAGCTGGCCCGAATGTTTGGGCAGCCCACCCATACCTAAAGAAATAATCAAGAATCTGGGTTTCTAGCTAGAAAAGGATCTTTCCATGGCGACACAGGCTAAGAAAGTCACAGCCACCTTTTTTGGACTACTTAGAAGTCTCCGAAAAATCCTAGATAGGATACCAACCCAGGTCAGGATTACAGTAGTCCATTCCCTGGTAACCTCGCGGCTGGACTATGGAAACTCATTGTTCCTAGGGGCACCAAAATATGTGACCCACAGACTGCAGGTGGTCCAGAATGCAGCAGCAAGGTTGCTGTGCAACGTCCCCGCTCGGGAATCAGTAAAAAAACACATAAAGGGGCTACATTGGCTCCCAGTAGAGGCCATAATCAAATTTAAGATTCTAATCATGACGCACAGAGCTCTACATAATAGGGGCCCCAGGAAAATCAAGAGTCTGGTATCCCCTTACATCCCAAATAGGTATTTGAGATCAGGCTCTGAGGGACTTTTAAAACCAACTAATGCCAGGAGGGAGAGGTGGGGAGGAAGATCTTTCTCCCACCTGGCTCCCAAACTTTGGAATTCTCTGCCACGGGAATGTCGGACACTGGACAATGAATTGCAGTTCCGCAAAACAATTAAAACATGGCTGTTTAAGCAATGCCTTTAAAGTCCATTCAACTAACTACGTATCTCTTAGCGCTGGGAAGCCCTAGGGCAGCCATGCGCTCTATAAAACACAAATAATAATAATAATAATATAAAATCAGGGCCTTCGGTGGTCATATCACTGAAAATACAAGATTTGAAAAAAATATTATTGTCTACGGGTGCTCGTGGAAGTCAATTTCTATGGACTGGCATCTAGAGAATGCTAAAGTGATTCTGGTATTTTACTGACCTCTGCTGGTCGTTTTCTACCAAGAAAGTTAAATAGAGGCATTTGCCAGAAAAATAAAAAAAGAAAGTCCCTCAGCTGAAAGCGATTCTGGTATTTTACTGACCTCTACTGGTCCTTTTCTATTAAGACAGTTAAATAGGGGCAGTGGAACAGAAAAAAAAGTCCCTAAGCGGAAGCAGACAAGTCCTAGGGCTGATCGTCAGAGCCCACATAGTACATACACATATAAGTATATACTAATATATAAGTATATACTAAAGTATATACAAGAGGTCTCGAATGCTCGACCTAATTAACTGCTCTCCCAGTCACTAGTTAATGTGCCCATAATCCCATTCACAAGCCTGCAACTGTCCTTTTTTAACTCCATCTGACGACAAATAAATAGGAATAAATGTATTTGGTTTCAAGTTACAGTGGACAATATGGGAATGGCGAAAAAACGTCTGTGATATAAAAAGTTACTCAACTGGCTTGTGGAACTGAGCCTCTGTGTGTTAAGAGGACCTTTCCAAACTGAGGGGCTTATTTACAAACCCCTTGCGCTGCCGGTACCTCACTTTTTCCCGTATTAAAAGTGACGCACCGGCGGCGAAAGGGCCTTGTAAATACGCCCCTGAATCTCTCAAAATTCTCTGGATTAAGTGCAGGTCCAGCTTGTTTCTGTTTATTGATTCTAACCTTCGAGGAACTCACTCGAGAAGGTTGTGTTCGGGGCATCCTGACCTGGTGCAAGTCTATTTCCGCTCGGTGTGATTGACTTTTACAAGAAATGAGAATCCAATGTCAAGTCTCTGGTCTGCTTGACATTATTTGTCTTTCCTCTGCTTGACTTTGTTGGTTGAGAAACACAATCGTGTTCCATCCAGATGATTCGACGCCACCCTGTACAGCATTCAATGAAAACAGAAAACATGTTTGATTTTATTAAACTATTGTCCTGTTGTAACAAGTTTATGTGTGACTCTTGCCCACTTTCTGGGGAAATTAAAAGTATACACTCTGCCGTAGATATTAAATCACAAAATACATTCATTGTTTGAAGCAGATAATCTTACAATTAATGAGAAGTTGAAAATGTGCACATATCTAATTGATCGTTGTTGATTAAAGTTGAAGATGTCATTTATATAAAGGACATTTATCAGGTTCTCCTTGGTCGGTCATGCCAAGCCGCATTTGAGCAAATCTTTTAAGTTCTACATGTTTCATTGTCAGTCAAAGACAACTGGTTTTAGTTAAAAAGTATGTTCTATAATAAATAGTTTCTCAAATTCATGTTTCATAGCAAAGTACACAAACGCTTAGTGGAAATCCCATTATGAACCCCATTTCAACGCATGCAGAGAAGTAATTGTTCACATTTTACATTTTACGTTTTGCAATCACGTCTGATTGCGGGTTTTACCAGGTGTGGGGATGCACTTGGTAAAACCAAATGCTTTTCTATACACATTTATAACATACTCAAAGCAGGTAGCAAAGGTCCGCAGAAAAGGGCTTACAACCTGCCCGCCAGACAACTAAGGTCCTCAAATCAAGTGCTTCTGCCAACCCATCATATCCGCACCTCTAGATTTGGGGTCGATCCTTCTCTTATATGGCTACCCTCCACTGGAACAAACTCCAGCTTCATCTTCACACCTGCCTTGACTTCATGAACTTTAAAAAGATGCTAAAACCCTGGTTTTCTAGAGTGCCCTCTTCTGCCGTGATCAGCACAGCGCAGAGATACTCCTCAGGAAGTGAGTTGCACGCTACTCCAAGACCCTAAAATAAATAAATTGGGGAATCGCTCATGAGATTGTTCACGGTAAGTCTGGGACATGCAGCTTATTCCCATTGCAGTTTGTCACTGGGCTGGAGACTACAGACACAAAAGGTAACGCCGAGCCCATGTTCTTCTATCCCTCGTTACTGACCATCTCGCAGTGGGGGCACGTGCCTTCTAAACGTTTTCCTTTAATGCACCCTGGTTTTTCGAATCCACTGAAGAGTAAGACCTCTACACCTGACCCATTCCTCATGGGCTTCTATTTTATAGGTAAACCATTCCCACATTATATAGGTGAGGCCTGTCTTAGGTCAGGCTTAAAGATGATTGCAGAAGGAGTGTTTGATATAAAGTTTAGATATGTAAAATGCCTCCCATCGGGCAATATGGCGCAATCCAAAAAACACCTTCAAGATTATAGAACTACTCCGAAGAACTGTCCCACTACCATTAGATAAATTCTACTAAGAACCTCCCAAACAACCTCAGTTTTTTGGTTAAACCAACTCTGAAAACTCCCAGCCCTCTGCCCCTTGATCCCACAAGCTGATCCGCCTGTCCAGCTGCATAGCTAACCTTATTGTGGCCTTCTATCAATCACTCTACCTGTCCCCGACTTTACAACTGCTCATCAATGACAAGTTTACATCTACCACCCCAATGCATATGTGTCACCATGTTACCCTTGCACACATCCCTAACAAATTAACCCTAACTAATGTGAAGGGGTAGGAGGGTGGGCTTAAATAATTCCACCTGACCACATGGGTAGTCAAAGTACCTCCTTCTTATCCAAAAGAGGACTTTCCTTCTATGCCTCTTACCTTCTAATCCACTAACTCTGTCCCTCCCTAACCCCTGTACCAGTGGGTTCTTTACAGTCCCTGGGCTGCACCATCTGCCCAAAAAGGCAACCAGGTAGCCTGTTCCTCAATCTGAGACTGTGCCTGCTCTTTTACAGCAAACGCAACTTGTAAAGGTGAACGTAAGAAGAAAAACAAAAAACAATCTTTTCTGCAGGTGCCATAAATCTGCAAAACAATTTTTGTTGAGGGCTAAAAAATCTTAGATAGGATCAAGACCAAGACTTGTTCACTCACTTTTTTCCTCAGTCTGAGTTATCAACACCCTTTACCACTGTTTACGTTCCTGTAAATATTGGATGCTGACTCTTTATTTGTGAAAATGTTCTCCAACCAAGTGGCCCTGCTTTTTTCAAAATAAATACTTTGCATACATTTAAGATGTACAATAATGGCCTCAGGATAACACATCTTCATTTTTCTGCAAAAGAAAGCTTGCACCTCAGTCGAAGGATTTGAAGTAACCATCTAATCTTGAAGCGAAAACATACGAAGAGTAAAGATCCTGGCCTAACTCAAAAAAATGGACCAAGTTTAAATGAGGAGTATCCTAGTATACTTTTTTTTGGGAGTCACACATATTAAAAATGTCTATCTAGGGCCTTATTACAATGTCGGGCAGCAAATCGGGACCGACCGACCTTTGGTCGGCGGTCCCGACCGACTTGCGGTAGGTGGTCCCGCCCGCAGTATTACAATGCGTCTGCACATGGTGCGGTCGCTTACTCCCATTTCTCTATGGGAGCTTGTGCTGCGGCCGTAAACCGGCCATAGCACAAGCTCCCATAGAGAAATGGAAAAATATGTTCATCCCTGCATCGCGTAGCAGGCACTTCAAGGTGCCTGCCACATGGTGCAGGTATTAACAGGGGGGCACAATAGGTGCCCCCTTGGCTCTCAACCTGAGGCTGCAAGGAGAAGAGGACCCTGCTAGGGGCCCCCAAAGTCGCTTTCTGACAGGCTTTTCATGTCGGAAAGCCCGACATGGAAAGTCTGTCTGAAACTGACATAGTAATCCAGAGGGCGGAAACGCCGTCCATAGGGATTACGGTGAGGCCTCCGACTGGTGACGGGATCCTTGAGCCTATCGGAATTCAGCCGGAATGATAGGCCGGTTTCACTTTCGACCACCTGCATTCTAATGCGGCAGTCGAATAGTGAAACCCATGATGTGAATAAGAGAGCCTCCGACCTGGGGTCAGAGTCTTCCCAAGTCACATTGTAATGAGGCCCATAGTATTCAAGTGGCTAAAGGTAATGGTTCTTAGAGAGTCTTGAGCCTTTCCCCTCAAATCATACAGTTATTAATCATACAGTTATTAATAAACAATCATACAATTATTAATAAAGAATGACAATGCTTAATATTCTATTACCATCAACACATGTATCCATTAACTGTTTTGCATCCAATTGGACAAATTATACCAATCAAAGTTCCAGCAATATAACTCAGGGCCAGTAAACAAAAATCTAACCCTTTTCACCTCTTCTCTGGAATGAACCCAGAAAAAGATGGGTTATTCCTGTTCACCCATTAAAGTTGCGAGGTATCACTAGACTACTAGCTGAAAAGTTTCAAAGGAAGAGTATTCAATAAGAACAGTTTTGAAAAGAAGGCCATTTGAAGGACTACGTAAGTATAATTATTCATTCATAGTCTTTCTTCACCCTATCTGTCAAATGCCTTAAATTAGTTTCCAAAATCTTAGCAGCTTTTCTATTAATTATAATGTGGATATGCTTATTTGACTGACTAGATAGTTTGAATTTAAGGCAATAGGTTGAGAAATTGCCTTTTAATCTGATTAGGTCTGACAAGATCAATAATGCCATCTGCAATAAAAAATGTATACTTGTGTCCTCTATATAAAGAACATGAGTATACATTTCTTTCAGCACTATAGAAGCAAAAAGCATCAAATCAAACAATGTGGACAGTCATTTTCTAACATAACTTTCTAAAACACTAAGGGCTTCATTAAGAGTTTGACAGTGCAAGAGCGGGACCGCCCTGCTCTCGCATTGCCAAACCCGTGTTTCTCCTGGTCTGGTGGGGGGTTCTTTGACATTCCCAGGTCGGTGCCTATGAAATAGGCATTGCAATGGGAACGTCAAAGGCAGTACCTGCACGGCATGGACTGCTGCAGTCCGTGCCTTGCAGGTACTGGGGTGCATGCACTTAGGGGGCACATGTTGGGCTCCCCTGTGTGCTTCCACATGGGGCCTTGTAGGGCCCCCTTTATTTCCTCTCCAACATGGTTTTCATGGCGAGCTCACCATCATGGAAACGGTGGTGAAGAGGAAAATCGTAATATGCTTGGCTGGACTGCGGCGGTCCCGCCAAGCATATTGTGGCTTCAGGACCACTGCACAATTGCCAGGGAATGGCGGTTCCCTGGTGGTTGGGGTGGTTGCAGCGGTCACAGGGTCCCCTAACCAACCTAGTCGTAATAGGGTGGCTGGGAGACCGCCACCGCGAGTCTGGATGTCCGTGGACCACCAGACTCATAATAAGGCCCTAAGCTATCTGTAAGTACTTTATCTTTAGAACAATATACAATCTGCTTATCAATTTATAATGGAGCTCAAAAAAAAGGCATTAAAGTTCACTACAAATATGGTCAGTCTAATACCCTTTCTTTGTCCAGGCTTATTGACATGAGAATTACAGAAAACAAATGATGGACGGAATGCTGACAATGCAAACATTCTCCCCCAGGCAAAATATCTGGGTTAAATTGATCGTTCTTTTGCCCACTACGCCACCCCAGTTTGGACCCAGCCATATGCAAATCAGTCTTGACCCTGTGCCCCATGGGAACAGTCCAGACCGAACTGCCAGGCCAGGTCCTCCCTGGACCGGAAACAAGCATCCTGGGACCGGTTTCAGGGTATGTCACCCTTCTTCAGTCAGGCTAGCTTAAATCCAGTGGCACAGTGAGCAAGGGACCCACGTCTGGGCATACCCATCCCACTTAGGGCGAAAAGTGTTACAGTAAACAAATGATGGATGGAATGCTGACAATGCAAACATTCTCCCCCAGTCAAAAGATCTGGGTTAAATCCATCGTTCTTTTGCCCATTACGCCACCCCAGTTTGGACCCAGCCATATGCAAATCAGTCTTGACCCTGTGCCCCATTGGAACAGTCCAGACCGGACTGCCAGGCCAGGTCCTCCCTGGACCGGAAACAAGCATCCTGGGACCGGTTTCAGGGTATGTCACCCTTCTTCAGCCAGGCTAGCTTGAATCCAGTGGCACAGTGAGCAAGGGACCCACGTCTGGGCATACCCATCCCACTTAGGGCGAAAAGTGTTACAGTAAACAAATGATGGACGGAATGCTGACAATGCAAACATTCTCCCCCAGTCAAAAGATCTGGGTTAAATCCATCGTTCTTTGCCCACTACGCCACCCCAGTTTGGATCTAGCCATATGCAAATCAGTCTTGACCCTGTGCCCCATGGGAACAGTCCAGACCGAACTGCCAGGCCAGGTCCTCCCTGGACCGGAAACAAGCATCCTGGGACCGGTTTCAGGGTATGTCACCCTTTTTCAGCCAGGCTAGCTTGAATCCAGTGGCACAGTGAGCAAGGGGCCCACGTCTGGGCATACCCATCCCACTTAGGGCGAAAAGTGTTACAGTAAACAAATGATGGACGGAATGCTGACAATGCAAACATTCTCCCCCAGTCAAAAGATCTGGGTTAAATCCATCGTTCTTTTGCCCACTACGCCACCCCAGTTTGGACCCAGCCATATGGAAATCAGTCTTGACCCTGTGCCCCATGGGAACAGTCCAGACCGAACTGCCAGGCCAGGTCCTCCCTGGACCGGAAACAAGCATCCTGGGACCGGTTGCAGGGTATGTCTCCCTTCTTCAGCCAGGCTAGCTTGAATCCAGTGGCACAGTGAGCAAGGGACCCACGTCTGGGCATACCCATCCCACTTAGGGCAAAAAGTGTTACAGTAAACAAATGATGGACGGAATGCTGACAATGCAAACATTCTCCCCCAGTCAAAAGATCTGGGTTAAATCCATCGTTCTTTTGCCCACTACACCACCCGAGTTTGGACCCAGCCATATGGAAATCAGTCTTGACCCTGTGCCCCATGGGAACAGTCCAGACCGAACTGCCAGGCCAGGTCCTCCCTGGACCGGAAACAAGCATCCTGGGACCGTGCTCTCCATGCCACTAGAGTCAAGCTATCCTGGCTGATGAGGGGTGAAACCCCGAAACCGGTCCTAGGATGCTTGGTTCCAGTCCAGGGAGGACCTGGCCTGGCATTTCGGGCTTGGACTGTTCCCAAAGGGCACAGGGTCAAGACTGATTTGCATATGGCTGGGTTCAAACTGGAATGGCATGGTGAGCAAAAAAACGATGGATTTAGGCCCAGATCTCTGTACTGGGGTGAATGTATGACAATGTTCTGCATTCTGTCCATCAATTGTTCTTTTTGCTATTGACATGAGTATATCACTGTTTTTCTGCAGCTCTTTGAGGTCTATTACCGCCATGACATTTCTTTGCCTCTGTCTCCTTCCTCTAACTCTGCTCTTTCACTCGTTTTTCTACCTTTTATCTTTCACCTTTCTGCACTTTTCTGCATCTCTGCTCTTTTGTGCCTTATTTCTGCTCATTTTCCCTTCCTCTCGCTCTGCCCTTTCACTAGTTTTTACTCGTTTTTCTACCCTCTTTTATCTTTCACCTTTCTGCATCTCTGCTCTTTTGTGCCTTATTTCTGCCTATTTTCCCTTTTTTCTTTATCCCTTATTTCCTCCCTTTACCTTTCCCCGCTGCTACTGCCCCCGCGGCCCCTCCCCCCAGCGCGACTGGCCCAATCCAGCTCCCCTCCCGCTCCCGCCTCCCAGCTGTCCAGCCCTCCCCGACCCCTACTTAATGGCGGCCACTGCGGGGACAGGCGAGCAAGACCACTGACTCATTGTCAGTGAAATTGCTCTCCCACCCTCGCAGCTCCACCATTAAGTGAGGCCTGCCCCTGCCCCTGCACTCTCGAGTGTTGGTGATCGAGGCCCTCCTCCACCCGCAGGTTTCCCTGCGCCTCATCCCTGGTGGTCCAGTGGACCTCTGTCTCCTTCCTCTAACTCTGCTCTTTCACTCGTTTTTCTACCTTTTATCTTTCACCTTTCTGCACTTTTCTGCATCTCTGCTCTTTTGTGCCTTATTTCTGCTCATTTTCCCTTCCTCTCGCTCTGCCCTTTCACTAGTTTTCACTCGTTTTTCTACCCTCTTTTATCTTTCACCTTTCTGCATCTCTGCTCTTTTGTGCCTTATTTCTGCCTATTTTCCCTTTTTTCTTTATCCCTTATTTCCTCCCTTTACCTTTTCCCGCCGCTGCTGCCCCCGCGGCCCCTTCCCCCAGCGCGACCGGCCCAATCCAGCTCCCCTCCCGCTCCCGCCTCCCAGCTGTCCAGCCCTCCTCGACCCCTACTTAATGGCGGCCACTGCGGGACAGGCGAGCAAGACCACTGACTCATTGTCAGTGAAATTGCTCTCCCACCCTCGCAGCTCCACCATTAAGTGAGGCCTGCCCCTGCCCCTGCACTCTCGAGTGTTGGTGATCGAGGCCCTCCTCCAACCGCAGGTTTCCCTGCGCCTCATCCCTGGTGGTCCAGTGGACCTCTGTCTCCTTCCTCTAACTCTGCTCTTTCACTCGTTTTTCTACCTTTATCTTTCACCTTTCTGCACTTTTCTGCATCTCTGCTCTTTTGTGCCTTATTTCTGCTCATTTTCCCTTCCTCTCGCTCTGCCCTTTCACTAGTTTTCACTCGCTTTTCTACCCTCTTTTATCTTTCACCTTTCTGCATCTCTGCTCTTTTGTGCCTTATTTCTGCCTATTTTCCCTTTTTTCTTTATCCCTTATTTCCTCCCTTTACCTTTCCCCGCCGCTGCTGCCCCCGCGGCCCCGACCCCCCACCGCGACCGGCCCAATCCAGCTCCCCTCCCCGCTCCCGCCTCCCAGCTGTCCAGCCCTCCCCGACCCCTACTTAATGGCGGCCACTGCCGAAGGCGCGTCAAAGGCAAGCCCGTCTGCGCCCGTCCGCGACGCGACCAGGAACCCTGGACCTCCGCCCGCCAACGCTACGACCCAGCAGCACTCCACGCACTCAACCCAGGCCGCAACAATAACTGCAAGCTAGCATCACCAGCCGACTCCCACGGACCCTTCAGCTGTCACCGCTGCCGGCACACCTGCAGCACCGCCAAGAACACGGATCCAGCACAACCCGCCCACAAGAACACAACCGAACCGAAGACCCTGCAATGCATCCTCCTCAACGTCCGATCCCTCCACAAACACGCCACAGAAATCTGGGACCTCCTCGACAGCACCACCCCGGACGTAGCGTTCTTCACCGAAACCTGGACCAACACCACCTCGGGACCGGACATCGCCATCCCCCAAGGATACAAGATCTCCAGGAAGGACCGCCCCACCCGCCCAGGAGGAGGAATCGCCATCGTCCACAAATCCAGCCTCCGCCTGCGCACACTCCCTGACGAGCCCACAGAACTGATGGAACACCTTCACTTCAAGATACTGGCCAGCCCCACCGCCACCCTCCGAGGAACCCTCATCTACCGACCCCCTGGACCCCGCGGACCCTTCGCCAACTCCATCACGGACATTATCTCCCCGCAGGCCATCGCATCCACCAACTACACCCTGCTGGGAGACCTCAACTTCCACCTCGACAACCAACTGGACCCCAACACCACATCCCTCCTGGACAACCTCCACAACATTGGACTGCGCCAGATCGTGACCGAGCCCACGCACTCAGCAGGACACACCCTCGACCCCCTCTTCACTACAGGAAACTCCATCACCTTCAGCCACACCACCGAACTCCCATGGACCGACCATCGTTGTGTCCACTTCACCTTCAGAACACCCACCATCCACAGACACCAGCACCTGCTTCCACGAAGAAACTGGACCAAAATCCCCGACGACCAGCTCACCTCCTCACTCAACAACTCCACCCCATCCATCGCGGAAAACGACGACCCCAACACCGCAGCCCGAACCCTGCATAGATGGATCTCGGACAGCACCAACACCATAGCCCCCCTCAAGAAAAACAACAATACCCGTGCCAAGAAAGCAAGATGGTTTACCACCGAACTTCGAGAGTCCAGAAGCACATGCCGCCGCCTCTAAAAGGCCTGGAGGAACACCAAATCCACAGAAGCCCACGACAACTTCAGAGCCGCCACCAACGCCCACCATCAACTCATCAGAGAAACGAGGAAAAAAGCGATTGAAGACAGAATCTCCACCCACGCGCACAACAGCAAGGAACTCTTCAGCATCATCAAGGAGTTCGCCCAACCCACTAGCGAGTCTACCAACATCCCTCCCTCACAAGACCTCTGTGACAAACTCAGCACCTTTTTCCACCACAAAATCAAGAGCATCTACGACAACTTCGACGAAGACAACCAACACACTGAACCCTCACCAACCACCCCCGACACCCGGAAATCAGCGATTGACAACTGGACAGCCCTCACCACCGAAGACACACTGAAGACAATGAAGTCAATCCACTCAGGGGCCCCCATGGACCCCTGCCCCCACCACATCTTCAACAGAGCCGCCGACACCATCGCACCCATGCTCCGCCACACCATCAACCGCTCCCTGGCGACCGCCTCGTTCCCCGACGACTGGAAACACGCCGAGGTCAACCCCTCCTAAAGAAACCCTCAGCGGACCCCACTGACCTCAAAAACTACAGACCCATCTCCCTGCTCCCGTTCCCAGCGAAAGTCATCGAGAAAGCCATCAACATCCAACTCGCCACATTCATTGAACACAACATCCTCGACTCCTCCCAATCCGGCTTCAGAAAAAACCACAGTACGGAAACCGCCCTCCTCGCCGCAACAGACGACATCCGCACCCTACTGGACAAAGGAGAAACAGTAGCCCTCATCCTCCTCGACCTATCAGCGGCGTTCGACACAGTCTCCCACCGCACCCTAATACGCAGACTCTACGACGCAGGAATCCAGGACAAGGCCCTCGACTGGATCCGCTCCTTCCTCTCCGGCAGGACGCAGCGGGTCAGACTCCCCCTTTCCTCTCGGACCCCACACCTACCACCTGGGGAGTCCCCCAGGGCTCCTCCCTCAGCCCGACGCTCTTCAACGTCTACATGGCTCCACTCGCCCCATCGTCAGAACCTACGGACTCAACATCGTGTCATACGCAGACGACATCCAGCTCATCCTCTCCCTATCCAACGAGCCCAACACCGCCAGACGCAACTTTCGAGAAGGCATGGAAGCCGTCGCCAAATGGATGAAAAACAGCTGCCTACAACTAAACACCAACAAAACAGAAGTACTCATCATGGGCCCAAACCCCGATGCCTGGAGCGACACCTGGTGGCCCCCCGCCCTCGGAAACCCGCCAACCCCCACGGACCACGCACGCAACCTGGGAATCATCCTGGACTCCGAGCTCAAAATGGACCGCCAGATAAACTCTGTCTCGTCTTCCTGCTTCCACACCCTCCGCCTCCTTCGTAAGACCTTCAAATGGATCCCCCTCGAACACCAAAAGACCGGAGCGAGGGGGAAAATGGCGGCCGTTGGTTAGCTGCAGCCGGAGGCTCTCTCTCTGCCTACGTGATTATGCCACAATGATAGGATTGGATGTGACAGAACATGAGTGTTTACTGAGGTACTGACCTGCGAGGTGTCCCGTGGTGTCTCGCTTCCCGGTTTTCGTTCTCCTTGTGGGCGCCGGCGTCGGGGGGACGCCCGTGGAGTATCGGCGGGCTGCCGGTGTCTTAGACTTGGACCAACCGAGCGGGTAGACGTGGCGGCTGGAGGAGAGGCGGTCCTGCGGGGGGGTCGCTGGTTGGAGGCGGCGGTCCAGATCTCGAACGGAAGACGAGTCGCTGCCGGAGCTGGATTTCGGAGCGACGGGACCTGGACCTCCGCCCCCACCTTTCCACGTCGGAAACGTGTGTCTGGTACATTAACCCCTGAGTCTCTGGAGTATATCGGAGCAGAAAAGAAATCGGCTCCAGAGGAGGGAAGTTACTTGCCTGTCTCGGAGGGAGCAGCTTTTGGTGTATGGCGACTTCAAATGACTCCGGTAAGGAGGAAAGGGCGAGATTGGGGGCCTAAGCTGAAGGCAGAACGTGAGGGGCCAGGAGTAGAGAGTCGAGACGAAGGTCCTTTTACAGGGGCCAACAGACTAAATAGATATACTCTTAGAAGTAGGGATATTTGGGGTCAAAATCAATCCCCTCTTGAGTTTGTTAGTAAAGAACTGGCGCCGGTAACTCAAGTTAAGTCTTTAAAACTAGTTAAAAGCATAGGTCCCGGCCAGAACATAAAAGACTCCCAAGGTAAATCCCCCCTTGGTATTGGTAAGGGGAAGAAGAAACAGCCTAAAATTATTTCAGGCAAGACTCGCATTACACCCTCACTAAGGTCATATTTTAAGATTCAAGATACTCAGTCCTCCTTAAGGACAGCAATGGAGCCTGTCACTTTGAAGAATGCCTTTGACCCTATCTCCCATCTGGTTGATGGGAGTGATGAGAGTGATGTGGTTCCCCCGCTTCTTCAGACTAGAAAAGACAATACGGCACCCCAGTCCAACGGTGCTGAGACCCAGTTTGGCAGTCTGGTGACACCAGACCTCCCCAAGGAGATAACCTACTAGCAGAGGAGTTAGTGAGGAATCCAAGCATAACTGGCAATACAGGGGCTCACTCTGCTACAGAGGAATTATTAACAACTCTCCTCACTGAATTAAGAGATAAATTTGCAGTCTCGGAAAGTAATCAATTGAAAATACAAATGGTCTGTGAGACTCTAGAAGCTAAACTGAATGATATGTCAGAAAGAGTGGGGGCCGTAGAGTTGGCCATGGAGGATCTCACTATGAAAGTAGATAAAAACGTACGTGAGATCCAGACGATAAAAAGCGGGGACAAAACCTTAAAAGAAAAACTGGAAAGTCTGGAAAACAACGCTAGGAGGAACAACATTAGATTTCTGAATATACCAGAAGATGCGGAAGGAGGAGACATTAGATCTTTTATAATCAACCTCCTCATAGAATTACACCCTGATATTGAGAAACAACTTCTTGAGGAGGATGTACAAAGAGTACATCGGGATCCATATTCAAAAAGGCCTGGAAAAAAAATCCAAGAAGGATTCTAGTGAATTTTAAATCGTATTTACTTAAAGAAAAAATCCTAGTAGCAGGTTTAAAAGTAGGAGTGTATAAAAGAGGTGGATGGACATTTCGTGTCAGGTCAGATATTTCTCACATTACTCAGGACAAACAATGGGAGCTGGGGAAGTCGATGCAGGAATTAAGAAATTTGGGTGCTACAGCAAACCTACGCTTTCCTCCCTCCCTTAAAGTAATGTGGAACAATAAAATGTTTAATTTTAAAGATCCGGAGGAGGCAAATGCCTTAATAAATCAAATAAAGAGCACATCCAAATGAAATATGGATTTAAGCCTGGTCAGAGAGAGAGCCTAAAAACCAGAGGTATATAATTTTACCTCTAGTAACAGTAAGGGAGGGTTCCCTAAGGGAGGGGGGTGGGTTGCACATAAAACATACAAAAGAAAAAATTATTTTTACACACAGGGTGGGGGAGCAAGTGGGAGAAAAGCAAAAAAAATGTCCTCGTTTTTTATTTTTAGTCAAAGGGCCCTACGCAATTTCCGTCGTTCTGTTTTTAAGGATAAATGTTGGCAGGGAAATTAATGTATTCTGGATTAGGGCCAACTAAAAAGGAGAATGTGAGAATTATGTCCTGGAATGTTAATGGGTTAAGGGTCCCCTCTAGAAGGAAGAAAATCCTAGAGTTTTTAAGGTTGTCGGATTGTAATGTCTTTCTTATTCAAGAATCACATTTGCTTAAAGAGGAATGGGAAGTGGTTTTGAAACACCAAAAGTGGATCGAACACTGTATTTGTACAACTCAATCTTGTACAGTGAAAGGGGTCGCAATTTTAATTAAAAAATCTGCCCATGCTATGCTAAGGGAATGTATGGTTGACCCTTTGGGAAGGTGGTCGATAGCCAGAGTTAAGATCAATGATAAATGGATAACTTTTGCGGGTTATTATGGGCCAAATTCGGACGATCCTGCCACTTTGTACACTTTACTATTTCACTTATCTAAAATAAATGATCGTATTATACTAGGGGGTGATTTTAATGTGATTCTTGATCCAAGTCAAGATTCTACCTCATCTAGAGTAGCGGTAAATACGCAGAGAATGAGAACTGCCTTGAGACAATTAATGTCTGATATCGGGCTTGTGGATATCTGGAGAGAGATGGCCCACAAATCTAAGACATCTGGTGGGAAATTTACTTTCTATAATAAAAAATGTGGACATCGCTCCAGAATTGACTTTTTTTAGTTGATATCGCAACAAGCAGAAACATTACCTCAATTAATCACGCCCCAGAACATATGTCCGATCATTCCGCAGTCATTATTGAATTAGTTATGGAAGTGAGCCCTTCATCCCGGAGGTGGACCATTGATCGAGCATTGCTTTTAGAGGATGAAGTAGTTGATAAAATGAAGATGGAAACTAAAGAATTTTTTGATTTTAATCTTGATTCAGCTTCTCCCCAAATAATATGGGACACATATAAGGCATACTTGAGAGGCTCCTTAACAACTATATCGATTTATTGGTCTAGGAAGATGCAAGAAGAGACTAAAAAATTGGAAGAAGGTATATATAAACTTCAGGAAAATTTTGAGCAAGATCAGGAAAACACCAATGCTCTGAGAAAATTAAATACAGCAAAACATAAGCTAGCTGATTTTCTAGAAATTATAGTAAAAAAAAATGGGATACAAGTAAATTAGCCCACCACGAATATGGAGAGGGGTGTAGTAAGCTTCTAGCGTGGAAAACGAAAGTCGATCAGACAAGAAATTGGATAAGAGACCTTCGCTGCTTGAACACTGGCAACATCATTTCAGATGAATCCGAAATTGAGGAGACTTTTGTCCAATTTTTAAAAACCTATACACGGACGAGTCAATTATAGATGAAGATAGTATAGAAGATTTTCTCTCAGATTTAGCTCTCCCTTCACTTTCACAAAATGAAAAAGAACAACTAAATCGCCCTATATCTAGGGAGGAAATCATTCAAACGATCAACACTTTAAAAAGGGAAAGGCTGCTGGCCCCGATTCCATTCCCAATGAAGTTTACATTATCCTGAAAGAAGAACTTGCCTCCTTTCTTCTTAAATTGTTTAACTCATGTTTCTTAGAAGGTCATAATCCCCCCGTATCGTGGGAAGAAGCCATTATAACAATGATATTAAAACCTAATAAAAATCCAAGACTTTGTGAGTCTTATAGACCAATCTCACTTCTAAATTGCGACCATAAAATATATACCCAGATTATTACTAGACGCCTAGATAAAGTGATGGGTCCTTTGATACATCAAGACCAGAAAGGGTTCATGAAGGGAAGACAACTCAGTGAATTAACACACGATTTAATTGGGGCGATTGATATGGCCCAGAATTATAAGATCCCTTTGGCAGTAATGACATTCGATGCTGCCAAAGCATTTGACCGGGTCAACTGGTCTTTTTTGTTTAAAGTAACTCAACATTTTAATCTGGGCGAAACTGTTGAGACAGCAATTAAAGCTCTCTACAAAAATCCTACAGCTAAAATTTTAATCAATGGGAAACTAACTAGGTCAATACAAATAGGAAGAGGTACTAGGCAGGGATGTCCTCTGTCCCCTTTACTTTTTAATATTTACATTGAACCCTTAGCGTGTAAATTGAGAGCCTGTCAAAATATTATCCCTTTTAAATGTAATGGGTGGGAGAAAAAAATTGGTTTGTATGCAGACGATCTTATAATATACACTAGCAACTTAGAAAAACTGTTCTCAGAGATATGGTCCGAATTTGAGAGATTTGGAAAGGTTTCTGGCTACCTTATCAATCAACAGAAAACCGAGTTAATGAAATGGAACACCAACTTTAGGTGTACCTACACAAAGAAGGAAATTAGATACCTCGGCATCCAGATAGTTCAAAATATTGATAAAATAGCACAGGTTAATTTTGAGAAAGTGACCAAAATAGTAAAAGCACAACTTCAAACATGGGGGGCTTCCACTTTCATTATTAGGCAAATCCAATTTATTGAAAATGTCTATTCTGCCAAAATTTACATTTTTATTTAATACTATCCCCCTAGAGTTCTCAAAAGTTTGGTTTAAAAAGGTGCAGGGCTTCTTTTCAAGTTTTATCTGGGGAGATAAACATCCCAGAATTGCGTTAAAGAAACTTAGAAAGAAAAAGCCTATGGAGGCATAGCGACTCCAGATTTATATTTATACTTTTGTGCCTTCCATCTAAAAAATTTTAGACAATTATTGTTGGAAAGCGAATCTTTTTCCCCACTTTTTAAAGCTCTTACAACAGAGGTCTCTAAACAAGCAGGGTGCTTTCTTTTAAAATTTGGACATCCAAAATACTTCAAGAAGGTTAAATTGAAGATTTTGGTATCAGCTATGAAGCTTTGGTCTCAGATAAGAGGCCTTCTAAAAATTCCGTATTACAATGAGGTAGCACCAGTCTGGGATTCCCCAGGAATGCCTATATGTATGGAAGATGCCCTGGCAATTCCTCTCCGTGCTTGTGGCATTACTACTTGGGGGCAATTAATCGTTGATGCAGAACTGATCTCTTGGCCTCACTTTTCGGCGATATGTGAAAACTTAGTTTCTAGGTTCAAATATTATCAGCTGAATAGTTGGGTAAAGTCTATAAGTAAAGACCTAAAAGGCAACCTGGATTTGGCCTCAAAAATATGTTCTTATCAGAAAAAGACAAAAGAAGTATCAGAGTGGTATTGGTTATTAGTCCAAAACGGAGAAGAGATGAAGACTTCGTTTGATGAAATTTGGAAGAAAGACCTGCTAGAAGATGAAGACCTCGATAACATCGGGCAAGTATCTATGTCTTTTCTATGGTCTTATGTAAGTGCTGCACCTCTAAAAAGAATCACCTCTTCACAGTACATAAAGCCTATTGGACTCCTAAGAAATTATCGAAGATGGGAATGAGAGAAATTAAGAAGTGTCCAAAGTGTGGAGAAGACAAGGCTGATGAGGTGCATATGTTCTGGAGTTGCCCGGTAATATCTTCCTTTTGGCAGAAAGTGGGTAAGACCATCTCAGATATTATGGGATTTGAAATAAAATTAACAACTGTTTCCATAATTTTTGGGATACTCCCGAGGGAGTTAGACGGAGGCTTTCTAACAAAAAAGCACAGAGCACTGTTTTTCACTCTGATTCTTCTAGCTAGAAGAGAGTTGTGTATTAAATGGATTTTAGCTTGTCCTCCTATAGAAGAGGAATGGATATTTTCGATTCAGAGAATATCAAACTTAGATCAATCTGGGACAAAGAACAAAAAAACCAAATTTTGGGAAATCTGGGATAACTGGGTGGATAGGAGTCTTTCTGTTTAAGGATAATTAAGAATATACATAAATTTTTTGTAGTTAGTCTTTGTTGATCTCTAGATTTATTGCTTTGATATATGAATATGTTGGTCTCCCTGTGAAGCGCCTCCATTGTCTATTCTTATTTTTGTTTTCTGGGTCCGATGATTAAGAACATGTCATTAATGGAGTGTATTGGCAGATACGGCTTTGCTCCAATAAAAGAACTAAGATTGAGGTTGGAATCATTACGGGGGAAGCCATAGGGGTGAATCTGGAGATACTTGGTATCCTTCTCTCCTATGGGAGTGACCGGATTCCCTCAAATCGGCTGTTTGTGATGGGCGGAATACCTTCTTTCTTAAGTCTAAAATATATTGACTAATAAATGAGGACTAAAAAAAAAAAAAAAAAAAAAAACACCAAAAGACCGTCACTCACGCCCTGGTCACCAGCAGACTCGACTACGGCAACGCACTCTACGCCGGAATAAACAAAAACCTCACCCGCAAGCTACAGAACATCCAGAACGCCGCCGCAAGACTGGTCCTCAACCTGCCAAAACACTGCCACATCTCCCAGCACCTGCGCACACTCCACTGGCTCCCTGTCGAGGCGAGAATCACCTTCAAGATGCTCACCCACGCACACAAGGCCCTCCACGGCACCGGACCAGCATACCTGAACAGCCGACTCAAATTCCACGCACCCCAAAGGACCCTACGATCAGCCCAGCTCTCCTACGCCGTGGTCCCCCGCACCAGAAAGACCAGATTGGGAGGCCGCTCCTTCTCCTTCCTCGCGGCCAAAGCATGGAACGCCCTTCCGCTCCACCTCAGACAGACAACATCGCTCCCCATCTTCGCAAGAAACCTCAAAACCTGGCTCTTCGACAGACCCCTCCTTGATGGATGGAACCTGCACCCCCACCCCCTAGCGCCTTGAGACCCTTACGGGTGAGTAGTCGCGCTTTAACAAACCCCTGATTGATTGATTGATCGATCTACCTTGAAAAAATTCAGTTTGTGGCCAATCAGCTAATATATGCATGGTATTTTCATATTTTTGGTCAAGATTCTAGTCAGATTCATTAAATCAATGTTTTAAAATAGTTTAGGCTTATAGTTTTCACCATTGTGCACATCATTAACATGCTTTGGAGTAAGGATAGCAGGCATAAATTTCACTGATACCAGTTATATGCTAGGGTCTAAAATGTCGTTCTAGGAAGCTCTGTGAATTGGGTCCATCAACTTGAAAACCTAGAATAAATCTTAGAACCCTATTGAGAGTGTCAGTGATTTGCTCATGTTAAAAAATAGACTCCAATATCTTTTGACAATTATTCTGACAAATCTCTCAATCATTAGCCTTTGAGAGAGGAAAGGGTAATTTTGTTCACACATTTATTAATTTGAGTGATGGTACTGCTTACATTATTATTGTCAAGCCATTGTGAAGCCTAACATTACCCTCTCTGAATTCTTACATAACTGATAGAAAAGTTCTGCCATTCTTTCGGATGATTCCAATTATTAGCAGTTTGTGTACCTTTTCACATAATTTCCAATCCCATTGATAGGTGCATATCAAAGCATAAACAGCTATTATATTTAACAATTTATTCATGTTTAATTTGGGTTTTTATTAGCTGTGTCTCTAGTGCTTCTATATTTCTGAAAATTAATTTGGTTGTTACATTTTCAAATGTACACACTGGGACTGCAGGAAACTTTTGCTGAAAGTAACCTCTTTGAATGAAATGGCTAGGGGCCTGATCTATCAAGCCATTTTGTGATCACAAAACCCACCTGTGATTTAAAAAATTAAAGGGTTTTTGACTGTGAAATGGAGTTTTTGTAGGTATTAAACCCATTTTGCATGTCGGAATGTCTTTCCGTCTTTGGGAATGTTATGAGGTGACCCTAGAGGAAGAGGGCAGTGGTCCAGGGCACCACTGTCTGCTCCACCTGAGATCTTCCCGCATGGGAATTTGTATTATCTTTTAAAAGAGCATTGGTTCCTTTCAGGAACACAACTGTTTTAAAAATTGACATTCCTGTTTCCGGGAGGTGGTAGTCTGCTCTTCCTGGCAGACCACCATCCCTGTATTTGCAGTCAGTCACAGGGGGTTGCAAATAGTGATCTTCCTAATCAATATTCAGTAGACAGGCTGTTCTGCAGCCTCCTGTGACTGGAGATTTTCCGGTGTAACCAAATAGCAAAATTAAAAACTGATCACAAAAAACAGTGTGCAGATTGTGACCACTTTTTTTTCAACCACTCATTCAGTACATCAGGCACCTAATCCATACCTTCTAGCAAATGGTTGTGAATCCTATGCAAATATCATTTGAAAACTTTCAAATTCTTGCATAAAAATCTCAGCTCTGGGGTATGCTCATGAGCAAGAAAATAATGCTTAGAAAACCACCAAAATATGGCAGCCCACATGGCAATAACTTTTCCAAAAATGCTTGTGCTGCTTCACCAGAAGCAATTTAGGCAAACCAAATTAAACTACAAAGTGGAGATGTTTAACCCCTTCGCTGCTAGGCCTTCCCCCCCCCCCCTGTGGTAAGCCTTTTTTTGGCTATTTGGGGGAGTTTGCGCTTAGGCCCCTGTAACTTTTTGACCACATAAGGTATCCACGCCAAATTTGCGTCCTTTTCTTCCAACATCATGGGGATTCTAAAGGTACCCAGGGTTTGTGGATTCCCCTGGAGGGGACCCAGAAATTAGACAAAATACAGCTAAATTTAGGTTTTTGGGGGAAAAATGGGAAAAAACTGCTGCAAATGAAAGTGTCTGGTTTTTTCCCTGCAAATGGTATCAAAAAAGGGTTTGTGGGGCTGAAATCACCATTTTCCCAGCTTTCTAGGGAATTATAAACTTTTGTCAGAAAACCAAAAATTTTTTACACAGTTTTGGCATTTTTCTGGGACATATTTTTGCTATTTTTTGTGCTTTCAACCTCCTTCCAGTTAATGGTAGAAATGGGTATAAAAGCAATAATGGATCCTGGAAAGCTATACATTTTTGAAAATTAGACAAAATTCTTAATTCAGCAAGGGGTCATTTGTGTAGATCCTTCAAGGTTTCTTTATAGAAACTAACAGTTAAATTTAGGAAAAATTGAAAATTAGTTGATAAAAACAGCCTTTTGTGTCAACGTTTTCACCTGTAACTTCTTCTAATTATGACAGCTCTTTGAAAGCAATATACCGTTACATCCGCTGGACCTTACTGGTTGTGGGGATATATAGGACTTGTAGGTTCACCAAGAACCCGACGAACCCAGAGTCAAAAACTGAGCAGCAACTTGCAATGGTTTTTTATTATGTACCGGGTATATAGCAATTATTCTGGGAAAATGTCTACATGGAAAAATCGGTTTGAAATACACCTATGTATTTCTGAAATGGGAACAAAATATAGAGTTTAGAAACAGTAGATATTTGCACATTTCCGAAATTGGGAATACTCATACTAGCATGAGAATTATCGGTCATTTTTCAAAATGACTTCATTTTTACACATTGTCTTTCATTTGGAAGGCAGAAATGCATCGAAAGTCAATAGGTAATAACATTTGCTTTACAAATATGAATTACCCTAAGTCTCCCGATAAAAATGGTACCTCACTTGTGTGGGAAGGGATAGTGCCCGCAACAGGAAACGGCTCAAAACGCAATGTGAACACACCACAATTTCAAAATGAAAAATTACCCTATTTTTGCAAAGTGCCTAGCTGTAGTTTTTGAACCCTAGCTCTGCCGGCACCTAGGGAAACCTAGAAAACCTATACATTTTTGAAAACTAGACACCCAGGGGAATCCAGGATGGGGTGACTTGACTGCCTCTCACCAGGTTCTGTTACCCAGAATCCCTTGCAAACCGAAAAAATTGTCAAAAAAAACACATTTTCCTCACATTTCTGTGGTGGAAAGTTCTGGAATCTGCATGGATCCACAAATTTCCACCCACTCCGCGTTCCCCAAAGTCTTCCGAGAAAAACGGTACCTCACTTGCGTGGGTAGGCCTAGTGCCCGCGACAGGAAACGGCGCAAAACGCAACAAGGACACACCACAATTTCACAGTGAAAAATGACCCTTTTTTGGCAAAGTGCCTAGCTGTAGTTTTTGAACCGTAGCTCTGCCGGCACATAGGAAAACCTAGCAAACCTATACATTTTTGAAAACTAGACACCCAGAGAAATCCAGGATGGGTTGACTTGACTGCCTCTCACCAGGTTCTGTTACCCAGAATCCCTTGCAAACCTAAAAAATTGACCAAAAAAACACATTTTCCTCACATTTCTGTGGTGGAAAGTTCTGGAATCTGCGTGGATCCACAAATTTCCACCCACCCCGCGTTCCCCAAAGTCTTCCGAGAAAAAAGGTACCTCACTTGTGTGGGTAGGCCTAGTGCCCGCGACAGGAAATGGCGCAAAACGCAACGTGGACACACCACAATTTCACAGTGAAAAATGACCCTTTTTTGGCAAAGTGCCTAGCTGTAGTTTTTGAACCCTAGCTCTGCCGGCACCTAGGGAAACCTAGCAAAACTATAAATTTTTGAAAACTAGACACCCAGGGGAATCCAGGATGGGGTGACCTGACTGCCTCTCACCAGGTTCTGTTACACAGAATCCCTTGCAAACCTAAAAAATTGTAAAAACAAAACACATTTTCCTCATATTTCTGTGGTGGAAAGTTCTGGAATCTGAGTGGATCCACAAATTTCCACCCACCCCACGTTCCCCAGAGTCTTCTGAGAAAAACGGTACCTCACTTGTGTGGGTAGGCATAGTGCCCTCGACAGGAAACGGCGCAAAACGCAACGTGGACACACCACAATTTCACAGTGAAAAATGACCTTTTTTGGCAAAGTGCCTAGCTGTAGTTTTTGAACCCTAGCACTGCCGGCACCTAGGGAAACCTAGCAAACCTATACATTTTTGAAAACTAGACACCCAGGGGAATACAGGGTGGGGTGACTAGACTGCCTCTCACCAGGTTCTGTTACCCAGAATCCCTTGCAAACCTAAAAAATTGTCCCAAAAAACACATTTTCCTCACATTTCTGTGGTGGAAAGTTCTGGAATCTGTGTGGATCCACAAATTTCCACCCACCCCGCGTTACCCAAAGTCTTCCGAGAAAAACGGTATCTCACTTGTGTGGGTAGGCCTAGTGCCCGCACCAGGAAACGGCGCAAAACGCAACGTGGACACACCACAATTTCACAGTGAAAAATGACCCTTTTTTGGCAAAGTGCCTAGCTGTAGTTTTTGAACCCTAGCTATGCTGGCACCTAGGGAAACCTAGCAAACCTATATATTTTTGAAAACTAGATACCCTGGGGAATACAGGATGGGGTGACTTGACTGCCTCTCACCAGGTTCTGTTACCGAGAATCCCTTGCAAACTTAAAAAATTGTCAAAAAAAGCACATTTTCCTCACATTTCTGTGGTGAAAATTTCTGGAATCTGCGTGGATCCATAAATTTCCACTCACCCCGCGTTTCTCAAAGTCTTCTGAGAAAAATGGTGCCTCACTTGCGTGGGTGGGTCAAGGACCCGTGACAGGCAAGTGCCCAAAACCTATTGAGGCGACATCAAAATTACCTATCACAAACCAACCTGGTTTTGCAAGGGGATTCCATGAGTTTTTGGCCCTGGGCTCGGCGACCATCCAGGGAAACCTACCAAACCCATACATTTCTGGAAACTAGACACCCGGGGGAGTCCACCGAGGTATGGCTTTTGTGGGTCCCCTAAAGCTTTTCTACCCACAATCCCCTGCAAACCTCAAATTTAGCTGAAAAAATCACTTTTTTCTGAAATTTCTGTGTTGGAAAGCTCTGGAATCTACGTGGATCCACAAATTTCCTCACACCCAGCGTTCCCCAAGGTCTCCCGATAAAAATGATACCTCACTCGCGTGGGTGGGTCAAGTACCCGCGACAGGCAAGGGCCCAAAACCTATTGAGGCGACATCAAAATTACCTTTAACAAAACAACCTGGTTTTGCAAGGGGGGTCCCATGAGTTTTTGGCCCCGGGCTCGGCGGCCATCTAGGGAAGCCTACCAAACCCACACATTTCTGAAAACTAGACACCCGGGGGAGTCCAGAGAGGTATGGCTTGCGTGGGTCCCCTAACGTTTTCCTCAGAATCCCCTGCAAACCTCAAATTTAGCTGAAAAAATCACTTTTTTCTCAAATTTCTGTGTGGGAAAGTTCTGGAATCTACGTGGATCCACAAATTTCTTCCCACCCAGCGTTCCCCCAGGTCTCACAATAAAAATGATACCTCACTCGCGTGGGTGGGTCAAGTACCTGCGACATGCAAGGGCCCAAAACCTATTGAGGCAACATCAAAATGACCTATCACAAAACAACCTAGTTTTGCAAGGGGGGTCACCTGGGTTTTTGTCCCCGGGCTCGGCGGCCATCTTGGGAAACTACCAAACCCAAACATTTCTGAAAACTAGACACCCGGGGGAGTCCAGCGATGTATTGCTTGCGTGGGTCCCCCAACGTTTTCCTACCTAGAATCCCCTCCAAACCTCAAATTTAGCTGAAAAAATCACTTTTTCCATACATTTTTGCGTGGGATCACCGTGCCGGCACAAATGTCCTACCACCCAGCATTCCCCTTGATCTCCCGAGTAAAATGATACCTCACTTGTGTGGGCGGGGCAAAGGCCTGTGACTAGGAAGAGCCCAAAACATAGGGATTTAGAGTATAGCACCAAGAATTCTAAGTGCTAATTTTTTTTAAAAATACGTTTTTAGCCAGTTCTGCTTTGGACACCCACACAAGTGAGGTATAATTTTGCTCGGGAGAACAAGGGGAACGCTGGGTGGTAGGACATTTGTGCCAGCACGGTGATTCCACACAAAAATATGTGGAAAATATGTTTTTTCCAGCTAAATTTGAGGTTTGCAGGGGATTCTGGGTAGGGAAATGTTGGGGGATCCACGCAAGCCATACCTCATTGGACTCCCCAGGGTGTCTAGTTTTCAGAAACATGTGGGTTTGGTAGGTTTCCCTAGATGGCGGCAAGCCCGGGCCAAAACCAGGTGCCCCCCAAAACCAGGTAGTTTTGTTATAGGTAATTTTGAAGTCTCCACAATACGATTTGGGCCATTTCCTGTTCCAGCCACTTTGCCTACCCACACAAGTGAGGTACCATTTTTATCGGGAGACCTGGGGGAACGCTGGGTGGGAGGAAATTTGTGGATCCACGCAGATTCCAAAACTTTCCCACACAGAAATTTGAGAAAGTGATTTTTTCAGCTAAATTTGAGGTTTGCAGGGGATTCTAGGTAGGAAAATGTTGGGGGACCCACGCAAGCCATACATCGCTGGACTCCCCCGGGTGTCTACTTTTCAGAAATGTGTAGGTTTGGAAGTTTCCCAAGATGGCCGCCGTGCCCGGGGCCAAAAATCCAGGTGACCCCCTTTGCAAATCCAGGTTGTTTTGTGATAGGTAATTTTGATGTCTCCTCAATACATTTTGGGCCCTTGCCTGTCGCGGGTACTTGACCCACCCACGCGAGTGAGGTACCATTTTTATCGGGAGACCTGGGCAAACACTGGGTGGTAGGAAATTTGTGGATCCACATAGATTCCAGAACTTTCCCACACAGAAATGTGAGAAAAAAGTGACTTCTTTCAGCTAAATTTGAGGTTTGCAGGGGATTCTGGGTAGGAAAACGTTGGGGAACCCACACAAGCCATACCTGGCTGGACTCCCCCGAGTGTCTAGTTTTCAGAAATGTGTGGGTTTGGTAGGTTTCCGAAGATGACTGCCGAGCCCGGGGCCAAAAACCCAGGTGACTCCCCATGCAAAACCAGGTTGTTTTGTGATAGGTCATTTTGATGTCTGCTCAACACGTTTTGGGCCCTTGCCTGTCGCGGGTACTTGACCCACCCACGCGAGTAAGGTACCATTTTTATCGGGAGACCTGGGGGAACACTGGGTGGTAGGAAATTTGTGCATCCACGTAGATTCCAGAACTTTCCCACACAGAAATTTGAGAAAAAAGTAATTTTTTCAGCTAAATTTGAGGTTTGCAGGGGATTGTGGGTAGGAAAACGTTAGAGGACCCACGCAAGCCATACCTCGCTGGACTCCCCCGGGTACCTAGTATCCAGAAATGTGTGGGTTTGGTAGGTTTCCCTAGATGGCCGCCGAGCCCGGGGCCAAAAACACATGGGACCCCCCTTGCAAAACCAGGTTGTTTTGTGATAGGTAATTTTGATGTCGCCTCAATAGGTTTTGGGCCCTTGCCTGTCGCGGGTACTTGACCCACCCATGCGGGTGAGGTATAATTTTTATCGGGAGACCTGGGGGAACGCTGGGTGGGAGGAAATTTGTGGATCCACATAGATTCCAGAACTTTCCCACACAGAAATTTGAGAAAAAATGATTTTTTCAGCTAAATTTGAGGTTTGCAGGGGATTGTGGGTAGGAAAACGTTAGGGGACCCACGCAAGCCATACCTCGCTGGACTCCCCCGGGTGTCTAGTATTCAGAAATGTGTGGCTTTGGTAGGTTTCCCTAGATGGCCACCAAGCCCGGGGTCAAAAACTCATGGGACCCCCCCTTGCAAAACCAGGTTGTTTTGTGATAGGAAATTTTGATGTCGCCTCAATAGGTTTTGGGCCCTTGCCTGTCGCGGGTACTTGACCCACCCACATGAGTGAGGCATCATTTTTATTGGGATACCTGGGGGAACGCTGGGTGGGAGGAAATTTGTGGATCCACGTAGATTCCAGAACTTTCCCACACAGAAATTTGAGAAGAAAGTGATTTTTTTCAGCTAAATTTGAGGTTTGCAGGGGATTCTGGGTAGGAAAAGGTTGGGGGACCCATGCAAGCCCTACCTCGCTGGACTCCCCCGGGTGTCTAGTTTTCAGAAATATGTGGGTTTGGTAGGTTTCCCTAGATGGCCACCAAGCCCGGGGCCAAAAACTCATGGGACCCCCCTTGCAAAACCAGGTTGTTTTGTGATAGGTAATTTTGATGTCGCCTCAATAGGTTTTGGGCCCTTGCCTGTCACGGGCACTAGGCCTACCCACACAAGTGAGGTACCATTTTTCTCGGAAGGCTTTGGGGAACGTGGGGTGGGTGGAATTATGTGGATCCACGCAGATTCCAGAACTTTCCACCACAGAAATGTGAGGAAAATGTGTTTTTTTGGACACATTTTTAGGTTTGCAAGGGATTCTGGATAACAGAACCTGGTGAGAGCCAGTCAAATCACCCCATCCTGGATTCCCTTGGGTGTCTAGTTTTCAAAAATGTATAGGTTTTCTAGGTTTCCCTCGGTGCCGGCAGAGCTAGGGTTCAAAATCTACAGCTAGGCACTTTGCAAAAAAAGGGTCAGTTTTCACTGTGAAAATGCGGTGTGTCCACGTTGTGTTTTGGGCCGTTTCCTGTCGCGGGCACTAGGCCTACCCATGCAAGTGAGGTATCATTTTTCTTGGAAGACTTTGGAGAACGCGGGGTGGGTGGAATTTTGTGGATCCACGCAGATTCCAGAACTTTCCACCACAGAAATGTGAGGAAAATGTGTTTTGTTTGACACATTTTTAGGTTTGCAAGGGATTCTAGGTAACAGAACCTGGTGAAAGCCAGTCAAGTCACCCCATCCTGGATTCCCCTGGGTGTCTAGTTTTCAAAAATGTACAGGTTTGCTAGGTTTCCCTATGTGCCAGCTGCGCTAGGGCCCAAAATCCACAGGTAGACATATTGCTAAAAACAAATCCGTGCCTAGTCGGCTTTCTGCCGGCCTGGGGGGGATATCGGGGGTGGGGTTACCCCGATATGCCCCCAAGGGGGGAAGAAACACTGTGGCTATGTTTTGAAGGGGTGGGGGCATTGGTATGCCCATTATGGGCATCCCCCGCCCCCGCACATAAAAAAGCCAGCGTAATCATTGGCATCTAGTGGGCTTTTTGCCCCCCCGGGGAGGGCAGATTGGGGGCTACTGCCCCATCTTCGCCCCAGGGGGGCAGAAAGGCTGTAATTGTTGCGGCTGGGGTGTGGGGGCATTGGCATGCCCGTTTTGGGCAGCCCCCACCCCAATTAAAATTTACCCAAAATAATCCCTGGCATCTAGTGGGCTTTTTGCCCCCCGGCGGGGGCAGATTGGGGGCTACTTCCCCATCTGCCCCCCATGGGGGGCAGGAAGGCTGTAATTTTTGCGGGGGAGGGGGTGGGGGCATGGGAATGCCTGTTTTGGGCAGCCCCCACCCTAATTAAAATTTGCCCCAAAAAAATCCCTGGCGACTAGTGAGCTTTTTGCCCCCCCGGGGGTGCAGATTGGGGGCTAATGCCCCCATCTGCCCCCCAGGGGGGGAGAAAGCCTAGTAGACACCAGGGATTTTTTGGGGCAAATTTTTATTAGGGTGGGGGTTGCCAAAAACGGGCATGCGAATGCCCCCACCCTAATAAAAATTTGCCCCAAAAAATCCCTGGTGTCTAGTGGGCTTTTTGCCCCCCCGGGGGGGGGGCAGATTGGGGGCTACTGCCTCATCTGCCCCCCAGGGGGGGCAGCAAGGCTGTAATTTTTGTGGGGGAGGGGGTGGGGGCATGGGCATGCCCGTTTTGGGCAGCCCCACCCTAATTCAAATTTGCCCAAAAAAATCCCTGGCATCTAGTGGGCTTTTTGCCCCCGGGGGGGGGCAGAAAGGCTGTAATGGTGGTGGGGGTGGGGGCATTGGCGTGCCCATTTTGGGCAGCCCCCACCCTAAAAAAAATTGCGCAAAAAAATCCCTGGCATCAAGTGGGTTTTCTACCCCCCTGGGGGGGCAGAAAGGCTGTAATGGTGGCGGGGGTGGGGGCATTGGCGTGCCCATTTCGGGCAGCCCCCACCCTAAAAAAAAATGCACCCAAAAAAATCCCTGGCGTTTAGTGGGCTTTCTGCCCCCCCGGGGGGGGGCAGATTGGGTGCTACTGCCCCATCTGCCCCCAAGGGGGGGCAGAAAGACTGAATTGTGCCCATTTCTTTATGGGGGGTGCGAAGGCCCTTGCCCAAGGGGCCGCTCCCCCCTCCCTGGTGTCTAGTGGGTGGATCCCTGCTTGGGGATTGCCCTCCTGGGGCGATCCCCAAGCAGGGATCCACTGGAGATTCTCCCCTTTCCAATGATACCTCTCCCGGGGGGCTGAGATAGCCCTCTGAGCACATAGAAAGTGAAACTGAAATGAGCCTAAAGGCTCATTTCAGTTTCGGTTTCTGTGCAATGACGACAGCGCGACGTGCGCGCTGATCGTCATGGCACAGAAACCAGGGAGGGGGCCTCGGGAGCTGGGGAAGCTTTTCCCCAGCTCCCAAGGTCACAGGGGAGAAATAGAAATCCCTCTGCTGTCTGCAGCAGAGGGATTTCGTGCCCCTGGCCTCATGACGGAATGGTTCCGTCATGAGCACAGGGGCACCGATGCTCATGACGGAACCATTCCGTCATGAGCATCGAAGGGGTTAAAAGTGGTGGTTCATCTTCCACTTCGAGTGGTGAGACTGGTCCTCTATGGACCCAGCAGACTTATCAGGCCACCCACAAGGGACTAGGTGGCCCTGTCAATCTCTAAAATGGACATGTTTGCCTTAAAAAATGACTGGTAATATATGTGTGACCTCTAGGGCGCAAATACAGAGAAACAGCTAACAGTGAGAAAAGAGAGCAAGAGTGGAGTCATAGCTTTTTTCAGCTTGTTTTAGAGTGGATTTGATCTCTGAGATTCATGCCATGAATTTGTGTAGAAGGGAGAATGGAAACGTTAACATTCTCATGAATAATTGTCCTCTCTGTACAACAATACACTTTTTTATTATTCTTTTGTCCTTATTTCAGAAAACTAAAGTTATGTTATTGTATGTTATGTAACTGTCCATTTCTAAAGCGCACGTTCACCGGAAGGTCTCTTGGTGCTAGGTAGCTGATGCGGCCTTAATTCACAATTACTGGTAAACCTGTTTGAATCTAGCATAGTTAGGGGTAGTCCTCAGATCCATGGGTAGTGTATTCCATGCTTGTGGGGCAGTGACGAAAAACCTACACCCTCCAGTTGTTTTTTATGTGGGGGGCGAATAAGTGGAGTAGGTGACTGGATCTCAGTTCTCTGGTAGGGCAGTACTTAGTGATCCAAGATTTTATGAAGGCCGGACAGTTCAAGTGTAAGGCCTTAAAGACCGTACAGCACACCTTGAACCTAGTTATTTGTGCCACTGGCAGCCAGTGGAGGTCCTTGGCCACCTGAGAGATGTGGCCATATCTGGGCAGGTGGGATATCAGCCTGGCGGACTGATTTTGAATTAGGTGGAGCCTGCGCTAGAGAAATTTGGGGAGGCCCAAATAAAGGGAGTTAGCATAGTCAATTCTGGACATGACTAGGGCTAAGATTACTTGGGTCAGAGCCTCCCCTGTAAAGAATTTCTCTATATTTTTTATACGTCGCAGTTGACAGAAGCAGGCCGATGTAACTGCGCTAACCTGCTTCTTGAATGAGAGCTCCTCATCAATGATGACACTGAGGCTATTTACTGCCTTTTTGGGTGTGGGCTGGGCCAGAAGGAGGGGTTCCAGTGGACCATCCTATTCTTTGTGATGACTATCTCTGTTTAATCAGAGTTTAGCTTCAAATGGTTGCTGTTCATCCAATCCCGGATGTATAGCATAGTATCTTGAAACTGTTGTCTGGAAGTGGAGCTGTCATTGATCGTGAACAACAATTGCATGTCATCGGCATAGTTAGAGATGTTAACGTTCCTGTTTTTAACTCCTTAACTGCGGCGCAAATTCCGCCGCGGTGCGGGAGTTCTATTGAGTGGGCGGGGCCGCGTTGGCCAACGGACGTACGCAGCACTAGCGAGGTAGTGCTCGCGACGGCCGTTGGCCGACGCGCGCACGGAACAGGTTAAGGGAGTTGGCCAAAGGGCGGTGTATATATATTAAAAAGGTGGGGAGAAAGAGAGGAACCTTGTGGCAACCCACAGTTGAATGGCACCTCTGCTGAGCTATAAGGGGGTAACCTAACTAATTGGGATCTATCACTCAGAAATGATATAATCCAATTAATCGCTGCAACCCCCAGACCTGCGGCCCTAACCCGGTCAGCCAAAATAGTGTGGTCAACCGTGTCAAAAGCCGCAGACAGGTCTAGCAACACCAAGACTTGGGTGTTACCATTGTCTACCTCCTTATGCATGTCATCTACAACCGATGTGAGTGTGCGGGCCGAAATCCCTCCTGACAGGGGTCCAAAAAAACTCGGACTTCTCTATGAATAGGCAGAGATGGTGGGCTACATGTGCCTCCAGCAGTTTTTCCAGATAAGGAAAAAGAGAGACAGGATGAATGTTTTTCAAGTCTGCGGGGTCAGCACATGCTTTCTTTAGGAGAGGTACAATAACCGCCATTTTGAAGGATCTGGGGACCAACCTGATGTTAATGGATTGATTGAGAAGTGCCAATACAGTGTCTGCTAAGGAGGTCACTACTACTCTTAGGACCTTCGGGGGGCAAATATCATTGGGTGAACCAGACTTGACTTTAGTCAGTAATTTGGCTAGGTCCTCTTGTGATATATTGGGGAAGCAAGTGATCGACTGACTGTTCATAATGCTTGGTGGTGAATTATTATAAGAGGGGCCGGAGGGGATGCTCTTTTTGGTAGCCTCTATCTTGTTCACAAAGAAGGCATTAAGAGAGTCACACAGACTCTGAGAGGGTGTAACCGGAAGAGTGACTCTATCTTGGTTGGTAAGGCCTGAGACAATCATAAATATCTCCTTAGATTTATTGGAGCCATTCAAGATTTTACTTGTGGCGCAACTCACTTTGGTTTGTCTTAAGGGAGATTTGTACGTTTTGAATTGTTGGATATACCTTATTTTGAGGTCCGGCGAGTACTTTGATCGCCATTTCCATTCTGCTTGTCGGAGATTAAGTTTGGCCAGTTTCAAGTCATCCGAGAACCATTTATTGGCCTTGTGGCCTCTTGACGAGCTAGTTCTGTGGAGTGGTGCATGGTGATTACTAACCTCCCTCACCCAGCTCGAGACTTCATGCTCATGTCCTTCAATATCATCCTTAGGGATAGGCAAAAACTTCCTTAGTTCCCCGCAGAAGGTCGCGAGGTTAACCCGAGCCCAGCTTCTAGAAATAATGGCTGGTCTGGGAGGAGGACATCCCGTATTAGGCAGAAACACTAAGGGGTCGATTCCGATTCGGGCCGGAAAAAGCACCGACCGACTCGGATCCGGAAAAAATACCGACCGACACGTACCAGTGGCGCCCGACACGCCAAGTACGATGCAAGCCGCGATAAATCCGACCGACACGTCAGGAAACCAAGCCGACCGACCGAGCCGCTCGGAAAATAGCAATCCGGCCGGAAAACACGCGAATCCAACCGACCGACACGCACCCGGAACAAATCCGACCGAATCGTACCCGCCAACTCCAACCCGCAAAGTACGATGCAAGGCGCGAAAACACGACCGAGTCGGACGGAGGACAAGCCGTACGACCGACACGCATACAAAACCGAGCCGAAGCAACACAATACACCGCGACCGACGCGTACGCAGCATACAAAACTGCACAAACACAGCGTTAACGAAACGGAAAAC